>CM057339.1:556497236-557122236 GCA_030015575.1 Agapanthus africanus
GATTCTTGGGATTTCGGATTTTCAGTGAGATTTCTGGATTTTTGGGAAAACCGCAACAATTTCAAATCTTATTATTATTTTAAAAAGCAAAACTGCGGTTTTCTCATGATGTGATATGTGTGCTGTCCACCATGAGTTTTCTCGGCTCTTGAGTAGTATCATATACCCGATTCGAGGAGGGGGATGCACCGTCTGCGGGTACATGGTGGGCCCGGTATGGTACCCCGGGGCAAGAAGATCGCAGATGATGTCGTTAAGCCCGGCAGAGGAGCACTACCTACCGGTTATTTGTGACGCGACGGATATCCGGAGGATACCGACCGTAGTCGTGGGATTTGATGATAGGGGTCGATCCGGACGGCCGGAGCCTGAGATATTGAGATTTTAGATACGAGATTGAGATACAGAGATATGAGATATCGAGACTTTGAGATTTACATGCTTTGTGTCGATGCTTGACATGGATTTCCATGGATTTCATTGATGTTACTTCAGTTATTTCAGAAGAATTTTACAAAGATAAAAATACATATTTTCTTATATCAGATTTTCTAGATTTCATGGTTGATTGTTTCATTCATGATTCATTCATACATCACATACATACATGATACATTGCCACTTAGTGACACTGATACAAGCATTGAGTATTACACTTAGGCGTAGCCTATTACCCTATCACTACTAGTTGTCTAGTGTTATGATAAGTACATAATATGACCTAGGAGAGTATCGTGCATGCGATTTCTACTCGCAGATGTCTTCTACTCATGAGTTGTCAACTCACCCCCGTTGTGCCAAACTTTCTTTCAGGTTCAGATGTACAGGTTTCCTTGGCGGCTTGTTGGCACACCACTTCATTCAGGGTGATTGCTTGGTAGGTTGGTTCACTTGTATCGTGACCGCCGTTGTACATTTATTTATTTCAGTTGTATCTAGTAAGCTCCATCAACCGGACTTGTATTACTTGATAGATTTAGAAGACCAGTTGTTTATTCTTTCGACCTTAGAGTCGCGCTTGTATTATTATGGGTTTTTGGTGGTTTTGATGGTTTTCTTTGAGTTTGATCCTCGCCCTTCGGCGGTTTATATTATAGTGCATTGTGTGGTTGTATCCGCCATTTGGCGTAGAGCTAGCTCCCGCTTGGGGATGCCTTTTTATTTCTTGTATACATTATTCTTGTTTGTACCCGTTTGGGGATAGTTTTTACAAAGGAGACTTTGCCGAAATTTTTGAGAAAATTTGATGTTGCATTTAAGCATGTTTTTCTTTACTTCTCCTTTAAATGGTTTAGATTTCTGGGCTTCGGCTTACTTAGATTACTTCACGCCTTTAGACGTTTCGTAATTTAAGTACCAGCCACGTTCCGTTCCTTCGGGTCGTGACAAAGTTGGTATCAGAGCGCTAGGTTTAACTCTTGTCTAAGTCTAGGTTGACCTTGGTTGATGGAGTAGGTGACTTAGGTAGAGTGACGTACCGTGTATATGATCTGTGGCATACTTACGATACGCTACTCTGTTTAAGAAGCCTTAGGATGTATGTTTCATTGCACCATATTCTATTCGTTCCTTTGATCTATACCACGGTCGCACGGGCAGAGAGAGCTAAGGCTAGAATGCGATGACCGTTAGGGTATTATCTATTCTGGAGGGTTGAAGCATTGTTTAGCCTGTGGACGAAGGGTATTCACATGTCGTCCAGATGAAGTTAAAAGGTTCGAACGAATGTCAGAAACCCATTTTCCCAAGTTTAAGGTATTCGGAAGAACATGCAGGTATTTCTATGGACCCTCTAGAAGAATGAAACCCTAACTCGACATAATGACCATGAGAACGCCTTTGAACCTTAAGGTTTACGGCAGTTCCGCGGTGCCATTAGTGAGGCTTAGGTTTGCCCTTCTACGGCTGGTCTGCAGATGCTGGGATATGTACTGGATATTTTTAAATTGTACTTGAGTGTTGAGCTCTCGGGGAATTATGGGACTTTGATAAATCGATCGAAAAGTTTAACGTAGTCCGGATATCATGTGATGGGATACATTACTCAGGAGACTCTAGATATGAGTATATCCATTTGTAGCACAGTTCATACAGCTACGAAGAGACGAGTTCGAATCAGTCGACACCAGAGGGAAGAGGAGCACATCAACGTCAGCGTTATGATTTACGATTGGTGATTCGAATATCACATTTCCGTTGTTTGTATTTTGGTATTTTGAGGATTTCGTTTTATGATTGGTATTTCCTACGTGCATATTCATTGCACTCGATTAGTGTTCCATGTATCAGTTGTTTTGATGTTCATTTTGTGCATACCCATTGTACCTGATTCTTATATACATTATGAGATGTTTGATTTTGATTTCATACACCTGGATTTAATTGATTTAATTTCGTGTACATGGGTTGCATATGATTTTGGACTTATGCTTTCGGTATAGTTTTCATGCACTTTTCGTACTTTTATTTGGTTTTGTGCATATTGATGCATCTGGTTGTAAGTTTATCTATCGCGGTATACTTGATTTTGATTCGGTGTATGTCGTATACCGCTGATTTCGATTTTGGATATTCGATTTATGTTTTCGTGCACCATGTGCACTTGATTGAGATTCTTGCGCACACTTGGCGCAGTTGATGGGATTTTGTGTACACCAGATGCACTAAATCGGGGTTTTATGCAGATTAGATGCACCTGATATTGTTTTCGTGCATGCCCGTTGCACTTGACAGATGTTTTTGGTGCACACCCGTTGCACTCAGTTTCGTTTATGTGCATAGTCATAGCAACCGTATTTGATTTCGATTTTCGGGCGCACCGGACGCACGTGGTGTTTTTGTATGCCGTATTTGAGGCTGATTTCATCTTGAGAGTACGATTTTATTATATTTACTTTGGTGTAGTAACCGAGCAGGACTGTTCTGAGAACAGTACCTAGGTGTTTTGCATTCATTTCTTTTCTGATGTTGAATGATTTTATAACGATGCGTATTTTATACAAGTTATAGTTTTGATAGATATCATGTTGGTTTTCGTATTGGACCTTGACATTGTATTCTCACCATAACTCCCATGATTGCGTTATGCTTGCCGGAGTTTTGATTTTGAGTTATGTACTTGTTTTCATGCGCATGCATTGCGCTAAGATATGTTTTATGTATTGATGATTTCGGAGCCCCGACGATTTGAGTGTTTTGCTAAATGTTTTAGTAATTGGGTGGAGTTTTAATTTAAATTCGGGGACCGAATTTCTTTAAGGGGGGGGGGAGATTGTAACGTTTTAAAAATAAACAAATAAATTATTAGATAAATAAAATTCTTTAGGTGAATTTTCTGATAATCGGTAAAATAAACCTTATTTTCCGTAAAACTCAACTACAATTATTTTTCAATATAGATTTAAATATGCCTATTTTAACTATGTAATTGCTAGTATTTGGTATTTATTTAGTCACTTATAAATTTTTAGTTTACCTAATTATTTTTCCTTAATTAATTATTTCAAATATTAATATAAGCTTTTAATTATACATTAAATTGTTGCAAATTACAAATTGCAATGGGTTAATTTTACAAAAGTGAGCCATGACATACTAGAATTTAGTTTGTAGCATACTCTTCTCTTCTTGATTTGTCTTCAAATTTCTAGACTTTTGTAGGTCAAATAGAATTAAGAAAATAAATAAAATTAATTAATTTATGAAAAGACTTAAGTGAGGTAATAATTTGAGAAGTCTCTACACACCCCCACACACTTCTTTTTCTCTCTTCCCTCTCACCTAGCTCTGGCCGAAATTCCCTTGGCTGCCCAAAAAAATTTCCCATCTCATTTCCGTTGCAAAAATGTTCAAAAATCCATCAAAAATCCAAAATAAAACCTCAAAATCCAAATCCAAATCCAATCTCTACCCATTATTCTTTGGCCTATCTAGTATGGATCTTGGAGAAAAGTTAGCACTTTTGAGGCTATGATTTTCATGTTTGATCTCATGTTTAGTGAGGTATAATTCTAACCTTAGTGTTAATTGTAAGTTAATTACTTAAATTGAATGGATTTCGGTATTTAATTAGGGTTCTAGTTGCTAAATAAAAAATTCAAGAAAGGGTTTTTAAATCAAATTACGGTTTTTATCATTGGGTATTGATCTTAATGTGTAGTTTAACATGTTAGGTAATGCTAAGTCTAATGTAGAAGCTAAATTGTAAATTGTTACAATTAATTTGTCCAAATTGCTTAATTATTGCAAACTAGGTTTTTGTAAAATATATATATATATGTGAGATAAAATTCTAGTGAGAGTTTTTATCATTAGATTATGGTTTTACTGAGTAAATTAACATGTTAATGGAATGCAAAACGTAATCTAGTTACTAGTTGCAAATTTTTACTTTAAAATTTTGCTAATTATGCTAATTTTGCTAACTAGGTTTTTAGAAATTGATTAAATAATTGAGATAAAAATCTAATTAGGGTTTCATGACATTATTAACATTATAAATTTTAGTTTAATACTTTAGTTCATGCAAAACCAAGCTTAGTTGTTGAATTGTGAATCTTGCTTTAAAAAGTGTTTAAATATGATATTTTTGCAAACTAGAATTTTATATTTAATACAAATTGATGAGATTAAATTATGGTGATGGTTTGTATGACTTAGTTATAATATTTAGTGAATATTATGGCCATTAGTTTTGTTAAAACATCAAGTTTCGAATTAAAACGAAAATTAAGTGCTTTCTAGGTTTTCGGAAATAAATCGATTTAATTTATTTTGAGGTTTTAATGAGTTGCAATCTATTTCATATTATAATTAGTGATTTTTGAAACCACGATTTGTGTGTTTGGGTTATTCTCGATTAATCGGCGTTTGTACGCCGATATCGAGAGTTATTTGGTTATTTTGCCTGAGCGGGTCATAGGTTTTAACCTATGCGCGTTTCGTGCGTCGTTTTGGTTTTGTCTACGATTTCGGTTTACGATATTATACATGTTTGCGTATAGTTACCCTTCAAGTGGATTTCGGACGATGAAGAAGAGGATGGCGGTATCGACTTTGGCAGACAAGGACCAGGTGAGTAGATGTATATCTCCGGGGGAAGTCGGGTGGATGGCGTATAGCACCCCCACAAACGTAGAATAAAGATATTGCATATTATTATTAGGAAGTCGGACATGACCTTAGATTCTTGGCGAGTAGGGTACTATTGAAGACTTTAAGTTGGATTAGACTGATTTAGAAAGACTTAAACAGAGGATGATTGCCTTGGAGGGAATTCGTAGGTTTCATGTAGACACACACACACGCACACACACACACACACACACTTGACTTGGTGTGTGTGTGTGTATGAATGTGTGTAGGTTTCTATATATATATATATATATATATATATAACATATACACAAGATATGAGGATGTTATATGATACTTGGGGATGAGTCGGTATGACTGAGCTTGATGCCGTGAGGTATTAGATATATGATCGAATTATGATATGAGATGTATTATGATATTAGCGGATCGTTGGAAAATGAGAAAGTGTATATTTATACATAAACGATAATAGGTGATGTTGACATTGAAATGTACGAGACTCTAGAATAGAACCCAGATTGTAATATGTGACTTAATCACGATATGATATATGACATGATATTTTAGTGGATCATTTGACGATGTATATTTACCTAGACGATGATGTCTGATTGATGATATTGGGATGTATGCGATTATAGTATAGTACCCTTGATCATGATATTGTTGATGATGATACTATACGAACGATGATGTATATATATGTGATAGTTGACCCGTATCCCGATTTTGGGATGCCGTACGATGGTTTTTACCGTACGAGGTATAGATATGATGATTGATCCACACTCTTGACTTGAGGAAGTCGTACTTTGTACGTGACGCTATTGAGGCTGGATCGCCGACTACTAGAGATATCGACTAAGATTTTAGGAGGATTTTTCTTACCTTTCGACTAGTTTCTTTTGTTAGTCCCTTAGCTGGTTAGGTAGATATTAGTTTAAGCTCGAGTCATACTTATTTTCGAAACCAACGAGTCGTGCGCATTTTTAAAGACAACCTGAGGGATACTATGGATTTTTCAAAGGACATATCTTTTCTTAGAATCCCCATAGCCCCTAATTCTCTAAAACCACGATTCGTGCTTTTTCAAACAACAAACTATATGACTCGTAATTAGTATTTTCAAACAACCACGATTCGTGCTTCTTGAAAGGGGAGGAATTCTTCTCCTCTAGTTGTGTGTTTACAACATATTCACCGTTATGTTCATGTTGTATTCATCGCATCGCATGTTCATACATATGTTTCTTTATCTAATATGAAACTCTGCCTATTAGGACACCAGCACCATTACCGATGATGCGCATGTTCCACGTATACTTATTTGCCGGTTCACACACATCATCATCGGTAATTGCCATGTCACGTATACTTTAGAACATATTATCTCATTGGTATAACCAGCTAAACGCTAGTTACTGCATATTAATTGCGTAATGTTCTCATGTGTTAACTTAGAGATTGCATTCTTTACATAGATACTTCATGCATTCATGTATTCATACTATCATGCAGTATTGTGGGGCTTATGCCGATACTTATTATGTATTTTACTCATGATTCTTGGGATTTCGGATTTTCAGTGAGATTTCTGGATTTTGGGGAAAACCACAACAATTTCATAACTTATTATTATTTTAAAAAGAAAAACTGCGGTTTTCTCTTGATGTGATGTGTGAGTTGTCCACCATGAGTTTTCTCGGTTCTTGAGTAGTATCATATACCTGATTCGAGGAGGGGGATGCACCGTCTTGTAAGTGCACGGCAGCGCCCCGGCCGTCTGTCCGAGGCTAAAATGCGGAAACAAAAACTTTTCTTTAACTAGAAACCGGCGCTACCACAGACTATAAACTCGGATCGGACCATTAACCTACTACTAGCTAACTGGAGAAAAGGTAGAGAGCTTTACCGAGCGATCCGTGTCCTTCGGTCTTCGGCCACCTTCCCAAGCTCCTCGCGGCATCACTGATCTCCGGTCTCCTCGTCGGAAGGGCACCACATCGAGAAGTCTTTTTACGGGCTGCCACCTCTGAACCGAGGCAACTCGGACATGAAGTTGGCTAGCCGACGTGTCCAAGATTGCTGTAGAATATCTGTAGATCACTTTGTCTCTATGGTTTATGAATTTGCCATTTTGGAGTGGAGAAGAAATCTTTGGAGATGAGATAAAGAATTTTTGGTGCAAAAATGAGATGATCATTTTCACACAATGAAATGGGGCTCCCAAATCATGTGGCCGGCCATGATAATAGAGGAGGGAGAAAAAGTGATATGAGCAAAAGAAATGGATGATCACCATGAAAATGAGTCATTACAAAGTCTAATAAAAAACCCATCACCAATCCCATCTCAAAAAGCAAGTAATGATGAACCATCCTGAAGCAACCATGTGCCACAAAAACAACCCTCCATTTTGTAAAAGCCACTTTTACAAATAAGCCCCTCCCATCAATTTTCAGCCAAAGAAAGAAAGAAAGGAAAATGGCCGAAACGGAAAGCAAGCTGGCAACTTCAAAAAGCGATCCCGTAATAAATTACAGGAAAACCCCACGACTGTATATACATACCCGCATTTGTATTCCGACCGAATACAAATGCAATGAGACAAAATCTACACAGTAAAAATACTAGGATCCAGCTTAAACCAAAGCCCGCTAGTATTATCCGTACGAACGATAACACGTGCACAAGTGCACGCGTACGTTCGAACCCTGCCATAAATCCATACGGCCTCTATAGCGTTTCGCCTGAAACTTGAGAAACTGTCTGTGGGGGACTCTAAAGACTCGTCAATACTTTGGCTGTGGATTTAACCACTAGCACGTCAGAGGTATTAGTCGTACGTAACGGGCTACCAGGTATTGACCAAAAGGGAGGTCGATGAGCGAACTCATCCTGACACCCTACTGAGCCTGTCAGTGACAATATCCATACAGTCCGGTCCGTTCGTCTATGAGCATTGCATGGCGGGCCTAGGGGGTTGGTAAAAGTCAGACCCCCAAAAGCGGTACAAGTCGTGTCGGAGTGTAGCCCAGAACACCCTGAGATACTAATGGAATACCTACCAGTAAATCCCCTGCCTCGGCTGAGGGCTTCGTGTAATGGCTTTCCTAAACACAGCGCGATCTCACCCCCAATACCGGGAGAGACGAAACCCCTGCCGATCCGCTCACTGCCTCCATGTGGCTCGGGACTGTACCCAACTAAAACCTGTTTGCACGACTCCTTTGAGACGTGGTAGGGTAGTAATCAAAGTACAGTGGGAACTCACAAGAGACAAATGACGATCTCACGTCGATGAACTAACCTGTACACATGTCACTAGGGAACTGCTATCTGACGTCAGGTATAATACCAACTAGCATGTTCCCGGTGAGTCCTGTTCAGTGTACTCATAACCCAATGAGCACCTGTATACATCTTAGGTGAACCATCTGACACCAGTGGCTTGTGAGACCGGCCACCGCCCCTCGTCGGGGTCTCGACTGTATACACTAGTCTACTATGGAGTATCGATGCCCTGTCTCGAAAACTTCCACGACTAGGGACCTTTTAAGGATGTGCTTATAGACCCCAACTCCCACGTATATGATCGCCATCATACTGCTGGCCGTCAAGCAAGAATCCTATGGGCTCTATCAATGTGTAATAGAGACCTATAAGTTCTCCTAAAGCAGTACACGATGATAAAGATAAACCAGATAGCATACTATTATCTTGAGTAAGGCTCTCCTACCGGTATAGGTCCTCCCTCAATCATTGCAATCACGTGCCTGCGATCCAATAATTGACTCTGAGGGCACTATATCCAACAATCTCCCACTTGCACTCAAGGCTAATTATTGCGATGTCGCATACTCACAGCCCGTGTGATACCGAACACCCAACTCCTCTACTAATCAGTTTCACAAAACCCGTTTGCGAAACTATTGCGTTCGAGGAATAGCTTTAGTGAGCGGATCCGCCCTGATGTTTCTTTCTATGTATCTCTTTATCTCAAGTTCGCGGAGAAAGCCATCTCCCGAAATGAGCAATACCTGTCTTAGAATATGTCTGGATATCTGATGGGACCTATCTCATAAATGAACTCCAAATCCAAACTTCTTAGACTGTATCGTCAACTGAAATCAATCAGCATCCGGCGCCATGCCTCCCTCAGTATCCGCTTGGACCACCTGTCCAAAATACCGCTCCTCGTCAGAGGGAAAACTATAACTCTGACAGTCACTCTGTCATCCAGGTCACCTTGGAAGCCTGGAATGATAACTGTCTCCCGAATGAGGCTGTTGTAATCATATCCCTAGAACATCCACTTATGTTCTAAAACTGCTTCCGAACGTTTCTCCAGGATAGGATTAATATCACAACTTATTGCATCTTGTGCAAAAAAAACATCTGGTGTGGTACTTGACATATCATGATTGACTTAATTTCCTAAGCAAGTCATCTGCCAATCATGCACATCCCTCTCCCCTTTAGTCTGTAAGACACCTTTAGAGAGGTTGACTCCATTAACTGCAGGTACACTACCGTGCCAGGAGTCGTCCATTCTAAAACACCTTCAGAATGCTGTGGATCTAAAACCATAGATCTAGTAACCAGAATTTCTGATATAATATCCAAGTCCTCTGTGGAGAAACCACTGTGTGACAACCAAAGCATAACCGACCGTAGTATAGGAATTTCACTTCCTACTCTGTGTATGTCATTCAAATACCAGGACATCACACCCTACTACCTTCTTAACAGATCCATCCCCTATTCTGATGAAGTCATACCTATACTGTCACATCAGAAATAGATGATCTATCTCCGCTATATTTGCTTTAGTCCATAAATAGACATAAGCTACTTGTCCACTATGCTTCCGCTGCTCCCACTGACTACGACAACCCTCTTGCAGAGTCATATACACGTACACTTCTAAAGCTAATTTAGAATGACGCTATATTCATCTTCCTGCCGGGTCTTACAGTCTGGAACAACAGCAATGGCAAGTCTGGGTAAACAAGACCTTCCTGTCACCGTCTTTGAGCATATCGAAGTACCTCTCGAGTGCCTGAGGTTACCCACCATATCTGCGGAGTGGCCAATGGAATGTCAATCCAGATTGAATCATTAGGTTCTTATCAAATTTTCAGTAATCGTTTGCGGTTCTGGAATCACTTCCAGTTCTACCATACTCCCACTACTGTTTTCTGAAAAAATCCATTTTACTAAAACTGTGGCGAGTCAAGAACAATATCACTATTGATCTTCCAGATGGTAGAAAATCAACCCTCGTCATAGCCCGGGTCAACCCACAAACAACCATTACAGAAACGTGCCTTGAGTTATCCAGAGTCTGGTTTTAAGCATAGGGCGGACAACTTCCCGTACCTTAACATCGTTAAGATATGAACTATTCTATATCCAATATAGAAGAAGAGGCACTGATTTAATTAGAACCAGATTCAAATCATGCAGCTGTTTCCAGTGCATGTCAACTAAATGGAGAGAGGCCAATCAGCATTACTCAACTTAGGAATGCTTCCAATTATGAGTAACCTGAAAGAGAAGCAAGTTCTCTTAATCATTACTATTAACTGAATACCATACACAAGTATCTATATCTTCGATCACCTTAAAGAATCCCGATACTTGCAACATCTGGTTCTCTACTTTACTCTTATACCTATAACTTCTCAAAACTTGGACCTTGTGTTTCTACGAAACACATGTCTAAGAACTAGAGACGTCATAAGTAAACAGAATACAGCACGAGTATCAACCCCTCTGTCCTAGTAGACACTGGACAATATACAATACTCCGTATAAGTCCCCTGAGTCTAATAACTCAATCCCTGTGTGTCGTAGGTTGAAGACTGTACTTATGGTTAAGAAGAATTACACCGCCGTTTAATGCTCCTTACCTAATCATCCACTGATATAGGTAAATGTCATGGACATAATTTCAAAAAGTTATATCTCACTCTATTAAAATAGACGTACAGATATATCAATTTGAAATTGGTGCATAACAATGGATATTCAAAACCAAATATCTGCCGTCCGGCAAACAGCCCAGGGGATTTCCTCAAATATCACCAATTACAGCGAATCCCGATATAATGAGGACAATCACCTAATTCCCAATGACTTACTCCCACTCATCATCTGTAAAACCATACAGATGTGAGAATCATACCTGGTAAATACATATCCTGGAGTAAGGACTAATTAGGAAATCGGTTTTCTTTTAACAATACACAGTGAAACTGAAACATGTAAATGTTTCGAAGGGGTATCCGGGTATTCCTAGTAATGCCTCTTCCATTATCAGATTCACAATTTGTAACCGTATATTTCTTTGCCATCTCTTCAAATCCCTTTATATATCTTTAGCCATTACCTTCTGTACACCATCGTTAGGTTAAATGGTTTTCTTCCTTCCCTACCGTTCGGCACCAGCCTATGGTTTGGAAAAAGACTATCCAATAAGCGTAATAGGTGTACTGTCCTAATCCTAGGAGCACTCGCAACCTGAGAGAAGGTGAAAACTAAAGACAACTGAATAAACCTTATTCGTATTTCTCCTGAACCAGAATCCATCCCCGAACTGGAAGTAGTTCCTTTCGAGTTCGTATATAACCATACGATGGAGTATCCAAATAACTGTAGATCTTCGTAGTGATAAGGGGTGTCCTGGAGAAATACAAAGGTGAAGTAGGAGTGGTGATGAAATACTTGGTTTGGTTGTGAATAGCAGTAGTAGTTTACTTTGCCCTCTTTCTAATCCCTTTATTTATCTTAACTTATTACCTTCTGTACACCACACTTAGGCTAATCGGCTTTCTTCATTCCCTACCATTTGGCACCAGCCTAAGGTTTGGAAGAAGACTATCCAATAAGCGTAACAGGTGTACTATCCCCTAATCCAAGGAGCACTCGCAACCCGAGAGAAGGTAAAAGGAAAAGACAACTGAATAGTCCTATTCGTTTTCTCCAAAACCAGAAACCATCCTCGAATGTGGAAGAAGTTACTTCGAGTTCGTATATAACCATACGATGGTTTTATTCAATGGAAGTGGACGTTCGTAGTAATACGGGATGTTCTGGAGAAAAGGGTAAGAGTAGGAGTGGCAATGAGGTATTCAACTCGGACAATCCAAAAGCCAGTATTTAAGAAGGTTCGGTTAATCTTGGTCACTGAGTCATAGTCAAGGGTCGGGTCATGGTCGCTGCCAAAGAGAGAGAGAAAAGAAACACTCAGCGTGCACTCTAACCTAGATCAGAATGGTTATCACTTTATCTAATCAGGAAACCTCCCACTGTAACCTCAAATTCTCCTCCAAACCTGAAAGAAGAATTAGTCGGGATCACCCGAGGAGTAAACCAACTCATCAGTGGGAATCGGGATCCAACTATCATCGCATGATAATGTGATGGAATCCACTCACGTTATCACACTCCAGAAGGTATGCACATGCCTGGCAAGTTTCAGCTTCTTTAGAAACTCCCGATGTGATTTTTACCCCATGCTCTTATGACCTTGACTTTGGCAAACAAATCATAAGTCACATGTCAAGTTCTACCCGTCATTATCCAGGTTAATTTGAACCCACCCGTACCTACCCTTGACTTTGGCCAACAAGGCAGCACGACTGTCCCAAACCAACGCATCTATCTATGCAACAGAAAAGTAACAAATAGCTACCATACACTATGCCTTGACTTTGGCCAACAAACATATCATGAATACTAAGTGCTACCCTTCTGAAATTACGGAGGGATACGAATGGTTTTTTGGCGAAAAATCTTTAACGTCATGAACTTGATATCGTTGAAGGAACCGGATAGCTTTTTATAAAAATATAGTGGCGAAAACCATTGCTAAAGAGGTCACTCCCGGTGAAGGGATCTCGGCTCTTTCCCCGTAGAATGAGGTGCAGGATATTCCAACTGAATACCGCGATGCAAAGCAAAAGGCAATCGGCTATAGTGAAGTTATTACCCTGACGCAAACTTCTGTCCAAGGGGTCACTCCCGGTGAAGGGATCTCAACCCTTGCCTCGTCGACTGAGGTGCAGGATATTCCAACTGAATACCACTATGCAAAACAAAAGAGAACATCCTTGCATTAACAGATTTTTGAAAAATGTTCCAACAACATCAAAATAGGTTTGTTTAGCTTGCATTGATCCGAATCAATGCAGTCCCATCAATAGATCACACCAATAAAGAACGAAAATAATGATGTACGTATATGCCATCCGCATTCGCCACTGGGTCCCGTCATCACCCGTTAGGTTACTAAACGAACGACAGAGCGGGGACTGGACTAGCGCGGGTGTAAAACATATACAACATCTACTAGTATATATATCAATATATAATATTCTCCCAAGGCGTGATAGAATGCAACATCACAGAAATGTAATAAGCATCACAGAACAATACAGATAATCTGGGATCCCCGGGTTTCATAGATCCGCTACGGAAACCCGACGTTCCCCTGGTCGTGCGGATAGCCTGTGCAATGAAATCCTAGACCCCTACGGGTGTGGCAAGTTGTAAGTCGATGTGCAACACCCCACGAGTTGCGGGGAGGCGGAAAATTGAAAAACGATCTTGTTCTTTAAGCATACATCGACTAACCGAAGATCATTACTAAACGATAATTAACAACAACCATAGAAGTTCTTAGCTACTATGTAAAGAGATTATACCTAGTGAATCGTGTTCTTCGTCTTTTCGATCTCTACGTCCTCCTCGGCCTCCTTCCTGTGATAGATGATCTACCCGAGAACCCTAATCCAAGCATCACCTCCAAACTTGAGGTAACTAAGTTTCTCTAGTTGCTAATCAAAGGAACTTAGATCATATAGAGTTAGGTTATAGAGTGTTTAGTCTATTCTAATCCTTAATCTCAACTCATGAGTGGTAGGATTAGAGTTTGAAGAGAGAGTGAGCTTGAGGAGATCGAAGGTGATGATAATAATGATAATGATATTGCTTCTCACTTGAATATATGAAGCATAATGAATAAACAAATAAATGAATAAATATGATTATTCATCATGCTACTTTAATTCAAGATGAGTGATTCACTATGTGAGTCATTAAGCATTTAATAATGCATTAATGACAAGATGAATCACACAAAATGAGTCACAATATCATTTAATGATAATGCCACCTAAACCCTCAAGTTACCATGCTTCTAGAAGCTTCCCGTAAAATTACGAGAACGCCCCTCCTATCTGTGAAAACACGGAAAAACTTTAGACTATATAAATCCAATAACCTGATACTAGAATCTGGCTTAAACCAAAGCCGTCTAGTAAAAACTGTCTGAATGTCGTACGTGCGTTTAAACACGTATTCATCTGAACCCTTTGTCGTAAAACCATACGACCTCTATATTATTTCGCCTGGAGTAGGGAAAACTCTGTGTGGGATTCTAAAGACTCGACTACTACGCTGGCAGTGGGTTTAACCACAGACTGTAAGCGGCACTAGCTGTACGTAACGGCCCCTAGGTAGATGTCGATAAGAAGGCTGATGAGGAAACCCATCCGAACTCCTACTGAGCCTATCCGTAACAATATCCGTGCAGTCCGGTCTGTTCGTCTAAGAGTATCGCATGTATGGTCTAAGGGGGTGGTGAAAGTCAGACCCCTAATAACCGTAAAAGTCGTGCCGGCATGGCTCAAGACCATCCGAGAATCTACTGATCAGTCCATCAGTAATTGTCAATCAGCCCTGGACAGGGACTTATGGTAATGAGCAACCGATCACAGTGCGATATCAACTCCCTAGACCGGGATAGACGAATCCCTAACAGTCGCTCACTGCCTCTACGTGGCTCGGGACTGTGCCAAACTAAAACCTGTTTGCACGACTCCTTTGAGCCGTGGTAGGGTAATAATCAAAGCACAGTGGGAACTCACACGAGACAAATGATGACTTTAAGTCAACAGACTATCTGCACACATGTCACCTGAGAACTGCTATCTGACGTTAGGTATAATACCATCCAGTCAGTTCTCGGCGAGTCCTGTCAGGTGTACTCACATGAAGTGGGCATCTGTATACAATCTTAGGTGCACATCACCAATGGCTGCGGGTCCAATCCATCGCCCCTCGTCAAGGTCTAGATATGTATACACTAGTCTACTCTGGAGTATCGCTGCCCTGTCTCGATACTCCTACGACCAGGGACATTTAAGGATGTGCCTATTGACTATCCAGCTCACACAAGTATGACTGCCATCATGATGCCGGTAGTCAGGAAAAACACCCTATGGGCTTTATCAGCATGTTTATAAATACAAAGTAAAATATATCACACGTTTAAGATAAAGTCAAACCAAATAGCGTACTATCATTAGCAAGATTGTTATGTACATACATATCTCTAACTGTCTATACAATGAAGGCCTCTAAGGCATATATATATATCCAACAATCTCCCACCTGCACTAAGGCCTATAATTGGCGCAATGAGTACCCACTGTCTGTACTAGATCCAGTTGTTGGCGTACCGCATGCCCAACATCTCAAACAGTCTCTCGAACTGGACTTGAGGGACGGCCTTGGTGAATGGATCTGCCGTGTTGTCTTTTGTGTCCACTCTCCGCACCTCGATCTCTCGACGATCCACAATCTCCCTGATCAGTTGATACCGCCTTAAGATATGCCTGGATTTCTGATGAGACCTTGGTTCCTTCGCTAATGCTACAACCCCATTGTTATCACAATACAAAGGTATTGGATTGGCAATGGACGGAACCACCTGAAGTTCAGAGATGAACTTCTTCATCCAGACAGCTTCTTTTGCGGCTTCACTAGCAGCTATATACTCAGCCTCCATAGTTGAGTCTGCGACGGTATCCAGTTTGGAACTCCTCCAAGATATTGCCTCTCCATTCAGGGTAAACACAAAACCCGAAATGGACCTAGAGTCATCTTTGTCACTTTGGAATCCGGAGTCGGTAAAAGCCTCAACGTGGAGGTCCCCATTACCGTAAATCAAGAACATCTCCTTTGTCCTTCTTAGGTACTTGAGAATGTTCTTTACCGCTATCCAATGCTTCTCACCTGGGTCAGACTAATACCTGCTTACCACACTAAGTGCGTAAGCTACATCAGGTCTGGTACATAACATTGCATACATTATAGATCCTACTGCCGAAGCGTAGAGTATAATGCCCATGCAAGCCCTCTCTTCATCAGTCTTTGGAGACATCTCTTTGGAGAGGGTGATCCCGTGACAAGCGGGTATATTACCGCGCTTGGAATCTTCCATACTAAATCTCTTTAGTATAGTGTCAATATACCTGGACTATGAAAGTCCCAACATTCTATTAGATCTATCATGATAGATCTTAATGCCCAGAATGTATGATGCATCTCCCAAGTCTTTCATGGAGAATTTCTGTGACAAGAAGAGATTTACTGATTGTAGCATAGGGATATCATTCCCTATCAGTAGTATGTCGTCGACATATAAAACGAGGAAGACAACTGCTCCTTCTACAATCTTCCTATAAATACATGGTTCATCTACATTTTTGATAAAGTCAAATTCCTTGACCGTCTCATCAAAGCAGATGTTCCAACTCCGTGATGCTTGCTTTAATCCATAAATGGATTTAAGCAATTTTCACACCTTTCCGCTGCGCCCACTGTCTATGAAACCTTCTGGTTGATCCATGTAAACACTCTCTTCTAAATGTCCATTTAGAAAAGCTGTTTTTACATCCATCATCCAGATTTCATAGTCATGGAAGGCAGCACTGGCAAGCAGGATCCGAATGGATTTAATCATAGCTACGGGTGAAAAGGTTTCATCATAGTCCAATCCTGGTTTTTGACGAAAACCTTTTGCAACGAGTCTAGCTTTGTAGGTTTCCACTTGTCCAAATGTACCAATCTTCTTTTTGAAGAATCATTTGCATCCAACTGGTTTCACCCTAGGAGGAGCAATTTCTAAAGTCCAAACTTTATTAGTATACATGGATTCCATTTTGGATCTCATAGCATCCAGTCACTTCACTGAGTCGCTACTCGTGATAGCCTGCTGAAAACTAGTTGTCTCATCATCATCGATGATGCAATCCTCTCGATCCCCATCCAGAAGAAAACCATAGTACCTTTCAGGAGGATGAGAAAGCCTAATAGATCTGCGGAGTGGCGTTGGTTCGTCATGTTCTATTGAAATCTGATTCTACTAAGTCCTCGGTAGTAGTTTGAGGTTCTGGAATTTCTTCCAGCTCTGCCGCGCTCCCACTAATTTCTTTTGCAAGAAATTCGCTCTCTAAGAAGACAATGTGGCGAGCGACAAACACCTTTTGTTCTTCAGTGTGGTAGACCATATACCGTTTTGAATGCTTGGGGTATCCTACAAACTTGCAAAAAACCGATCGTGCCTCGAGCTTGTCCGAATTATGCTTTTTAACATATGCCGGACACCCCTATATCTTGATATACTTGAGATATGGTCTCTTCCCACTCCACATTTCATATGGAGTGGTAGGCACAGACTTAGTCGGAACTCTATTCAATAGGTATGCTGCTGATTCTAGAGCAAAACCCCAGAAGGAAAGTGGCAACTCAGCACTACTCATCATTGAACACACCATATCTAATAGCGTGCGATTCCTCCTTTCTGATACACCATTATGCTGAGGTGTATAAGGCGGAGTAAGCTGAGAGAGAATTTCATTCTCTCTTAAGCATTCAAGGAAACTGGTACTTAAGTATTCTCCACCTCGATCAGATCTAAGTGTCTTGATGCTTTTACCAGTTTGTTTCTCTACTTCATTTTTATACTCCTTAAACTTTTCAAAGGCCTCGGATTTATGTTTCATTAAGAACACATGTCCATACCTAGAGAAGTCATCAGTAAAAGTGATGAAGTAGGAGTGACCGCTTCTCACATGCGTAGACATTGGACCACATACATCACTGTGTACAAGTCCCAAGAGTTCTGTAGCTCTTTCTCCGTGTCCGGTGAACGGAGATTTGGTCATTTTTCCTTTGATACATGATTGACAAGTTGCATATGATGAATATTCAAACAGATCTAGATATCCATCTTTATGTAACTTAGTCAACCTTGTTTCGTTTATATGACCGAGTCTACAATGCCATAGGAAGGCTTGATTTGAATCAGGAGCCTTTCTTTTAAGCGTGTTTTGAATATTGAAAATTCGAGGTTGATTAAGTATGTATATGCCGTTTTCCAGTGTGCCATACCCACTCAGTTTTTGATTTAGGAGAATGTTCATGACATTTCTTTCAAGCACAAAATTATATCCTTCATTAGATAACAAAGATACTGATATAATATTACACAACATACTGGGAATACAAAAACAGCTGTACAACACCAAAATGTGCCCACTAGTCAACCCTAGGTGATATCCCCCTATTGCAACAGCATCTACATGCATTCCATTGCCCATCCGGAGAGTCATATCACTTGTCCCCAGTACTCTACTATTTCTCAGATCCTGCAATGAATTACAGATGTGAGAACCAGAACCGGTATCAAGTACCCATGATGTAGAGTTTACTGAAAGACAATTTTCGATTACAAACACACCTGAAGCAGAAGCAACAGCCTGCTTCATGTCCTTTGCCTTGAAGTCCATACAGTCCTTCTTCCAGTGCCCTTGCTTGTGACAATAATAGCATTCGTTCTTATCCGCCTTCACCCTTTCTTCCTTGTTCGTTCCCTGCACCTTCTTGACCCCGCCTTTCGGTTTGGTAGCTTTCATCTTCTTCTTCCCTTTAGCTTTCGCTTTAGATTTAGAAGAGGATGATTGGCCAACATACAGAACATGGGTCTTCTCCTTTTCCAAGGAGGTCTCTGCTACCCTCAACATGTTGAGGAGCTTTGGAAGATCAGCTTCCATTTCGTGTATATTGAAGTTCAGCACGAACTGAGAGAAGGTGTGGGGAAAGGACTGCAAAATCAAGTCGATGTACAAATCATTCTCTAGCACGCATCCCAGGTTTGCGAGTTCCTCAACGAGGCTGATCATTTTGCGGACCTGCTCTCCTACTGGTGATCCTGGAGCTAACCTCATCTGGAAGAGTTTCCTTGAGGTCTCGTACCTCGCGATACGGGAGTGCACCCCATACAATTCCTTGCAATGGAGAAAGATGGATACAATATCCATACTCTCGTGCTGTTTCTGGAGTTCATTGTTCATGGACGCCAGCACGATACACTTAGCTTTCTCACAGTCTAGATCCCAGGTTTTGCGAACTTCCTTGTCCGCAACTGAGGAATCTAGTCCTGTGATAAGGGGAGGAACAGCGGTGGTAGCATATGCTACTTTTTCATAAGTCAGTGCAATGTTGATGTTCCTTAGCCAATCTTTATATTCTGTCCGGTTAGTATATATTTTTCAAGTAATAGTTTTAGTCCTGTCATGGTAGCTGCCAGAGAGAGAGAGAGAGAGAGAGAAAAGAAACACTCAGCATATGCTTTTGCAAGTCTAGATTGGTTTATTAGTTTATCTAAACAGGATGGCTCTCACTATTTCCTCAAATCCTTCTTCAAAACCTAAAAGAAGAACTAGTCAGGATTTAATCACACGTCACAATACTTGCTTAACCTTTCATCCAGGCCAGTATTGGTACTTCGAGGGAGGTTTTCCAACACTTTCGCGAAGTTCCTTAATTAAATAACCTCTTTTCCCTAGAGGCGTAGCCCCTCTAACACCTTTCTGGACACCTACTTGGTTTATAGCATTGATTGTTAAGTGAGAAAATTTCCCGAGAGTAATCCTACTCATCCGTGGGATCGGGATCCAACTATCATTGCATGATGCACTAGATGGAAGCCACTCTAGTCACCACACTCCAGAAGGTATGCTAAATCTGCAAGTTTCCTTTATGTTTGAAACTCCCGATGTGATTTTTACCCCAAGCTCTTATGACCTTGACATAGGCCAACAAATCATAAGATGCAAGTCAAGTTCTACCTATCGCTGTCCGGATTAATTTAGGTCCATCGTACATGCCCTTGACGTAGGCCAACAAGGCTGTACGTCTGTCCTAAACTAATGCATCTATCTATGCAACAAAAAAGCAACACATTGCTACCATCCACTATGCCTTGACGTAGGCCAACAAACATAGCATGAATACGATGTGCTGTTTTATTTGAAACGACGGAGGGTTACGACTGGTTTTTGGCAAAAAACAGTTAACGTAGTGAACTTGATATGATCGAAGGAACCAAGATAGCTGTTTTTAAAAGAAGTGGTTTAAGCTCCGTATTTAAAAATTTTCCTTTATGAAGAAAAACCGAGTGGTTTTGAAATTGTTCCAACGATTAAGTATAGGTTTTATTTTCTTTGCATTAATAATAATGCGTCCTATCATTAACCTATCATTACAGATAACAACGAAAATACAACGTCCTCTTATGCCATCTGCATTCGCCATGGGTCCCGTCATCACCCGTTAGGTTACTTAACTAACGGCAGAGCGGGGGCTGGGCTAGCGCGGGTGAAAAACATATGCGACGTCTAAATAGCTATCATATATAGATATGTACATTCGTCAGACGCAATAATAGGCATTCCTGATCATAGATGAACTTTATTGGATATACAAGCAATCCGCGTTTCTTTTGAGCCTGCAAGGAAAGACGGATTATACAGTTGTGATGAATAGCCATTACCCCACCCCAGACCCCTACGGGTACGGCAAACTACCCGCCAAGTACCCGAAGTAAAGCGGTCTCCCTCAACAACGTGAGTATGCCAATAAACACTTCAAAATACCCGGTAGTTTGTGCACCCCACCTTGGGTCTATCCTAGGAGCAAAAACAGTAAAAAGAAGTAATACAACGGTAGCTACAACCGCAACCTCGATGTGCCCCGCAAAATAATATTACAACTTATTACAATTACATCGAATGAATTAATACAATAACCCATCACAAAACCCCGGCTAATCATCACAACAAACCAATACAGTTCATAATCACAAACAGTTAAAACATTACAGATATGTGTAACCCCCTGCCAACCGACATACTAGCAGTTAGAGGAGGTTTACGAACACATAATACAGTTCACAGATATAATCAAATTAGCAAATATCGTATAATTTCAATCGATCAAACACATTAGATTGTACTCCAAAACTTCTCTGTAAATCTGAAACTTGAGCAGAAAATAAATCATTCCAGAAAAGACAAAACATCACAGAAGATTCACAGGGAAAAACTGAGCTGAATCGGCTCCAACTCGGCCGCGGATCGGTGGGATCGGTCGCGGTTCCACGGCTCTGTGGCCGATTCAGGAGCCCATTTTTTTTTTCAGTGTTCTTATAATTTCATGTAGGTTATTCTGGAGGTCCCTGAAAAATTTTTAGGCCTCATTTTAAAAACGACAGAAACTATGTGATATCGATGTATTTTCCGGTTTTTTTTGCGTTCGAAATTCATACGACTTTGCAAATGAGTTAATTATTGTTTAGTGAGGCTCTGATACCACTGTAAGTCGATGTGCAACACCCCACGAGTTGCAGGGAGGCGGAAAATTGAAAAACGATCTTGTTCTTTAAGCATACATCGACTAACCGAAGATCTTTACTAAACGATAATTAACAACAACCATAGAAGTTCTTAGCTACTATGTAAAGAGATTATACCTAATGAATCATGTACTTCGTCTTTTCGATCTCTACGTCCTCCTCGGCCTCCTTCCCGTGATAGATGATCCACCCGAGAACCCTAATCCAAGCTTCACCTCCAAACTTGAGGTAACTAAGTTTCTCTAGTTGCTAATCAAAGGAACTTAGATCATATAGAGTTAGGTTATGGAGTGTTTAGTCTATTCTAATCCTTGATCTCAACTCATGAGTGGTAGGATTAGAGTTTGAAGAGAGAGTGAGCTTGAGGAGAGAGAAGGTGAAGATAACAATGATAATGATATTGCTTCTCACTTGAATATATGAAGCATAATGAATAAACAAATAAATGAATAAATGATATTATTCATCATGCTACATTAATTCAATATGAGTGATTCACTCTGTGAGTCATTAAGTATTTAATAATGCATTAGTGACAAGATGAATCACACAAAATGAGTCACAATATCATTTAATGATAATGCCACCTAAACCCTCAAGTCACCATGCTTCTAGAACCTTCCCGTAAAATTACGAGAACGCCCCTCCTATCCGTGAAAACACGGAAAAACTTTAGACTGTATAAATCCAATAACCTGATGCTAGAATCTGGCTTAAACCAAAGCCGTCTAGTAAAAACTGTCTGAATGTCGTACGTGCGTTTAAACACGTATTCATCTGAACCCTTTGTCGTAAAACCATACGACCTCTATATTGTTTCGCCTGGAGTAGGGAAAACTCTGTGTGGGATTCTAAAGACTCGACTACTACGCTGGCAGTGGGTTTAACCACAGACCGTAAGCGGCACTAGCTGTACGTAACGGTCCCCAGGTAGATGTCGATAAGAAGGCCGATGAGGAAACCCATCCGAACTCCTAGTGAGCCTGTCCGTGACAATATCCACGCAGTCCGGTCTGTTCGTCTAAGAGTATCGCATGTATGGTCTAGGGGGGTGGTGAAAGTCAGACCCCTAATAACCGTACAAGTCGTGCCGGCATGGCTCAAGACCATCCGAGAATCTACTGATCAGTCCATCAGTAATTCTCAATCAGCCCTGGCCAGGGACTTATGGTAATGACCAACCGATCACAGTGCGATATCAACTCCCTAGACCGGGAGAGACGAATCCCTAACAGTCGTTCACTGCCTCCATATGGCTCGGGACTGTGCCCAACTAAAACCTGTTTGCACGACTCTTTTGAGCCGTGGTAGGGTAATAATCAAAGAACAGTGGGAACTCACACGAGACAAATGATGACTTTAAGTCAACAGACTATCTGCACACATGTCACCTGAGAACTGCTATCTGACGTTAGGTATAATACCATCCTGTCAGTTCTCAGCGAGTCATGTCTGGTGTACTCACATGAAGTGAACATCTGTATACAATCTTAGGTGCACATCACCAATGGCTGCGGGACCAATCCATCGCCCCTCGTTAGGGTCTAGATATGTATACACTAGTCTACTCTGGAGTATCGATGCCCTGTCTAGATCCTCCTGCGACCAGGGACATTTAAGGATGTGCCTATTGACTATCCAACTCCCATAAGTATGACTGCCATCATGACGCCGGTTGTCAGCCAAAACACCCTATTGGCTTTATCAACATGTTTATAAATACAAAGTAAAATATATCACACGTTTAAGATAAAGTCAAACCAAATAGCGTACTATCATTAGCAAGATTGTTATGTACATACATATCCCTAACTGTCTATGAAATGAAGGCCTCTAGGGTATATATATATCCAACACAAGTTACCCGCCAAAACCTGAAGCGAGGTAGCCCCCTTCAACAATGTGAATGGACCACCCAGCACTTCACGGAATCCGGTAACTTGAGCACCCTTCCTTGGGTCAACCTGTACCCCCTACTAGTGCGGCGAATAGTCTGCCAACTCTAGAGTAAAGCCCCCTCTGTCTCAACGCCATGAGATGTGGGCCCGTTGCCCTCTAGAACCCGGCTATCCGTGCACCCCTCCGCGGGGTAATCCTAGTACAGAAAGTAAAATATACATACAACGGGTACATCGACCTCAGCCCGGTCGTGCCCCAAAAGAATAATAAACAAACAGGCAGTGATGGCAGTCCACATGTCGGACGCTCGCCCCGTAATATCAAATGTACATAATAATACCAAACTGTACTACCATTGCATCCAGGCTATCCACCACGACAAATCCGCAATATCACAGCACAACACAAAACATCAACGTGAATGTCACGTTCGCAAATCCGTCTAAAAGGACTATAGCAATTAGACAGGATTTACAGATCAAATAACATTCACGGTCGCAGATATAATGTAAATACTGTGAACTAACATGTTTTAAAATTTTCGATCGACAAAATTTCCCGAAGTGGGCCCCAAGCACAATTGTAGCACTCAAAATAAATCTGGGTCCAAACAGAATATACCAAAAACCCCAGTTCCAACACAGAGACCTACTGAAGAAATTTGGTGCACTGTGATTACAGTACGGCCGTGGATCTACGACCAAAACGTGGTTACGGCCGCTGATCCGCCGCGCTACAGTGAAAACTGCCCACCAAATTTTCTCAGTTCTCTTAAAAAAGCCTGCACATATTTCTGCAATATACCAAATAATTTTTCGAGCACAAATGAAAATCGACAGAAACTGCATCTTTGAAATTGTGGTTTTTGGAATTTTTGTTCGATCGAAATTCTAAACACGGTAGAGCAAGCTAGTAAAGGTTAACGGCGTGGCTCTGATACCATGTAAGTGCACGGCAGCGCCCCGGCCGTCTGTCCGACGCCAAAATGCGGAAACAAAAACTTTTCTTTAACTAGAAACCGGCGCTACCGCGGACTATAAACCCGGATCGGACCATTAACATACTACTAGCTAACTGGAGAAAGGATAGAGAGCTTTACCGAGCGATCCATGTCCTTCGGTCTTCGGCCACCTTCCCAAGCTCCTCACGGCATCACTGATCTCCGGTCTCTTCGTCGGAAAGGCACCACATCGAGAAGACATTTTACGGGCTCCCACCTCTGAACCGAGGCAACTCGGACATGAAGTTGGCTAGCCGACGTGTCCCAGATTGCTGTAGAATATCTGTAGATCACTTTGTTTCTATGGTTTATGAATTTGCCATTTTGGAGTAGAGAAGAAATCTTTGGAGATGAGCTAAAGAATTTTTGGTGCAAAAATGAGATGATCATTTATCACACAATGAAATGGGGCTCCCAAATCATGTGGCCGTCCATGATAATAGAGGAGGGAGAAAAAAGTGATCATGAGAAAAAGAAATGGATGATCAACATGAAAATGAGTCACTACAAAGTCTAATAAAAACCCATCACCAATCCCATCTCAAAAAGCAAGTAATGATGAACCATCATGAAGCAACCATGTGCCACAAAAACCACCCTCCATTTTGTAAAAGCCACTTTTACAAATAAGCCCCTCCCATCAATTTTCAGCCAAAGAAAGAAAGAAAGGAAAATGCCGAAATGGAAAGCAAGCTGGCAACTTCAAAAAGCGATCCCGTAATAAATTACAGGAAAACCCCTCGACTGTATATACATACCCGCATTTGTTTTCCGACTGAATACAAATGCAATGAGACAATCTACACAGTAAAAATACTAGGATCCGGCTTAAACCAAAGCCCGCTAGTATTATCCGTCCGAACGATAACACGTGCACAAGTGCACGCGTACGTTCGAACCCTGCCATAAATCCATACGGCCTCTACAGCGTTTCGCCCGAAATTTGAGAAACTGTCTGTGGGGGACTCTACAGACTCGTCAATACTTTTGCTGTGGATTTAACCACTAGCACGTCAGTGGTATTAGCCGTACGTAACGGACTACCAGGTATTGACCAAAAGGGAGGTCGATGAGCGAACTCATCCTGACACCCTACTGAGCCTGTCAGTGAGAATATCCGTACATTCCGGTCCGTTCATCTATGAGCATCGCATGGCGGACCTAGGGGGTTGATAAAAGTCAGACCCCCAAAAGCGGTACAAGTCGTGTAGGAGTGTAACCCAGAACACCCTGAGATACTACTGGAATACCTACCAGTAAATTCCCTGCCTCGGCCGAGGGCTTCGTGTAATGGCTCTCCTAGACACAGCGCGATCTCACCCCTAATGCCGGGAGAGACGAAACCCCTGCCGATCCGCTCACTGCCTCCATGTGGCTCGAGACTGTACCCAACTAAAACCTGTTTGCACGACTCCTTTGAGACGTGGTAGGGTAGTAATCAAAGTACAGTGGGAACTCACACGAAACAAATGACGATTTCAGGTCGATGAACTAACCTGTACACATGTCATGAGGGAACTGCTATCTGACGTCAGGTATAATACCAACTAGCATGTTCCCGGCGAGTCATGTCCGGTGTACTCATAACCCAATGAGCACCTGTATACATCTTAGGTGAACCATCTGACACCAGTGGCTTGTGAGACCGGCCACCGCCCCTCATCGGGGTCTCGACTGTATACACTAGTCTACTATGGAGTATCTATGCCCTGTCTCGAAAACTTCCATGAATAGGGACCTTTTAAGGATGTGCTTATAGACCCCAGCTCCCACGTATATGATCGCCATCATACTGCTGGCCGTCAATCAAGAATCCTATAGGCTCTATCAATGTGTAATAGCGACCTATAAGGTCACCTAAAGCAGTACACGATGATAAAGACAAACCAGATAGCATACTATCATCTTGAGTAAGACTCTCCTACCGGTATAGGTCCTCCCTCAATCATTGCAATCACGTGCCTGTGATCCGATAATTGACTCTGAGGGCACTATATCCAACACGTCTGCGGGTACATGGTGGGCCGGTATGGTACCCCGGGGCAAGAAGATCGCAGAGATGGCGTTGTGCCCGGCAGGGGAGCACTACCTACCGGTTATTTATGACGCGGCGGATATCCGGAGGATACCGACCGTAGTCGTGGGATTTGATGATAGGGGTCGATCCGGAGGGCCGGAGCCTGAGATATTGAGATTTGAGATATAGAGATACGAGATTGAGATACAGAGATATGAGATATCGAGACTTTGAGATTTACATGCTTTGTGTCGATACTTGACACGGATTTCCACGGATTTCATTGATGATACTTCAGTTATTTCAGAAGAATTTTACTGAGATAAAAATACATATTTTCTTATATCAGATTATCCAGATTTCATGGTTGATTGTTTCATTCATGATGCATTCATACATGATACATTGCCACTTAGTGACACTGACACGAGCACTGAGTATTACACTTAGGCGTAGCCTATTACCCTATCACTACTAGTTGTTTAGTGTTATTTTAAGTACATAATATGACCTAGGAGAGCGTCGTGCATGCGATTTCTACTCGCAGATGTCTTCTACTCACGAGTTGACAACTCACCCCCGTTGTGCCAAATTTTCTTTCAGGTTCAGATGTACAGGTTTTCTTGGCGGCTTGTTGGCACACCACTTCATTCAGGGTGATTGCTTGGTAGGTTGGTTCACTTGTATCGTGACCGCCGTTGTACATTTATTTATTTCAGTTGTATCTAGTAAGCTCCATCAACCAGACTTTTATTACTTAATAGATTTAGAAGACCAGTTATTTATTCTTTCGACCTTAGAGTCGCGCTTGTATTATTATGGTTTTCTGGTGGTTTTGATGGTTTTCTTTGAGTTTGATCCTCACTCTTCGGCGTTGTATATTATAGTGCATTGTGTTGTTGTATCCGCCATTTGGCATAGAGCTAGCTCCCGCTTGGGGATGCCTTTTTATTGCTTGTATACATTATTCTTGTTTGTACCCGTTTGGGGCCAGTTTTTATAAAGGAGACTCTGCCGAAATTTTTGAGAAAAATTGTTGCTGCTTTTAAACATGTTTTTCTTTACTTCTCCTTTTAATGGTTTAGATTTCTGGGCTTCGGCTTACTTAGATTACGTTACACCTTTAGACGTTTCGTAATTTAAGTGCCGGTCACGTTCCGTACCTTTGGGTCATGACAATAGCATTCTGGGAATACAAAAACAGCTATACAACACCAAAATGTGCCCACTAGTCAACCCCAGGTGATAATCGCCTACTGCAACAGCATCAATGCTTATTCCATTGCAAACCCTGAGGGTCATATCACCTGCCTTCAGTGCTCTATGGTTTCTTAGAGCCTGTAAAGAATTACAGATGTGAGAACCAGAACCGGTATCAAGTACCCATGATGTAGAGTTCACTGAAAAACAGTTTTCAATTACGAACACACCTGAAGCAGAAGCATCAGCTTGCTTCGTGTCCTTGCCCTTGGTTTTGAAAGCCATACAATCCTTCTTCCAGTGCCCCATTTTGTGACAGTAGTAGCACTCATCCTTGTCCGCTTTTGCTCGCCCCGGTTTTTTTGTTCCTTGCACCTTTTTAACACCTCCTTTCGGTTTGGTGGTGATCATCTTTTTCTTCCCCTTAGCTTTCGCTTTGGATTTAGAGGAGGATGATTGACCAACATACAGAACATGTGTTTCTCCTTTTTCAAGGAGCTCTCTGAGCTCCTCAACATGTTGAGGAGCTTTGGAAGATCAGCTTCCATATCATGCATGTTGAAGTTCAGCATGAACTGAGAGAAGGTGTGAGGAACGGACTGTAAAATCAAGTCAATGTATAACTCATTTTCTATCAAGCATCCGAGGTTTGCGAGTTCCCCAATGAGACGGATCATCTTTAGGACGTGCTCTCCTACAGGTGATCCTGGAGCTAACCTCATCTAGAATAACTTCCTTGAGGTCTCGTACCTTGCGATACGAGAGTGCTCTCCATTCAAATCCTTGCAATGGAGAAAAATGGATTTGATATCCATATCCTCGTGCTTCTTCTGGAGTTCATTATTCATGGACGCCAGCACGATACACTTAGCTTTCTCACAATCCAGATCCTAAGTTTTGCGGACCTCTTTGTCCGCAACTGAGGAATCTGGTCCTGGGATAGGGGGAGCAGTAATGGTAGTGACGTATGCTACTTTGTCATAAGTAAGTGCAATGTTGACGTTCCTCAGCCAATCTTTATAGTTTGGCCCAGTCAATGTATTTTTTTCTAGTAATAGTTTGAGCCCCGTCATGGTACCTGCCAGAGAGAGAGAGAGAGAAAAGAAACACTCAGCGTATGCTCGTGCAAGTTTAGATTGGTCATTAGTTTATCTAAATAAGATGGCTCCCACTGTTTCCTCGAATTCTTCTTCAAACCCTAAAATAAGAACTAGTCAGGATTAATCGTACGTCACAATACTTGCTTAAACTTTTGGACATGCTGGTGTCGGTACTTCGATAGAGGTTTTACAACGCTTTAGCGAAGTTCCTTAATTAAATAACCTCTTTTACCTGGAGGCGTAACCTCGCTAACACCGTTCTAGACACCTACTTGGTTTATAGCATTGATTGTTAAGTGAAAAATTCTCCCGAGAGTAATCCTACTCATCAGTGAGATCGGGATCCAACTATCATTGTGTGATGACCTAGATGGAAGCCACTCTATTCACCACACTCCAGAAGGTATGCTCAATCTGCAAGTTTCCTTTATATTTGAAACTTCCGATGTGATTTTTGCCCCAAGCTCTTATGACCTTGACGAAGGCCAACAAATCATAAGATGCAAGTCAAGTTCTTCCCATCGTTGTCCTGATAAATTTAGACCCATCCGTACTCGCCCTTGACGAAGGCCAACAAGGCTGTACGAGTGTCCTAAACTAATGCATCCATATATGCAACTAATAAGCAAGACACTGCTACCATTCACCATTCCTTGACGAAGGCCAACAAACATAGCATGAATACAATGTGTTGTTCATTTGAAACGACGGAGGGCTACGGCTAGTTTTTTGCGAAACTGTGAACGTAATGAACTTGATATAATCGAAGGAACCTTGATATCTTTTAAAGGGGTGGTTTAGGCTCTGCATTTAAAAGTTGCTTTTTGAAGAAAACCGAGTGGTTTAAAAACTATTCCAACGATTTAGTTTAGGTTTGTTTTCTTTGCATTAATAAATTAATGATGTCCCATCATTTAATCCTACCATTGCAGAAATAAACAAAAATACAACGTACACTTATGCCATCCGAATTCGCCACGGGGCCCCGTCATACACCGTTAGGTTACTTAACTAATGACAGAGCGGGAGCTGGATTAGCGCGGATGCAAAACATAAGCAACGTCTACTATATATCATATATATATATATATTCATTCGTCTCATGCAATAATAGGCATTCCAGATCACAGATGAATATATTGGATATACTAGGAATTTCTCGTTTTATTTAAGCCCATAAGGAAAGACGGATTCCATGGTCGTGATGAATAGCCAAAACCCACCCTAGACCCCTACGGGTGCGGCAAACTACCCGCTAAATTTCCGAAGTGAAGCAACCTCCTTCAGTAAAATGTGTAGGCCACTCGGTACTTCAAGAACCCGATAGTTTGTGCACCCCACCTTGGGTCTATCCTAGGAGCAAAAAACAGTAAATGAAATAATACAACGGTGGCTACAAGCTCAACCCGGATGTGCCCCGTAAAATAATATTACATCAATATTACAACTTTACATTGAATGAAAGAAAAAACTCTCTTCTTACATCCCCGGCTATTCATCATCGACGATCCAATATTCTATATCCACAAACCACAATAAGAGCAACACAGATATATGCAACCCCCACTAATCGTCATATAGCGATTAGTAGACGTTAAGAATCATATACAAACACAGAACAAAACTTATCCAAGAACTTTAGAATTTCGATCGAAACATATTTTCCATGTCTACTCCATGTACAAATCAGCACACAAAGAAACAAAATATACCAAACATCACAACTTTTAAAACAAGATATACAGAAGAAACTCTGTCCAACTCGGCCACGACTCGGCCGCGGAACCGCGGTGAATCGCACCGATTCGCCCCGCTTCCACGGTTGTCTTGGCGAGTTAGCAACTCGTTTTTCTTTTGTGTTCTTAGAATTCCCTTCTCGTATTTTTAAGGATACTGAAATAGTTTTTAGCCAAGATTGAAAAATTGACAGCAAGCATGGGTTTTGAAATTGTGATATCGGGTTTTTCCGACGATCGCAGTTCTAACTTGCTAAAAAGCTAGTTAAAGTTTATTAGGCTCTGATACCACTGTAAGTCGATGTCGCGAACCCTGCGTGATCGCGGGGAGGCAGAATACGCAAAAAACAATTTTTTATGGGCTTCGCAACACCGACTATACCACAGAATCGATATTAAACCTTTACTAGATAAACAACTATGAGGTTTTAACTACTCTGAAGAAAGTTATACTTCATAGTATCAAGTCCTTAGGTTCTTGTTGTCCTCCTCCTCTTCTTAAGCTCCTCGAAGAGTGAACGGATCGTGCTCGATCGACGGCCTCCTCACGCCAAAGATGATCCACCCGAGAGTGTCAACTTTGAGCTTCTACCTCTAAATTGAGGTAACTAGGATACCTAGTGTGCTAATCTAAGTAACCTAGATGAAGTAGAGATTGATTATGGATTGTTTAGTCTCTAAAACCCTTGGTTGCTCAACTCATGAGACACTTAAAGGTTTGAGAAAGAAGAAGATAGTTTGGAGGAGAGATAGTTTTTACTCTTAGAATTTCTCAATGAAGATGGCTCACTTAGATGACTTATATAGCAAATATATTTTCAACCAAAAAAAATCTCTATGCCACCTTACCTTAATAGTAAACCATGAGTCATTAAGTGAGTCACTTTATTACAATAGTAAACCATGAGTCATCTTACTTCAATAGTAAACCATGAGTCATTTAAATGAGCCATCTTATCCTCCACTCCATTAAAAATAAATGGTTATAAAAATAAATGAGGTGTATTCTTCTAGAAGTACACTTACCAAAATTACAAAAATATCCATCACCGTATATACATATTTGTATCCGTATTTCAAAAATACGAATACAAAGAGACGAAAAACAATCCAATAATCTAATACTAGAATCTGGCTTAAACCAAAGCCCATTAGTATTATTCGCCCGATCATCATCCGTATGTGATTGAACCCTGCCGTAAAACCATACAACATCTACATCGTTTCGCTCGAAGCAGAGAAACCCTCTGTGTTAGACTCTAAAGACTCAACAATACACTGGCAGTGGTTTTAACCACAAGCACGTCAGCGGTACTAGCTGCACGTAACGGCTACCCAGGTATCTGTCGAAAAGAAGGCCGACGAGCGAACTCATCCAAACCCCTACTGAGCCTGTTCGTGACAATATCCGTGTTTTCGGTCTGTTCGTCTGAGAGTATCGCATGTAATGTCTAGGGGGGTGGAAAACGTCAGACCCCTATTAACTAAACAAGTCGTGTCAGGATGGCTTAAGACCATCCGAGAATCTACTGGTCCGCCCACCAGTAATTCTTAATCCGCTCTGGCTAGGGACTTATGGTGTTGACCAACTGATCACAGCACGATATCGACTCCCTATACCGGGAGTGACGAATCCCCAACAGTCGCTCACAGCCTCCATGTGGCTCGGGACTGTACCCAACTAAAACCTGTTTGCACGACTCAGTAGAGCCGTGGTAGGGTAGTAATCAAAGTACAGTGGGAACTCACACGAGACAAATGATGACATCAGGTCGACAGACTATCTGCACACATGTCACCAGAGAACTGCTATCTGACGCTAGGTATAATACCATCTAGTCAGTCCTCGATGAGTCCTGTCAGATGTACTCACCCCCAATGAGCATCTGTATACAATCTTAGGTGCACCTCACCAATGGTTACGGGACCAATCCATCGCCCCTCGTCAGGGTCTAGATATGTATACACTAATCTATTCTGGAGTATCGATGCCCAGTCTCGATACTCCCTCGACTAAGGACATTCTAACGATGTGCCTATTGACTACCCAGCTCCCATAAGTATGATTGCCATCACAACGCTGGTAGTCAGGTAAAAATCCTACGGGCTTTATTAACATGTATATAAGATATGAAATACAAAGTACAACACATCACATGTTAATATAAAAAAACCAAATAGCGTACTATTATATCGAGCAAGATTATCCTGTACATATATATCCCTAGCATCCTAGACAATGAAGGCCTCTAGGGCATATATATCCAACAGATATTATATATATGTGAAGGATCGATATAGATGCCTTAAACTAAGATGGATATTATATATATGTGAGGGATCGATATAGATGCTCTGCACTAATGAGATATATTATGCTATGCATAGTAGCCGGACAGAACTGGTCCACGAGACAATACCTGAATATTATTTTCATACATTGATGTATTCTAAAGAAGTTTTCAAAGGAGCTATAGTCTCACTATTTTTGTCACGACCCGCTTCCCAGTAGACGAGCAGAGGACGCGACGGGTCACGCGACGTATTTACTCAGAAGTAAACACGTTAAGCGTATCTAAGCAATATAAAATGTAATGTACACAAGAGACAAGATATAAATGAACATCAACTTTATTTATTAACATTCTTTTTACAATGCATCTGAAAAGTAAATACATGGAATGGAAAGCAATGCCTAAACAGTGGCATAACAGAAATGGAAAATACAGAATGTAAATGTGTACAAGGAATCTAAACCTATGGGTCGAAAGCTAGCTGGTCCAAATCCTCGCTGGTGGGCTCGATCTCCAGTGAGTCCGAATCTCCTGATGAAATTCCAAAGAAGAAGAAAGAGAATGTCGTCAGCGAACAAATCGCTCGGTAAGTCCCGTAAATAGACAAGAATGGAATAGACAGAATAGAGAGTATATTGTTATAATGTTGTATTTAGTGTTAACGCTGTTGTTTGTAGCTTGGTACAGAAGGGGCCAGTGTATACGAGAGGAGTCTCACTAGACCAGAAACTACGGTATATGGAATACAAGGAACCGTTCAGCCACGGTACAACGACGATTGAATTCAGGTTAGGTGTCTTTATGGTTGCTGTCTCCTGCCACTTCTAACACCTTCCGTATCAATCTACCCCTTATAAACCTCCCGATGTCTTGATTGTATTATTTGTATTGTATTGTCTTGATTTATATAGATGGATGACTTTCCGGAACCATGATATCAGTAAATGGATGTAACTGGATAATCATATAGATGGATGTATATCCATAGTTCGGTTCAGTCAATATAGATTGAATAGATTGATTCATATTGAATTTGTAGTTTTGTAATTTCATACTTGAATAATATTCAAGTTAGACTGATTATATTGAGACTCAGTCTGAGTCAGACAATTAGAAAAGAAATTGAATCCTGAATTAGGTTTTGGTGTTATCGGTAACTGCTGCACATGGACGGCAGGATTTGTGTTTTTTTCAAAAACAATTACCGTGTTGATAACACCGTTTGTTAAGTTGTCTACCTTAAATAGGCAAGCACCCATATCTCCAGCTCTCTGAGACTCAAGAGACTGGTCCCGCTTAAACCTATGTTTACTAGGGTCCTTATTGTAATTTAGTAGAACTTGAGGGGGTTTTATGTAAAATAATTTTGGCATAATTACAAAATATACCTCAAGTATTTAATTATCGTCTTTAGAGTTTTTATAGATGTTTCTTTTATTAAATGTGAAATTTCTAGTGAATATGACCTAGTTTTAAAGTATAAGGTATTTATTTGAAATATTGGAATTGTATGCTATTTTTTTGTAAATGGGATGTTTTTCTTGAATTTTGGAAATGTGGAATATTATAAATATTAAAAATAGATATTTTGATATTAATTACATATATATTTATTTATTAAAAATATAAGTTTTATTTATAATAGAAATCACATTTTCTAAAGAAAAAATGTATAAAAAATCTTTCGAGATCGTATGCTCCTTGCGGAGGTCTGCATCTCACTCTACTAGGCCCGAGGATGTGTGATAATCCGCACCATACTGAACGGGTTCCCCAAAATAGGTTGTAGAGGCGCAATTGCAAAGATTTGTCAAATACACTTCTTATAGAAAAAAGTTTTAATAGTTGAAGGTGGTTATATGTAAAGTCGTATTTTCCCAAATCTATGTTCCAAAATTCCATTATGCTATGTTAGATATGTTTGTTGTGAGGAGGCAGGTCATTACCTCGTGAGTTATCTAAAGGTATAAATGTATTATAGAGTTTATGTCAGAAACTAATGTTTGTGGTATTTTAATATAAAATTGCGATAAAAGATGCATATAATAATTTTTTGTGATGAAACTTATTAAAAATTTTATTGAAAAATATGTGATGATATGAAGTTATCTTGATTAAGAAAAATTGTGGTTTTTAAAGAAAACCGAATCGGAAGTCGAACTAACTCCGCTTCTGTCGGGTTTTAGTTTTGAATATTTTTAGAATAGAGAAAAGAAGGAGAAGTAAGGACTTACTGGATGATTGGATAGATGAGAGAAATAGGAAGAGGTGGGAGTTGCCGGTGCGTCGTTTCGTCTTCGGAAACTCCTTGAGTTGTCGCCGGAAGTTCGTCGGATCTTCGCTCTTTGCTAACTCCACTTGCACACAAAAGGATCTTGGAATTTTCTTGAGAGTTTGGGAAGGGATTTATGAGTGGGGGGGGGGTGATTTCAGGGATGGTATTTATAGGAAAAATCTAGGGTTTAGGGTAGTGAAAGGGTGTATTAAAATTTGTAATAAAATGGATTAAATGTGAGTTTTATTGTGCTCTGTAAATGTGCAGGAAAAACAAATAATACTGGAGTTATGGGGGGAGTCCAAGAGTCGCCAGGGTTGAAGAAAATTTGGGTTTGGACCTATTTGGATCGGCGGCGCCGGCCCGAGTCATCGTCTCGCCGGCTCGAGTCAGGAGTTGGGTGCTCGTATTGGTGCCACGTGTCGGGGTCGGTTGGTATACTGCAGTGCATTCATTTGTTTTATGTGTGACTCTTCAGTTTACGTGTTGTGCTCGTGTAGACTCTTGGGCTTCTAAAAGATTAAAAGAATTTTAAATAAAAAGATATTGTGGCTGATGGGATCTGAACTCTGGTGCTATGGTTCAGCAGTGCAAGGTCTTACCAATGAGCTACAAGCTCCTTTTTGCTGTTCAAAATTGAATCAAATACTTATAGTACTCACAAGAAATGTAAATAACCCAAGTATACATTAGCTTTTAATCAAATTTATGTACACAAGAATTAGAGTTGTTACAGTCTACCCTCCTTATAAGAATTTCGTCCTCGAAATTCACAATTTATTTTAAGGACTAGTTTACAAATAAGTGAGGATATCTTGCACGCATCTTATCTTTCCTTTCCCATGTCGATTCTTCTGGAGTGTCTTTTCTCCACATCACTCGAACCATGTTGACTTCCTTGTTCCGAAGTGACTTCACTTTTCTATCCAGGATCTCAACTGGTTTCTGCTCACAAGATAAGTCGGGCTGTACAGTGAGCTCGGAATGATCGAGAATATGGTTGGGGTCACTCACATACCTTCTGAGTTGGGATATGCGGAACACATTGTGCACTCCTCCAATGAAGGTGGAAGTGCCAAGCGATAAGCCACTTCATCGACTCGTTCGAGTATGTCGAACAGTCCAATGTACCTTGGACTTAGCTTACCCCGTCTTCCAAATCGAATGACTCCGCGGTTTGGAGATATCTTCAGAAATACATGATCTCCCGGATGGAACTCCAAATGACGGCGCTTTGCATCAGCCCAGTGCTTCTGTCGACCTTGGGCTATGCACATTCTTTCCCTGATGTTCGCCGCCGAAAGACGCAACCGGGACGTGACGTCTGGCCTGAATTTTAGGGGTAGAAGCTATTTGGTTTTATCCGTCCACCTCTCTGAAGATGCCAAGTTGATTTATGGCACAATGTATCGGAGGTTTATATGGATGCGGCCGTTGTAGCGGACTTCATCTGATTCCCCCTCATTTTGAGGGGTTTTTGATTGTGGGGATGCTCTTTCCTGCAGGCGTAAGCCCCTGCAGTTAATTACGTTACCGCGTAGCGATAACCACTTTCTCTTTCTCCTGATGTTCACTTCGTGTCATGTATGTTTGTTTTGTTTTAGGATGCCCTTGGATTGTATATGGAGACTAATTTATGTTGTCGCCCATAGGGCGGGGATTAGTCCAAATCCGTATTTTCTTAGATTTGGGTTTGGTTTGATTTAAGGATCATTAATCTCGTTTGAGATTAAGATCAACTTAAATGTTTGTTAAGGATACGTTAGTCCAAGTTTTAGACTAAGATCTACTTAACAAGGTTTTAGGATCATTTAGATCCAACGAAAGAGCATTTGGGCCCTATCGTTTTAGTTTAGGGATGTTACGGTCCATTGGGTTTAAGGACATCATAGTCCGTGGAGTTTAAGGACATCATAGTCCATAGAGTTTAGTTTAGGGACGCTGCGGTCCATCATTAGTTTAAGGACGTTGCGGTCCATTAGGTTTAAGGACATCATAGTCCATAAAGATTAGTTTAAGGACATTACGGTCCATAGTTAATTTAAGGACATTACGGTCCATTGGGGTGTATCCATGGGTTTGGAAATATTCCAAAAAGTTGTTGGTTGTCGGGACCCACCACCTCCTTGAAGACGTTGAGGAATTATAACGACATGTATCATAGGTGTGGAGAGATGTACCCTTGAACCAATGTCCCGACTGAGGGGGGACGGGATGAACATCATTTTAGATGCCATCTATTAGGAGCTCATTAGCTATCTTTGGGACTGAGATCTGTTTGGGGGACCCTGAGCATGAGGGGCTCAATTGATTGTCCTCGGGAGATTTGGTCTAAGTTTGGCTAATATTGCCCTCTCATAGTGTTAAACACTATTATATGCTCAGCGCTCACATGCTCTCACGTGCGGCTTTAAATCAGTGTTAAACACTGAAATTTGGGGGCGCTCACGTGTGGCACGGGAGGCTCCTGAAAGTTGACGCTGTTCATTGGGTTCTATTCCCCTTTTATATATTTAAGTGTTAAACACTTAGCTTCTTGTGGTGCTCACGTGTGAACACGTGAGGCGCCTTCAAAATGTGAGCGCTGCTTTTGGATATATTTCTTTTCCATATGAGTGCTGAGCAATTGTGTAACATTTCAGAAAATATAAAATATTATTTTTAGAATTTAATATTAAAATAATATATTTTCCCGAAAACAGCCCGATTTGCGAAATTGGGGTTTTCGAAAAGGGTATAAATATATATCGATAATTGTGAAATAAATAGAAATTTAAAATGATTTATTCATTTAAAAATATATTTAAAGGATTTGGCACTTTTAAAATTTATTATATGCAGTTTGGATAAAAACCCGATTAGTGCAATGCTAATCGCGATTAAGCCAAATCCGTGTTTTTATAGTTTTCATGGTAAGTGCACCATGACATGTTTCATTTGGTTACATGTTCATTTGTGTTGTTTTATGTTATGGTTTTATTGTTGTGAGAAAAGAAATGAAAGGGAAAAGGTGTTATGATGACTTGAGGAGAGAGAGGGGACATCATGATGAGAGGTAAGCATGCTTGAGGGGAGAGAAGGAGGGAGGGAGAGAGAGAGCGAGAGAGGTAAGGCTCCACCCCACCTCATCTTTCATTCTCCATTTCATTTCATTTCTTCAACTCCCTCATCCTTCTTCATCTCCTTCTTCCTCCACCCCACTACCCATGGGAATCATCTCCAAAACCTAATCAAAACCCATGGCTTCCTTCACAAAAATTGATCCCCACCCCACCCTCATCACTTTGGACCAATAAAAGTTAGATTTTGATGACTTGGAGAAGTTAGGATTTTTCTTGAGTTGCCAAAATGAGGTATAATTTCTACCATTTAGATAGTTTTAAGTTCCTTTACATTCTAGTTTTAGTTTAGAATTGGTTTAGTGGTGATTTGAGAAGTTGGAAAATTCTATAAAGGGTTTGGGTGTTTTTGTGGAACCATGACCTGTAGTGAGTGTTTAAAGACCTTAAGGATTGAATTCAAGACCTGGGATTTAGTATAGAAAACAAAATACGGATTTAGGAATTGATCCATGTCGGTTTTGCGACATTTAGCGTACCTACAGGGAATCTGGGATGACTCGGGGGATTTCTGAGACAAGCAAACAATACCAGGGACCAAATTTGACCAATAGGAGACCACCCTAACTATACGAACCCAAATAGAGACCTATTGGCCGAGGATGCCGGAATTTTAGGCCTTGTGGCCGGCCACATGGAGGAAATTGGTGTCGGGGTTGGTCCAGTAGGTCATATAATTCATGTACAGCACCCTAAACTTGTTTGTGCAACTCCTTTTGGCCTGAGTCAAAATCTGGGAGCACATTAGTATGATTTTGGCTATATTTTCCGTATTTTGGAATGTTTAGTTTTGATATTTGGATTTGTTTTTGGTTGTTGGATGTTTGTACATCAACGACAAGGGTTAGTTGGTTGGTTTTGCATGCGTGTCCTATAGGTTCTAACCTATAGGCGATCCGTGTGCCATTTTGGTTTCCGGATTCGATTTTAATAGCGTTGCGATATGTGTTTTTATTGTAGGTACCTTCGTGTGGATTCCGAGGCGACGGAGTGTGGCGTCATCGACTTCGGCAAGCAAGAAGCAAGGTGAGTGGATCTATATCCACGGGAGAAGTCGAGTGGATGGCGTATAGCACCCCCGCAAACTTTGATGGAAACCGATTTATGTATAAAATATGGTTAAGGGATCCTTTAATAGAAAACTATAAATAGAGTTAAAAGATAGTTAGAAACTATATTAGAAACTAAAGGATAGTTAGAAGTGATATGATACGACTAGTATGTGATGATGGGACTTGAGGATGATATTTGATGATATTGTCGTTTAGGGTACTAAAGGACTAGATAGTCGACGTAGATGTGTCATCCGAATCATACCTATTTCCAAACTGAATAATCGTATGCATCTTTTAAACAGATACCTTGAGGGACGTTACGGATTTTCAAATGATATCTTTTCTTTAAAAACACCGTTGTCCCTACTTTCAAAACTACGATTCGCATCTTTCAAAAACTGTTTGTATGGTTCGGGTGTGTATGTTAGATTAGATACGTATGCTTATAGTAAAGGTAGAATGTATTTGTAAATTTGACTTGATGTGAGACATAAATGCGATGAAAAGAATACATGACGTGGCATGATGATTGATGATATGTTGGTATACGGATGCGAGTCGATTGAGATGATTTATACCCTGCCGGTCCCCTGATATGAGATTGTTGCGGATGTGACCTGGGACATAGGTATATAGAAATATTTATATATGTTGTGAATCGTGAGTGATAGCCGTACGAGACTTAGGTCCGTACCCTCCTCGTCTTATAGGTTGATATGATCCCGATAGCTTAATGCCGCCGTACGATGATTTTCCGTACCTGATGAGTTTGACTTGATGTTTGATCCATACCCATGACTAGAGGATGTCGTACGACGGATTATACCGTACGCGATGTTGTGAGGATGGATGCCGATTGATAGATTCACCGACTCGATCATGTTAGATATGTATACCTTATAGCTTTTAACTGACGATTTACCTTTTGATGCATTCATGTTATTCGCATTGCATTACTTATACCTATGCTAGTACACTTACACCATTATCGATGATGCATATGTTACACGTACAGAGATTTGCCGGCTCACACACTTCATCATCGATAATTGCCATGTCACTACACCGTAGGGTTGCTGCATCATGATATACATATTGTACACACATGCTTGCGTATATACCACCTGTACATCCATATTGGCACACATACATATTGTATACTCATGCTTGCGTATATACCACCTGTACATCCATATTGGCACACATACATATTGTACACTCATGCTTGCGTATATACCACTTGTACATCCATATTGGCGCACATACACATTGTACACCTTACTTGCGTACATACATATTGTACACCATACTTGCGTACATACATATTGTACACCATACTTGTGGACATACACATTTGTATGTCCATACTTGCGTATATTCACATATGCACCTTTATTCGATATTGCATTCGATTTAGGAGATTTGGGAACCGCATGATATATTTTAAAAACTGGATTCATTTAAAAGAGCGGTTTTCCCTCGATATGTACATATTACTGTTCCATGTTGCATGATATACGGATATACATACATTTCTGTTATATATCGCATACATCATGCTTTATGATTACACACATTGAGATATGATGCTTTCATAGGATTTCTGGATTTGAGAACCGTGGTGATTTCAAAAGAAAGTATGTATTGTTTTAAAAACACGGTTTCTCTTGATATGATATTTCAGTGCGTCCACCATGTGTTTTCTTGGTTGTGAGAGTGGCATGTGAAACCCGATTCGAGGAGAGGTAGGCACCGTCTGTGGGTGCATGGTGGACCCGGTGAGGTACCCCAGGGCAAGAAGACTCGTATTGTTAGACGGTGAGCCTGGCAGGGGAGCAATACCTACCGGTGATAGTATTTGGACCCGTCGGTTATCCGGAGGATACCGATCGGAGTCATGAGATGGATATGAGGGCTGACCAGAGTAGGCGGCGCCTGAGACGAGATATTGAGAGCCGATCTGATGATGCGGCGCCTGAGAAATGAGGATTTATGTGTCGATGCTGGACACGGGTTTTCATGATGTTTCGAGTGTCGATGCTGGACACTCAGGTTCCATGATTTTGATGTGTCGTGAGGGACACACGTTGATTTATATCCTCATACTTTCATGCATATGCTTTTATGATATTTACATGCATGATGTTGTGTCATTGGTTGACACGTGGACGAGATCCACATGCATACATACATTGATTATATGGTGGACGAGATCCACATGCATACATACATTGATTATATGGTTGGACGAGATCCACATGCATACATACATTGATCATATTGTTGCATGATATCCACATGCTGATTGACATTGATATTAGTGTTGGCTCATATACAGATACGGTCATCCTAGATATCATAGTATTACCTTCATGATATAGTTGACCTAGGAGTCGTTGTTTATTCGATTTCTATCTGTTGATGTTTTTCTACCCACGAGTTGGCAACTCACCCCCGTTGTGCCACAGTTCTTGCTGGTTGACCGCACGGATCAGTAGCGGATTCGCCGACACATAGCTACTTTTGGGTGGTTTGCTTGGTAGGTGGGACATTTGCATCATACCCATTCTTGTATTTACTATTTCACATTGTATCTAGTCAACTCCATCAAATCAAACTAGTATTTGTAAGTAATGAGACTTATCAAGACTTGTAGTTGCGAGACTTGAGCGATAGGTTTTATGTTCGCATTTTGGGTTGATGTCTTTCTTTACTTTATCTTTTGCGGTGATCTTCGCCGTTGGGCGTCGTATACTTATTTTTATGCTTTGCGTGGTTGTGATCCGGCGGTTGGCAAAAAGCTAGCTCCCGCTTGGGGATGCCATTATTCTTGTTATGTATTTGTGGTTTTGGATCAAAATATACAAAGGAGGTGCTGCCCAAATTTTTAAAAGATGAAACACGTTTTCAAACTAGCAAATTTCACTTGCATTTTCATGTTCCTTTTCTATGCATTAAGAAAACATGATTTCATTATACCTTTATTTCAAAACTTCACCTCCTTTATTTTCTTAAAAAGGTTTAGATTTCTGGGTTTCAGCTTACTTGAATTGCGTTACGCCTTTAGACGTTGCGCGATTTAAGTGCTGGTCACGAACTAATATTTCGGGTCATGACAAGTTGGTTCATTAAATGGTCACGTGCGGACACGCGAGGTATTCTCCAAATCTAAGCGCTGTATTTGGGTGCTGAGCGCTTAGTTCATTAACGCTCACGTGCGAACACGTGAGGTGCTCTCAAAATGTGAGCGCTGCCTTTGGGCTCATTCCCTTTTCTGTATAAGTGCTAAGCACTTTTAGAGGGCCACGTGGGATCACGTGAGGCGCCACAAAAGTGGTAACTGTCTCTGGGGTTTATACCCTTTCTCTTTTGGAAGTGCTAAGCGCTTTTAGTGGGGTCACATGGGGACCCGTGACCTAATCTCAGTTGTTCTCTTTCATTCATCAAGGGTGCTCACGTGGGAGCACGTGATCGGTCGTTATCATGTTGGGTGCTAATCTATTTACGTGCATGGAGATCTTGAGTTTTGAGACTTTCAAGCCACTGTTTTGTAAGAATTAAATTCTTAGGACTTAGTTTTTCTCTTAGGTTTTGGATCTGCATGGCAGAATTTCCCCGATGAGAATTAAATTCTGAACTTGTGGGGAGATCTATTTCTGCAGATCTTTTACCAAAAGGAAGAACTAAGTTCTTATATGAAGGGTTAAACCCTTGTTTTATCAGAGAAATTAAATTCCTATATTCTTTTTTGGAGAATTAAATTCTCTGAACTTAGATCTTCCCCTAAGTTTTGGATCTGCATGGCACAAACTCCCCGATGAAAATTAAATTCTCAACTTGTGGGGAGATCTGCTTCTGCAGATCCTTTGCTAGAAGAAAGAACTAAGTTCTTTGGAAGAGTTAAACTCTTGTGGAGACGAAGAAGAAGTAAGGTGTTCTCTGTGTTTTGTTCCTTCTTACCTAGGGTTTTTTCTTTTCTTTGAACTTGCAGTTTATCGCGCGGGGGGGGGGGGTTCTTCTATTTAAGACTTGAAGTCTTGGGTCCTTTATATAGGGGAGGCTGATTTGTTGAATCAGTTAAGAAAATCTCTCATTGAGAGATTTCTTAATTGATTTGGGGAATTTATCCACCGCCGGATCTTTGATCCAAAGACTTCTGTTTTACAGAAGACATTTTTCTTGTTTTTTAACAAGATTGGGAAAATATTTTCCCATACAGAACTTATTCTGTATCTTGGTGATTTTTAATCACCATTGGATCTTTGATCCAACGGTGCTCTGATTTACAGAGCACAATCTTTCTTGTTTAGAAAGATTTGAGGAGTATTTCCTCAATCAGAATTTAATTCTGTATCTTGGTGATTTTTAATCACCATTGGATCTTTGATCCAACGGTGCTCTGATTTACAGAGCACAATCTTTCTTGTCTAGAAAGATTTGAGGAGTATTTCCTTAATCAGAATTTAATTCTGTGCTCTGATGATTTATCATCTTCGTTGGATCTTTGATCCAATGGTGGAGAACATTTAGTTCTAGCGCTGGCGCTCTCGTGCTATGCATGTGAGGTGCTGCCTCATAGTCTTTGACTTTTGGCGCTGGCGCTTTTGGCTCTAGCGCTCTCGTGCTTTGCACGTGAGGCGCTACCTCAGGGTCTTTGACTCATTACGCTGGCGCTCTCGTCCTTTGCACGTGAGGCGCTGCCTTAGAGTCTTTGACTCTTAGCGCCAGCGCTCTCTTGCTTTGCACGTGAGGCGTTACCTCAGAGTCTTTGACTCTTAGCATGGACGCTCTTGGTGCTATCGCTCTCGTTCTTTGCACGTGAGGCGCTGCCTCAGTTCAAATTTCAAATTTTGAACAGAGCTTTGCTCTCTGATTGGGGAAAACGAATGCCCCTCACTGTTGCGCTCACGTGGCTTACACGTGAGTGCAGCAGTGTCAGCCTTTCCACTGTTAGATCAACTTCCAGGGCCTATAAATAGGGCCTTTGGCCCTTGAGATGACTTCTGTTCATCTTCTCCCCTTCTTGTTTTTCTAAGAATTTTATTCTCTCTTCAGAGCATAGATCTCTGCCCAAAGAACTTCCTTTAAGTTAGAACTTTTTTCAAATATTTGGTAAGAATCATGTTCGACCCCATTAAACAGAGCTTTGCTCTTCTCAGATCACAGATCTTAACGATGTGTTTTAGGGTTTCTTAACCCATTAAATGAAAACAGAGTTTTGCTCTTCTTAGATCATAGATCAAAAAATATTCTTTTAGGGTTTCTTAATCCATTAATGAAGAACTCTTAGAGTTCGTATTGCAGATCTTAAAGATCTCGGAGTTTAGTAAATGCTTTGCTTTTTAGGGTTTTGATGGATTATTCCATCGTTTTCAAATAGCATAGCTCTTAGAATTTTTAGGGAATTTTATTGCCCTCATAATTAGAGTTGACAGACGTCACTCCTGTTTACAAAGCGTTGCTCTCGAGGGAGTTTAACTCCTTGGCCCGAGGAGTCTTGATTAAGTGTTTCTTTGTGTGTCGGTTTAGAAAATTTATAGAATCACAATCAAAGAATTATTTGACCGCAATCAACTACGGTGTCGGATGTAGATTGTAAGTGAGTGCGGATCGTCCACAGGGACAGTGTAATAGTTCGTCTTTTGAATTAGATGAGTTGAAACTTTAAAGAAAACAAAACAAAACAATTCATGATTTGAAATTGAAGTTCAAGAATTAGAAAAACATAGATCTAATAACAAGAAAAAGATAGAATCAAGAATTGATAGTCTGATGATTTTTCCAAACCAAATCTCAAGAATCGAAATGAGGCTCGTAGGAATCGATCGGATCTATAGGTGTGATGTAATCTTACAATGATGTATTCTTATCCTTCGATGAATTGATACTAGATCGATGATGATCGACAAGAATTAGGGATTTCTAGTGAAACAAGGGTTTCATCTTATCCTTTGTTCTTTCATCGATATCATTCATATTCTAGCCTCTAGTAATTTCAAGAAACGATCGTAGATCCCTAATTTCGAGCGATCACAATCAAGAAAGCATCGCAACGAAACTAGGTCATCGATTCTTGAACTTGCTAGGGTTTACAAAACTCGTAGGACTTAAAAATCGTTTTAAAGATTTGTTACATCATCATTCTATTGATCGTCTCGACTCCTTGACGAGCGGAGTTTTACTCAAACATCACAACCAGAACAACAATTACAAATTGAGATCTAATCATGATGCAAGACATTAAAGAAAGCAAGATTCAAGAATTTCACCTTTTATTTATATCAACAATTTCGTTACATTCGCTCAAGAACTACAAGAGGAAGAATTCGATCGTCGATTTGGCTTCGCTTGTCTCGGTGAGTCGCGGATCGGCTTGGATCACTTGCCCGATTGAAGATCGGCTCGGCTCCTAAAAGGTTGAAGGCTTCTTGCTTGATTGGTACTCAAGATCTTGAATTTGGAGTGGAATTAGGATTAGGGTTTCGCACAAGCCTTGTCACTAGACTTATGGAAGAAGATGATGTAAGAGGGAAAGAATGAACTAATGAGCTAAAGAACTAACTAATGATTGATTATCTAAAGATTGATTAGCCTTTAACCCTAGGTCTAAGTTCCTATTTATAGACATCTAAACCCTAGATCTAGGATTTCAAATTCTAAGTTTCCCTCCTAAAGTTTGTTGAGGAAATTTGAATTTCCCTCCAAAAGTTAGTTAGAGGAGAAGCTTCTAGATGTGATTAGTTAGAAGGGAGCTTCTAGAAGAGGTTAGTTAGGAGCTTAATTAGGATTAGCCTTGCTTAATGATCTTTGCTGATCTGGCAGAAGCTTCGAGATCCTTCTGGAATTTGAGGTATCAGAAATGAACGTGGGCCCAGAGATGAGAATTTTGCACTGAAATTGGACGGATGACGTGGCCAAACCGCCGCGGAACCGCGGCGCAAGCCGGCTCCCGCCGCGGTTCCTCGGCGCTTTGGTGGCTTCATGGCTTGGGTCTTCTGTGTTGAACTTGGGCTGACTTTTGGGCTTTTGTTTGATATATTGAATTTTTTTGTCTTCTGTGTCACTACCAGATCTGAAATCATTGAGTTGGCGTATTTTTTATCAGCTCTTTGGTTTTTCTTCCGTATTTTTCTGCACAGACTCAAGACAAGTGTTGCGCAAATACAGAAATGATGCGATGCCATGATAAACACATAATTTCCTCAGAAATGTCGGTTTTAGAGTCTAACACATGCAATCTGATATTTCAGGACTGATTTGCTAATATGTGAGATATGAATACCGAACACTTCTAAATGAGTGCAAATGATAGGGAAATTGCCGTGTTAAAAATACATTATTTTCAACTGATCAAATACCCCCAAACTTAATTTCGATCGTCTCGAGCGAACTTTTATTAAAAAGAGAAGGAGAAAATAAAGAAAGAGAAAAACTAACTAGCACACTTTCGTAGGCAACACGATTGCACTGAGCACGTGCAACAAGCCTTTAAACCTCTAGGTGTCCCTAGTAGGAGGAGTGTTGTCTCCTGAGGTTTTTCAGCGGATTGCACCCACAAAAATCCAATAATAAAAGGAAGATAATGAAATTACATTTAAAGACAAGAATTGTAAAAGAAAAGCTTCGAAAATTAGGGTTTCCAACTAAGCTAGCTTTTCGGTTGTAATGAGCCCTATCTTAATGGTCATGAAAAGATGTTAGAAATCACGTCCTCCCTCAATAAAACATCGTCTTATTCTTCATTCCTATCTTTCATCCAAACATCGATCATATAACCCTGCGTGTGTGTAAAGACATCCCTACACCCGGAGAATTCAATTCAAGCTATCATACTCTTGCCCATCAGCCTCAGTACTTTTTAATTAATGAATATTTAGATGAGATTGCTCACACACTTTCATGCGACCGTTAATACTTCTTGAGGTACTAACCGACCGATTACTCCTGTGCTTGCTTACTTGGTGTATTTTCCTCGTCTTGCACCACCTCAGGCATAGCAGTGACTCCCAGACCAGTTGGCCTTAGGGCACTAGGTGAAGAGGCACCCTTGCTATATATTTTTTTATTGCCTTTGGTGATAACAAAACCAGTGTCCATTTTTCTCACCATTTTATATTTTTTTATTCACTTTTTTTTATATATTTCCTTCATACTTTTGGCTTTAAGACAAGAGCAATTCATGGTATCCTCTACTATCTCAGGCTTTAAGACGTGTGTAAGTGCGAATAGCAGGGTATCAACGTTCAAAATGTTTGGCTTCCATAATAGAAACTATTTTTCAGACTTATTTTTATCCTCATATTAGTGACGTCTTTCATCTTACTAACCCTTGGGACAACGGCTCATAACTACTTATTACTAGTTCGTATAAGAAAACTTCTAATTTTCTTGGTTTTCTTAAATTTTTCTAATCTCATGGATGTAATTTTTTTTTCACTATCTAAACTTTCATTATCTTATTTATGTACAAAAATTATTTTTATAATTTTGAAATTTTTTAAATTTTTATGGTTTTCAAAAAAAAATGTTTTGTGCTTATGCAAATGATATGCAAATGATGCGAAAATAAGCACAAACCTCCCCCCAACTTGTTTTCAACAGTGTCCTCACTGTTGCCTTCTGCTATATGTCGAAACCTGTAAGCTTGGGAGGAATTTATTAGTGGGGGCAGAATATTTAAGTGAAGAACCTCCCCGAAACTTATTTTTGGCTCAAAATTTTTGTAAAACTTTTCTTTTAAAGAGCCCGATAGAAATGCCCCCCAAACTTATGCAATGTTAATCTTTGAAAATCACATGAGGGGGTTAAAAATTAGTGGTCGATGCCAAGCTTTGCAAAGACCGAAGGTTAACACCAACCATTCGAAAATTTTATCAATGCAGTGCTCGGGTTGGTGGAAAAAGAAGTGGGGAAAGGTTAAGTGGTGGAAGAGAGTGTGTGTGCATCTCATTTTGGAGAGACGATGCAGTGTATGTGATGGATTGCTCGCATTCTTTTTACAGTTTAAAAGAAGGGGTGGAGATCAATTTCATTGATTGGGAGATGATTCATCTCAACACCCGTGTCATTCAAAAATGCGAGTTCATCAGCGAAAATCTCCTCAAAAGTTCCATTAATACCCCGATGAATAATGTCATCACAAAGTACGGGGTGATCTTCAGACTCTAAAGGCATTTCATAATCAGTGTTAGTTGTTGACCTAGACATCTCGGTGGAAGAGTCCGTATGTGTATGATACATAGTTGGGTCAAACAATAACATATGAAAAGAGTCTAGATCAATATCAGGAGGATCATCAAATTCGCTGCTGTCGACATCCATTAAGTCGACAGAACATACCTTAGCAGTAGGTTCGGAGGGTACACTTCCCAACTTGTAAATGTTCAGCTCTATTGACCTATTCCCAAAAGATAGGGTCATAGAACCATTACGACAGTTGATAATAGCATTGGAAGTGGCCAAAAAGGGGCGACCTAAAATCACCGGAATTTGATTCCGTTGGTTCGCTACAGGCTGTGTATAAATTACAATAAAATCTACTGGGAATATAAATTCTCCGATTTTTATTAACACATCCTCCAGTTCACCCCTAGGTTTGGTGATTGATCGGTCAGCCATCTGGAGAGTGCAATTGGTTGGCTTCAACTCTCCGATCCCTAGTTGCTCATATACCGAGTATGGAAGCAAGTTAACACTAGCGCCAAGGTCTAGTAGAGCACGGTTGATATATTTTTCCCCAATAGAAACGGAAATAGTAGGATATCCTGGATCCTTACGTTTACTCGGTAATTGTTGGGGGAAAGCCGTGTCTATTGTTTTTTCCATGAAAATCTTCTTGGGCACTTGAGTCTTCCTCTTCCTAGTGCACAAGTTCTTAAGAGTTTTCGTATAGTACGGAACTTGTTGGATGGCATCTAGGAGAGGGATGTTGGTGTTTACTTGCTTAAAAATGTTCATAATCTTCTCCATATGTGGACTCGGTGTGTTAGCACTTAACCGATTAGGATAAGGTGCTTTAGCAATAAGCGCTGGGTCCATCATAGGAGAAGGAAGTGGGTGTGGAACCGATCCCAAAATAGAAGTGGGGATCGTCCGTGGAGGGGTAAAAGAGGTGGGCTGAAGTGGCGAGCCTTTTGGGAAATGAAGAATAGGCTCGAAAAAAGATGGTGGGGTAAAAGAATAAGGATCAGAACTAGAAGTGTGTGTGTGAGGAAAGGTCTCAGCCGGGGTGTTATTGATTGATTTATCAGTATCATCAAACTCTTCCCCAAGGTGATGGTCAAGCACTCTTCCAGATCTCAACGTAAGTACATCCACTGTAAGTCCATGTCACGCACCCCACTAACTTGCGGGGAGGCGGAATATTTGAAAAACGATTATCAAAGCTTCGTAACACGGACTTGAGCGCATGAATCGTAATCTAAACCATTGCTAACGTTATACTAGAGGTTTAACTACTCGGTACCGGAGTTATACCTCATGTTACATGTCCTTTGGGTCTTCATCGCTGTCCTCCACTCTTCGTAGGCTCCTTGGAACATCAGCAACTTCACGGCCTCCTCGAATCAAAGACGATCCACCCGAAAGCTCCTACGCCAAGCTAAATCTCAAACTTGAGATAACTAGGTTGCTTAAAGTGCTAATCTAAGCTACCTAGGGGATATAGAGTGAGGTTATGGATGTTTTAGTCTAGCTAACCCTTGATCTCAACACATGAGAGGTTAGGGTTAGGGTTTCAAGAGAGAGTGAGCTTGAGGAGAGAGAAGGAGAAGATGAGAATGATCATAATAAAAAACCTTCTCACTTGAATATATGATACATAATGAATTATCAAATAATATCAATTAATTGATTATTCACCATGTTTCATTTAATCAAGGAGAGTGATTCATCATGTGAGTCATTAGATCATTAATGAAGCATTAATGATATGATGAATCATATAAATGAGTCACACAAAGTAATCAAGAAAAAGCCACCTCAACCCCTCATGTCACCACTCTTCTAGAACCTTCTCGACAAATTACGAGAACGCCCCTCCAATCCGTGAAAACACGGAAAAACTTTAGACTGTATAAATCCAATAACCTTATACTAGAATCTGGCTTAAACCAAAGCCGGCTAGTATAAACTGTCCGAAAAGTCGTACGTGCGAAAACACACGTACGCATCCGAACCCTTGTCGTAAAACCATACGACCTCTATATCGTTTCGCCTGGAGCAGGGAAACTCTCTGTGTGGGACTCTAAAGACTCGACACTACGCTGGCAGTGGGTTTAACCACAGACCGCAAGCGGCACTAGCTGTACGTAACGGTCCCCAGGTAGATGTCGATAAGAAGGCCGATGAGGAAAACCATCTCGAACCCCTACTGAGCCTGATGTGACAATCTCCGTACAGTCCGGTCTGTTCGTCTAAGACTATCGTATATCAAGCCTAGGGGGCGGCAAGCGTCAGTCCCCTAATAGCTGTATAAGTCGTGTTGGAGCGAAGCCCATTACGCCCTGAGAAGCTACTGGAACCTACCAGTATATCTCGCTTGCCCTGGCCAGGGACTTTGCGTAATGGCTCTCTGACACAGTGCGATATCAACTCCCAAAACCGGGAGAGACGGATCCTATCTAACCGCCACTGCCTCCAAGTGTTTGGGACTGCACCCAACTGCTACCTGTTTGCACGACTCCTTTGAGCCGTGGTAGGGTAGCAATCTAAGAACAGTGGGACACACTCGAGGCGAAGCAGCAGTGTCAAGTCTGCGGACTATGCTGTACTCATGTCACCTGGGAACTGATAACTGACGATGGGTATAATACCAACCAATCAGTTCCTCGACGAGTCCTGTCCGGTGTAAGCGTGACCTAACGAGCACCTGTATACTATCTCTAGTACGACGTAATGATGGCTGTGGGACAGACCATCTCCCCAACTGGGATGAGAAGCGTATACACTTAGTCTACTCCGGAATATCGATGCCCTATCTCGATAATCCAACGACCAGGGACCTGTATACGATGTTGCTTCCAGACTACCCAACCCCCACTAGTGTGATTGCCATCACGACGTTGGTAATCAAGCAAAGATCCTATGGGCTCTACTAATATGTATAAGTGATACGTTACAAGAAACATATGCACATATTAAAGTAGACTCAAACCAAGTAGCATACTATCATTTTTAGCAAGACTGTATATATAACTGTGAATATCCCAAGCTTCCATTAAGTAATATACAATCTAGTATGATACAATAGTGGCCTCTAGGGCATATACACTAACATCCACATGATGTGAATAGCCAGGATTGGGCAAAGGTTGAGCTGGAAGTTTCCCTTTCTCTCGTGCACTCATTTCGGCTTTTAGTTGTGCAATTTGTTCTTCCATCGATTTGATGTTCTCATTTTGAGAGATAATTATCTTCATTACATTCTCGATGGAAGATTGCAAACTTGCCGTCCCTTGGATGGATTGTTTCATGAAAGTATCCAAGGTTTGTGCTAGTGCAGAGGTATTATCTGTACCAGTCAATTGCAAATGTCTAGACGGTGCAAAAGTGTTGACCGGATTTTGGAAGTTTTGTGATTGGAATGGGTGCTGACTCAATTGAAGTTGTGGGTGCTGTTGTGGTGGAGGGGCCCCCTTGGAAATTGTTTTGGGTTGGAACCGTGTTTTGAAATTGTGATTGGTTCCAAGCAAAATTTGGGTGATTCCTCCAACCTTGATCATATGTGGAGGAAGATGGATCGTTTCTAGGTCTTTGAAATGTGGCATTGGTATGCTCATGACCTTGAAACGGACATTCTTCCATCAAGTGAGACGGTTCAGAACAGCATCCACATACAGTTTTGGAGAGTGATATTTGACTTAGGGCGGCTAAGAATTTGTTTTCCATAGTCTCAAGTTTCTTTTGCATAGCTGAAATGTCAGCTCTAACTCCTATGGAAATATCATTGCCATCCCTAGACGATTGACTCACACCCTCCCACTGTAAAGATTTTTCAGCGAAATCTTCTAAAATTTCTAGGCTTCCCCATCATCTTTGGTCATGAAGTTGCCTTGACACATGGATTCAAGGGTCTGTCTTGTGTTAGGAGTAATGCCCTCATAAATGATTCGGCACAGTTCCCATCTCGGGATGCCGTGATGTGGACATTGGACTAACAGATCCTTGAAACGTTCAAGACATTTTGAAAATGTTTCATTTGGAAGCTGGGTGAATTGATAGATTTCGCTACGGACTCGAGCTGTTTTGTGATGTGGGTAAAATTTCTTAAGGAATGCTTTGACGAATTCGTCCCAATTTGAAATGGAATGTGCGGTAGTGTTATATAGCCACTTCTCGGCTAAATCGCATAAGGTAAATGGGAGAAGACGAAGACGTAAAGCATCCACAGAAAGTTGTGAAGTACCCATCATTGCGCATACATTTTCAAATTTCGTGATAAACACGTATGTGTCTTCAGACTCGAGACCGTGAAATTTTGGTAGAAGGTTGATGTATTGGGGTTTTATTTGAAAATTTTCCTCGTTGGCTGGTGGAATGGAAAGACAGGTGGAAAGTGGGCTTCGTGTTGGATAGCACCTCTCTTGGAGAGAGATGCGAGGTGGATTCTGCGCACCAACGGACGGCGGCAGAGTAGTGGAAAAGAAGTTCGATGGAGGTGGATCCATCGATGTGGGGGTGGTGGGTAAAAGAGAGGGTAAATGTAGAAATACCGACTTTTGGGTCGATGAGGGAAACACGGACTAACGGGCACTAGAAACCCGTGTCCAGCCTATCTTGCACTAAAAAGGGTTAGTACAAGTGGCAGCGTGAATTTATAATTAGGGGAAATGATATGAATGCGGTGTTTGTTTTGAAAAGTGGACGGATTTTTGAAAATATGATGCAAATCCCAAAATGCAACAAGAAAAACCCTAGAATCTAGTGGTCACCTAGGTCAAACTCTAGACCGCTCCTAACTGCCAAAAGACAAGTCGCAGGATAGAATCCTCCACTGCCTCTTTGTCCCCCTGTGGCCAGGTAAGTGCCAGGTAAGTGGGAAGGTACTCCACTACGTAAGTAGTGGGCCTAACTAATAACCACTAGCCTTCGACACACTTTCCTAGGCACCACAAGAAAACGCGGATAAGCAATGAATTACCCACGGCCTTCTTCTTTCCTAAGTGAGCGCGATGGTCCTTAGAGTCATCTCTAGATATTTTTTAGTTAATTAGGGTAAATGCGGATGCAAGTTTTGCGATTTTCGGGGCTTAGGAAGGGTAATGAACTCCCCACCTAATTTGGATTTGGTCGTGCCCCTTAATTTCCGTATTAATATGCAAACAACCAAAAATCAAAACACGCACAAATTTTTATTTTGCTTTTTGCACGGCGCTGCGATTATTTGCAAAGAAACCTGCAGAAAAGTGTTATTTGGAGCAGATTTTAGGAAGGAGATAAGAAAGATTGAGATTACCTGAGAGTTTGGTGCAGTGACTCAGCAAGGATGCCGCGGAACTGCCGCGGTTGGTAGGTGTTTGCCGCGGAATCGCCGCACTGTAGCAAGATCACTGCATCAAATTTTCACAGAGAGCTTATGTTGGCTCTCCTAGATCTCTGGAATTTTCACAAAAATTTTATCCACAGCTCCAATTATTCCAGATTTCCTCGCAATCAAATCACAACACACGTATTAGGGTTTGTGCGAGTTTAGATCTAAAAATTATAATGGAATAAAATTTTCAACTCAAATTTCAAAATACGAATAATTAGCGCACTATCCCCGGCAACGGCGCCATTTGATTGATCCTAAAATTCAAGACTGTGTAGTGTGTATCAAATCAAATAGTCCCCGGCAACGGCGCCATTTGATTAAGTGTTTCTTTGTGTGTCGGTTTAGAAAATTTATAGAATCACAATCAAAGAATTATTTGACCACAATCAACTGCGGTGTCGGATGTAGATTGTAAGTGAGTGCGGATCGTCCACAGGGACAGTGTAATAGTTCTTCTTTTGAATTAGATGATTCGTAACTTTAAAGAAAACAAAACAAAACAATTCATGATTTGAAATTGAAGTTCAAGAATTAGAAAAACATAGATCTAATAACAAGAAAAAGATAGAATCAAGAATTGATAGTTTGATGATTTTTCCAAACCAAATCTTAAGAATCGAAATGAGGCTCGTAGGAATCGATCGGATCTATAGGTGTGATGTAATATTACAATGACGTATTCTTATCCTTCGATGAATTGATACTAGATCGATGATGATCGACAAGAATTAGGGATTTCTAGTGAAACTAGGGTTTCATCTTATCCCTTGTTCTTTCATCGATATCATTCATATTCTAGCCTCTAGTAATTTCAAGAAACGATCGTAGATCCCTAATTTCGAGCGATCACAATCAAGAAAGCATCGCAACGAAACTAGGTCATCGATTCATGAACTTGCTAGGGTTTACAAAACTCGTAGGACTTAAAAATCGTTTTAAAGATTTGTTACATCATCATTCTATTGATCGTCTCGACTTCTTGACGAGCGGAGTTTTACTCAAACATCACAACCAGAACAACAATTACAAATTGAGATCTAATTATGATGCAAAACATTAAAGAAAGCAAGATTCAAGAATTTCACCTTTTATTTATATCAACAAATTCGTTACATTCGCTCAAGAACTACAAGAGGAAGAATTCGATCGTCGATTTGGCTTCGCTCGTCTCCGTGAGTCGCGGATCGGGTTGGATCACTTGCCCGATTGAAGATCGGCTCGGCTCCTAAAAGGTTGAAGGCTTCTTGCTTGATTGGTACTCAAGATCTTGAATTTGGAGTGGAATTAGGATTAAGGTTTCGCACAAGCCTTGTCACTAGACTTGTGGAAGAAGATGATGTAAGAGGGAAAGAATGAACTAATGAGCTAAAGAACTAACTAATGATTGATTATCTAAAGATTGATTAGCCTTTAACCCTAGGTCTAGGTTCCTATTTATAGACATCTAAACCCTAGATCTAGGATTTCAAATTCTAAGTTTCCCTCCTAATGTTTGTTGAGGAAATTTAAATTTCCCTCCAAAAGTTAGTTAGAGGAGAAGCTTCTAGATGTGATTAGTTAGAAGGGAGCTTCTAGAAGAGGTTAGTTAGGAGCTTAACTAGGATTAGCCTTGCTTAATGATCTTTGCTGATCTGGCAGAAGCTTCGAGATCCTTCTCGAATTTGAGGTATCAGAAATGAATGTGGGCCCAGAGATGAGAATTTTGCACTGAAATTGGACGGATGACGTGGCCAAACCGCCGCGGAACCGCGGCGCAAGCCGGCTCCCGCCGCTGTTCCGCGGCGCTTTGCTGGCTTCATGGCTTGGGTCTTCTGTGTTGAACTTGGGCTGACTTTTGGGCTTTTGTTTGATATATTGAATTTTGTTTTGTCTTCTGTGTCACTACCAGATCTGAAATCATTGAGTTGGCGTATTTTTGATCAGCTCTTTGGTTTTTCTTCCGTATTTTCCTGCACAGACTCAAGACAAGTGTTGCGCAAATACAGAAATGATGCGATGCCATGATAAACACATAATTTCCTCAGAAATGTCGGTTTTAGAGTCTAACACATGCAATTTGATATTTCAGGACTGATTTGCTAATATGTGAAATATGAATACCGAACACTTCTAAATGAGTGCAAATGATAGGGAAATTGCCGTGTTAAAAATTCATTATTTTCGACTGATCAAGTCTCTCATTAAATAAGGATCTTTTTTAGGATTTCTTCTTTAATAAGTGATTGTCTCATCAATGATGAGCCGTCACCTTGATTTTGTTGGTCCCCCTTGGTCCCTTTCCACTGCATTGCAGCGTGGTACAAATTTAAAGTACCAAGTATCAGAATTTGGACTGTAGCATTGGCGGCTAACCCTTGTTCCACGGTGGAGGAGGTTAGCTGGATTACGGATGGACGCCTCTAGCCCTTGATGGGTTCGATACCTGTACAACCACCGATGGCTTTAGATATTCTGGGGCGGCCCATATGCCAAGGCGAGTCGCGCCCTTAGGGACAAGCGTACATGATTGGCTTGACTCCTCGCCAGCCGGATATCTGCAGTGGGCTTAATACATCTTGTCGGCCAAGAAATTGCTGCTGCTAAAGCTCAGGTTGTACCCTGCGATTTATGCGTCTCTTTTCCAGTATTCCACGCCCCTGTATGGTGGGTCAAAGCTTTCTTGGAACAATCGAATGTCCCGACTCACACCTTTCTTCTATCAGATCGGGAAGTTTCAATCTCCTTGGAGGAGTTCGCAGAGATCTCCGGCTTACCCGTTAGAGGGGAACATTACGAGGAAATACTTCCCCCTGACGAGTACATCTTCGCTACCAAATCCGTGGTGATGGGCCTTACTCCAGAGAATGCTATTCAACATCGATTCCCGTATCTGATCAAGGTGTTGAATATTTATGAGGGTATGTTTCTCAAATCCGGAAGGCATGGGGTCAGCTTCACAGATTTCATCGCCCGCTTTCTTCGCCTGGAAGTCTTGTCAAAACAAGATGCGAAGTTCGCTAAGGTTGACGATCCTTTTGGTTTTGTCTTGGACAGCCTGTCGGCAGCGGAAGCAGATCAAAAGAATTTCTTCCTCCCAGATACCGCGGTCGTCCCCTTTGCAGAGCTCGCAGTTTCAGACATCGACGAAGATGCGTTCTTTTTGGGGTTCCTTGGTCTATGCTTAAGCTGGTTTGTGTTCCCAATGCACCCACTCCATATGAGGCCATCCGTCTTCTATCCTGCACACCGAATGGTTGCCGAGACACGAGTGGCTGTCAGGATCGCTGGTCTAGCTCACCTGTATCATAGCCTTAGCTTAGCGGCAGACACCACTCAGCCGGGGGTGCAGCCCGTAAATCTCTCGCAGCATTATTTCACGTCATGGATCGAGATGCATGTGCTCGGCGCTTTCGGAGTCCATAAACGACCCCGTTTCTACGACAGTTATAATTTCCCTCGGGTCATGTTCCTAGTTGACGCTTCTGCTTTAGATCCTTCATAGTGAGAGGCTCGGGGCCTTGTCATTCGCCCGCGTATGGTCGGGGATGGCATGACCTTTGTCGATAAGGTCTTAACTATCGGCAAAAAATCCACTTAAATGGTGCAGCCGCTGCGCGACACCTTCAAAGACGGGGCTCCTACATTGACAAATCGGGAGATCCTGCATTTGTATTCGATCAGGCTGGGCTTTTTAGTGTTCAGGCTGAACGACTCGGTGCTGTTCATGAGGTACAACCCGCATCGTTTCGCTCAACAGTCGAGCTACGATCACGGTGTCCCGCTAGAGGCCTTTTTAGCTGAGCCGGTAGCTACAGAAGAGGGTATCCGTAGCGCACTGCACCATTTCATGTGGTTAAGCACCGGTTCCAACTTTTTTATCAGAGATCCAAGCTGCATTCCGAAAGCCTCGAACGCATACGTGGCGTGGTACCAGCATGCGACGGGTACTGTTATTATGGATGAAAAGCGGTTACTGCTTGATCGCAAGGGTGCAGTCCCTGCCGGTAATCCAGCTGTCCCTTTAAAGTGACGGGCCACTATTGGTCCTTCCGTAAGAGAAGTTGCAGCGGTTGCCGTCCCGCGCGCATTTCATGAGAAGCCTCTACCCCGTGTTCCTGTAGAAATGGTAGCTACAGCGTCCCTGGAGTCTGGCGTGGGTACGGAGATCGGGACTCGTCGGCCAAAATTTCCCGCCAAGCGCAAGCTCCTGTCATCGGCTGCCGTCGTTCGCTCACAGAAAAAGAATAAGTTACTCTTTTCTGCTGACGTTGTGCTCGGCCAGGAGCCCCATGCTCCCTACAACGAAGGCTTGTGTGAGTATGGCACCAATGAGGGTTTATTCATCGTGCCTGCGGATGATACCGATCTCCAGGCTATCCTCGTGGCTTCCGAGCGACTGGCTCACGATGAGCAGCACTGATCACTATCGCGAAGTTAAGTATACTTCAGTTACATTCTTCCACGGTTATCTTCTTTTATTATGCTTCTACTGACGCTTTCTTCTTCAACAGGCATCTCTGCCAAAGAGGCTCTCGCGCCTTCCCTCAAAACATTCGAAGAGGAAGATAGGCTCCGCGCTTCTTTGGGCCTTGATATAATTCAACTCATTGTGTCTTCATTCTTTTCTTCATTCATGCTCTGACCCTTTCTTTCATCTTATTGCAGGGACTACCTTGACTTACATTATCCCGAGTGCGGTGCTGATCCCGAGTGGTGATGCGGCGATGCTTCCAGAGCCAGCTATTGTGGCCCCAGTTCCCCCAACATTACCGCAAGAGGCTTCGCTCAAGCAGCCGATGACAGACACTATAATGGCTCCAGAGGCAGAGCTTGGTTCGGACGATGACGTCCCTTTGACAGAGGTCTTGAGGAAATCGCTTCTCACTGCTCAAACCGAAAAAAAGCATAGGAAGCGTGTGGCGAGGGAACGCGATGCTAGTTTGGCCGTGAGTGCAGTCTCAAGCAACATCCCTTTTACTGATACCCCTTCGGCGGATGTTCCCCATGCGTTGTCTACCGCCCGTAGACAGGTTACGCGTGCGGTTCGGGAAAAGACTGACAAGCTGCCCCAAGGTAACGTAACGCTGAGTCTTATTAGAACTTGATCTTCGAATTTTGACACATGAATTTTTCTTTTATGGACGAGTCTTGGCGATGGGATGATGGATGGAAACCTGACGGTTACCGTGCCCGAAATTGCTACCCTTTCTCTAGAATCCGGGACCGTCCAGACCGCTGCCCTTTCCCCGTGTGGCTCCCTGATATCGGTAGGCATCACAAGCGTTACTACGGCCCTCGTCGAGTTAGGGGACGAAGCCATGGGCGCAGAGAATACTCCTCTGAATGAGAGCGAAGAAGCCGCGACGGAGAGCGAAGAAGCCGCGATGCCTGGTGATGCTTCCGTCGCGGTTTTGGTTGATGACCCGTCGATAAGTCTTGGGTAACTAGTCTCTTTTTATTTTACAACCCCGTTCAGTTTCTTCTGATGATTTTTTGTTTGTAGGTTCAGTGAACGTTGAAACTGTTCCATCTGAAGCACCTCCGGTCGCCGCCATGACGGTTGTTGTTCCCTCGCCTTCTCCTATATCCTCCGAAATGCTGGAAGGTATAGATTCACGATTTATTTAGTTTAACTACGAACACTTTCCTCCTTGTGCTGACCGTGTATTTTCGCAACTCTGCAGGAGTCCTTTTCGACCATTTATACCAAGTGTTGAACCCACATTTCTCCTTCCAGTCAGAAGTCACTCCGCCCGCTGGTATTGGTTAGTATATCCTTCATCTATTGTTTCTTTCTTTCTTTTATGAATAGCCATACTGTTGCTAAGTCTTCCTTGTATTGGTCGCAGCGTCACGGATGGAGGGGACGAAAGAATAGTCGCGCCTCCGGTACTCCCAATCTTTCCATCTTCCACAGCCGGTATAGTAGACTGTTTTACTTGTGTATTTTTCTTTACTTCTCGAGTCGATATTTGACCATAATTTGTTTTGCAGCAATCGCACCGGCTCCAGCTCCCTTCGAGTCTCGGATCCTAATGCCGGCAGGGCCTTTTGTTAAACGCCCATCTTCCAAGGGCGCTGCGACTAGCCTGCGAATGTTTAGCGAGTTCATCGAGGATCTTGACGCCAAGGCCCTCGCATTCGCTGCAGATTTTGCTGCTGAGGTTAATCCTATGTTGGCGATGCTCGTGAACTTCCATGGTGAAGGCTTCGTCGAGTCTTGGGTTAATTACTGCAGAAAGATCGAAGCTTGCCTGCATGAGATTGAGCTCAAGCGTCTCGCTCCTGAAGTATTAGCTTTGAACTCCCAGCGGGCTGCATGGGTTGAGCAGAGTGTTCCTTTCCTTCGCCATTTTGAACAAGAGATGACCCTGTGGCGAAAAGAACACGAAGTAGCTTCAAGCGAATCTGCCCGGTTGCGCGCCCAGGTCGCAGCGAATGTTGCGCAGTTGAAAGCTGTCTTTGACAATCTCCAGCGATGCATTTCGGATGGGTTGACGCTGAGACGGGCGCTTGACTCTACGGAGCGGGCCATGTAGGACTGCGAACCTGGCATGCGGGGAATCGATGAAAAGATTTCGTCTTGTTTGCGACACCGGGTTCGAGTCGAAGCGGAGTTGGCCGCCGCGGCCGATTGCGAGAAAGGATTGAGAAGAGCGCGTGAGCAACTGGCTGATTTGTTGAAAACGCCTCCTTCTTAGTAGCCATCTTTGTATCGACTAAAAATTTGTAATCTATGAATAACATGCATTCATTCATTTTTTATTCTTTTATATGATGTATTTTGTACTCAATTGAATTCATGAATAAAAGACACATTTTTAAATCTTGTACTATCGCTTTCTTTTCTTTGCTGTGTCATTGGCATGTTACTTTAGCAAATGTGGCCTGTAGATAGAAGATAGCATTCCATCTTAATCTCCTTGTAGGGTATCGATGGCTTAGGAAATATGTTCAGGTCTGCTGCCTAAGACTTTTCAACATTATGAGCCGTGAGGGTCTCATAAAGACTTTTCTCCCTACGAGTCGAAAGGATCTCGTAGGTGTAGTTTCTCCTTAGGGGTCGTGAGGACTCCTAAGTGCATTTTCTCTCGAGAGTCGTAAGGATCTCACAAGAGAATTTTTCCTTTTTACGAGTCGAGAGGACTCGTAAGTGGTTGTTTCCCTCCTTGTCGAGATTCAACTTTGGAGAGTGTGACCCGTGAATAGTTTACAATGGCCCATCTTGGACCGACTTGCAGGGTCCCAATGCTTAGGAAACAGATCCTTATCCCAATTGCCTAAGGCTTTCCCCTACGAGTTGAGACGAATCGAGGGATTATTGGTTGACTTGTTTCCGCTTTCTGCGGTATCGGGGTTGACTTTCTCCGCTTTCTATGGTGTCGGGTTGACTTGCTCCGCTTTCTGCGGTGTTAGGGTTGACTTGCTCCGCTTTCTGCGGTGTCGTGGTTTGACTTTCTCCGCTTTCTGCGGTGTCCGGGTTGACTTGCTCCGCTTTCTGCAGTATCGTGGTTGACTTGCTCCGCTTTCTGCGGTGTCGGGTTTGATTTGCTCCGCTTTCTGCGGTGTCAGGGTTTGACTTGCTCCGCTTTCTGTTGTGTCCGGGTTGACTTGCTCCGCTTTCTACGGTGTCGTGGTTGACTTTCTCCGCTTTCTACGGTGTCGTGGTTGACTTTCTCCGCTTTCTGCGGTGTCAGGGTCGACTTTAGGTTGTCTGTGAACCATGGAGTCTTAAAACTAGGGACTTTGTCGTGGCTCCGACTGGTGGTGTCGCGTCCGTATCCCGCTGGAACGAGGATGAACGCCGTTGCTGATCTCCTGGGATGCAGATATTGTCGTTGAGATCTGACTCTCTCTTTGAAAGAGTCTGTCGGGAATTGTGGTTCCCTTTTCATTTATGCCCATGGATTGTATACAGGGGTCGGTATGGACTCGCCTGTAGGGCAGAAGTTTCATTCTTTCATCATTTTCATTTTTTTATTTCCTTCCGCGATGCTCTATCATTTCAGCTTTTTATATCGCGAAAGTCGTGATTGCCTAATCATTTCGGCTATTTTTCACGGTGCCCAATCATTTCGGCTATTTTTCTTTTTACTCGCTGCTTTTTATTGCGAGTTGCCCAATCATTTCGGCTATTTTTGTATGCATATCTTTTACTTGCTGATTTTGTTGCAAGTTGCCCTATCATTTCGGCTATTTCATATGCATTTATAGCTTGCTGACTTTTTGCTGTGAGTATGAAACTTGGAATCTGATGCCAATCTTAGCATCAACATTGCTGTGACTGGAATATTGCCAGGAGGGAATCATCATTTGCCGTGAAAGGACTTGGAATTTGATACTGATTTAGGCATCAGCATCGCTACCACTGGGACATTGCCAGGAGCGAATCATCATTTGCCTCTGTCGATTCGAACAAAGGTGGCTTAGCAAACATGGTTAGGATCCTGTCGACTAAGTCTTTTGACTTCATGAGCCATAAGGGTCTCATGAAGGTGTTTCTCCCTACGAGTCGTGAGGATCTCATAGGTGCAATTTCTCCTTAGGAATTGTGAGGATTCTTAAGTGAATGTTCTCTTATAAGTCGTAAGGATCTTGCAAGAGTGTTTTCTCCTTATAAGTCAAGAGGACTTACAAGTGTCGTTCACCACATGAGGACATTTCGTGCCATCGGTGGAACTTGGTGGGGGAGACCTTTATTTGTGCTCATGGATTGTATACAAGGGTCAACATTGAACCATTTGTAGGGTAGTCTGGGAAATGTGATAGCTTAAGAACAGGTTCAGGTCCCTATAGCTTAAGGCTTTTGAATCTTATGAGTCGTGAGGGTCTCATAAGAGGGTTCTCCTTACGAGTCGTGAGGATCTCGTAAGTGTAATTTCTCCTCAGGAATCGTGGGGATCCCTAAGTGTGTTGCTCCCTTGTGAGTCGTAAGGATCTCACGCAGGTATTTTCTCCTTACAAGGTCGAGAGGACCCTGCAAGTGTGCATGATTTTTTTTACGAGTCTGCGCTCTTTCGGGTTTTCACAAACATCGCCGGTAGCCTTGCTGTTTTTACTCACGGAGCCTTTCGGGTTTACATCCGTGCCCATCTTACTTATGGACATACCGTTTTTTTTTTGCGTTAGCCCAAGGATGCTGCGGTTTGTAGTAGTTTAAAGATGTTTCGGTCCGTAGCCAGTTTCAGGACATTGCGTTCCATTTTTAGTTTAGGGACGTTTCAGTCCGTAGCTAGTTTCAGGACGTTTCGGACTACGAGTGGCACTGCTTCGCGTATTCGAGGCAGTCCTGAATCATCGTGGGCCAATAGTAGCCCATTCTTTTGATCTTCAGCTTCATCTTTGGCCCGGCTTGATGAGAACCGCAGAGTCTGTCGTGAGTTTCTTGAACGACTTTCCTTGCTTCTTCCGGTCCTAGGCATCTCAACCACAGAGAGTCGAACGATTTCTTATATAGAGTATCATTGACGAAGGCGAAAGACAGAGCTCTTTTCATGAGCTGTTGTCTTGAGGATGCATCTTCAGGTGTTCGACGAGATTTGAAGTAGTCTATAAAGACTTCTCACCAATCCTTAGCCTTTAACTGGTCCTCTATTTGTAAGGCTGTTTGCTTGGTCACTTCCTTTTCTTCAGACGACTCCGGAGATATTTCTGCTGGTGCAAGAACCCGACGGCTTTGCACAACGATCCTTACGTCATCGAGGTTTTCGTCAGCCAGTTCTTTAGCAAGTTTGGCTAATACACCCGCTTTGCTATTTTCCGCACGCGCTATGCTTTCCAGGGCATAGGAAGGGATTTGAGTCAGCAATTGTTGCACTCTCTCACCGTACTTCACCAACTCTGGTTTGCACGTTTGATAGTCTCCGTTTACATGACTAACGACCAGCCGAGAGTCTCGGTGTATGAGGAGGTTTTCGATTCCCTTGTCGACAGCGATCTCAAGACCTGCTATCAAAGCCTCATATTCCGCTTCATTATTTCTCATCAGCTCTGTTAAGGAAAAGGCAAAGCGCATTATCCTTCCTTGTGGAGTCACGAAGATGAGGCCTACCCCAGATTTAATTATGGGGGGCTGTGCTTTCGCTTCTTTATGGAAGATACCCCATCGAAGTAGAGTTCCCATCGGGTATCACTCCCTCCTCTTTCCCCGTCGATCGTGTCAAACGCGTTTTCGTCTGGAAATTAGCAATTTAGGGGTGAATCGGCAGGTATCGGATGCTCAGCGAGGAAGTCGGCGATGGCCTGGCCTTTCACTGCCTTGAGCGGTCGGTATGTTATCGAGAATTCCATTAAGAGTAGGGCCCATTTAGCGAGTCGTCCCGTTAGTATGGATCTTGACATCAAATATTTGAGAGGATCCACTTTTGATATGAGATGGACTTCATGCGCCAAAGCATAATGCCGAAGTTTCGTTATCGCGAAGATTAATGCTAGGCAGTGTTTTTTGATAGGGGAGTAGTTGTTTTCTTCCCCCAGGAGAACTCGACTCAAATAGTAGAGGGCTCTCTCCTTCCCTTGGTCGTTCTCCTATGCCTATAGCGCGCCTAAAGAACCTTCAAGGGCGGTTGTATACAGGATGAGGAGCTTTCCCTCCACTGGAGCGGTTAGTACCGGCGGATTCTGCAGATATTGCTTGATTTCGTCCAGTGCGCTTTGGCATTTGCGATCCCAGACGAACGGAGTTCCCTTCTTCATCAAGTGACTATAGGGACGGCATTTTTCGGAGAGGTTAGCTACGAACCGCCGAATATATGCGAGCTTCCCTTGTAGATACCGCAATTGTTTTAAAGTTCTTGGCGAAAGCATTTCCATAATCGCCTTGATCTTTGACGGGTCTATTTAGATGCCTCGCTATCATACGATGAATCCTAGGAATTTGCCTGAGTAAACTCTGAACGCGCATTTCAGAGGGTTGATCTTCAGGTTGTATTTCCGAAGGCGTTGAAACACTATCTTCAGATGGTCCCAATGCTCCTCGTGCGATTTGCTTTTCACCACGAGGTCGTCAATATAGCATTCGACGATTTCATATATGAGGTCATCGATAATCTTCGTCATGGCCTTCTGATAGGTAGCGCCGGCGTTCTTCAGACCGAAAGGCATCACTTTGTAGCAGAATATGCCCAGAGGTGTCCAGAAAGCAGTATGCTTCTGGTCTTCAGGATCCATCTTTATTTGATTGTACCCCGATGACCCGTCCATGAAGGAGAAGACTTCGTGAGTGGATGTGTTATCTATCATCAACTCGGTAACCGGTACGGGAAAGTCATCCTTCGGACATGCTTTGTTGAGGTCCCGAAAGTCCACGCAGATGCGCACCATCCCATTTTTCTTCATCACTAGGACTATGTTGGCGATCCAGTCGGGGTATTGAACTTCTTGGATGAAGCCAGAGTCGATCATCTTCTTGACTTCGGCGTTAATACTCATTTCAAGTTCGAGCCGCATTCTTCTTGGTGCTTGTTTGACTGGCTTGACGTCCGGAGATATCGCTAATTTATGCACTGCTATTTCCGGATCTAGTCCCGGCATCTCGGAATAGTTCCATGCGAAGCAATCTTTATACTGCATGAGCACGTCTTTTAGCATAGCCACCTGTTCTTTAAACAGCAACTCACCCACGAACGTTGGCCGCGGGTCGTTTGCCGTCCCTAAGTCGATTTTCCTTAGGTTGTCCGCAGTAGTATGTATTCCATCTTCCAACTCTTTTGGCGCCGGTGGAAACTCTGAGATCAACTCATCTTCATCCTCATTTTCGAAACACCAGAAGAGGTCATCCAAATTCTCGGGCACTCCTTCTTCTGACAGCGTTATCACGTGACAGGTACGAAATCGTTTACAAGACCGATGTTGATCTGGTTCTACTCTCTCCATATACATTGCTTTTGGCACATGCCTTTTTGGTGGGGCTACCCTCCAACTGTTGGATATAGCGAACCTGTTAAGTTAATATTGGTCTTCGACCCAGTTTTTGAAAGTGAACCAGTCTTCAAGAGGATTTCCTATTGCTCGGTGATAGGAGCAATAATCCGGGTGATGAACCCCGTTTGCTTGATCAGGGTGCTCCGGGAGTGTCATCCTCTGATGTTTCATGACAAGGTCAAAAATTCTCCTTATCTTGTCTAGAGGGAAAGAATATGCTCGATCCATCTTTTTCATAAGCGATGGGTTCCATCTGACATTTTCTCGATCGTGTGGCCTTTTGGATCCGTTTTACCACCGTCGAACATTTTTTCCGTTCTTTAATTTGTTTTTGCCTCTGCGTCGGGCCTTTTTCTTATCTTGGGAATGCATGGCGGGCTGACGGTGGAGGGCATTGTCATCATCCATAGCCTACTGAAGGAGGCGTTGCGTCTTGGCTTTCTCGTAAATGGCCATTTCGCGTCCATGGTCGTTCCGAACCTTTTGACTCGCTTCCCTTATTAGCTTGTCCATCTGTTCTTCAAACGACAGACTTGACACTTTTATGGCAGGATTTCATTCTGGTTCAATGTCAGCGTCCTTTAAAAGATCATTCTCTTCTTCATCAAGGTCCTTTATGACAAGGCAGCCATAGAACTGCTCCCGTTTCTTGGACTGGACATATCCAAGCCCGATCGTTTCCATTTTTCCGTTGGGCAATTTTCGCTGAGTTCCGGGGACGTTCCAGATCCTGTTATAGAATTGGGCCTGTCGCGCATTTTGCTTAAAGGGTATGCCTTAGGATCTCAATAACCTTTTCAATCCCTCTGTGTAGTATCTAGACAGACGGATTGGTTGGATCCTGTCAAGCACAGGTTCGGCAACACGCCAGACTTCTCTCTCGACTTTGGATTCCCCGGATTGATAGAATAGGATCGCCTTTTCACCTCTTCGCCAGGGAGGGACGTAGAATGTCTGTAGCTCTTGCACACTATATGTCTCAAGCGCATCAAGCTCTCTGTAGTGCTACCGCGGAACTATGGCGATCTGCAAACTCTGATCATCTCCAGTGAGGGCTTGCATTGATGGACGGACCGAGAACACTGCGTTGACTTTGTCTTCAGAGTCACTGCCAAAGATCAGAATAGAGGTAGATGGTCCCGGCCTATTGCATTGGGAAGGCCCCGAATAGACTATCTCTTCTTCCTCCTCGTTAACGCTCCTGAAGACCAGAATAGTGGTGATAGCTTTTTGCTTATTCTCCGGTTTATGGCATCTTTCCGTGTCTTCAAAGTCTGGCAGGAAATACTTTGCATCTTCGCACTTTCGGACTTCATTTATAGAAAATGGGTTCAGTTCCCCTATCACGGTATACTCGAGACCATCTTTGAAATACTTCATACAATGATGTTGTGTAGAAGGGATGATGTTGTATTCGTGTAACCAAGGCCTGCCGAGCAAAGCGTTGTAGCAGATCTTGGCGTCAATGACATGAAACTTGATGTCAGTGACGAGCAGCCCAAAGCGTAACGTCAATATTACAGACCCGAGCGTACCCGGAGATGGTGATTTTATCCTGAGCGAGGTGCTGAACGCTCATGCAGATTTCTTTTAGTACCCTCACATTTAGGAGGTTGATAGAGGACCCGTTGTCAACTAAGATCTTCCCTATCATGATGTCATGGCAGTACCTGTTGGTGTGTAGTAGCGCCTCTAGTAAGGTTGCAACATCATAAAGTACTGAACTTTCATTTTAAAGAGGGCTATTACAAACGAACTACGAATCGTAACTAGAGATTAGGGCAATAACATCATTATGTGAAGTATAAACTAAAGGAAAAGGAAATACAACCTTTGTAGCCAACTCCTTCGGTCTTTAGGACTCCTACGGCTTTGCACAAGGTTTGGAACGACTCCGCTCGAGGTCCTTCGTCGTCTACGATGATCCACCCGGAAATTCCTAGATCAAGCTCTTAGCTTCACAAAATGAAGCAAACACTCTACACTAATGGGCTAGGGTAGTGTAGAATGGTTGTGTGGTTTGTAAACTCACTTAAAAACCTTTTCTTTTAAGGTTCCTCACTCAAAACAAAACTGAAGAGAGCTTGGAGAAGGAGGAAGGTGAAGATGGCAAAAGCTTTTGTGAATAATAATGAAAACTTATTTCTAAAAAGAAAAAGAAAAGAATATATATGAGACATTCTCAAATATAACTATAGTTAACTAAATATCTAGATATTTTGTAGATGGGTTAAAGAACAAAGGAAATTAAAACATGGTTAAAGTCAATGGTCAAAGAAGAAGTGTGTAGAAAATGAGTCATTATGCTAATTTCCTTTTTCCTTTAAATCATTAACAAAAATCTAGATATTTATCAACCATGTAAGTCTTGCATTGCCATCTTCTTTGTATCATCAACAATGACACATATGTATGTGTGTATGTGTGCATGCACATCATCATGTGTATGTGTGAACATACATGCATACATCCAAAAGAAAAAAGGGTTAATTAAAAGTGAACTAAAAGATAATATTAAATCAACACTTGATTTAATAAATCGGTCACATCAAATGCGACCTGACCAATATCGAACGTCCGATTAAAATACGGTATCACATATTCGTATTTAATCAAGCTCCTGCACATATCACATACGCACACCGCATCATTTCGCCTGAGCTAGAAAAATCCTGTGTGGGACTCTAAGACTCGTCAATACGCCGACAGTAGGTGATGATCATATCAAAACACCTACAAGCTGCAAGTGGTCAGCTAAACGTAACGGCCACCCGGGTATTGAGCGATCAGAAGAAAAACAAGTGAACCCGTCAAAACTCCCGTCGAGCCATTGGCAACACTTACCGTACAGTCCGGTCTCTTCGTCTGATATGTTACATATCAAGTCTAGGGATGGAATCGCCGAGGCCTAATAACTCAATAAGTCATGTCGATTTGCTCTATGACCGGTCGAGAAACTACTAATAACACTTATCAGTAAATCTCATCAGCCATGGCCAGGGATTTCAAGTCAGAGCCAATCGCACATTGCACTACATCAACTCCCAATACCGGGAGAGACGAAACCCATTCTATCGCTCATTGTCTCCATGTGTCTCGGGACTATACCCAAAAGCCACTTGTTTGCACGACTCAGTAGAGCCGTGGTAGGGTGGAAATCAAAGTACAGTTGGAGAACACATAAGACTCTATGACGATCTCGGGTCTACAGACTAACCTGTACCAGTGTTACAAGATAACTGCTATCCGACGATAGATATAATACCATATAGGAATTCTCTGTGAGTCCGTTCAGTGTACCCAGTCTCCACTGAGCACCCGTATACAATCTTTGATATCTTAACACCAATGGATAGGGGATCATCCATCGCCCATCATATGGGTCAATAAACGTACACGTTAGTCTACTATGGAATATCGATGCCCTATCTCGATATACCTTCGACTAGGAACATTTAAGGATATGCTTATAGACTATACATGACCCACTAGTATGATCTCTATCATAGCCATAGAAGTCAAGCTAATGTCCTTAGGGCTTTATCAACATGTATTAAATGAACAGTATCAAGTAAACATGTCAGATAAAGTAAAACCAGATAGCATACTATCATGTCGAGCAAGAAAGTCATATATCAAATATATATATATGCACGTCTAAGCATCCACTATACTTATAATGGCCTCTAGGGCATACATATTTCCAACAATCTCCCACTTGCACTAAGGCCAATTATTGGCGTATCTCATACCCAACATCTCATAAAGTCGCTCATGTTGCGGCTGTGGAAGTGCCTTGGTGAGTGGATTTGCGGTGTTATCCTTTGTATCTACTCTCCGAATCTCGATCTCATGGCGATCAACTATCTCCCGGATCAAATGATATCGCCTGAGGATGTGTCTGGACTTTTGATGGGATCTAGGTTCTTTGGCCAACGCCATAGCTCATTATTATCACAATCAATAATGGTTGGAACTACTCCTAGCCCCACAACGAACTTCCTCATCCAGACGGCTTCCTTGGCAGCATCATTTGCAGCAATATACTCAGTTTCCATCATGGAGTCTGCAACGGTATCCTGTTTGGAACTCTTCCAACATACCGCCCCTCCATTGAGGGTAAATACAAACCCTGAGATAGATTTACTGTCATCCTTATCACTTTGGAAGCTGGAATCGGTAAATGCCTCCATTTGGAGATCCCCATTACCATACACCAAGAACATTTCTTTAGTCCTTCGCAAGTACTTAAGAATGTTCTTTACGGGTATCCAGTGTTGCTCCCCTGGGTTGGATTGATCCCTGCTCACTACAGTTAGTTCATAAGCTACATCAGGAGTACATATCATTGCATACATTATAGATCCTACGGCTGAAGCGTAGGGTATAATGCTCATGCGATCTCACTCTTCATCAGTCTTCGGACAGAAGTCCTTAGAGAGAGTGATTCCATGGCAAGCGGGCAAGGCGCTACACTTGGAATCTTCCATACTAAAACTTTTTAGGACGGTATCAATGTACTTTGATTGGGACAATCCCAATAATCTCTTGGATCTATCTCTATAGATCCTTATGCCCAAAATGTACGAGGCATCACCCAGGTCCTTCATGGAGAACCTTTGTGATAAGAATAATTTCACCGATTGTAGCATAGGAATATTATTCCCTATCAAGAGAATATTATCTACGTACAATACGGGTAATGTGACAGTACTCCCTACAATCTTCTTATAAATGCATGGTTCATCTATATTTTTGATAAAATCAAACTCTTTGATTGTATCATCAAAACAGATGTTCCAGCTCCGTGAGGCCTGCTTTAATCCATAAATGGATTTTAGCAATCTGCATGCTTTCCCGCTGCTCCTACTGTCAATGAAGCCCTCTGGCTGATCCATATAAACGCATTCCTCTAAATCACCATTTAGAAATGCAGTCATAACGTCCATCTGCCAGATTTCATAGTCGTAGTGAGCGGCAATAGCAAGTAGGATCCGAATGGATTTAAGCATTGCTACTGGAAAGAAAGTTTCATCATAGTCCAGTCCTGGTCTTTGACGAAAACCTTTCGCTACAAGCCTTGCTTTATAGGTCTCTACCTGTCTATCAACACCAATCTTTCTCTTAAAGATCCATTTGCACCCAACGGGTTTTATCTCAGGAGGTGCAATGTCCAAAGTCCATACTTTGTTGGTGTACATGGACTCCATTTCGGATCTCATGGCATCCATCCACTTCACCGAGTCACCACTCATGATAGCTTGCTGAAAAATAGTAGGGTCATCATCATCCATGATGCAATCTTCTCTATCACCATCAATGAGAAAACAATAGTATCTCTCTGGTGGTCGAGAAGTTCTACTAGATCTCCGGAGCGGCTGAGGTTCTTGATGTTCTACTGTAACATCAGATTCAACCAATTCTTCATGAGTAATTTGTGTCTCTAGAACCTCTTCTAGTTCTACCGCATTGCCATCAATACTATTTGTAAAAATTTCATTTTCCAAAAATGTGGCATGTTGAGAAACAAACACCTTTTGCTCCTCCTTGTGGTAGAAAAGATATCCATATAAATGTTTTGGATATCCCACAAATGTCCACATGATCGATCGTGTCTCGAGTTTATCCGGATTCTGCTTTTTAACATAAGCCGGACAACCCCATATCCTAACTCTTTTAAGAGATGGTCTCTTTCCACACCATATCTCATTTGTAGTGGTAGACACGGTCTTTGATGGAACTCTGTTCAATAGATAAATTGCTGTCTCTAATGCATGTCCCCAAAACGAAAGTGGTAACTCAGCATCACTTATCATGGACCGTACCATATCTAATAGGGTACGATTTCTCCGTTCTGACACACCGTTGTGCTGTGGTGTGTACGGAGGAGTGAGCTGAGAGAGAATCCCATTCTCTTTTCAGAAGTCTGAAAACTCAGTGCTTAAATACTCTCTACCTCGATCTGATCGAAGTTTCTTGATACTCGAGCCAGTTTGTTTTTCTACTTCAAGTTTGTACTCCTTGAATTTCTCGAAAGCTTCGGATTTATGCTTCAATAAAAACACATGTCCGAATCTTGAGAAATCATCAGTAAAAGTGATGAAGTATGAAAAACTGCCTCTAGCATGTGTAGACATTGGTCCGCATACATCACTAAGTATGAGGCTTAAGAGTTCTGTAGCTCTTTCTCCGTGTCCTGTAAATGGAGATTTGGTCATTTTACCTTTGATACAAGACTGACAAGTCGCATAAGATTTATATTCAAAAGGTTTTAAATATCCATCTCTATGTAGCTTGTTTAGTCTTGTTTCATTAATATGACCAAGTCTACAATGCCAAAGAAAAGATTCATTTATATCTGAAATCTTTCTTTTATTTGTATGTTGTATATTGAATACCGTGTGTTGGTTTAGGACGTAAATTCCGTTACTTAATGTACCATACCCAATCAACTGTTGATTCAAGTTATTGTTCATAACATTATTTTGCAACACAAAATGATATCCTTCTTTGTCCAACAAAGTTACGGATATTATATTACATAGTATACCAGGTACAAAATAACAAGGGTTCAAAACCAAAATACATCCTGAAAGCAACCCCAGATGATACTCTCATACGGATATAGCATGTACATTGGAACCATTTCCAACCCGTAGAGTGTGGTCCCCGGTCTTCAAAACTCTACTGTTTCTCAATCCCTGCATACAATTACAGATGTGAGAACCAGAACCGGTATCTAATACCCAAAATGTAGAGTTTAATAAAAAACAGTTTTCGGTTACAAACACACCTGAAGCGGAAGCATCAACATGCTTCTTCTTCTTGAGATCTGCAAGGTACAAAGCACAATTGCGTTTCCCGTGTCCCGACATGTGGCAGTAAAAACATTCTCCTTTTTCTCTTCCCGCGGTCCCAGACTTGTCTTTCCCCTTCGCCTTTTCAACTCTACCTCTCGGCTTGGTGGGATTCTTCTTCTTCTTTCCCTTGGCCTTGGCTTTCGGGACTGAAGAGGAAGATGACCCATAAAGTAGAGCGGGAGTTTTCGCTGTCTTAAGCGTGCTCTCTGCATTTCTCAACATATTGAGAAGTTCAGGCAATAATTTCTCCAAATCGTTCATATTGAAATTCACTATGAACGAAGCAAAGGCGGGGGAGAGAGACTGTAGAACAATATCTGTATATTTCACATTATCCATAGTCCATCCCAGTTCCTCAAGTTCTTCTATAAGACCAATCATCTTCAGTACATGGTCTCCTACTGATGCACCGGGGGCCAACCGCATCTGAAACAACTTTGGAGATGCGTCGTAGCGTAAAGTACGAGATTGCTCTTCATACAACTCCTTTGTATGAAGAAAGATGGAATGTATATCCATCTTCTCGTGCTGTTTCTGATGGGTACTGTCCATAGAAGCAAGCGCGAGGCACGTGGCCGTGTTGCAATCAATATCCCATGTTTTTTGGATCTCCTTATCCGAAACAGTTGATTCAGGTCCTGGGACGGGTGGGGCTTTGGTTGTGAGGACATATGATACATTATCATATGTGAGTGCAATGTTCAAGTTCCTCAACCATTCTTTATAATTTGGTCCAGTCAGTTTGTTTTTCTCTAAAAGAAGCTTAAGTCCCGTCATCTGTATCTGCCATTAGGAGAGAGAAAAGAATACACTCAGCGAAATGCTCTTGCAAAGATCAGATTGGTTATTATCTTATCTAATCGATGTCTCCCACTGCTTTTATCAAATTTTCTTTCAAACCTGAAAAGAAAACTATCCAGGATTAATTACATCCTACAGTTTCGCTAATCGGTTACCCAGGCCAGTGTCGGTACTTGAGGGAGGTTCCCCGTGCTTGCACACGGACCTAATTAAAATAAACCTCATTTTCCCAGAGGTCAAAACCCCGTTAACATCTTTCTAGACACCTACTGGATTAGCTAATTGTAAAGTGTAAAATTCTCCTGGGAGTAACTCTTACTCACAGTGGGATCGGGATCCAAGTATCAAATAGATGTTATGCAATCTCATTGCAAATTTCAACTCTTGAAACTCCCGATTTGGTTTTTACCCCTAGATGCTTATGACCTTGGCTATGGTCAACATATCATAAGCACTAGTCAAGTTCTACCCGTCATTTCGAGATTAACTAGACCCACCCATATGACCCTTGACTATGATCAACATAATCGCTGTAAGTGCACGGCAGCGCCCCGGCCGTCATTCCGAGGCCAAAATGCGGAAACGAAACTTTTTCTTTAACTTTAAAACCGGCTCTACCGCGTACTTGAATCCAGATCGTAACCATTAACCTAATGCTAGCTAACTAAAGAAAGGGTAGAGAGATATACTGAGCGATCCGTGTCCTTCGGTCTTCGGCCACCATCCCGATCTCCCCACGGCAACTCCGGTCTTCATCTCCTCGTCGGAAAGGGCACCACATCTAGAACACTTTTTACGGGCTCCCGCTTCGTTCGAAGCAACTCGGGCGTGAAGTGTGCTAGCCGACGCGTCCAAGGTGTTGTAGAGAATGTTTGTGATCACTTTGCCTCTTGCATCCATGGCATGGATGGAGGTTAGAGATATTGCCATTAATGGAGAAAGCAAGCTAGAGGAAGAAGAAGAAGAAGAAGAGAAAGGCTTTTTCTTTTCTTTTCTTTTCTTGTGATGGAATAAGAGTGAGAGAGAGTGAGTTCAAGGAAAAAATACAAGACCAAAGAATCCTCACCCATATGGCAGCCCCTCTCTCTCTCCTTCTCATTTCATGACACAAATCAATCCATTAATGTGACATATTTGCTAAAAAGGAGACCATGACTCATAGTATATGTCTATGTCACATTAATGCATCTAATGATGATTTCTAGCTCACTAATTCCATTATCCAAACATTAATCCAAATGTTTGGTCCAACCAAAAAGATCCGGCAATATCTAAAGTAAACTCGTGACGGATCACAAGGATACCCCTCACCTGTATATACATACCTGCATCCGCATTCCGACTGAATGCGAATGCGATGAGACTAAAATAATCCAACAAATCTAATACTAAGATCCGGGCTTAAACCAAAGCCCACTCGTATGATCCGTCCGATCATGATCCATGCAATACCGCACTATATGATCGAACCCTGCCATATATCATACGGCCTCTACAACGTTTCGCCCGAAACTTGAGAAACTGTTTGTAGGGGACTCTAAAGACTCGTCAATACTTTGGTTGTGGATTTAACCACTAGCACGTCAGAGGTACTAGTTATACGTAACGGGCTACCAGGTATTGACCAAAAGGGAGGTCGATAAGCGAACTCATCCTGACACCTTACTGAGCCTGTCAGTGACAATATCCGTACAGTCCGGTCCGTTCGTCTATGAGCATCGCATGGCGAGTCTAGGGGGTTGGTAAAAGTCAGACCCCCAAAAGCGGTACAAGTAGTGTCGGAGTGTAGTTCAGAACACCCTGAGAAACTATTGGAATACCTACCAGTAAATCTCCTGCCTTGGCCAAGGACTTCGTGTAATGGCTCTCCTAGACACAGCGTGATCTCACCCCCAATACCGGGAGAGACGAAACCCCTGCAGATCCGCTCACTGCCTCCATGTGGCTCGGGACTGTACCCAACTAAAACCTGTTTGCACGACTCCTTTGAGCCGTGGTAAGGTAGTAATCAAAGCACAGTGGGAACTCACACGAGACAAATGACAATCTCAGGTCGATGAACTAACTTGTACACATGTCACCAGGGAACTGCTAACTGACGTCAGGTATAATACCAACTAGCATGTTCCCGGCGTGTCCTTTCCGGTGTACTCATAACCGAATGAGCACCTGTATACATCTTAGGTGAACCAACTGACACCAGTGGCTTGTGAGACCGGCCACCGCCACTCGTCGGAGTCTCGACTATATACACTAGTTTATTCCGGAGTATCGATGCCCTGTCTCGTAAACTCCCACGACTAGGGACCACTTTAAGGATGTGCTTATAGACCCCAGTTCCTACGTATATGATCGCCATCATACTGCTGGCCGTCAAGCAAGAATCCTAAGGGCTCTACCAACGTGCAATAGTGATCTGTAATGTCACCTAAAGCAGTACACGATGATAAAGATAAACCAGATAGCATACTATCATCTTGAGTAAGACTGTCCTACCTGCATAGCTCCTCCCTCAATCATTGCAATCATGTGCATGTGATCCAATAATTGACTCTGAGGGCACTATATCCAACAATCTCCCACTTGCACTCAAGGCTAATTATTGCGATGTCGCATACTCACAGCCCGTGTGATACCGAACACCCAACTCCTCAACTAATCAGTCTCACAAAGCCCGTTTGCGAAACTATTATGTTCGAGGAATAGCCTCAGTGAGTGGATCCGCCCTGATGTTTCTTTCTATGTCGCTGTTTATCTCAAGTTCGCGGAGAAAGCCATCTCCCGAATTGAGTAATACCCGTCTTAGAATATGTCTGGATATCTGATGGGACCTAGTTCATAAATGAACTCCAAATCCAAAGTTCTTAGACTGTATCGTCAACTGAACTTAATCATTATCCCGCGTCATGCCTCCCTCAGTATCCTCTTGGACCACCTGTCCAAAATACTGCCCCTCGTCAGAGGGAAAAATATAACTCTGACCGTCACTCTGTCATCCAGGTCACCTTGGAAGCCTGGAATGATAATTGTCTCCTGAATGAGGCGGTCGTTATCATATCCCTAGAATATCCACTTATGTTCAAGAAACTGCTTCCGAATGTTTCTCCAGGATTGGATCAATATTAACTTACTGCATCTTGTGCAAAAAACAACATCTGGTGTGGTACTTGACATCTCATGATTGACTCAATTGCCTAAGCAAATGATCTGCCAATCATGCACATCCCTCTCCCCTTTAGTCTGTAAGACACTTTCAGAGAGGGTGACACCATCACCTGCAGGTACACTACCGTGCCAGGAGTCGTCCATTCTAAAACACCTTTAGAATGCTGTCTAAGTACCCAGATTGGGACACTTCCCAAATTTAGATCCAAAACCATAGATCTAGTAACCAGAATATCTGATATAATATCCAATTCCTATGTGGAGAAACCACTGTGTGACAACCAAAGTATAACCGATCGTAGTATAGGATATCACTTCCTACTCTGTGCATGTCATCCAAATAGCTGGACATCACACCCTACTACCTTCTTAACAGATCCATCCCCTATTCTGATGAAGTCAAACCTATTGTTAGTGTATATGCCCTAGAGGCCATTACTGTATTATACTAGTTTGTATATTACTTAATGGAAGCTTGGGATATTCACCTTGTATAAACAATCTTGCTCAATATAGTAGTATGCTACTTGGTTTGTTTCTACTTCAATGTGTACTTGTGTCTATTTCAGTATATCACTTATACGCATTAGTGGAGCCCTTAGGATCTTTGCTTGATTACCAGCGTTGTGATGGCAGTCACACTAGTGGGGGCTGGGTAATCTATAAGCACATCCTTATACAGGTCCCTAGTCGCAGGACTATCGAGACAGGGCATCGATACTCCGGAGTAGACTAGCTTATGCGCTTCTCATCCCAGTGTGGGAGATGATCTGTCCCACAGCCATCAGTACGTCGTACTGGAGATAGTATACGGGTGCTCGTTGGGTTACGAGTACACTGGACAGGACTCGTCGGGAACTGACAGATTGGTATTATACCTATCGTCAATTATCAGTTCCCAGGTTACATGAGTACAGCGTAGTCCGCTGACTTGACACTGTCACTTCGCCTCGAGTGTGTTCCCACTGTACTTTGATTACTGCCCTACCACGGCTCAAAGGAGTCGTGCAAACGGGTAGTAGTTGGGTACAGTCCCGAAGCACTTGGAGGCAGTGACGGTTAGACAGGATTCGTCTCTCCCGGTATTAGGGGTTAATATCGCGCTGTGTCTAGGAGAGCCATTACACGAGTAGTCCCTGGCCAGGGCAAGCGAGATATACTGGTAGGTTTCCAGTGTTATCTCAGGGTGTTTTGGGCTTCACTCCGACACGACTTGTACCTCTATTAGGGGACTGACGTTTTACCGCCCCCTAGGCCCGACATGCGATGTATCAGACGAACAGACCGGACTGTACGGAGACTGTCACATTCAGACTCAGTAGGAGTTCAGATGGGGTTTCACCTCTTCAGCCTTCTTGTCGGCATCTACCTGGGGACCGTTACGCACAGCTAGTGCCGCTTGCGGTCTGTGGTTAAACCCACTGCCAGCGTAGTGTCGAGTCTTTAGAGTCCCACACAGAGGGTATTCGCCTCTGGGCAAAACAGAGTAGAGGTCGCATGGTTTTGCGACAGGGTTCGTTCTCATCCGCGCACTTGTGCACGTTTGGAGTCCGGACGGATATTACTGGCTGGCTCTGGTTTGAGTCAGATACTGGTATATGTTTTGGGGTTGCTTTTATCTCTCAGTATTCATATTCCTCGGAACAAGAATGCAGGTGTGTATGCACAGTTATTTGAGGAGGAGGAGGAGGACTTTCATTAGGGTTTCGGAACGGGTGCGTATGCACAGTGAACAGTCGTCTTTTTCCAAACCCTAATGGATTTATGTTATATCAATTAATAATATATAATAAAATGAAATTGTGTCATAGTTTGTTTTTTTGTTGACTTGTTGACCATGGTTGACTTGTTGACCATGGTTGAAGTTTTGACCATCATCATTACAAAAGAAAGATGCTCTTTGATTCTAGCAAATTCATTTAATGTTTGAAATGATAATGGTCATTCCTAAACCTTCCATCAACCTTTTTCATTTTCATTATTATTATTAATTTGATAATTCTTTTGCTTTTTGTTATGGTTGCAAAAAGAAAAGAGCTCATTCTATCATTTAGCTTCTCTCTCCTCACTTCATCTTCTTCTTCCTCTAGCAAAAGGAGAACCCTTCTCATGTGTTGAGAATCCCTCTCCTTAAAAGAAAAGAACCCCTTAGACACTCTCTACTCACTCTAGGATCAAAGGTTTAGCAAGCCGGAGATTCTAGTTCTCTCCAAGTTCGAGAAAGAGCCCGAAGGTTGAACCCTCAGGTGGATCCATCTTCGACGGAAGAAGGCGACGAGAAGAGAACCATCAACCTCTACTAGGTTTCAAGAAGAAGGAGTTCAAGTTAGGTATAACCACTTTGCCGAGTAGTTAACTCTCCTTTGCATGTTTGCTAGTTTAGTTTAGAAAAGATCCCGACTTTGTTAGTCCATGTTGCCCCATGCGCTAAAAATTTGATTTTTATACCGTTTCCACCTCCCCGTAAGAACCGGGGGTCGCAACGTGGACTTACAGTGGTATCAGAGCCTAACTAAACTTAAACTAGCTTGGTAGTGAAGTGTAACGAAGTTCGGAACCGAAAAATCCAAAAACCAAACTTTTACAAAACCCTAGTTTCTGTTAAAAATTTTTCTGGTCAAAACAAGTTTTGTTATACACCTAAATTCGGCTCAGGGTTTTGTGTGAACACCCAAGAAAAACGATCCCCTGATTCATTCAAACCGCCGCGGTTCCGCGGCATGAGGTAGGCATTTGCCGAGGAACCGCCGCCGTTTGTTGTCCTCTCGTGATCGAGTTTTGTGCAGTGTTCTCCTGGTACGGTTTTGGGATTTTTAAGATATATTATATGTGCCCAGATTTTCCAGAATAGAAATTTGTTTTTGGGGGCCTATAATTCCGTATTTTTTCCGAACTTCACTACACTTGGACTATATTGGTTATATCTATGATGTTTGTATGTATTGAACGTCGGCTAATCGCTATAAGTCGATTAGTCGGGGTTATACATCTCTGTGATCTGTGTTTGATATTGGAATGTGTATATGAATGTGTTGTACTGTCGCGGGTGAATAGCCGGGGTGGATGTGAGATGAGCTTTTGTTTTTCTTTCATTCATTGTAAATGTAAATTGATGTAATATTATTATTTGTTTGGCCGCACAACCGTGTCGGGGTAGTAGCCGTCATTGTATAATTCTTTTTACTGTTTTTGCTCCTAGGATAGACCCATGGAGGGGTGCACAAACTGCCGAGTACTTGGCGGGTAGTTTGCCGCACCCGTAGGGGTCTTGGGTGGGGTATTGGCTATTCACCGCGACCGTGTAATCCGCTTTTCGTTGCAGGCTCGAACGGATTGCGGATTCCTAGTATATCCAATGTATTCATCTGTGATCTGTAATGTCTATCATTGCTTTGTTTATAACTATTTAGGCGTTGCTTATGTTTTACAGCCGCGCTAGCCCAGCCCCCGCTCTGTCGTTAGTTAAGTAACCTAACGGGTGATGACGGGGCCCCGTGGCGAATGCGAATGGCATAAGCGTACGTCATATTTTGGTTGTTTTCTGCAATAGTAGGATTTAAATGATGGGACGCATTAAAAGAACTGATGCAAGAATATCACGCATTAAAAGAACTAATGCAAGATAATAAACCAACCTAAAGTCGTTGGAACACTTTCGAAAAACCACTCGGTTCTTTTCAAAAATAACTTTTAAATGCGGAGCTTGAGCCACTCCTTCTAAAAGCTATCTCGGTCCATCGATTATATCAAGTTCACTACGTTCACGGTTTTACCAAAACCATTCGTAGCCCTCCGTCATTTCGCATGAATAGGCAATAGTATTCAAGCTATGTATGTTGGCCAAAGTCAAGGCATAGTGATTGGTAGCTATTGGGTGTTCATGTGTAGCATAGATAGATGCGTTGGTTTGGGACAGTCGTACTGCCATTTTGGCCAATGTCAAGGGTAGGTACGGGTGGATCCAAATTAACCTGGATAGTGACGGGTAGAACTTGACATGTGACTTATGATATTTTGGCCAAAGTCAAGGTCATAAGAGCATGGGGCAAAAATCCACATCGGGAGTTTCATAAGTACTGAAACTTGCTAGATTTGCATACCATTTGGAGTATGGTGATTCTGGTAGGATTCCTTCAGTTTCGTCACGCGATGATATTTGGATCCCGATCCTACTGTGAGTATATGCTACTCCTCAGGAAATTTTTCACTAAACGATCAATGCTATAAACCTAGTAGGTGTCTAGAAAGGTGTTAGCGGGGCTACGCCCCCAGGGAAAAGAGGTTATTTAATTAAGGAACTTCGCGAAAGCATTGGAAAACCTCACTCGAAGTACCGACACTGGCCTGGCAGAACGGTTAAGCAAGTATTGTGCGGTTGGATTGATCCCGACTAATTCTTCCTTTATGGTTTGAGGAGGGATTCGAGAGACAGTGGGAGCCATCCTGTTTAGACAAATTAAAAACCACTCTAAACTTGCAAGAGCATCGTGCTAAAGTGTTTCTTCTCTCTCTCCTAATTGCAGCGACCAATCGACATACTGGACTTAAGTTACTTCTAGATAAAAATATATTGACAGGGCCAAACTACATAGATTGGCTCAGGAATGTCAAAATGGCAATCACTTACGACAAGCTGGGGTATCTTCTTACCACCAAAGCTCCCCCCGTCCCAGGTCCCACCTCCACCGTCGCGGATAAGGAAATCCGTAAGACTTGGGAGATTGATTGCGCGAAGGCCAGGTGCCTCGTGCTTGCCTCTATGGACAACGAACATCAGAGGAGGCACGAGAATATGGATTTGGAATCCATATTTCTTCATACAAAAGAACTGTATGGAGAGCAGTCTCGTATCGCATGATACGAAGTGTCGAAGAAGTTGTTTTCGGCAAAGTTGGCCGTCGGATCATCGGTAGCGGACCACGTGCTTAAGATGATTGGCTACATTGAGGAGCTCGCAGAACTTGGGACCACGTTGGAAAGTGAACTCTATACGGATTTAATTCTCCAGTCCCTTCCATCCACTTACGCCCTGTTTATACTGAACTTCAACTTACAAGAAAAGGAAGTTGAACTTTCAGAACTCCTCAACATGCTGAGGAGCGCAGAGGGCACCCTACAGAAAGGTAGGGAAACACCCGCTTTGTTTGTAGGAGGATCTTCTTCCTCTAGGTCCAAGGCAAAAGCCAAGGGAAAGAGGAAGAAAGCCCCCGCCAAACCAAGAGGCGGTGTTAGTAAAGTGGGTACGAAGGGAAAAGAAATGGCAACAAAGATTGCGGGGAAGCTTGTGGGAAAGGAGGAATGCTTCTATTGTCATAAGAGTGGACACTAGAAGAAAGATTGCAGGGCTTGGAAGGCCAGGACACAGGAACTGAAGCAGGTTGCGGCTTCAGCTTCAGGTGTGTATGTTATTGAAAACTGTCTTTCGATAAACTCTACTTCCTGGGTATTGGATACCGGATCAGGATCTCATATCTGTAATTCATTGCAGGCGTTGAGAAACCGTAGGTTTTTGAAGGCAGGTGACATGACCCTCAGAGTTGCAAACGGAGCTAGCATGGATGCTAAAGCCGTGGGGGACTATCACCTGGGAATGTCAGATGGGCATGTTTTGGTTTTGCGTAATTGCTTTGTTATACCCAACGCAACTTGTAATATCATTTCTGTATCTTTGGTTTCTAAAGAAGGTTATGAATTTGCGTTTGTAAGTAATGTTGTAAACATTCACCTTAATCAAGTTCTGATTGGGTCAGGTACATTGAGCAATGGTATATACGTGTTAAACCAACCACAGATTTTCAATGTCCAGAATACACACAAAAGAAAGTCTCCAGATATCAATCAGACTTTCTTATGGCATTGTAGACTGGGTCACATCAATGAGAGAAGGTTGACTAAGTTACATACAGAAGGGTATTTGGATCCGTTCGAATATCAATCGTATGCCACTTGTCAATCCTGTCTCAAAGGAAAGATGACAAAGACTCCGTTCACTGGACACGGAGTAAGAGCGAGCGAGCTCTTGGGGATCGTACACAGCGACGTGTGCGGTCCAATGTCTACACATGCGCGAAGCGGTTACTCTTAATTCATTACTTTTACGGATGATTTCTCAAGGTACAATAATGTCTTCTTAATGAAACATAAGTCCGAAGCCTTTGAAAAATTCCAGGAATATAAGAATGAAGTGGAAAACCAAACCGGCAAAAGTATCAAGATTCTAAGATCGGATCGAGGTGGAGAATACTTGAGTGCCGAGTTCCTGAATTATTTAAAAGAGAACGGAATTCTCTCTCAACTTACTCCTCCATACACTCCATAACACAACGGTGTATCAGAGAGACGGAACCGAACCCTATTGGATATGGTACGGTCCATGATGCGTAGCGCTGAGTTACCGCGATCATTCTGGGGGTATGCGCTAGAATCAGCTGCGTACCTTTTGAACCGAGTTCCTACTAAGACTGTGCCTACTACACCATATGAGATGTGGTGTGGGAAGAGGCCCCATCTCAGTCACATTAAGACTTGGGGAAGTCCAGCTTTTGTTAAAAAGCAGCATGCGGACAAGCTCGAGGCACGCTCAATACTGTGTAAGTTTGTGGGATATCCAAAGAATTCCAAGGGATATCTCTTCTACTACGAAGAGGAACAAAAAGTACATGTTTCTCATCATGCCCACTTTCTAGAACACCAGTTCATAGAAAAAGAAACAAGTGGGAGCGCAGTAGAACTGGAAGAAATTCCAGAACCACAGACTATTACTGAAAGCTTAATGGAACCAGAGGGTTCAAATGAACAGGACATTCCTATGCCACTCCGCAGGAGTAGTAGGCAGTCTCATCCGCCCAAGAGATACTACGGTTTTCTCATAGACGGGGATAGAGAGGATTGCATCATAGATTATGATGAGCCTACTAGCTTCCAGCAGGCCGTTCAGAGCGTTCACTCGGTAAAATGGCTGGATGCAATGCGGACCGAAATGGAGTCCATGTACACCAACAAAGTATGGACGTTGGACATTGCTCCAGACGGGGTAAAACCCGTAGGATGCAAGTGGATCTTCAAAAGGAAGATTGGTGTAGATGGACAGGTTGAGACCTATAAAGCTAGACTTGTAGCAAAGGGTTTCCGTCAAAGACCTGGCTTGGACTATGACGAAACCTTTTCTCCAGTGGCTATGCTGAAATCCATTCGGATCCTTCTTGCCATTGCTGCCTTCCACGATTATGAGATTTGGCAGATGGACGTAAAGACCGCTTTTCTAAATGGAAATTTAGAGGAGTGTGTCTATATGGATCAGCCAGAGGGTTTCATTCAGAGTGGGAGCAGCGGAAAGGTGTGCAAGTTGCTTAAGTCCATCTATGGACTAAAGCAGGCATCGCGGAGTTGGAACATCTGTTTTGATGAGACGGTCAAGGAATTTGGCTTTATCAAAAATCCAGATGAACCATGCATCTATAGTAGATTTGTAGCGAGAACTGTAGTATTCCTCGTTTTATACGTGGATGACATTTTCTTAATAGGAAATGACATTCCTATGCTACAATCTGTCAAGGGGTTCTTGTCGCACAGGTTCTCCATGAAAGACCTGGGTGATGCCTCATACATCCTGGGGATCCGGATCCATCGTGATAGATCCAAGAGGATATTAGGACTTTCTCAGTCCAGGTACATCGACACCATAGTGAAGAGATTCAGTATGGAAGATTCCAAGAGCGGTAACCTACCGGCTTGTCATGGGATCACCCTCTCTAAAGAGATGTCTCCCAAGACTGATTTGGAGAGGGATCGCATGTCTATTATACCCTATGCTTCTGCGGTAGGCTCTATAATGTATGCGATGTTGTGTACCAGACCGGATGTAGCTTATGCACTGAGCGTGGTAAGCCGGTATCAGTCAAACCCTGGGGAGAAACACTGGATAGCGGTAAAGAACATTCTCAAGTACCTGAGAAGGACTAAGGAGATGTTCTTGGTGTATGGAGGAAAAGACCTCCAGATCGAGGCCTTTGCTGACTCCAGCTTCCAGAGTGACAAGGATGATTCCAAGTCCATGTCGGGTTTTGTTTTTACCCTCAATGGAGGGGCGGTGTGTTGGAAGAGCTCCAAACAGGAGACCGTTGCAGACTCGACTATGGAAGCGGAATATATTGCTGCATCTGATGCCGCAAAAGAAGCTGTCTGGATGAGGAAGTTCTTGAAAGAACTTTAGGTGGTTCCGTCCATTGTTGACCCAATACCTCTGTATTGCGACAACAACGGGGCTATAGCTTTAGCGAAGGAACCCAGGTCCCATCAGAGATCCAGACACATCTTGAGGCGGTATCACCTGATTAGGGAGATCGTGGATCGCAAGGACATCGAGGTTCGGAGGGTTGCTTCAGAAAAGAACACTGTAGATCCATTCACCAAGGCCTTACCCCAGACTCAGTTCGAGCGGCTGAACGAGATGATAGGTCTTCGATACGCCAGTACATGGCCTTAGTGCAAGTGGGAGATTGTTAGTGTATATGCCCTAGAGGCCATTACTGTATCATACTAGTTTGTATATTACTTAATGGAAGCTTGGGATATTCACCTTGTATAAACAATCTTGCTCAATATAGTAGTATGCTACTTGGTTTATTTCTACTTCAATGTGTACTTGTGTTTATTTCAGTATATCACTTATACGCATTAGTGGAGCCCTTATGATCTTTGCTTGATTACCAGCGTTGTGATGGCAGTCACACTAGTGGGGGCTGGGTAATCTATAAGCACATCCTTATACAGGTCCCTAGTCGCAGGACTATCGAGACAGGGCATCGATACTCCGGAGTAGACTAGCGTATGCGCTTCTCATCCCAGTGTGGGAGATGGTCTGTCCCACAGCCATCAGTACGTCGTACTGGAGATAGTATACGGGTGCTCGTTGGGTTACGAGTACACTGGACAGGACTCGTCGGGAACTGACAGGTTGGTATTATACCTATCGTCAGTTATCAGTTCCCAGGTGACATGAGTACAGCTTAGTCCGCTGACTTGACACTGTAACTTCGCCTCGAGTGTGTTCCCACTGTACTTTGATTACTACCCTACCACGGCTCAAAGGAGTCGTGCAAACGGGTAGTAGTTGGGCACAGTCCCGAAGCACTTGGAGGCAGTGACGGTTAGACAGGATTCGTCTCTCCCGGTATTGGGGGTTGACATCGCGCTGTGTCTAGGAGAGCCATTACACGAGTAGTCCCTGGCCAGGGCAAGCGGGATATACTGGTAGGTTTCCAGTCTTATCTCAGGGTGTTTTGGGCTTCACTCCGACACGACTTGTACCGCTATTAGGGGACTGACGTTTTACCGCCCCCTAGGCCCGACATGCGATGTATCAGACGAACAGACCGGACTGTACGGAGACTGTCACATTCAGACTCAGTAGGAGTTCAGATGGGGTTTCACCTCGTCAACCTTCTTGTCGGCATCTACCTGGGGACCGTTACGCACAGCTAGTGCCACTTGCGGTCTGTGGTTAAACCCACTGCCAGCGTAGTGTCGAGTCTTTAGATTCCCACACAGAGGGTATTCTCCTCTGGGCAAAACAGAGTACAGGTCGCATGGTTTTGCGACAGGGTTCGTTCTCATCCGCGCACTTGTGCACGTTTGGAGTCCGGACGGATATTACTGGCTGGCTCTGGTTTGAGTCAGATACTGGTATATGTTTTGGGGTTGCTTTTATCTCTCATTATTCATGTTCCTCAGAACAAGAATGCAGGTGTGTATGCACAGTTATTTGAGGAGGAGGAAGAGGACTTTCGTTAGGGTTTCGGAACGGGTGCGTATGCACAGTGGACAGTCGTCTTTTTCCAAACCCTAATGGATTTATGTTATATCAATTAATAATATATAATAAAATGAAATTGTATCATGGTTGGTTTTTTTGTTGACTTGTTGACCATGGTTGACTTGTTGACCATGGTTGAAGTTTTGACCATCATCATTACAAAAGAAAGATGCTCTTTGATTCTAGCAAATTCATTTAATGTTTGAAATGATAATGGTCATTCCTAAACCTTCCATCAACCTTTTTCATTTTCATTATTATTATTAATTTGATGATTCTTTTGCTTTTTGTTATGGTTGCAAAAAGAAAAGAGCTCATTCTATCATTTAGCTTCTCTCTCCTCACTTCATCTTCTTCTTCCTCTAGCAAAAGGAGAACCCTTCTCATGTGTTGAGAATCCCTCTCCTTAAAAGAAAAGCACCCCTTAGACACTCTCTACTCACTCTAGGATCAAAGGTTTAGCAAGCCGGAGATTCTAGTTCTCTCCAAGTTCGAGAAAGAGCCCGAAGGTTGAACCCTCAGGTGGATCCATCTTCGACGGAAGAAGGCGACGAGAAGAGAACCATCAACCTCTACTAGGTTTCAAGAAGAAGGAGTTCAAGTTAGGTATAACCACTTTGCCAAGTAGTTAACTCTCCTTTGCATGTTTGCTAGTTTAGTTTAGAAAAGATCCCGACTTTGTTAGTCCATGTTGCCCCATGCGCTAATAATTTGATTTTTATACCGTTTCCGCCTCCCCGTAAGAACCGGGGGTCGCAACGTGGACTTACACCTATAACTGTCACATCAGAAATAGATGATCTATCTCCGCTATATCTGCTTTAGTCCATAAATAGACATAAGCTACTTGTCCACTATGCTTCCGCTGCTCCCACTGACTACGACAACCCTCTGGCAGAGTCATATACACATGCACTTCTAAAGCTAGTTTAGAACGCCGCTATACTCATCCTCCTGCCGGGTCTCACAGTCTGGAACAACAGCAATGGCAAGTCTGGGTAAACACGAAACTCCCTGTCACCGTCTTTGAGCATACCGAAGTACCTCTCGAGTGCCTGAGGTTACCCACCATATCTGCGGAGTGGCCAATGGAATGTCAATCCAGATTGAATCTTTAGGTTCTTATCAAATTTTCAGTAATCGTTTACGGTTCTGGAATCACTTCCAGCTCTACCATACTCCCACTACTGTTTTCTGAAAAAATCCATTTTACTAAAACTGTGGCGAGTCAAGAACAATATCACTATTGATCTTCCAGATGGTAGAAAGTCAACCCTCGTCATAGCCTGGGTCAACCCACAAACAGCCATTACAGAAATGTGCCTTGAGTTATCCAGAGTCTGGTTTTAAGCATAAGCAGGACAACTCCCCATACCTTAACATCGTTAAGATATGAACTGTTCAATATCCAATACAGAAACAGAGGTACTGATTTAATTTAACCAGATTCAAATCATGCAACTGTCTCCAGTGCATGTCAACTAAATGGAAGAAGGCCGATTAGCATTACTCAACTTAGGAGTGCTTCCAATTATGAGTAATCTGAAAGAGAAGCAAGTTCTCTCAAAACCATTACTATCAACTGAATACTATACACAAGTATCAACATCTTCGATCACCTTGAAGAATCCCAATACTTGCAACACCTGGTTCTCTACTTTATTCATATACCTATAACTTCTCAAAACTTGGACCTTGTGTTTCTACGAAACACTTGTCTAAAATCTAGAGAAGTCATAAGTAAACCGAATATAGTACGAGGACCAACCCTTCTGTCCTCATGGAAACTGGACAATATACAATACTCTGTATAAGTCCCCTGAGTCTAATAACTCATTCCCAGTATGTCGTAGGTTGAAAACTGTACTTATGGTTAAGAAGAATTACACCGCTGTTTAATGCTCCTTACCTAACCATCAATTGATATAGGTAAATGTCATGGACATAATTTCAAAAAGGTATATCTCACTCTATAAAAATAGACGTACAGATATATCAATTTGAAATTGGTGCATAACAACGAATATTCAAAACCAAATATTTGCCGTCCGGCAAACAGCCCAGGCGATTTCCTCAAATATCACCAATTACAACGAATTCCGATATAATGAGGATGATCACCTAATTCCCAATAACTTACTCACACTCATCATCTGTAAAACCATACAGATGTGAGAATCAAACATGGTAAATACATACCCTGGAGCAAGGACTAATTTGGGAAATCAGTTTTCTTTTAACAGTACACAGTGAAACTGAAACATGTAAATGTTTCGAAAGGGTATCCGGGTATTCTAAGTAATGCCTCTTCCATTATCAGATTCACAACTGTAACCGTATATTTCTTTGCCATCTCTCCAAATCCCTTTATATGTCTTTAGTCATTACCTTCTGTACACCCCTTTAGGCTAAATGGTTTTCTTCCTTCCCTACCGTTTGGCACCAGCCTATGGTTTGGAAGAAGACTATCCAATAAGCATAATGGGTGTACTGTCCTAATCCTAGGAGCACACGCAATGCGACAGAAGGTGAAAATAAAAGACAACCGAATAAACCTTATTCCTAATTCTCCTGAACCAGAATCCATCCCCGAACTGGAACAAGTTCCTTCGAGTTTGTATATAAACATACGATGGAGTATCCAATAAACTGTGGATCTTCGTAGTGATACGGAGTATCCTGGAGAAATACAAAGGTGATGTAGGATTGGCAGAAAAATACTTGGTTTGGTCGTGAATAGCAGTAGCAATTTACTTTGTCCTTTTACAAATCCCTTTATTTGTCTTAACATATTACCTTCTGTACACCATCGTTAGGCTAATTGGTTTTCTTCATTCCCTACCGTTCGGCACCTGCCTATGGTTTGGAAGAAGACTATCCAATAAGCGTAATAGGTGTACTGTCCTAATCCAAGGAGCACTCGCAACCTGAGAGAAGGTAAAAGGAAAAGACAACTGAATAGTCCTATTCGTTTTCTCCAGAACCGGAAACCATCCTCGAATAAGTTCTTTCGAGTTCGTATATAACCATACGATGGTTTTATCCAATGGAAGTAGATGTTCGTAGTAATACGGGGTGTCCTGGAGAAAAGGGTAAAAGTAAGAGTGGCAATGAGGTATGCAACTCTGACAATCCAAAAACTTGGTCACTGAGTCATAGTCAAGGGTCGGGTCATGGTCGCTGCCAAAGAGAGAGAGAAAAGAAACACTCGGTGTGCACTCTAACCTAGATCAGAATGGTTATCACTTTATCTAATCAGGTAACCTCCTACTGTAACCTCAAATTCTCCTCCAAACCTGAAAGAAGAATTAGTCGGGATCACCCGAGAAGAAAACCAACTCATCAGTGGGAATCGGGATCCAACTATCATCGCATGATAACGTGATGGAATCCACTCACGTTATCACACTCCATGAGGTATGCGCATATCTGGCAAGTTTCAGTTTCTTTAGAAACTCCCGATATGATTTTTACCCCATGCTCTTATGACCTTGACTTTGGCCAACAAATCATAAGTCACATGTCAAGTTCTATCCGTCATTTTCAAGGTTAATTTGAACCCACCCGTACCAACCCTTGACTTTGGCCAACAAGGCAGTACGACTGTCCCAAACCAACACATCTATCTATGCTGCAGAAAAGTAACAAATAGCTACCATACACTATGCCTTGACTTTGGCCAACAAATATAGCATGAATATTAAGTGCTACCCGTCTGAAATGACGGAGGGCTACGAATGGTTTTTGGCGAAAAACCTTTAACGTAATGAACTTGATATCGTTGAAGGAACCGGATAGCTTTTTATAAAAATATAGTGACGAAAACCTTTGCTAAAGAGGTCACTCCCGGTGAAGGGATCTCGGCTCTTTCCCAGTAGAATGAGGTGCAGGATATTCCAAATGAATATCGCGATGCAAAGCAAAAGGCAATCGGCTATAGTGAATTTATTACCCTGACGCAAACATCTGTCCAAGGGGTCACTCCCGGTGAAGGGATCTCGGACCTTGCTTCGTCGACTGAGGTGCAGGATATTCCAACTGAATACCACTGTGCAAAACAAAAGAGAATGCCCTTACAATAACAGCTTTTTGAAAATTGTTCGAACAATATCAGAATAGGTTTGTTTAGCTTGCATTGATCCGAATCAATGCAGTCCCATCATTGATCACACCAATAAAGAACGAAAATAATGATGTACGTATATGCCATCCACATTCGCCACTGGGTCCCGTCATCACCCGTTAGGTTACTTAACTAACGACAGAGCGGGGACTGGACTAGCGCGGATGCAAAACATATACAACATCTACTAGTATATATATCAATATATAATATTCGCTCAAGGCGTGATAAAATGCAACATCACAAAATGTAATAAGCATCACAGAACAATACAGATATCTGGGATCCCCGGGTTTCAAAGAGCCACTACTGAAACCCGACGTTCCCCTGGTCGTGTGGATAGCCTGTGCAATGAAATCCTAGACCCCTACGGGCGCAGCAAGTTACCCGCCAAAACCTGAAGCGATGCAGCCCCCGTCAGCAACGTGAATGGACCACCCAGCACTTCATGGAATCCGGTAACTTGGGCACCCCTCCCTGGGTCAACCTGTACCCCCTACGAGTGCGGCGAATAGCCCGCCTATTCTAGAGTGAAGCCCCCTCCGTCTCAACGCCATGAGATGGAAGCAATGAGCTATTCTTTTTCTTTTCTTTTGTTGGAAAATCCGTTCGATCGAACTTGTAAACATGTTAGAGCAAGATAGACTAGGTTAATGGCGTGGCTCTGATACCATGTAAGTGCATGGCAGCGCCCCGGCCGTCATTCCGAGGCCAAAATGCGGAAACAAAACTTTTTCTTTAACTTTAAAACCGACGCTACCGCGTGCTTGAATCCGGATCGTAACTATTAACCTAATACTAGCTAACTAGAGAAAAGGTAGAGAGCTATACCGAGCGATCCGTGTCCTTCGGTCTTCGGCCACCATCCCGATCTCCCCGCGGCAACCCCGGTCTTCATCTCCTCGTCGGAAAGGGCACCATATCGAGAAGTCTTTTTACGGGCTCCCGCTTCGTCCGAAGCAACTCGGGCGCGAAGTGTGCTAGCCGACGCGTCCAAGGTTTTGTAGAGAATGTTTGTGATCACTTTGCCTCTTGCATCCATGGCATGGATGGAGGTTAGAGATATTGCCATTATTGGAGAAAGCAAGATAGAGGAAGAAGAAGAAGAAGAGAAAGGCTTTTTCTTTTCTTTTCTTTTCTTTTCTTGTGATGGAATAAGAGTGAGAGAGAGTGAGTTCAAGGAAAAAATACAAGACCAAAGAATCCTCACCCATATGGAAGCCCCTCTCTCTCTCCTTCTCATTTCATGACACAAATCAATCCATTAATGTGACATATTTGCTACAAAAGAAACCATGACTCATAATATATGTCTATGTCACATTAATGCATCTAATGATGATTTCTAGCTCACTAATTCCATTATCCAAACATTAATCCAAATGTTTGGTCCAACAAAAAAGATCCGGCAATATCTAAAGTAAACTCGTGACGGATCACAAGGATACCCCTCACCTGTATATACATACCTGCATCCGCATTCCGACTGAATGCGAATGCGATGAGACTAAAGTAATCCAACAAATCTAATACTAGGATCCGGCTTAAACCAAAGCCCACTAGTATGATCCGTCCGATCATGATCCGTGCAATACCGCACGTATATGATCGAACCCTGCCATATATCATACGGCCTCTACAACGTTTCGCCCGAAACTTGAGAAACTATCTGTGGGGGACTCTAAAGACTCGTCAATACTTTGGCTGTGGATTTAACCACTAGCACGTCAGAGGTACTAGCTATACGTAACGGGCTACCAGGTATTGACCAAAAGGGAGGTCGATGAGCGAACTCATCCTGACACCCTACTGAGCTTGTCAGTGACAATATCCGTACAGTCTGGTTCGTTCGTCTATAAGCATCGCATGGCGGGTCTAGGGTGTTGGTAAAAGTCAGACCCCCCAAAACGGTACAAGTCGTGTCGGAGTGTAGTCCAGAACACCCTGAGATACTACTGGAATACCTACCAGTAAATCTCCTGCCTTGACCAACGACTTCATGTAATGGCTCTCCTAGACACAGCGCGATCTCACCCCCAATACCGGGAGAGACGAAACCCCTACAGATCCGCTCACTGCTTCCATGTGGCTCGGGACTGTACCCAACTAAAACCTGTTTGCATGACTCCTTTGAGCCGTGGTAAGGTACTAATCAAAGAACAGTGGGAACTCACACGAGACAAATGAGGATCTCAGGTCGATGAACTAACCTGTACACATGTCACCAGGGAACTGCTATCTGACGTCAGGTATAATACCAACTAGCATGTTCCCGGCGAGTCCTGTCCGGTGTACTCATAACCGAATGAGCACCTGTATACATCTTAGGCGAACCAACTGACACCAGTGTCTTGTGAGACCGGCCACCGCCCCTCGTCCGGGTCTCGACTGTATACACTAATCTATTCCGGAGTATCGATGCCCTGTCTCGAAAACTCCCATGACTAGGGACCACTTTAAGGATGTGCTTATAGACCTCAGCTCCCACGTATATGATCTCCATCATACTGCTGGCCGTCAAGCAAGAATCCTAAGGGCTCTACCAACGTGCAATAGTGATCTGTAATGTCACCTAAAACAGTACACGATGATAAAGATAAACCAGATAGCATACTATCATCCTGAGTAAGACTGTCCTACCGGCATAGGTCCACCCTCAATCATTGCAATCACGTTACTGTGATCCAATAATTGACTCTGAGGGCACTATATCCAACAATCACATGAATGTCCTAACTGATCGCATCATATGCTTGTAGGAAGACATCACTTAGCTACCGTACACTACGCCTTGACTATAATCAACATACGTAGCACGAATACTAAGTACTCTGCTTCCTAAAATGACGGAGGGTTGCGGATGGTTTTTATGAAAACCTTTAACGCTTTGAACTTGATTTCGTTGTAGAATCTAAATTGTTTTTAGAAACGGAGTGGCTTAAGCTCCGCCTCTTTTGAAACTTTCTTTTTCATAAAGGAGCCGAGTGGGTTTCAAATCCGATTCTACAACATCTTTAGGTTTCTTTTCTTTTACATTAATCTCATTAATGTATTCCCATCATTTAAGTTCCTAAGCCATTAAAGAAAGAAACGAAAAACAGTATTACATATCACATATATAACAATATCACATTCGTCTCAGATATTAAGCAATCACATCACGGAATAACAGCAGAAACACATATATGAAAATATAGGATAAACTAGGAACTTCGTATTTTCTATTTAGCCTACGATAGAAAATACGTATTCCACGGTCGTGATGAATAGCCAAGCCCACACCCTTAGACCCCTACGAGAGCGGCAAGTGACCCTTCCAATTCTGGAGTTTAGGAGACCCGGTCTCGACTCTGCGAGATGGCCTCCCACTGAACTCCAGAACCTGGTCACTCGTGCTCCCCTCCTTGGGTCTGTCCTAATGCGAAAAAGTAAAATATACATCAATGGAGACATCATCCTCAACCCGTATGTGCCCCAATTGAAAACCCCGGCCATTCGATCACGATGATCCTATACATCATATCACATCAACAATTGAAAAGCATAGACGACGTTAAAATATATCAATCAAAACATCAACATACCCACTGTTGTAATAGATCTCAACACTTGAACCTGTATAAAAAAAATTCCCAGAGAGCATATAAAGTACCTATGGATCAACGCAAGAGCGCACGGTCCAAGCCTCACCAACGGCGCCGCGGAACCGCCGCAAATACACCTATTTGGCCGCGGTTCCGCGGTCGTTATGTCGAGTTAGGCGCTCGTTTTTCTTGGGGATCCATAGAAAACCCTGCTCTATTTTCTGAATATTTTTAATTACAAAAATTACAACTTTTGAAAAAATTTCCAGTGAGCATGTAAAAATCACAATTTTTTTTATGTTCGATTGAGTTTTTAAACGTCGCCCGGTTTACCCTAAAGCTCTAACCTGGCTCTGATACCATGTTGGTGTGTAGTAGAGCCTCTAGTAAGGTTGTAACATCATAAAGTAGTGAACTTTCATTCTTAACAGGGCTATTACAAACGAACTACGAATCGTAACTAGAGATTAGGGTAATAACATCATTATGTGAAGTATAAACTAAAGGAAAAGGAAATACAACCTTTGTAGCCAACTCCTTCGGTCTTTAGGACTCCTACGGCTTTGCACAAGGTTTGGAACAACTCCGCTCGAGGTCCTTCGTCGTCTACGATGATCCATACGGAGATTCCTAGATCAAGCTCTTAGCTTCACAAAATGAAGCAAACACTCTACACTAAAAGGCTAGGGTAGTGTAGAATGGTAGTGTGGTTTGTAAACTTACTTAAAAACCCTTTCTTTTAAGGTTCCTCACTCAAAACAAAACTCAAGAGAGCTTGGAGAAGGAGGAAGTTGAAGATGGCAAAAGCTTTTGTGAATAATAATGAAAACTTATTTCTAAAAGGAAAAAGAAATAATATATATGAGACATTCTCAAATATAACTAAAGTTAACTAAATATCTAGATATTTTGTAGATGGGTTAAAGAACAAAGGAAATTAAACCATGGTTAAAGTCAATGGTAAAAAAAGAAGTGTGTAGAAAATGAGTCATTATGCTAATTTCCTTTAGCCTTTAAATCATTAACAAAAATCTAGATATTTATCAACCATGTAAGTCTTGCATTGCCATCTCCTTTGTATCATCAACCATGACACATATGTATGTGTGTATGTGTGCATGCACATCATCAGGTGTATGTGTGAACATACATGCATACATCCAAAAGAAAATGGGTTAATTAAAAGTGAGCTAAAAGATAATATTAAATCAATACTTGATTTAATAAATCGGTCACATCAAATGTGACCCGACCAATATCGAACGTCCAATTAAAATACGGTATCACATATTCGTATTTAATCGAGCTCTTGCGCATATCACATATGCACACCATATCATTTCGCCTGAGCTAGAAAAATCCTGTTTGGGACTCTAAGACTCGTCAATACGCCGGCAGTAGGTGATGATCATATCAAAACACCTACAAGCCGCAAGCGGTCAGCTAAACGTAACGGCCATCCGGGTAATGAGCGATCAGAAGAAAAACAAGCGAACCCGTCAAAACTCCCGTCGAGCCATTGGCAACACTTACCGTACAATCCGGTCTCTTCATCTGATATGTTGCATATCAAGTCTAGGGATGGAATCGCCGAGCCCTAATAACTCAATAAGTCATGTCGATTTGGTCTATGACCGGTCGAGAAACTACTGATAACACATATCAGTAAATCTCATAAGCCCTGGCCAGGGACTTCAAGTCAGAGCCAATCGCACATTGCACATCATCAACTCCCAATACCGGGAGAGACAAAACCCCTCCTATCGCTCATTGTCTCCATGTGTCTCGGGACTATACCCAAAAGCCACCTGTTTGCACGACTCAGTAGAGCCGTGGTAGGGTGGAAATCAAAGTACAGTTGGAGAACACACAAGACTCTATGACGATCTCGGGTCTACAGACTAACCTGTACCAGTGTTACCAGATAACTGCTATCCGACGATAGATATAATACAATATAGGAATTCTCTGTGATTCCGTTCAGTGTACTCAGTCTCCACTGAGCACCCGTATACAATCTTTGATGTCACAACTCCAATGGATATGGGATCATCCATCGCCCATCATATGGGTCAAGAATATCGATGCCCTATCTCGATATACCTTCGACTAAGAACATTTAAGGATATGCTTATAGACTATACATGTCCCACTAGTATGATCTCTATCATAGCCATGGAAGTCAAGCTAATATCTTTAGGGCTTTATCAACATGTATCAAATGAACAGTATCAAGTAAACATGTCAGATAAAGTAAAACCAGATAGCATACTATCATGTCGAGTAAGAAAGTCATATATCAAATATATATATACACACACACACACACACACACACATATATATGCACGTCCAAGCATCCACTATACATATATTTCTAAGTCTACGGTAGCGCCCCGGCCGTCTGTCCGAGGCCAAAATGCGGAAACAAAACTTTTTTAAACTAGAAACCGGCGCTATCGTATGCTTAAACCCGTATCGAACCATTAACCTACAACTAGTTATTTAGAGAGAGGGTTGGAAAGCTATACCGATTGATCCGTGTCTTTCGGTCTTTGGCCACCATCCCAAGCTCCTCGCGGCATCTCCGGTCTCGATCTCCTCGTCGGAAAGGGCACCACATCATCGATTCGTTTTACGGGCTCCCGCATCATCCGAAGCAACTCGGGCACGAAGTGTGCTGTACGACATGTCCAAGATGATGTAGAGAATGTTTGTGATCACTTTGTCTCTTGCATCCATGAGATGGATGGAGGTTGAAGGTGTTGCCATTGATGGAGATTATGAGCTAGAGAAGAAAGCGGAGGAAGAAGAAGTTTTTCTCTTTCTTTTCTTTTATGATGGAATGATAATAAGAGTGAGAGAGTATGAGAATAATACAAGAGCCAAAACTCTATCTGGCAGCCCCCCCTCTCTCCTTATCATATCAAGCATAAATCAAACAACAAATATGACATATGCACAATAAAAGAGACCATGAGTCACTAGGTTTGCATGTGTCACAATAAATTCACAAAAATAATGGCTTAAGCTCACAATTTCCATTTGTAAACATTAACCCAAATGTTTACAACAATAAAAAGATACGGCAATATCTAAAGTAAACTCGTGACGGATCACAAGGATACCCCTCACCTGTATATACATACCTGCATCCGCATTCCGACTGAATGCGAATGCGATGAGACTAAAGTAATCCAACAAATCTAATACTAGGATCCAGCTTAAACCAAAGCCCACTAGTATGATCCGCCCGATCATAATCCGTGCAATACCGCACGCATATGATCGAACCCTGCCATATATCATACAGCCTCTGCAACGTTTCGCCCGAAACTTGAGAAACTGTCTGTGGGGGAGTCTAAAGACTCTTCAATACTTTGGCTGTGGATTTAACCACTAGCATGTCAGAGGTACTAGCTGTACGTATTGGGCTATCAGGTATTGACCAAAAGGGAGGTCGATGAGCGAACTCATCCTGACACCCAACTGAGCCTGTCAGTGACAATATCCATACAGTCCGGTCCGTTCGTCTATGAGCATCGCATGGAGGGCCTAGGGGATTGGTAAAAGTTAGACCCCCAAAAGCGGTACAAGTCGTGTCGGAGTGTAGCCTAGAACACCCTGAGATACTATTGGAATACCTACAAGTAAATCTTCTGTCTTGGCCAAGGACTTCATGTAATGGCTCTCCTAGACACAGCGCGATCTCACCCCCAATACCGGGAGAGACGAAACACCTGCCGATCCGCTCACTGCCTCCATGTGGCTCGGGACTGTACCCAACTAAAACCTGTTTGCACGACTCCTTTGAGCCTTGGTAGGGTAGTAATCAAAGCACAGTTGGAACTCACACGAGACAAATGACGATCTCAGGTCGATGAACTAACCTGTACACATGTCACCAGGGAACTGCTATCTGACGCTAGGTATAATACCAACTAGCATGTTCCCGGCGAGTCCTGTCCGGTGTACTCATAACCCAATGAGCACCTGTATACATCTTAGGTGATCCAACTGACACCAATGGCTTGTAAGACCGGCCACCGCCCCTCGTCGTGGTCTCGATTGTTTACAATAGTCTACTAATGGAGTATCGATGCCCAGTCTCGAAACTCCCACGACTAGGGACCAGTTTAAGGATGTGTTTATATACTACCCAACTCTCACGTATATGATCGCCATCATACTTCTGGTAGTCAAGCAATAATCTTAAGGTCTCTATCAACGTGTAATAGCGATCTGTTAGGTCACCTAAAGCAGTACACGATGATAAAGATAAACCATGGTAGCATACTATTCTCTATCAACGTGTAATAGTGAACTACAATGTCACCTAAAGCATATACACGATGATAAAGATAAACCAGATAGTATACAAACCTCTCGAGTAAGACTGTCCTACCGGTATAGGTCCTCCCTCAATCATTGCAATCACGTGCCTGTGATCCAATAATTGACTCTTAGGGCACTATATCCAACAATCTTCCACTTGCACTCAAGGATAATTATTGCGATGTCGCATACTCACAGCCCGTGTGATACCGAACACCCAACTCCTCTATTGATCAGCCTCACAAAGCCCGTTTGTGAAACTATTGCATTCGAGGAATAGCCTCAGTTAGTGGATCCGCTCTGATGTTTCTTTCTATGTCTCTCTTTATCTCAAGTTCGCGGAGAAAGCCATCTCCCGAAATGAGCAATACCTGTCTTAGAATATGTCTGGATATCTGATGTGACTTAGCTCATAAATGAACTTCAAATCCAAACTTCTTAGACTGTATCAACAACTGAACTTAATCAGTATCCTGCGTCATGCCTCCCTCAATATCCCATTGGACCATCTGTCCAAAATACTGCCCCTCGTTAGAGGGAAAACTATAACTCTGGCATCCAGGTCACCTTGGAAGCCTGGAATGATAACCGTTTCCCGTATGAGGCTGTCGTTATCATATCTCTAGAACATCCACTTATGTTCTAAAACTGCTTCCGGATGTTTCTCAAGGATTGGATCAATATCAACTTATTGCATCTCGTGCAAAAATAATATCTGGTGTGGTACTTTACATCTCATGATTAACTCAATTGCCTAAGCAAGTGATCTGCCAATCATGCATATCCCTCTCCCCTTTAGTCTGCAAGACACCTTTAGAGAGGGTGACTCCATCACCTGCAGGTACACCACCATGCCAGGAGTCGTCCATTCTAAAACACCTTTAGAATGTTGTCTAAGTACCCAGATTGGGACACTTCCCAAATCTAGATCTAAAACCATAGATCTAGTAACCAGAATGTCTGATATTATGTCTATATCCTTTGTCGAGAAACCACTGTGTGACAACCAAAGTATAACCGATCGTAGTATAGGATTTTCACTTCCTACTCTGTGTATGTCATCCAAATACCAGGACATTACACCCTACTACCTTCTTAACAGATCCATCAAATATTCTGATGAAGTCAAACCTATGACCGTCACATCAGAAATATATGATCTATCTCCGCTATATCTTCTTTAGTCTATAAATAGACATAAGCTAATTTTCCACTATGCTTCCGCTGCTCCCACTGACTACGACAACCCTCTGGCAGAGTCATATACACGTGCACTTCTAAAGCCAGTTCAGAAAGACGCTTTACTCATCCTCCTGCCGGGTCTCACAATCTAGAACAACAGCAATGGCAAGTCTGGGTAAACAAGAACCACCCTGTTAACGTCCATGAGGCTACCGAAGTACCTCTCGGGAGCCTGAGGTTACCCACCATATCTACGGAGTGGCCAATGGAATGTCAAATCAGATTGAATCTTTAGGTCCTATTAAATTTTCAGTAATCGTTTGCGGTTCTGGAATCACTTCCAGTTCTACCATACTCCCATTACTGTTTTCTGAAAAAATCCATTTTTATTAAAATTGTGGCGAGTCAAGAACAATATCACTATTGATCTTCCAGATGGTAGAAAGTCAACCCTCGTCATAGCCCGGGTCAACCCACAAACAGCCATTACAGAAACGTGCCTAGAGTTGTCCAGAGTCTGGTTTTAAGCATAAGCCGGACAACTCCCCGTACCTTAATATTGTTAAGATATGAACTATTCTATATCCAATATAGAAACAGATGCACTGATTTAATTGGAACCAGATTCAAATCATGCAGCTGTCTCCAGTGCATGTAAACTAAATGGAGAGAGGCCGATCAGCATTACTCAACTTAGGAGTGCTTCCAATTATGAGTAACCTGAAAGAGAAGTAAGCTCTCTTAATCATTACTATTAACTGAATAACATAAACAAGTATCTACATCTTCGATCTCTTTGAAGAATCCCGATACTTGCAACACGTGGTTCTCTACTTTACTCTTATACCTATAACTTATCAAAACTATGACCTTGTGTTTCTACGAAACACATGTCCAAGAACTAGAGAAGTCACAAGTAAACATAATATAATACGAGTATCAACCCCTCTGTCCTTAATGGACACTGGACAACATACAATATTCTGTATGAGTCCCCTGAGTTTAATAACTCATTCGCTGTGTATCGTAGGTTGAAAACTGTACTTATGGTTAAGAAGAATTACACCGCTGTTTAATGCTCCTTACCTAACAATCCACCGATGTAGGTAAATGTCATAGACATAATTTCAAAAGGTTATATCTCACTTTATAAAAATAAACATACAGATATATCAATTTGAAATTGGTGCATTACAACGGATATTCAAAACCAAATATTTGCCGTCGGGCAAACAACCCAGGCGATTTCCTCAAATATCACCAATTATAACGAATCCCGATATAAAGAGGATGATCACCCAATTGCCAATAACTTACTCCCACTCATCATCTGTAAAACCATACAGATGTGAGAATTATACCTGGTAAATACATACCCTGGGGCAAGGACTGATTGGGAAATCAGTTTTCTTTTAACAGTACATAGTGAAACTGAAACATATAAATAATTTGAAGGGGTATCCGGGTATTCCTAGTAATGCCTCTTCCATTATCAGACTCACAACTGTAACCGTGTATTTCTTTGCCATCTCTCCAAATCCCTTTATATGTCTTTAGTCATTACCTTCTGTACACCCATTTAGGCTAAATGGTTTTCTTCCTTCCCTACCGTTCGGCACCAGCCTATGGTTTGGAAGAAGACTATCCAATAAGCGTAATAGGTGTACTGTCCTATCCTAGGAGCACTCGCAACCTGAGAGAAGGTGAGGATAAAAGACAACTGAATAAACCTTATTCCTACTTCTCCTGAAACAGAATCCATCCCCGAACTGGAACAAGCCCCTTCGAGTTCGTATATGACCATACGATGGAGTATCCAAATAAACTGTGTATCTTCGTTGTGATACGGAGTGTTCTGGAGAAATACAATGGTGATGTAGGATTGGCGAATAAATACTTGGTTTGGTCGTGAATAGCAGTCGCAGTTTACTTTGCCCTCTTACTAATCCCTTTATTTGTCTTTACTTAATACCTTCTGTACACCTTCGTTAGGCTAATTGGTTTTCTTCATTCCCCACCGTTCGGCACCTGCCTATGGTTTGGAAGAAGACTATCCAATTAGCGTAATAGGTGTACCGTCCTAATCCAAGGAATACTCGCAACCTGAGAGAAGGTAAAAGGAAGAGACAACTGAACAGTCCTATTCGTTTTCTCCTGAACCGGAAACCATCCTTGAATAAATTCCTTCGAGTTCGTATATAACAATACGATGGTTTTATCCAATGGAAGTGGACGTTCGTAGTAATACGGGGTGTTCTGGAGAAAAGGGTAAAAGTAGGAGTGGCAATGAGGTATGCAACTAAGAAAATCCAAAAGCCAGTGTTTTAAGAAAGTTCGGTTAACTTGATCACTGAGTCATAGTCAAGGGTCGGGCCATGGTCGCTGCCAAAGAGAGAGAGAAAAGAAATACCTAGCGTGCACTCTAACCTAGATCAGAATGGTTATCAATTTATCCAATCAGGAAACCTCCCACTGTATTGTCAAATTTTCCTCCAAACCTTAAAGAAGAATTAGTCGGGATCACCCGAGAAGTAAACCAACTCATCAGTGGGAATCGGGATCCAACTATCATCGCATGATAACGTGATGGAATCCACTCACGTTATCACACTCCAGAAGGTATGCGCATATCTGGCAAGTTTCAGTTTCTTTAGAAACTCCCGATGTGATTTTTACCCCATGCTCTTATGACCTTGACGAAGGCCAACATATCATAAGTCACATGTCAAGTTCTACCTGTCATTATCCAGGTTAATTTGAACCCACCCGTACATACCTTTGACGAAGGCCAACATAGTAGTACGACTATCCTAAACCAATGCATCTATCTATGCAGCAGAAAAGTAACAAATAGATACCATACACTATGCCTTGACGAAGGCCAACATACATAGCATGAATACAAAGTGCTACCTTTCTGAAATGACAGAGGGCTACGAATGGTTTTTGGCGAAAAACCTTTAACGTAATGAACTTGATATCGTTGAAGGAACCGGATAGCTTTTTATAAAAATATAGTGGCGAAAACCTTTGCTAAAGAGGTCACTCCCGGTGAAGGGATCTTGGCTCTTTCCCCGTAGAATGAGGTGCAGGATATTCCAACTGAATACCACGATGCACAGCAGAAAGTAATCGGCTATAGTGAAGTTATTACCCTGACGCAAACTTCTGTCTAAGGGGTCACTCCCGGTGAAGGGATCTTGTCCCTTGCCTCGTCGACTGAGGTGCTGGATATTCATAACCGAATACCACAGTGTAAAACAAAAGAAAACGTCCTTGCAATAACAGTTTTTTTTGAAAAATGTTCCAACAACATCAGAATAGGTTTGTTTAGCTTGCATTGATCCGAATCAATGCAGTCCCATCAATTAATCACACCACAAAAGAATGAAAATATGATGTACGTATATGCCATCCGCATTCGCCACTAGGTCCCGTCATCACCCGTTAGGTTACTTAACTAACGACAGAGTGGGGACTGGACTAGCGCGGGTGTAAAACATATACAACATCTACTAGTATATATATCAATATATAATATTCACTCAAGGCGTGATAAAATGCAACATCACAGAAATGTAATAAGAATCACAGAACAATACAGATAATCTGTGATCCCCGGGTTTCATAGAGCAACTACTGAAACCAGACGTTCCCCTGGTCGTGTGGATAGCCTGTGCAATGAAATCCTAGACCCCTACGGGCGCGGCAAGTTACCCGCCAAAACCTGAAGCGAGGCATCTCCCTTCAACAACGTGAATGGACCACCCAGCACTTCACGGAATCCGGTAACTTGAGCACCCCTCCTTGGGTCAACCTGTACCCCCTACGAGTGCGGCGAATAGCCCGCCAATTCTAGAGTGAAGCCCCCTCCGTCTCAAAGCCATGAGATGCGGGCCCGTTTCCCTCTAGAACCCGGCTATCCGTGCACCCCACCTTGGGGTAATCCTAGTACAGAAAGTAAAATATACAACGGGTACATCGACCTCGGCCCGGTCGTCCCCCAAAAGAATAATATACAAACAGGCAGTGACGGCAATCCACATGTCGGACGCAAGCCCCGCAATATCAAATGTAAAAATACAACCAAACTGTACTACCATTGCACCAGGATATCCACCACGATAAATCCGCAACATCACAGCACAACACAGAACATCAACGTGAATTTCACGTCCGCAAATCCGTCTAAAAGAACTATAGTAGTTAGACAAGATTTACCGCTCGAATGACATTCACGGTCGCATATATAATGTAAATACTGTGCACTAACATATTTAAATTTTCGATCGACGAAATTTCCCGAAGTGGGCCCCAAGCACAATTCCCAGTACTCAAACAAATCTGGGCCCAAACATAAAATACCAGAAACCCCAATTCCATGTCAGAGAGCACTGTAGAAATTTTGGTGCCTTGAAGTTATAGTGTTGCGGCGGAACCGCGGCCAATACAAGGTTCATGCCGCGGTTCCGCGGCACTACAGTGGGTTCAGGCAACCAATTTTCTATAGTGCTCCTAAAAAACCCTTCTTGATTTTCTGCAGTACCCAAAAAAAATTTTAGAGCACAAAAAAATTCGACAGAAACTTGATGACTTGGAATCGCGGTTTCGGAATTTTCGTCCGATCGAGGTTTTAAATACGTTAGAGCAAGCTAGTAAAGGTTAAAGGTGTGGCTTTGATACCATGTAAGTCTACGGTAGCGCCCCGGCCGTCTGTCCGAGGCCAAAATGCGGAAACAAAACTTTTTCAAACTAGAAATCGGCGCTATCGTATGCTTAAACCCGGATCGAACCATTAACCTACAACTAGCTATCTAGAGAGAGGGTTGGAAAGCTATACCGATCGATCCGTGTCCTTCGGTCTTTGGCCACCATCCCAAGCTCCTCGCGGCATCTCAGGTCTCGATCTCCTCGTCGGAAAGGGCACCACATCATCGATTCTTTTTATGAGCTCCCGCTTCATCCGAAGCAACTCGGGCACGAAGTGTGCTAGCCGACGTGTCCAAGGTGATGTAGAGAATGTTTGTGATCACTTTGTCTCTTGCATCCATGAGATGGATGGAGGTTGAAGGTGTTGCCATTGATCGAGATTATGAGCTAGAGAAGAAAGAGGAAGAAGAAGAAGTTTTTCTCTTTCTTTTCTTTTGTGATGGAATGATAATGAGAGTGAGAGAGTATGAGAATAATACAAGAGCCAAAACTCTATCTGGCATCCCCCCTCTCACTCCTTATCATATCAAGCATAAATCAAACACCAAATGTGACATATGCACAATAAAAGAGACCATGAGTCACTAGGTTTGCATGTGTCACAATAAATGCACAAAAATAATGGCTTAATCTCACAATTTCCATTTGTAAACATTAACCCAAAAGTTTACAACAATAAAAAGATACGGCAACATCTAAAGTAAACTCGTGACGGATCACAAGGATACCCCTCACCTGTATATACATACCTGCATCCGCATTCCGACTGAATGTGAATGCGATTGCGATGAGACTAAAGTAATCCAACAAATCTAATACTAGGATCCGACTTAAACCAAAGCCCACTAGTATGATCCGCCCGATCATAATCCGTGCAATACCGCACGCATATGATCGAACCCTGCCATATATCATACGGCCTCTACAACGTTTCGTCCGAAACTTGAGAAACTGTCTGTGGGGGACTCTAAAGACTCGTCAATACTTTGGCTGTGGATTTAACCACTAGCATGTCAGAGGTACTGGCTGTACGTATCAGGCTACTAGGTATAGACCAAAAGGGAGGTCGATGAGCGAACTCATCCTGACACCCTACTGAGCCTGTCAATGACAATATCCGTACAGTCCGGTGCATTCGTCTATGAGCATCGCATGGAGGGCCTAGGGGGTTGGTAAAAGTAAGACCCCCAAAAGCGGTACAAATCGTGTTGGAGTGTAGCCCAGAACACCATGAGATACTACTGGAATACCTATCAGTAAATCTCCTGCCTTGGCCAAGGACTTCGTGTAATGGCTCTCCTAGACACAGCGCGATCTCACCCCCAATACCGGGAGAGACGAAACCCCTGCCGATCCGCTCACTGTCTCCATGTGGCTCGGGACTGTACCCAACTAAAACCTGTTTGCACGACTCCTTTGAGCCGTGGTAGGGTAGTAATCAAAGCACAGTGGGAACTCACACGAGACAAATGACGATCTCAGGTCGATGAACTAACCTGTACACATGTCACCAGGGAACTTCTATCTGACGCTGGGTATAATACCAACTAGCATGTTCCCGGCGAGTCCTTTCCGGTGTACTCATAACCCAATGAGCACCTGTATACATCTTAGGTGATCCAACTGACACCAATGGCTTGTGAGACCGGCCACCGCCCCTCGTCGGGGTCTCGACTGTATACACTAGTCTACTAATGGAGTATCGATGCCCAGTCTCGAAACTCCTACGACTAGGGACCAGTTTAAGGATGTGTTTATAGACTACCCAACTCTCAGGTATATGATCGCCATCATATTGCTGGTAGTCAAGCAAGAATCCTATGGGCTCTATCAACATGTAATAGCGACCTGTTAGGTCACCTAAAGTAGTACATGATGATAAAGATAAACCATGGTAGCATACTATTCTCTATCAACGTGTAATAGTGAACTACAATGTCAACTAAAGCATGTACACAATGATAAAGATAAACTAGATAGTATACAAACCTCTCGAGTAAGACTGTCCTACCGGTATAGGTCCTCCCTCAATCATTACAATCACGTGCCTGTGATCCAATAATTGACTCTGAGGGCACTATATCCACCAATAATGGCCTCTAGGGGATACATATATCCAACAGTACCCAGTGACATACAGGGGACGGTTGTGCTCGCACGTTCCGAGGAGGAGATCTTCATCGCCGAAAGTGATGTCAGCTGTGTGCACTTCTTCCAGCTCATCCTTCTTCTTTTCTTCGGCAAAGAAAGCTTGGAACTGCTCGGGCTCTTGTAATACCTTGATCAGAGAATCTCGTGCCTCCTTAGACAACAGAAGGGCATCCAAGATACTCAATTGTGAGGGTATCTTCCTCAGATGTGACAGGATATTGTAATCCACCTTGTTCTTCTTGAGCGGGTCCTTGGCTGTATGCTCTTTGACGACTCGATCATCGAGGGCGATATCCTCAGGGACTTTTTTCTTCCCCTTATCTTTTTTGTTCGATCCCTTATTTATAGGTCCGAGATTATTTTCGGGCAACGTACGGTTGCGCAGCTGAATATTCTCACAGTTCTTCATCTCTTCCTCTTTTCCTGAGGTGGATTCTTTGAAGAGAGGGTGGAGGGCTACTTCTTCATCAGAGTCGCTTCCGAATGTGAGAACTTGCGATCCTCTGGTATCAACCACGTGACAGTTGCCAACAGCTCTTTTGTGCCCATCTGTCGTGTTTCTCTGCTCCCGACGAGTTTTGCGCTTCAATCTCTTGAAGTGTTGTCGGTGGGCAATGTATCCCTGCCACCAGTTTTTAAAGGCATTGCACTCTTCGGTAGGGTGTATCACCCTCCGATGGTACAAGCAGTAGTTAGGATGTACATCCGCTTCGTCAAGGCGTATACCGCTAGGAGTATTTCCTTTGGGAGATGGTATCTTCATTCCCATTGACAGGGCTTTAGCGAACCGTTTCCTTGCCTTAAGCTTGCTTTTGTCTGCCGCGGGCGTGCTTCGATCTGGTTGGAGCGCTTTGCGACTCATCCCCACTATGACTTCTTTAGCTTGATGTCGATGCCTGGCTCTTTCGAATATGTCCATTTCACGCTCTTGATTAGCTTTACTCTTCTGACGGGCTTCGTTCAGTAGCATGTCGATCATCTCATCTGACGGTCCCAAGGATTTTGGCATTGATCCTGCCCCAGCTCCTCTACATTATCTTCTGATGCCGAGTGAGCTTCTTCGTTATTTAGCGACGAATGAGAGATCATGTGGTAACTTGCCACATAATCATCGAGTTCCTCTGACGAGTCGTCGCCCTCATCATTGTTGTTATCTCCACTATCTGTTAGTGTATATGCCCTACGGGCCATTATTGTATCATACTAGGATGTATATTACTTAATGGAAGCTTGGGATATTCACAGTTGTATATAACAGTCTTGCTAAAAATGGTAGTATGCTACTTTCTTTGTGTCTACTTTAATATGTGCATATGTTTCTTGTAACGTATCACTTATACATATTAGTAGAGCCCATAGGATCTTTGCTTGATTACCAGCGTCGTGATGGCAGTCACACTAGTGGGGGCTGGGTAGTCTGTAAGCAACATCCTATACAGGTCCCTGGTCGTTGGATTATAGAGATAGGGCATCGATATTTTGGAGTAGACTAAGTGTGTACGCTTCTCATCCAAGTTGGGGAGATGGTGTGTCCCACAGCCATCAGTACGTCGTACTGGAGATAGTATACAGGTGCTCGTTAGGTTACGGGTATACCGGACAGGACTCGCAGGGAACTGATTGGTTGGTATTATACCTATCGTCAGTTAACAGTTCCCAGGTGACATGAGTACAGCATAGTCCGCAGACTTGACACTGCTACTTCGCCTCGAGTGTGTCCCACTGTTCTTAGATTTCTACCCTACAACGGCTCAAAGGAGGCGTGCAAACAGGTAGCAGTTGGGTGCAGTCCCGAGCACTTGGAGGCAGTGGCGGTTAGACAGGATTCGTCTCTCCCGGTATTGGGAGTTGATATCGCGCAGTGTCAGAGAGCCATTACGCAAAGTCCCTGGCCAGGGTAAGCGAGATTTACTGGTAGGTTCCAGTAGTTTTCTCAGGGTGTAATGGGCTACGCTCCGACACGACTTATACAGCTATTAGGAGACTGACGCTTGCCGCCCCTAGGCTCGATATGCGATAGTCTTAGACGAACAGACCGGACTGTACGAAGATTGTCACATCAGGCTCAGTAGGAGTTCGGATGGTTTTCCTCATCGGCCTTCTTATCGACATCTACCTGGGGACCGTTACGTACAGCTAGTGCTGCTTACGGTCTGTGGTTAAACCCACTGCCAGCGTAGTGTCGAGTCTTTAGAGTCCCACACCGAGAGATTCCCTGCTCTAGGAGAAACGTTATAGAGGTCGTATGGTTTTATGACAAGGGTTCGGACGCATACGTGTGTTTACACACGTACGACGTTCGGACAGTTTTTACTAGTCGGCTTTGGTTTAAGCTAGTTTCTAGTATCAGGTTATTGGATTTATACAGTCTAAAGATTTTCCGTGTTTTCACGGATTGGAGGGGCGTTCTCGTAATTTTTCGGGAAGCTTCTAGAAGCATGGTGACTTGGGGGTTAAGGTGGCATAAGCATTTATTGATTAATGACTCATTTGTATGATTCATCCATGGAGTTAATGCTTCATTTATGAAGCTAATGACTCATGAGATGAATCACACAAGGTGAATGCATCAACCATGATGATTAATCATATATATTATTTATTTGATAAATTGTTATGGTTGATATATATTCTAATGAGTTCATTTTTCAATTCATTCTCATCATCACCTTCTCTCTCTTCAAGCTCTCTCATTCTTGAAACCTTAACCCTAACCTCTCATGTGTTGAGATCAAGGGTTAGCTAGACTAATACATCCATAACCTCACTCTATATCCCCTAGGTAGCTTAGATTAGCACTTTGAGCAACCTAGTTATCTCAAGTTAGAGATAAAGCTTGGCGTAGGAGCTCTCGGGTGGATCATCTTTGATTCGAGGAGGCCGTTGAGGTGCCGATGTTCCAAGGAGCCTACGAGGAGTGGAGGACCGCGATGAAGTCCCGAAGGATAAGTAACGTGAGGTATAACTTCGTATCCGAGTAGTTAAACCTTTCGTAGTTTGCTAGTAACGGTTTAGAAACGATTCATGCGCTCAAGTCCGTGTTATGAAGCTTTGATAATCGTTTTTCGTATATTCCGCCTCCCCGCAAGTTCGTGGAGTGCGTGACATGGACTTACAGTGGTATTAGAGACAACTAAACCATTACTAGCTTGTTAGCAACTGATTAGAACTTCGATCGTCAGAAAACGCGAAAACGAAACCCCGGAAATCCCAAGTTTCTGTTAATTTTAAAAGTGTCTGAAAAAATATTTGACATACCTTAAAATTCACAGCAGGGTTTTTTAAGAATACTGGAAAAATACGAGCCAGTAACTCGGCAAAACGACCACGGACCCGCGGCAATATAGTGCTTGTGCCGCGGATCCGTCGCCGAGTCAACGCCGAGTTGACTCGGATTTGCTCAGTAATTCCTATTTTGTGGTTTTCTGTTTTCCTGTATGTTCTGTTTCTACCCAGGTTGCTTCTTTGCTGGTTTGCTTTTGGGGTAAACATGGAATATGGTAATCGATCGATGTTCTAAGATATTTTCTAATTGGGTTTTTCTGTAATGTTTAATGTGTTCTTAAACTTCCCTAAACTGCTAGTATGTCGGTTGGCAGGGGGTTGCACATTTCTGTAATGTTTACTGTTTGTGTATATGGACTTGATTGGAATGTTGTGATGATTAGCCGGGGTTTGAGATGGGTTTAATATTCATTCATTCGATGTAAATGTAATATGATGTAATATTCTTTTGCGGGGCACATCCAGGTTGCGGTTGTAGCCACCGTTGTATTATTTCTTTTTACTGTTTTTGCTCCTAGGATAGACCCAAGGCGGGGTACACAAACTACCGGGTACTTTGAAGTGTTTAGTGGCCTACTCACTTTGTTGAGGGAGACCGCTTCACTTCGGGTACTTGGCGGGTAGTTTGCCGTACCCGTAGGGGTCTAGGGTGGGGTAATGGCTATTCATCACAACTGTGTAATCCGTCTTTTATTGCAGGCTCAAAGCAAATGCGGATTGCAAGTATATCCAATAAAGTTCATCTGTGATCTGGAATGCTTATTATTGCATCTGACGAATGTACAATATCTATATATGATAGCTATTAGACGTCACTTATGTTTACACCCGCGCTAGCCCAGCCCCCGCTCAGTCGTTAGTTATGTAACCTAACGGGTGATGACGGGACCCCGTGGCAAATGCGGATGGCATAAGAGGACGTGGTATTTTCGTTGTTTTCTGCAATGATAGGATAACTGATGGGACACATTATTATAATGCAATGAAAATAAACCAAAGTTTAATCGTTGGAAAAAATTTATAAGAAATCACTCGGTTATTTTAAAAGAGCAGAATTTTTTAATTGCGGAGCTTTAACCACTCCTTTTAAAAAGTATCAGGTTCCTTCGATTATATCAAGTTCACCACGTTCACGGTTTTGCCAAAACCAGTCGTAGCCCTCCGTCATTTCAGTTAAATATTCAGTAGTATTCAAGCTATGTATTTTGACCTTCGCCAAGGCATAGTGATTGGTAGTTGCTGGATATTTATCTGTAGCATAGATAGATGCGTTGGTTTGGGACAGACGTACTACTATTTTGGCCTTCGTCAAGGGTATGTACGGGTGGGTTCAAATTAACCTGGACAATGACGGGTAGAACTTAACATGTGACGTATGATATGTTGGCCTTCGTCAAGGTCATAAGAGCATGGGGCAAAAATTTATATCGGGAATTTCTAAAGAAACTGAAATTTGCAGTGAGAGCATACCATTTTGGAGTTTGATGAATGTTGGTAGGATTCCTTCAACATTATCATACGATGATATTTTGGATCCCGATCCTACTGTGAGTATATTCTACTTATCATTTGATTCGTCACTTAACGATCAATGCTATAAACCAAGTAGGTGCCTTGAAAGGTGTCAGCGGGGTTACGCCCCAAGAGAAAAGAGGTTATTTAATTAAGGAACTTCGCGAAAGCGTTGGAAAACCTCCCTCGAAGTATCGACACTGACCTGGCTGAACGGTTAAGCAAGAATTGTACGGTGAGAATAGTCCTGGCTAATTCTTCTTTTATGGTTTGCGGAGGGATTCGAGAAACGGTGGGGGCCATCCTGTTTAGATAAATTAAACCACTCTAAACTTGCAAGAGCATCATGCTAATAGTTTTTTCTTCTCTCTCTTAAAATTGCAGCGACCTTGTGACCACACATAGGTTACATCTAGATAACAAATTGACTGAATCTTACTTTTATGACTGGCAAAGGTCTGTCCAGATGTCCATTAGCTATGACAAGCTGGACCACCCTATTACTACTCAAGATCCCGCCGTCCCAGGTCCAGTTTCCATTATCGCGGATATGGATATCCGTCAGACAAGGGAAAAAGTTAAAGCAAAAGCTAAGTGCCTCGTGTTAGCTTCAGTTGATGGTGTATACCAGAAGCAGCACGAGAAGATGGACTTATTTTCCATCTTTCTCCATAACAAAGATTTATATGGAAAGCAATCTCATATCGCAAGATATGAGACCTCGAACGAATTAATTCAAGCGAGGTTGGCTGACGGGTCATCTGTAGGGGACAACGTCCTTACAATGACTAGCTGTATTGATGAGCTCCAGGACCTGGAGACCGCGTTGGGAAACAAGTCAGTTACTGACTTGATTCTACAGTCTCTGCCTCCTACCCTGAAGGAAACCAGGGAAACAGAAGGAAAGAGAAGGGCAAAAGTTTCGAGACTGGATATAGTAAAAGGGGGACGTTCCTATTGTTACAGGAATGAACATTGGCAGAATGATTGCAGGGCTAGCAAAGCCAGTAGCCAGGATTCGAAGCATGTTGTGGCTTCAGCCTCAAGTGTATTTGTAATTGAGAACTGTTTGTCAATTAACTCTACTTCCTGGGTACTAGATACCGTAGCAGGATCTCATATCTATAATTCATTGTTGGAGATAGTTCCCTCAAAGTCAATTATTGGATCACAGGTACGTGATTGCAATGATTAAGGCAGGACCTATACCGATATGACAGTCTTGCTCGAGATGATAGTATGCTATCTGGTTTGTCTTTATCATCGTATACATGCTTTAGTTCGCTATTGCATATTGATAGAGCCCATAGGATTCTTGCTTGACTACCAGCAGTATGATGGCGATCATATACGTGGGAGCTGGGGTTTGTAAGCACATCCTTATAGTGTCCCTAGTCATGGTAGTTTCGAGACAGGGCATCGATACTCCAGAGTAGACTAGTGTATACAGTCGAGACCCCGACGAGGGGCGGTGGCCGGTCTCACAAGCCACTGGTGTCAGTTGGATCACCTAAGATGTATACAGGTGCTCATTAGGTTATGAGTACACCGGACAGGACTCGTCGGGAACCTGCTAATTGGTATTATACATATCGTCAGATAGCAGTTCCCTGGTGACATGTGTACATGTTAGTTCATCGACCTGAGATCGTCATTTGTCTCGTGTGAGTTCCCACTGTGCTTAGATTACTACCCTACCACGCTCAAAGGAGTTGTGCAAACAGGTTTTAGTTGGGTACAGTCCCGAGCCACATGGAGGAAAGTGAGCGGATCGGCAAGGGATTCGTCTCTCCCGGTATTGGGGGTGAGATCGCGCTGTGTCTAGGAGAGCCATTACACAAAGCCCTCGGTCGAGGCAGGAGATTTACTGGTAGGTACTCCAGTAGTATCTCAGGGTGTTCTGGGCAACTCTCTGACACGACTTATACTGCTATTGGGGGTATGATGTTCCAGCCCCTAGGTAGATATGCGATACTCATAGACGAACGGACCGGACTGTATGTATATTGTCACTGTTAGGCTCAGTAGGGTTTATGGATGAGTTTGCTCGTCAGCTTCCCTACCAATTAATACATAGGCAAACCGTTACGTACAGCTTGTACCTCTGACGTGCTAGAGGTTATACCCAGTGCCAATGTGTGATGAGTCATTAGAGTCCCCCACAAACACTTTCCCAAGTTCGGGCGAAACGTTGTAGATGCTGTATGGGTTTATGGCAGGGTTTGGAAAATGCACGTGCGTTTTCGCACGTGTCATTTTTCGGGCAGATAATACTGGTCGGTTTTGGTTTAAGCCGGATCCGAGTATTATACAGTGTAGATATAATATCTTTGTCTCAGATGCATTTGTATTCAGTCGTAATACAAATACGGGTATGTTTATACCATTACGGGGTTATCCTGAAATTCGTTTCAGGATCACTTTTGGAAGTTGCCAGTTTCCAGTTTTCTATCGCCCGTATTTTACATTCGGTTAAATACGGATTTATCTTTTCTTGAGATGAGTGTGGAAGCTTCTAGAGGCTTCTAGAAGGTGGGGACTAGGTTCTTGCATCTTTGTGACTCATTAGTGCATTTAATGATGTTTGATGACTAGGGTTAATGATTCATCACATGAATTAATGGTGTTCATACAAGGTGTTATAATAAGCTTCATTGTTGTGGTCACTGATTGATCATTTCTTTGTGTGTCGTTTTAAGAAGATGTATAGAATCACAATCAAAGAATTATATTTGACCGCAATCAACTACGGTGTCAGTTGTAGATCGTAAGCGAGTGCGGATCGTCCACAGGGATTGTGCAATTCGTTTTTATATTTGCTTTGTTTGAATCGAAAAGTTAATTGGAAAGAAAAGAAAACATGATTCAAGAATTTATCAATTGATTCAGGTGTCACGAGTTTAATCAAGAATCAAGAAACTGATAAACAATCAAGAATTGGGTTTCGATAATATTTCCAACCAAAATGTCAAGAATCTAAATGAGGCTCGTAGGAATCGATCGGATCTATAGACGTGATGTAATTTCAAGATTTCGTGTTCTTGTCCTTCGAAGGATTGATACTAGATCGATGATGGTCGACGAGAGTTAGGGCTTTCTTGATGAAACTAGGGTTTCATCGTTTAGCCCTTGTTCTTTCGTCGATTATCATTCACATTCTAGCCTCTAGCAATTTCAAGAAACGATCGTAACTCCCCAATCTCGAGCGATATCAATCAAGAAAGCATCGCACCGAATTGGGTCGTCGATTCTTGATCTTGCTAGGGTTTACAAAACTCGTAGGATTCAAGAATCGAATTAGGATATATTACATCATCATTCTATTGCTCGTCTCGACTCCTCGACGAGCGGAGTATTACTCAAACATCACAACAAGAATTATAACTAGAAATTTAGATTGACTCATGATGCAAGAATTTAAAGAAAACAAGATAAAAGAATATCACCTTTTATTTATATCAACAATTTGATTACATTCGCTCAAGAACTACAAGAGAAAGAATAAAATTGTCGACTTGGCTTCGCTCGGCTCCGTGAGTCGCGGATCGGCTTGGACCACTTGCTCTGTTGAAGACCGGCTCAGCTCCTAAACGGTTGCAAGGCTTCTTGCTTGAATGGGTAGTCGGGATCTTGGCTTTTGATTGGAATTAGGGTTAGGGTTTCACACAAATCCTCTCACTAGACTTGTGGAAGAAGAAGATGAAGAGAGAGATAGAATGGCTCTAAATTGGCTAATAAAATCAACTAATCAATAGATCAAGTCCAAGATGAATCAAGATGATTTACAAGTGAGCCTAGGGTCTTATTTATAGAGCACCCAAACCCTAAGCCTTTGAGTTCCCTCCAAAATTTTGTTGAAAGACTTCTAGAAAGAGTTTGTTAGGCTTAGCTTAGGGTTTAAGCTAGGGTTTAGGAAGAAGTTTCTAGAATGATAGGCTAGTTTAGTGTTGATTCCAAAGCTTGCTGATCTGGCAGAAGTCTCTGGAGTCTTCTGTAAATTGGAGTGTTATTCTGAAGTGTAGGAGCTTACATAGGAGTTGTGCAGCAAAATTGAGTGGACGACATGTCAAGACAGCCGCGGAACCGCGGCGCAAGCAGTCTCCGGCCGCGGTTCCGCGGCCATGTTGAAGCTTTGGGCTTTGGTATTTTTGCAGAGGTCTTGGGCTGCTATTTGGGGCTTCTTCTGATATGTTGATTTTTGTTTGCCCTTTTGGATTGATGCCAGAACTGAAATCATTGAGTTAGCGTAATGTTTTATCGATACCCTGTACATTTTGGCCTTTCTGCTGGATTTTCCAGCACAGATCTCAAAACAAGTGTTGCGCAAATGTAGGGATGATGTGATGCCATGAAATGTGGTCAATTTCCTTTATAGTGTCGGTTTTAGAGTCTAATACATGCAATCTGATATTTTGCGACCGTTTTGCTAATATGTAAAATATGAATGCCGAACACTTCTATATGAATGCAAATGATGAGGAAATTGCCGGCTAAAATATACAATATTTTCGACTAATCAAATTCCCCCAAACTTAATTTCGATCGTCTCGAGCGAACTGTTTTATTAAAAAGAGAAGGAGAAAATAAAGAAAGAGAAAAACTAACTAGCACACTTTCATAGGCAACACGATTGCACTGAGCACGTGCAATAAGCCTTTAAACCTCTAGGTGTCCCTAGTAGGAGGAGTGTTGTCTCCTGAGGGTTTTCAGTGGATTGCACCCACAAAATCCAATAATAAAAGAAAGATCATGAATATTACATTTAAAGACAAGAATTGTAAAAGAAAAGCCTTGAAAATTAGGGTTTCCAACTAAGCTAGCTTTTCGGTTGTCATGAACCCTATCTTAATCGTCATGAAAAGTTGTTAGAAATCACGTCCTCCCTCAATAAAACATCGTCTTATTCTTCATTCCTATCTTTATTCCAAACATCGCTCATATAACCCTGCGTGTTTGTAAAGGACATCCATACACCCGGAGAATTCAATTCAAGCTATCATACTCTTGCCCATCAGCCTCAGTACTTTTTAATTATTGAATATTTAGATGAGATTGCTCACACACTTTCATGCGACCGTTAATACTTCTTGAGGTACTAACCGACCGATTACTCCTGTGCTTGCTTACTTGGTGTATTTTCCTCGTCTTGCAGCACCTCAGGCATAGCAGTGACTCCCAGACCAGTTGGCCTTAGGGCACTAGGTGAAAAAGCACCCTTGCTATATATTTTTTATTGCCCTCGGTGATAACAAAACCAGTGTCCATTTTTCTCACCACTTTATATTTTTTATTCACTTTTTTTTTATTTCCTTCATACTTTTGGCTTTAAGACAAGAGCATTTCAAGGTATCCTCTACTATCCCAGGCTTCAAGACGTGTGTAAGTGCGAATAGCAGGGTAGCAACGTTCAAAATGTTTGGCTTCCAGAATAGAAACTATTTTTCCGACTTATTTTTATCCTCAGATTAGTGACGTCCTTCATCTTACTAACCCTTGGGACAACGGCTCATAACTACTTATTACTAGTTCGTATAAGAAAACTTTTAATTTTCTTAGTTTTCTTAAATTTTTCTAATCTCATGGATGTAATTTTTCACTATCTAAACTTTCATTATCTTATTTATATACAAAAAAGTGTAAATATTAAAATTATTTTTATACTTGAAAATTTTTAAATTTTTATGGGTTTTGAAATTTTTTCAATTTTTATAGATTTTTAAAAGAATGTTTTGTGCTTATGCAAATGATATGCAAATGATGCAAAAATAAGCACAAACCTCCCCCAAACTTGTTTTCAACAGTGTCCTCACTGTTGCCAACAGCTATATCTACAAAACCTGTAAGTCTGGGAGGGATTATTAGTGGGGGCAAAATATATAAGTGAAGAACTTTCCCCAAACTTATTCTTTTCACTCACCTCCATTCAAAAGATGATGCAGTGATCTACTGGATATGAAGGTGAGACGGAGGAATTTTAATCCAAATAAACTGGCTCTTGTAAGAACAAGAGCTCCTCCGTGGGGTCAGTGGAAAAATACGGCTTTAATCTATGTCCATTTACTTTGAAAACGGTGCCGTTTTTAACATTTTCTAACTCTACTGCCCCGTGCGGATATACAGACCGCACAACAAAAGGTCCCTTCCATCGAGATCGGAGCTTACCCGCGTGAAGGTGTAATCGTGAATCATAAAGAAGAACTTGTTGACCAGGTGAAAATGTTTTCCTCAATATGTTTTTATCGTGAAAACCTTAGTCCTATTCTTTGTGATTACAGCGTTATCATAAGCTTCATCGCGGAGTTCGCTTAGCTCGTTAAGTTGCAGCTTCCGAAAGTTGCAAGCAAGGTTTAAATCAAAATTTATTTCTTTAATAGCCCACAATGCTTTATGTTCTATCTCGACAGGTAAGTGACATGCTTTCCCAAACACTATCCTATATGGAGACATCCCTAGGTCGGTCTTATATGCAGTTTGGAATGCCCAAAGAGCATCCATCAGTTTGGTCGACCAGTCTTTTCTATTTTTAGTAACAGTCTTCTCCAGGATAAGTTTGATTTGTCTGTTTGAGATTTCAGCTTGCCCGCTTGTTTGGGGGTGATAGGGTGTAGAAAGTCGGTGGTTGATTGAATATTTCCGCATCAAAGTCTCGAAAGATCTGTTGCAGAAATGTGTCCCATTATCGCTAATAATAGCGCGTGGGTGTCCAAATCGCGAGAAGATATTCTCTTTTAAGAACTTAATGACAACTTTCTTGTCATTAGTGCGACATGGAATGGCTTCTACCCATTTTGAGACATAATCAACCGCCAGCAATATGTACAGATTCCCAAAGGAGTTGGGAAAAGGACCCATAAAATCTATGCCCCAAACATCAAATATTTCAACAACCAGAATGGGTTGCTGAGGCATTTCATTCCTCTGGGAGATTCTACTCGTATACTGACATTGTGCACAGGTTTTGCAATGCTCAAATGCGTCCTTGAATAAAGTTGGCCAATAAAATCCACATTGCAAAACCTTCTCCGCTGTCTTTCTAGGACCAAAGTGACCCCCACAGGCCTTATCATGACAAAAAGAAAGAACACTCTTGAACTTTTCATTCGGGACACACCGGCGAATGATCTGATCAGGACAATATTTAAACAAATAGGGCTCATCCCAGTAAAAGTGTTTTACTTGGGATAGAAAACGATATTTTTCCTGTTTTGACAAATCGCTGGGTATCAGTCCCGTGGCATGATAGTTCACAACATCCCTGAACCATGGTTCATTGGATACGCTCAAGATTTGTTCGTCAGGGAACGAATCATTGATCGGCAGGGTCACAGGGGAAGAAATGATGCGTGGAAGATGGTCAGCTACTACGTTTTCACATCCTTTCTTATCTTTGATAACAAGATCAAATTCTTGTAACAGTAGGATCCAACGTATTAGTCGATCTTTTGCATCTTTCTTTGCCAAAAGATGTTTTAAAGCGGAATGGTCAGTATACACAACTATAGGTGAGTCAATTAAGTAATGCCTGAATTTTTCTAATGCAAATACAACCGCCAAAAGTTCTTTTTCTGTGGTTGTATAATTGATTTGCGCATCATTCAGGGTCTTACTAGCATAGTAAATCACGTGTGGCATCTTTTTGATGTGCTGTCCTAAGACTGCACCTACTGCAAAATCAGATGCGTCACACATCAGCTCAAAGGGGTAGTCCCAGTTTGGTGACGATAAAACGGGGGCTGAAGTGAGTGAGTGTTTAAGTGAGTCGAAAGCTGTCTCGCAATCCGAGTCAAAATGGAAGGTCGTATCCTTGGCCAGGAGAAGAGTTAAAGGTGTAGCAATTTTGCTAAAGTCCTTAATGAATCTCCTATAAAAGCCCGCATGGCCAAGGAAGGGACGAATAACTTTGACGCTTTTGGGATGAGGGAGGTTTTGAATGACATCTATCTTAGCTCTGTCAACCTCAATGCCTTTCTGTGAAATGACATGTCCAAGAACAATTCCTTCTTGGACCATAAAATGGCATTTTTCCCAATTCAAAGTCAAGTTCTTCTCTTTGCAACGAGTAAGAACAGCGTCAAGATTCGCTAGGCAATCGGAAAAAGAGTCTCCAAAAATCGAGAAGTCGTCCATAAAAATCTCCAGGAAATTCTCTACCATATCAGAGAATATCCCCATCATACACCGCTGAAAGGTAGCGGGTGCATTGCATAGCCCAAAGGGCATGCGACTGTAAGCAAAGGTACCAAAAGGACATGTAAAAGTGGTTTTATCTTGATCCTTTTTGGCGATGGGGACCTGATTGTAGCCTGAGTATCCGTCCATAAAACAATAATACTCTCGTCCCGCTAAGCGTTCCAGCATCTGATCAATGAATGGTAGAGGAAAATGGTCTTTCCTCGTGGCAGCATTGAGTTTTCTATAATCGATACATACACGCCACCCAGTTTGGGCACGTGTCTGAATCAACTCATTCGCCTCATTGGTTATAACAGTGATGCCGGATTTCTTAGGAACGACATGTATAGGACTCACCCACTGGCTATCGGAGATGGGGTATATAATACCATTATCTAAGCATTTGACGATCTCTTTCATGACCGCTTCCTTCATGATGGGATTCAACCGTCTCTGTGGTTCTCGGGTTGGTCTGGCATCATCCATCACATGTATATGATGTTAAACTATCAAGGGACTAATACCTTTGATGTCCGCCATACTCCAACCAAACGCCTCTTTGTTAGATCTCAATACCGATAAAAGTGCATTCGCTTGCTCTAATGCTAGAGAAGCGGAAATTATAACCGGTAAAGTCTCCTTCTCACCTAAATAAGAATATTTAAGATGAGACGGTAAAATTTTTAGATCTAATTCGGGCGGAGAAATGATAGAAGGAGGTATCATTGAGTGATTTTTGGACTTACAAAGAAGCTCAGAGCCTGTGAAAGATACAGACTCGGGTGGAGAAAAGTCAGAAGTGCAGGACTCAAGTGCAGGTAAAGTGTCCTCACTAAGATCTTGTGTAAAGTCAAACAGAGATGTGGTAATGTCATCGAGATCAGTAATGCAAAGTTCCTCAGCTCCACAACTATCGGGAGCGATCTCATGGACAGAGCACACATCTAAAATATGAGCAGAGGGTTCTGATGGCTGACTTCCAACTTTATAGATATTTAGTTCAATGGTCATATTTCCAAATGATAAGTTCATTGAACTATTTCTACAGTTTATAACAGCGTTGGAAGTGGCAAGGAAAGGACGACCTAGAATCACCGGAATTTGGCCCCGGGGGTTTGCTACAGGATGTGTATCGAGCACAATGAAGTCTACAGGGAAAACAAATTCCCCGACCTTTATCAATACATCCTCTAATTCACCCCTTGGTTTGGTGATAAATCGGTCCGCCATCTAGAGAGTGCAGTGAGCAGGTTTCATCTCTCCAATCCCTAATTGCTCATAGACAGAATAAGGGAGCAGGTTAACACTCGCGCCAAGGTCTAAAAGAGCACTATTTATGTTTTTACCCCCGATAGAAATCCATATCGTAGGACATCCTGGGTCCTTTAGTTTCTTTGGTAGCTGGGGAATAAAAGCAGTGCTGATATTATTAGCCATAAAGACCTTCTTCAGCACTTGGGTCTTCCTCTTCCTAGTGCACAAGTCCTTAAGAATTTTCGCATAAGTGGGGACTTGTTGAATTGCATTTAGGAGAGGGATATTGATGTTAACCTGTTTGAACATTTCTAAAATTTTCTCCATATGAGGACTCGTTCTATTACCCCTTAACCGGTTCGGGTAAGGAGCTTTCGCAATAAGCGCAGGGTCCATCACAGGAGAAGGAAGAGGGGGTAGACGAGGTCCCAAAAGAGGTGTGGGGACCGTCTGTGGAGAACTATAAGGGTTGGGAGAAGGTGTCGAGCCTAAAGGGAAATGGAGAATAGGCTCGTGAGAAGATGGTGTGGTTGAAGAAGAAGGATCAGAAGGAGAAGCGTGTGTGTGTGGAAAGGTCTCAGCCGGGGTGTTGATATGATTTTCAGTATCATCAATACTTTCCCCGACATGATTGTTCAGCACTCTCCCCGAACTCAACGTTGTGATGGCATTTACATTGTAATGCCAAGGATTCTGTAGGGGTTGGGAGTGAAGTTTCACTTTTTCTCTCGCACTCATTTCGGCTTTTAGGCGTGCGATTTCAGCTTCCATCGATCTGATACTCTCAGCTTGGGACGCTGAGTTTTTTTTTATCTCACTGACGAAAGATCTAACCTCCGTCGAAACCTCTATGAAATTTGATAAAAGTGATTTCATGGTTTGAGTGAATTGAGAGAATTCGTCAGAACAGGACTGCATAGGATTAGACTGTGCAGGATTGCTGCCCTGATTTTGGAAATTTTGTGACTAGTAAGGGTGCTGAGTGAGTTGAAGGGGTTGCTGTTGTGGTGGAGGAAGAGCCCTTTGAAATTGATTCGTGTTTGGAACAGTGTTTTGAGATTGGTTTTGGTTCCAAGCGAAATTCGGGTGACTCCTCCAACCCTGATTGTACGTGGAAGAATATGGATCGTTTCGAGGTCTTTGAAATGCGGCATTAGAATGCTCGTGACCTTGAAACGCAGAGTTTAATGGACATTCTTCCGTTAAATGAGACGAATCAGAACAGCACCCACAAACAGTTTTGGGGAGCGACATTGGGTTTAGGGAGGCTGCAGAAAATTTGTGTTCCATAGCGTCGAGCTTCTTTTGCATTGCTGCCATCTCAGCTCGAACGCCTATGGACACATCTATTTGGTGTACGCCACCCCTATTCTATGGTTGGGTTCCACTCTCCCACTGTAGTGATTTTTCAGCGAACTCTTCTAAATACTTTCAAGCTTCCCCATCATCCTTAGTCATAAATGTACCTTGACACATGTTTTCAAGGCTCTGTTTAGTGCTTGGGTTAATGCCCTCATAAATGATTCGGCAAAGCTCCCATCTCGTGATGAGGACACTGAACCAATAGATCCTTGAAACGTTCAAAGCACTTTGAAAATGGTTCGGTAGGTAGCTGGGCAAATTGATTCAGTTCGCTACGGATTCGAGCTTTCTTTTGGATTGGGTAAAATTTCTTAAGGAATGCAGCGATGAATTCTTCCCAATTCGTAATAGAGTGTGCGGTAGTGTTATATAGCCACTTCTCGGCTATATCGCACAATGTAAATGGAAGAAGTCGTAGACGCATCGCATCCACTGAAAGTTGTGACATACCAATCATTGCGCATAAGTTTTCAAATTTGGTAATGAAAACGTAAGCGTCCTCAGTCTCGAGTCCGTGGAATTTGGGTAAAAGATTGATATACTGGGGCTTAATCTCAAAGTTATCCCCATTGGCTGGTGGTGTGGATAAGCAGGTCGAAAGAGGACCTCGAATAGGGTAGCACCTCTCCTGGAGAGAGATGCGGGGTGGATTCTGCGCACAAACGGACGGCGGTAGATTAGGGTTAAAGAAGTTTGATGGAGGTGGATCCATCGGTGTGGGTGTGGTAGTGGGTAAAGGAAAGGTAAATGGAGAAATATCGACTTCAGAGTCGATAAGAGGTACGCGGACTAAACGGGCACTAGAATCCCGTGTCCAGCCTATCTTGTACTAAAAAGGGTTAGTACAAGTGGCAGCGTTGGCTTAAAATTAGGGGTAAATGAATGAATGCGGTGTTTGCTTTTGAAAAAGGGACGGATTTTTGAAAAAAATGATGCGACACAACAAATGCAGCACACAAACCCTAGAATCTAGTGGTCACCTAGGTCCGGCTCTAGACCGCTCCTAACTGCCAAAAGACAAGTCGCAGGATAGAATCCTCCACTGCCTCTTTGTTCCTCTGTGGCCGGATAAGTGACAGGTAAGTGGGAAGGTACTCCACTATGTAAGTAGTGGGCCTAATTAAAAACCACTAGCCTTAGACACACTCGCCTTAGGCACAACAAGAAAACGCGGATAAGCAATGAATTACCCACGGCCTTCTTCTGTCCTAATTGAGCGCGACAGTCCTTAGAGTCATCTCTAGATTTCTTTTAGTTAATGTGGGTCAATGCGGATGCAAGTTTTATGGTTTTCGGGGCCTAGGAAAGGTAATGAAATCCCCACCTAATTTGGATTTGGTCGTGCCCCTTAATATCCGTATTTAGAATGCAAACAACCAAGAAACAAAATAACACACAAATTTAATTTTTGCAATTTGCGAGCTGCTATTCTTTGCAAAGAATCCTGCAGAAAATTGTCAGTTGGAGCTAAAAAGAGGAGAGAGAAGAAGGTATGAATTTACCTGAAGCAATTTGGCACAGGGATCCCTTCAACTTGCCGCGGAACCGCCGCAATTGGGCACTCCCACCGCGGAATCGCGGTCTAACAATGGGATCAAGGCACAAAACTTCACCAGGGAGCTTCTATAGACTCCCTCTGCTCTATGGTATATCCCAAATTTTTTTCCAAATTTCCAGCAAGCTCCAGATCTCCTTGCAATGAAACACAACAAATTGTTTAAGGTTTGCATGAATTTTGATCTCAAAAATCATAATGAAATAAATCTTTCAATTCAAACTTTGATATAAAACGAATTAGCGCGCGATCCCCAGCAACGGCGCCATTTGATTGATCATTTCTTTGTGTGTCGTTTTAAGAAGATGTATAGAATCACAATCAAAGAATTATATTTGACCGCAATCAACTACGGTGTCAGTTGTAGATCGTAAGCGAGTGCGGATCGTCCACAGGGATTGTGCGATTCGTTTTTATATTTGCTTTGTTTGAATCGAAAAGTTAATCGGAAAGAAAAGAAAACATGATTCAAGAATTTATCAATTGATTCAGGTGTCACGAGTTTAATCAAGAATCAAGAAACTGATAAACAATCAAGAATTGGGTTTCGATAATATTTCCAACCAAAATGTCAAGAATCTAAATGAGGCTCGTAGGAATCGATCGGATCTATAGACGTGATGTAATTTCAAGATTTCGTGTTCTTGTCCTTCGAAGGATTGATACTAGATCGATGATGGTCGACGAGAGTTAGAGCTTTCTTGATGAAACTAGGGTTTCATCGTTTAACCCTTGTTCTTTCGTCGATTATCATTCACATTCTAGCCTCTAGCAATTTCAAGAAACGATCGTAACTCCCCAATCTCGAGCGATATCAATCAAGAAAGCGTCGCAACGAATTGGGTCGTCGATTCTTGATCTTGCTAGGGTTTACAAAACTCGTAGGATTCAAGAATCGATTTAGGATATATTACATCATCATTCTATTGATCGTCTCTACTCCTCGACGAGCGGAGTATTACTCAAACATCACAACAAGAATTATAACTAGAAATTTAGATTGACTCATGATGCAAGAATTTAAAGAAAACAAGATAAAAGAATATCACCTTTTATTTATATCAACAATTTGATTACTGTCGCTCAAGAACTACAAGAGGAAGAATAAAATTGTCGACTTGGCTTCGCTCGGCTCCATGAGTCGCGGATCGTCTTGGACCACTTGCTCTGTTGAAGACCAGCTCGGCTCCTAAAAGGTTGCAAGGCTTCTTGCTTCAATGGGTACTCGGGATCTTGGCTTTTGATTGGAATTAGGGTTAGGGTTTCACACAAATCCTCTCACTAGACTTGTGGAAGAAGAAGATGAAGAGAGAGATAGAATGGCTCTAAATTGGCTACTAAAATCAACTAATCAAAAGATCAAGTCCAAAATGAATCAAGATGATTTACAAGTGAGCCTAGGGTCTTATTTATAGAGCACCCAAACCCTAAGCCTTTGAGTTCCCTCCAAAAGTTTGTTGAAAGACTTCTAGAAAGAGTTTGTTAGGCTTAGCTTAGGGTTTAAGCTAGGGTTTAGGAAGAAGTTTCTAGAATGATAAGCTAGTTTAGTGTTGATCCCAAAGCTTGCTGATCTGGCAGAAGTCTCTGGAGTCTTCTGGAAATTGGAGTGTTATTCTGAAGTGTAGGAGCTTGCATAGGAGTTGTGCAGCAAAATTGAGTGGACGACATGTCAAGACAGCCGCGGAACCGCGGCGCAAGCAGGCTCCGGCCGCTGTTCCGCGGCCATGTTGAAGCTTTGGGCTTTCGTATTTTTGCAGAGGTCTTGGGCTGCTATTTGGGGCTTCTTCTGATATGTTGATTTTTGTTTGTCCTTTTGGATTGATGCCAGAACTGAAATCATTGAGTTGGCGTAACGTTTAATCGGTACCCTGTACATTTTGGCCTTTCTGCTGGATTTTCCTGCACAGATCTCAAAACAAGTGTTGCGCAAATATAGGGATGATGCGATGCCATGAAATGTGGTCAATTTCCTTTAGAGTGTCGGTTTTAGAGTCTAATACATGCAATCTGATATTTTGCGACCGTTTTGCTAATATGTAAAATATGAATGCCGAACACTTCTATATGAATGCAAATGATGAGGAAATTGCCGGCTAAAATATAAAATATTTTCAACTAATCAGCCACCCCCCTTGCTCCTACACTCACCCCCTCCTCTGTATATAGGCCGGCCACCCCTTGGTGGAGGATCATGCTTGTTGGTTCAAAAAGATTAGGGTTTTGGCTTCATGGAAATTAAAGATACTCATTTCACATTTCCACCCGATCCAAAAGGAAACTTCATTAACCGTTCGTCCATAGCTTTGGACGTAACGAGACAAAGTGTTCTACTCATTCTCTACAACATCTTGGTCGTCTCTTTTAGCAAACTTGACGACTGAGTTGCCTCGGTTCAGAGACGGGAGCCCGTTTAAAGATCCGTCGACGTGGTGCCACCTGGACGAGATGACTGGAGATTCAGGAGATCGGAGCAGCCGCAACAAAGCGTGGGATGATGGTTGAAGACCGAAGAACTCGGATCGTTCGGTATAACTCTTCTACCCACTTTGTAGTTTGTTAGTTTAGCTTTAATGGCAGATCCGGGTTATAGTACGCGATAGCGCCAGTTGTAAAAAGTTTTTGTTCCACATTTGGCGTCTGTTAGACGGCCGGGGCGCTACCGTGGACTTACAGTGGTATCAGAGCCTCACCATTAAGCTATACTAACTTGTGCTAACGCGTTTAAAATCGATCGAACGGAATTTCCGAAATCGCAATTTTCTGCACACAAGTTTCTGTCGATTTTTTAAAGCGCCTAAAAATAATTTTGCTTATCACAGAAAAGCGTGCAGGGTTTTCTAAGGATTGTGGAAAAATTTGGGTACGTGATCCCATAAGACCACCGCGGATCCGCGGTCAAACCTAGAGTTTGACCGCGGAAGTGCGGCGATTTTGTGGGAACAGTGCACAAGTTTTTTCCAGAGAGCTTCACTAAGGAAATTGTGGTTTTTGGTAATATTCTTTTGTGCCCAGATTTTGTTACTGTACAGCAGATGTACGTGGGGCCCACTTCGGGAAATTTTGTCGATCGAAATTTAAACATGTTAGTTTACAGTACTTACTTTATATCTCCGACCGGGAATGTCATTTGATCGGTAAATTGCGTCTAAATGCTATAGTTCTTTTAGACGGGTTTGTGAACGTGACATTCGCGTTGATGTTCTGTGTTGTGCTATGATGTTGCGGATTTGTCGTGGTGGATAGCAGGGTGCAATGATAGTGCAGTTTGGATTTAATTGTACATTTGATATTGCGGGGCGAGCGTCCAACATGTGGACTGTCGTCACTGCTTGTTGTATAATATTCTTTTGGGGCACGACCGGGTTGAGGTCGATGTACCCGTTGTACATATTTTTATTTCTGTACTAGGTTTATCCTGCGAAGGAGTGCACGGATAGCCGGGTTGTGGAGGGCAACGGGTCCGTATCTCATGGCTTTGAGAGGCAAAGGGACCTCACTCTAGAATTGGCAGACTATTCGCCGCACTCGTAGGGGGTAAAGGTTGACCCAAGGAGGGGTGCTCAATTTACCAGATTCCGTGAAGTGTCGGGTGTTCCATTCACTATGTTGTGGGGACTACCTCGCTTCAGGTTTTGGCGGGTAACTTGCCGCACCCGTAGGGGTCTAGGTTTCATTGCACAGGCTATCCACACGACCAGGGGAACGTCGGGTTTCAGCAGCTGCTCTGTGAAACCCGGGGATCCCAGATTATCTGTAATGTTCTGTGATGCTTATTACTTTTCTGTAATGTTGCATATTATCACGCCTGGAGCGATTATTGTATATTGGTATATATACTATTAGATGTTGTATATGTTTTACACCCGCGCTAGTCCAGCCCCCTCTCTGTCGTTAGTTAAGTAACCTAACGGGTGATGATGGGACCCAGTGACGAATGCGGATGGCATATACGTACATTATATTTTCGTTCTTTTCTGGTGTGATTGATTGCTGGGACTGCATTGATTCTTATCAATGCAAGATAAAACAAACCTACATTTGATGTTGTTGGAACAAATTTTAAAAGGTGTTATTACAAAGATGTTTCCTTTTGTTTTGCATAGTGATATTCAGTTGGAATATCCTGCACCTCATTCGACGAAGCAAGGGCTGATATCCCTTCACCGGGAGAGACCCCTTGGGCAGAAGTTTGCGTCAGGGTAATAACTTCAGTATAGTCGATTACAAGTTGCTTTGCATCGCGGTATTCAGTTGGAATATCCTGCACCTCATTCCACGAGGAAAGAGCCGAGATCCATTCACCAGGAGTGACCTCTTTAGCAAAGGTTTTTCGCCACTATATTTTTTTTAAAAAGCTATCAGGTTCCTTCAACGAGATCAAGTTCATTACGTTAAAGGTTTTTCGCCAAAAACCAGTCGTAGCCCTCCGTCGTATCTTATGGATGGTCAGTAGTATTCAAGCTATGTTTGTTGACTAAAGTCAAGGCATAATGTTTGGTAGTTGCTGGGTATTCATCTGTTGCATAGATAGATGCGTTGGTTTGGGACAGTCGTATTACCTTGTTGAGTAAAGTCAAGGGTATGTACGGGTGGGTTCAAATCAACCTGGACAATAACGGGTAGAACTTGACATGTGACTTATGATTTGTTGACTAAAGTCAATGTCATAAGAGCATGGGGAAAAAATCACATCGGGAGTTTCAAACATACAGGAAACTTGTCAGGCATGCGCATACCTTCTGGAGTGTGATAACTTGAGTGGCTTCCATCAAGTTATCATGCGATGATAGTTGGATCCCGATTCTCACTGATGAGTTGGTTTACTCTTCGGGTGATCCCGACTAATTCTTCTTTCAGGTTTGGAGGAGAATTTAAGATTACAGTGGGAGCATTCCTGATTAGATATAATGATAACCATTCTGATCTAGGTTAGAGTGCACACAGAGTGTTTCTTTTCTCTCTCTCTCTCTCTTTAGCAGCGACCATTGACCGACCCTAGACTATGACTCAGTGACCAAGTTGACCGAACCTTCTTAAAATAAATGGCTTTTGGATTGTCCGAGTTGCACAAGTCATTGCCGCTCCTTCTTTTACCCTTTGTATTTCTCAGAACACCCTGTATTACTACGGATATCCACTTCCATTGGATAGATCCATCGTATGGTTATATACGAACTCGATGGGACTTCTTCGAGGATGGATCCAGGTTCAGGAGAAATAGAATAAGGTTTTATTCAGTTGTCTTTTATTATCACCTTCTCTCAGGTTACGAGGGCTCCTTGGTTTAGGAGGGTACACCTATTACGCTTATTGGATAGTCTTATTCCAAACCATAGGCTGGTGCCGAAAGGTAGGGAATGAAGAAAACCAATTAGCCTAAGTAGGGTGTGCAGAAGGTAATATGTAAAGACAAGATAAAGGGATTAGAAAGAGGGCAAAGTAAATTGCGACTGTTATCATTCACGACCAAACCGCGCACTTCATCGCCACTCCTATTTCACCTTTGTTTTTTCCCCAGTTCGGGAGAAATAGAATAAGGTATTATTCAGTCGTCTTTTATCATCACCTTCTCTCAAGTTGCGAGTACTCCTAGGTTAAGGAGGGTACACCTATTATGCTTACTGGATAGTCTTCTTCCAAACCATAGGCTGGTGCCAAACGGTAGGGAAGGAAGAAAACCATTTAGCCTAACGATGGTGTACAGAAGGTAACGACTAAAGACAAATAAAGGGATTTGGAGAGATGGCAAAGAAATTACGGTTATAGTCATGAATTGGATTATGGAAGAGACATTACTAGGAATACCAGAATACCCCTACGAAACATTTTCATGTTTCAGTTACACTGTGCATTGTTAAAAGAAAATTGATTTCCCGATTAGATACTTACCCCAGGGTATGTATTTACCAGGTTTTATTCTCATATCTGTATGGTTTTACAGATGATGAGTGGGAGTAGGTTATTGGGAATAAGGTGATCATCCTCATTATATCGGAATTCGTTGTAATTGGGGATATTTGAGGAAGTCGCCTGAGTTTTTGCCGGACGACATGTATTTGGTTTTGAGTATCCGTTGTTGTGCACCAATTTCAAATGATATATCTGTACGTTTATTTTTATAAAGTGAGATATAACTTTTTGAAATTATGTCTGTGACATTTACCTATATCAGGTGACGATTGGGTAAGGAGTATTGAACAACGGAGTAGTTCTTAACCATAAGTACATTTTTTAACCTACGATGCATAGGTTTTGAGTTATTCAACTCAGCGGACTTATACAGGGTATTGTATGTTGTCCAGTGTCCGTGAGGACAAAGGGGTAGGTCCTCATACTATGTTCTGTTTACTTATGACTTCTCTAATTTTTAGACAAGTGTTTCGTAGAAATACAATGTCTAAGTTTTGAGAAGTTGTGTGTATAAGAATAAAGTAGAGAACCAGGTATCACAAGTATCGGGATTCTTCAAAGAGATCGAAGATGTAAATTCTTGTGATTGGTATTCAGTTGATAGTAATGGTTTTGAGAAACTCGTTTCTCTTTCAGGTTACTCATAATTGGATGGATTCCTAAGTTGAGTAATACTGAGTAGCCACTTTCCATTAAGTTAATATGCACTGGAGACAGCTGCATGATTTGAATCTGGATCCAATTAAATTAGTGCCTCTATTTCTATATGGTATATAGAATGGTTCATATCTTAACGATATTAAGATACGGGGAGTTGTCCAGCTTATGCTTAAAACCAGACAATGAATAACTCAAAGCACGTTTCTGTAATGGAAGTTTGTGGGTTGACCCTGGCTTTGACGAGGGTTGATTTTCTACCATCTGGAAGATCAATAGTGATATTGTTCTTGACTCGCCACAGTTTTAGTAAAAATGGATTTTTTTCAGAAAACAGTAGTGGGAGTATGGTAGAACTGGAAGTGATTCCAGAACCGCAAACGATTACGGAAAATTTAATAGGACCTATATATTCAATCAGGTTTGACATTCCAATAGCCACTCCGCAGACATGGTGGGTAACCTCAGACACCCGAGAGGTACTCCGGTAGCCTCAAGGACGGTGACAGGGAGGTTCTTGTTTACCCAGACTTGACACTACTGTTGTTCCAGATTATGAGACCCGGCAAGAAGATAAGTATAACGTTGTTCTAAACTAGCTTTAGAATTGTACGTAGATTTTATTCTGCCAGAGGGTTGTCATAATCAGTGGGAGCAGCAGAAGCATAGTGGGCAAGTAGCTTATGTTTATTTATAGGCTTGAGCATAGATAGCGGAGATAAGATTATCTATTTTTGATGTGATAGTCATAGGTTTGACTTCATCAGAATAGGGGATGGATCTGTTAAGAAGGTAGTAGGGTGTGATGTCCTGGTATTTGGATGACATACACAGAGTAGGAAGTAAAATTCCTATACTACGATAGGTTGTACTGTGGTCGTCAGACAGTTGTTTCTCCACAAAGGATATGGATATAATATTAGACATTCTGGTTACTAGATCTATGGTTTTAGATCTAGATTTGGGTAGTTTCCCAATATGGGTACTTTGATAATATTCTAATAGTATTTTAGAATAGATGACTCTTGGCGTGGTGGTGTACCTGCAGGTGATGGAGTCACCCTCTCTAAAGGTGTCTTAGAGACTAAAGGAGAGATGGATGTGCATGATTGGCAGATCACTTGCTTAAGAAATTGAGTCAATCGTGAGATGTCAAGTACCAAACCAGATGTAGTTTTTGCACAAGATGCGATAAGATTATATTAATCTAATCCTGGAAAACATTAGGAAGCAGTTTTAGAACATGAATGGATGTTCTATGGATTTGATAATGGCAGCCTCCTTGAGGGAACAGTTATCATTCCAGGCTTCCAAGGTTACCAGGATGACAGAGTGATTGTCAGAGTTATAGTTTTCCCTGTGACGAGGGACAGTATTATGGACAGGTAGTCCAAGAGGATACTGTGGGAGGCATGGTGCTGGATACTGATTAGGTTCTGTTATCGATACAGTCTAAGTAGTTTCGATTTGGAGTTCATTTATGAACTAGGTCCCATCAGACATTAAGATATATTCTAAGACAGGTATTACTCGATTCGGGAGATGGCTTTCTCTGCGAACTAGAGATTAAGAGAGACATAGAAAGAAACATCAGGGCGGATCCACTCACTGAGGCTATTTCTCAAACACAAGAGTTTTACAAACTAGCTTTGTGAAACTGATTAGTAGAGGAGTTGGATGTTCGGTATCACACGGGCTGTGAGTATGCGACATCGCAATAATTAGCCTTAAGTGCAAGTGGGAGATTGTTGGAGATAGTGCTCTCAAAGTCAATTATTGGATCGCAGGTACGTGATTGAAATGATTGAGGCAGGACCTATTCCGATATGACAGTCTTGCTCGAGATGATAGTATGCTATCTGGTTTGTCTTTATCATCGTATACATGCTTTAGTTCGCTATTGCATATTGATAGAGCCCATAGGATTCTTGCTTCACTACCAGCAGTATGATGGCGATCATATACGTGGGAGCTGGGGTCTGTAAGCACATCTTTATAGTGTCCCTAGTCGTGGGAGTTTCGAGACAGGGCATCGATACTCCAGAGTAGACTAGTGTATACAGTCGAGACCCCGACGAGGGGCGGTGGCCGGTCTCACAAGCCACTAGTGTCAGTTGGATCACCTAAGATGTATACAGGTGCTCATTAGGTTATGAGTACACCGGACAGGACTCGCCGGGAACCTGCTAATTGGTATTATACATATCGTCAGATAGCAGTTCCCTGGTGACATGTGTACAGGTTAGTTCATCGACCTGAGATCATCATTTGTCTCGTGTGAGTTCCCACTATGATTAGATTACTACCCTACCATGCTTAAAGGAGTTGTGCAAACAGGTTTTAGTTGGGTACAGTCCCGAGCCACATGGAGGCAAGTGAGCGGATCGGCAGGGGATTCGTCTCTCCCGGTATTGGGGGTGAGATCGCGCTGTGTCTAGGAGAGCCATTACACAAAGCACTCGGCCGAGGCAGGAGATTTACTGGTAGGTACTCCAGAAGTATCTCAGGGTGTTCTGGGCCACTCTCTGACACGACTTATACTGCTATTGGGGGTCTGACGTTACCAGCCCCTAGGCAGATATGCGATACTCATAGACGAACGGACCGGACTGTATGTATATTGTCGCTGTTAGGCTCAATAGGGTTTATGGATGAGTTTGCTCGTCAGCTTCCCTTCCAATCAGTACATAGGCAAACCGTTACGTACAGTTTGTACCTCTGACGTGCTAGAGGTTATACCCAGTGCCAATGTGTTGATGAGTCATTAGAGTCCCCCACAGACACTTTCCCAAGTTCGGGCGAAACGTTGTAGATGTCGTATGGGTTTATGGAAGGGTTCGGAAAATGCACGTGCGTTTTCACACGTGTCATTTTCGGGCAGATAATACTGGTCGGTTTTGGTTTAAGCCGGATCCGAGTATTATACTGTGTAGATATAATATCTTTGTCTCAGATGCATTTGTATTCAGTCATAATACAAATACGGGTATGTTTATACCATTACGGGGTTATCCTGAAATCGTTTCAGGATCACTTTTGGAAGTTGCCAGTTTCCAGTTTTCTATCGCCCGTATTTTAAATTCGGTTAAATACGGATTTATCTTCTCTTGAGATGAGTGTGGAAGCTTCTAGAGGCTTCTAGAAGGTGGTGACTAGGTTCATGCATCTTTGTGACTCATTAGTGCATTTAATGATGTTTGATGACTAGGGTTAATGATTCATCACTTGCATTACTGGTGTCCATACAAGGTGTTATGATAAGCTTCATTGTTGTGGTCACCCCCTTGCTCCTACACTCACCCCCTCCTCTATATATATGGCCGGCCACCCCTTGATGGAGGATCATGGTTGTTGGTTCAAAAAGATTAGGGTTTTGGCTTCATGGAAATTAAAGATACTCATTTCACATTTCCACCCGATCCAAAATGCAACTTCATTAACCGTTCTTCCATAGCTTTGGACGTAACGAGACAAAGTGTTCTACCCATTCTCTACAACAGCTTGGTCGTCTCTTTTAGAAAACTTGACGACCGAGTTGCCTCGGTTCAGAGGCGGGAGCCCGTTTAAAGATCCGTCGACGTGGTGCCACCTGGACGAGAAGACTGGAGATTCAGGAGATCGGAGCAGCCGCAGCAAAGCGTGGGATGATGGTTGAAGACCGAAGGACTCGGATCGTTCGGTATAACTCTTCTACCCACTTTGTAGTTTGTTAGTTTAGCTTTAATTGCAGATCCGGGTTATAGTACGCTATAGCGCCAGTTGTAAAAAGTTTTTGTTCCGCATTTGGCGTCTGTTAGAAGGCCGAGGCGCTACCGTGGACTTACATTCATTACATGCTTTGAGAAACCATAGAGTTATAAAGGTAGGTGATTGGTCTCTTAGAGTTGCAAACGGAATGAGCGTGGACGCTGAATCCGTGGGAGAATATCGCCTTGGTTTGACAAGTGGGCATATATTAATTCTACGTAACTGTTTGTATGTACCCAGTATGACATGTAATATCATATCAGTGTCCTCACTTTCAAGAGAGGGATATGATTTTACATTCGTAAGCGATGTAGTTAACATCCACCTAAATCAAGTTATGATTGGGTCAGGTACATTAGATAACGGTATATACGTATTAAGTCAAGCTCAGGTTCTCAATGTCCAGAACACACTTAAAAGAAAGTCTCCGGAAATAAATCAGGCTTTCTTATGGCATTGTAGACTAGGTCACATCAATGAGAGAAGGTTGACTAAGTTACATAGAGAAGGATATTTGAATCCGTTCGAATATCAATCTTATGCTACTTGTGAATCTTGCCTCATAGGAAAGATGACAAATACTCCGTTTACTGGACACGGAGTAAGAGCAAGCGAGCTCTTGGGACTCGTACACAGTGACGTGTGTGGTCCAATGTCTACACATGCGCGAGGTGGTTATTCCTACTTCATTACTTTTACGGATGATTTCTCTAGGTATGGATATGTCTTCTTAATGATGCATAAATCCGAGGCTTTTGAGAAATTCCAAGAATACAAGAATGATGTGGAAAAACAAACAAGCAAGAGTATAAAGGCACTGAGATCTGATCGAGGTGGTGAATACTTAAGTGCCGAGTTCCTGGGTTACTTAAAAGAGAATGGTATTCTCTCTCAGCTTACTCCTCCATACACACCACAACACAATGGTGTATCAGAAAGGAGGAATCGAACCCTATTGGATATGGTTCGTTCCATGATGAGTAAGGCTGAGTTACCGCGATTTTTCTGTGGATCTGCGCTAGAATCAGCTGCATATCTTTTGAACATGGTCCCGACCAAAACTGTGCCTACCACACCATATCAGATGTGGAGTGGGAAGAAATCCTGTCTTCAGTACCTGAAGGCATGGGGATGTTCAGCTTTTGTTAATAAGCAGCATGTGGATAAGCTCGAGGCACGCTCAGTACTATGTAAGTTTGTGGGATACCCAAAGAACTCCAGGGGTATTTTTTCTATTACGCAGAGGAACAAAACGTTTTTGTTTCTCGTAATGCCCATTTTCTAGAACATCAGTTTTTAGAAAAGGAAATAAGTGGGAGCGAAATAGAACTGGAAGAAATTCCAGAACAACAAACTACTACTAAAAGTATGGTGGAACCTGAGGCTTCAGAAGAAAGGGACATCCCGACGCCACTCCGCAGGAGTAGTAGGCAGTCTCATCCGCCCGAGAGATATTACGGTTTTCTCATAGACGGGGATAGAGAGGATTGCACTATTGACTATGATGAGCCTACTAGCTTCCAGCAAGCCATTCAGAGCGGTGACTCAGTAAAATGGCTGGATGCAATGCGGACCGAAATGGAGTCCATGTACACTAACAAAGTATGTACTTTGGACATTGCTCCAGATGGGGTAAAACCCGTAGGATGCAAATGGATCTTCAAAAAGAAGATTGGTGTAGATAGACAGGTTGAAACCTATAAGGCTAGACTTGTTGCAAAGGGTTTCCGTCAAAGACCTGGTTTGGACTATGACGAAACCTTTTCTCCAGTGGCTATGCTTAAATCTATTCGGGTCCTTCTTGCTATTGCTGCCTTCCACGATTATGAAATCTGGCAGATGGACATAAAGACAGCCTTTCTAAATGGTAATTTGGAAGAGAGTGTCTATATGGATCAGCTAGAGGGATTCATTCAGAGTGGGAGCAGCGGTAAAGTATGCAAGCTGCTTAAGTCCATTTATGGACTAAAGCAGGCATAGCGGAGTTGGAACATCTGTTTTGATGATGCTGTCAAAGAATTTGACTTTATCAAAAATACAGATGAACCTTGCATATACAGTAAGATTGTAGGGAGAGCTGTGGTATTCCTCGTCTTGTACGTGGATGACATTCTCCTAATAGGAAATGATATTCCTATGTTACAGTCAGTCAAAAGATTCTTGTCACATAAATTCTCCATGAAAGACCTGGGTGATGCCACCGACATTCTGGGGATCCGGATCTATCGTGATAGATCAAAGAGGATGTTGGGACTTTCGCAGTCCAGGTACGTAGACACCATAGTGAAAAGATTCAGTATGGATGATTCTAAGAGCGGTAACCTACCGGCTTGTCATGGAATCACCCTCTCCAAAGAGATGTCTCCCAAAACTGATTTGGAAAGGGATCGCATGTCGATTATACCCTACGCTTCTGCGGTAGGCTCTATAATGTATGCGATGTTATGTACCAGACCAGATGTAGCATACGCATTGAGCGTTGTAAGCCAGTATCAGGCAAACCCAGGGGAGAAGCACTGGATAGCAGTAAAGAACATTCTCAAGTACCTGAGGAGGACTAAGGAGATGTTCTTGGTGTATGGCGGAAAAGACCTCCAGATGGAGGCCTTTGCCGACTCTGGCTTCCAGAGTGATAAAGATGACTCCAAATCCAAGTCGGGTTATGTCTTTACCCTCAATAGAGGGGCGGTCTGTTGGAAAAGTTCCAAGCAGGAGACCGTTGCTGACTCAACAATGGAAGCGGAGTACATAGCTGCTTGCGATGCCGCAAAAGAAGCAGTCTGAATGAAGAAGTTCCTCACAGAACATCAGGTGGTTCCTACCAGTGTTGATCCAATACCTTTGTATTGTGACAACAACGGAGCTATAGCTTTAGCGAAGGAACCCAGGTCCCATCAGAAGTCCAGACACATCTTAAGGCGGTATCACCTGATCAGGAAGATCGTAGATCGCCGGGAGATCGAGGTAAATAAAGTAGAGACGGAGAATAACATTGTTGATCCATTCACAAAAGCCCTTCCTCAGACGCAGTTCGAGAGGCTATTCGAGATGATAGGTCTACGATATGCCAGCTCATGGGGAGTGCAAGTGGGAGATTGTTAGTGTTTATGCCCAAGGGGCCATTATTGTATCATACTAGGTTGTATATTATTTAATGGAAGCTTGGGATATTCACAGTTGTATATAATAGTCTTGCTAAAAATGGTAGTATGCTACTTGGTTTGTGTCTACTTTAATATGTGCATATGTTTCTTGGAACTTATCACTTATACATATTAGTAGAGCCCATAGGATCTTTGCTTGATTACCAGCGTCGTGATGGCAGTCACACTAGTGGGGGCTGGGTAGTCTGTATGCAACATCCTATACAGGTCCCTGGTCGTTGGATTATCGAGATAGGGCATCGATATTCCGGAGTAGACTAAGTGTGTACGCTTCTCATCCCAGTTGGGGAGATGGTCTATCCCACAGCCATCAGTATGTCGTAATGGAGATAGTATACAGGTGCTCGTTAGGTTACGGGTACACCGGACAGGACTCGCAGGGAACTGATTGGTTGGTATTATACCCATCGTTAGTTAACAGTTCCCAGGTGACATGAGTACAGCATAGTCCGCAGACTTGACACTGCTACTTCGCCTCGAGTGTGTCCCACTGTTCTTAGATTGCTACCCTACCACGCCTCAAAGGAGTCATGCAAACAGGTAGCAGTTGGGTGCAGTCCCGAGCACTTGGAGGCAGTGGCGGTTAGAAAGGATTCGTCTCTCCCGGTATTGGGAGTTGATATCGCGCTGTGTCAGAGAGCCATTACGCAAAGTCCCTGGCCAGGGAAAGCGAGATTTACTGGTAGGTTCCAGTAGTTTTCTCAGGGTGTAATGGGCTATGCTCCGACACGACTTATACAACTATTAGGGGACTGACGCTTGCCGCTCCCTAGGCTCGATATGCGATAGTCTTAGACGAACAGACCGGACTGTACGGAGATTGTCACATCAGGGTCGGTAGGAGTTCGGATGGTTTTCTTCATCGGCCTTCTTATCGACATCTACTTGGGGACCGTTACGTACAGCTAGTGCCGCTTGCGGTCTATGGTTAAACCCACTGCCAGCGTAGTGTCGAGTCTTTAGAGTCCCACACAGAGAGTTTCCCTGCTCCAGGCGAAATGATATAGAGGTCGTATGGTTTTACGACAAGGGTTCGGACGCATACGTGTGTTTACGCACATACGACGTTCGGACAGTTTTTACTAGTCGGCTTTGGTTTAAGCCAGTTTCTAGTATCAGGTTATTGGATTTATACAGTCTAAAGTTTTTTCGTGTTTTCACGGATTGGAGGGGCGTTCTCGTAATTTTCTGGGAAGCTTCTAGAAGTATGGTGACTTGGGGGTTAAGGTGGCATAAGCATTTATTGCTTAATGACTCATTTGTATGATTCATCCATGGAGTTAATGCTTCATTTATGAATCTAATGACTCATTAGATGAATCACACAAGGTGAATGCATCAACCATGATGATTAATCATATATATTATTTATTTGATAAATTTTTATGGTTGATATATATTCTAATGAGTTCATTTTTCAATTCATTCTCATCATCACCTTCTCTCTCCTCAAGCTCTCTCATTCTTGAAACCCTAACCCTAACCTCTCATGTGTTGAGATCAAGGGTTAGCTAGAATAATACATCCATAACCTCACTCTATATCCCCTAGGTAGCTTAGATTAGCACTTTGAGCAACCTAGTTTTCTCAAGTTAGAGATAAAGCTTGGCGTAGGAGCTCTCGGGTGGATCATCTTTGATTCGAGGAGGCCGTTGAGGTGCCGATGTTCCAAGGAGCCTATGAGGAGTGGAGGACCGCGATGAAGACCCGAAGGACAAGTAACGTGAGGTATAACTTCGTATCCGAGTAGTTAAACCTTTCGTAGTTTGCTAGTAATGGTTTAGAAACGATTCATATGCTCAAGTCCGTGTTACGAAGCTTTGATAATCGTTTTTCATATATTCCGCCTCCCCGCAAGTTCGTGGGGTGCGTGACATAGACTTACACTTTCAAGGATATGGTTAAGAAAATCTTGGAGCGTGACCGGGGTTCGCGTCTTCTGGTTGTATTCCTCCAGCGCGTCAATATGATTTAGCAGATCCGTGCGCTTGTCGTCAGGCTGCATGGGTTTCTTGGTCTTCTTCTTTTTCTTAGAAGATTTTGACGGCTGGGCCTCGGTGTTTTTCCCATCGTTACCAATTCTCGGTGTTGGGCGCGGTTTCAGCATCCCCTCAATGATTTCTGGCTCTAGTAGGCTTTTCCACCTGATTTCCGATCTTGCTTGAAGATCCTTCAGCATTCTTTCAGTTTTTGCCAAAAGAACAACTTCCCATGGAGCTTTCTCTATAAATGAGCATGATGCCCCCGGCGTGTCCATCTTTTTTGGAGCGTGCGGTTGTGGCAGGTTTATCCTCCAGTTTTCAGACAGTGCGAATTTGCCTTGCCGGTACTGGTCCTCAATCCAGTTTTTGAAGATGAAGCAATCATCGATTGGATGGCCCAATATTCGGTGGTAGGGGAAGTAATTGGGATTGTTAACGTCGCCTGGTTGTAGTGGGCGTTTCGGATCCGTCAGGGTGATGAGCCTATTGCGCACCGCTAGTTCGATCAGTCTCCTCGTTTTATCCCGGGGAAACGAGTAAGGATGTCTCAACTTCTCGTCGAGGAATCGCGGTTTGTTGCCTTAGCGAGCAGCTGGTTTCGGATCACTCGGCTGTTACTGAGCGTTGGCGATGAAGGTCACTTTCCCTTTGCCTTTTTCATTTCGAAGCTCCGTTTTCGAGGAGGGCGGTCTATGGCCCATCCGGTCCATTTGGGCCAGCTTGTCGATCAAGGCTTGGAAAGTGGTCGGCTTGAAAAACATCATAAACTGGGATATAGTCGCTTGTGGGTCAAGGGTCCTTACGAACTGCAGGGTTGCCTAGCACGAAAGCAAGGTTTCGGTAGTCACCGTCCATGCCAATTTCAAAAATTTGCCGTTCTAGTTAACCCTAACCTAGAATCATATACTAGAAAATCCGAGGAAACAATATGCAAATTCTTTACATCTAAAGTGAACAAGGAATACAACCTTTGTAGACCGGTCCTTCACTTCAGTAGCTTCGTGTAGTAGTCCCTTCGCTGCGATCATGAACTCCCGGACTCTAGAGAGGCTCCCATGAAGAAATGAACAAGCTTGCATCGAAGTCTTCGGGGCCGAAGATGATCTACGTCGAGAAGATACTAGCTCATGCTATCTCTTCATTAATGGTGAGATTAGTGAAGCAAACACCCTAAACTAAATGGCTAATAGTAGAGGATGATGAAGTAGGGAGTGGGCTCACTTTAGATTTATTTTTCTCATAAGGTTTCATCACTTTTTCAAACCCTAGAAAACTCTTTTCATTTGGAAGAAGAAGATGAAGATGTGATGAATGAATAATTCATGTGTGGTTAGAAATGCAACCCAAGGTGAATATATCTCATACACTAACCTATGTAGAGAATAAACCATGGACATGGGTTAATGTTGTGTTAACAAATATCTTAAGCAAGACAAAAAAGTGGACTTAGTCAATGGTTATCAAGTCTCCACAAAAATCAACCATGACAAATTCTAAATGTTTGAATTACTTACAACAAATAAAAACCCTAACACTAACCTATTATGGTGTGAGTCTCAAACATACATGTTGCATGTGTAACCTAACATGACACACTAATATATATCACATATATAATTTGTGTGCAAAAAAGAAAATAATACATTTAACATATATCACATATATATCAATGTATCATAAGTGAGAAAAATGAATACTTAAGTGAGCTAATGTTAGTTAATATAATGTAATATATCAAATATATAATTATACATTAAATTATTAAATCAACACTTGATTTAATAATCCGGCTATATCATATATAACCGACTAATATCAAATGTAACAACTTATCGAATCAACACTTGATTCGATAACTTGGTTATATCACATATAACCTACGATGTCACAAAACTCGAGAATAGAATGCGGTATCACATACACGCATTAATCTCGATCCCGCACATATCACATATGTGCTCCTACTCCATTTCGCATGAACCAGGAAACCTCTGTGTAGGACTCTAAAGACTCATTAATACGCCGGCAGTAGGTGATGATCATACCAAACACCCACAAGCCGCAAGCGGTCTGCTAAACGTAACGGCCACCCGGGTATTGAGTGATCAGAAGATCAATAAGCAAGCATGTTCGTACTCCTGCGAATCCAATCAGTTGCGAATCCAATCAGTAACACTACCGTACAGTCCGGTCTATTCGTCTGATATGTCGCATATCACAGCTTGGGGCTGGTATAATGTCAGACCCCAATAGCCTGATAAGTCATGCCAATGCAAGGTCCATAACGGTTCGAGAAACTACTAATAACACTTACCGGTAAATCTCAGCAACCTTAGCCAGGGATTTCCTGTTATGGCCAATCGAGCATAGCGCAACATCAACTCCCAATACCGGGAGAGACGAAACCCCTCCTATCTCTCATTTCCTCCAAGTGATTCGGGACTGTACCCAAAAACCACCTTTTTGCACGATCTCTTGACAGTGGTATTGTGGAAATCAAAACACAGTGTGAATCACACATGACTCTATGACGATCCCGGGTCTACAGACTAACCTGTACCAGTGTCACCAGAGAGCTGCTATCCGACTATAGGTATAATACCATCTAGGAGTTCTCGGTGAGTCCATTCAGTGTACCCAGTCTCCACTGATGTCACGACCCGAAATTTGGCCCGTAACCGGCACTTAAACTACGTAACTTCTACAGGCGTACGCAAATCAAGTAAGCCAAAACCCAGAAATCTAAACCACCCAAATCTGGATCAACGGAGAAAAAAAAAACATAGTTTTTAAAATTTGGAAAATCACAAGTAAAATCTCTAACTCTAGTTTTCTTTCTTGAAAATTTCGGGAGCATCTCCTTTGTAAAAACTAGCCCCGAAAACGGGTACAACACAGATAATATATAAAGCATCCTAAATGGGAGAAAAATCACGCCAAACGGCGAAGATAATCACCACAACAAGTATACGACGCCGAAGCGAAGAATATAAAAGGAAACAGTAATAAGAAGTAACTTTCGAACATAACCGGCTCCTACGAGCACGGCACCCAAAGTCCTCAAAATAATACAACACTGAATCCTCACAAGTCGTCTCTAAGTCATATACAAACAGTGGTAGATGGAGAATACTAGATCCAACAAAAAGATATACAATATACAGGCAGATAACCGCAAACCCACCTAAAATCAAAAGGCATCGGTGCCTAAAGTAGCGGTATCCTCAAAAGTAGTGATGATAAGACACCCTGCCGTGACTACTCTGAGGGAAAGTCCTGCAAAACACTGTGGCACAACGGGGGTGAGTTGCCAACACGTGAAAAGTAATTAACATCATACTGTAATCGCAGGTATGCACGAACAACGATCTATCTATCACATGAAATCCGATAGCATAAGTATGATAAGTGAATATGCAACAATCATGTAAAGGTACATCATCAGGGTACTACAACTACATGAAGCAATGCTTATCAACAATAATCCTGAGTATGTGGGATGATACAATAAAATCTCTTGCAAAATCATCAGCATGGAAAAACACCAGTGTCACTCACTGAAACATCAAATCCCAAATCCTCAGGCACCGCATCCTCAGATCGGCCCTCACATCCTGTAAGCCTCATAGAACCCGAGTGTCTATCATCGACACCCGAAACATCATGAAAACATATACCTTTAAGTATATATATATATATAAGGATATCAACCCCGTATGTCCACCGACGATCCATAAAAATCATGAAAACCTAAGTGTCTAACACCGACACTCGAAACATCATGAAACCCGTGTCTAACATCGACATGTAAATCCTCATAACTCAGGTGCTGTCACCATGACTGCCCATGACGATATGTCATACCTCACTCCGGTCGGTACCCCTACGATAACCGCCGAGTCCAAATACAATCACCGGTAGGTAGTTGTCCCACCGCCAGGCTTATCGTCTACACCACGAAATCACCACTCGCCCCGGGGTACCATACCGGGTCCACCATGTACCCGCAGACGCTGCCTCCCGCTCCTCGAATCGGGTATCACAAGCCAAATCTCAGAACCGAGAAATCACATGGTGGACGCACTGAAATATCATATCAAGAGAAACCGGGTTTTCAAACAATACATAGTTTTCTTGAAATACCCTCACGGTTCTCAAATCCATAAATCATATGAAATCCATATCTCAATGCGTAAAACCATGAAAACCGATATATGCAACATAAGACAACAATATGAGCGTATCAAGGGAAAACCGCTCTTTAAATTGAATCTAGCTTTAAAACATATCATGCGGTTCCCAAATCCTCCGAAAACAAATGCAGCATCATATAATGTGTACATGTAATTGTAGCAAGGTTTAAGTTTCTACATGTAAGCAAGTGGGTATGATGCATTTCATAAGCGCAATGATCAACAACTCAATATCATATATAAAAACAATACCTCTTAGGGTATATACAACTATAGAAAGCATATGCGGTATACATGTCAGTATGTGTGCATGATGTATATGTAGTTGTAATAGACTATGTGGTTGTACATATCAATATGTATGCATGATGTACAAGTAACTGAAATCGAGTATGTGGTGTGCATGTCAATATGTATGCATGATGTACAAGTAACTGAAATCGAGTATGTGGTGTACATGTCAATATGTATGCATGATGTACAAGTAGTAATAGTAAGATATACGTGAAGTAGAATAAGCGTCACTACCTCAACTATTCCTGCTCAATGCAATATCACGTATGTATGTGCCCACAATATTTCATATGCATAATGGAATAAGTGTTACTACTCCAATCATTCCTATCCACTACCATATCACGTATGTAGGTGTTTGTGCGTGTCATGGCAAAAACTGACGATGTGGGTGTAGCATACAATCTAGTGCCCGTGCAACATGAACGGTTAGTAATGTGTTATATCTAAAGGTACGAGTCAAGTACAACAGATAATGCTATGAAATGACATTCATATGAAAGTAACTAATATGCAAATACATACAGCTATCATATCATATTCGCCCCGACGCATAACGCCATACAGGCGATTTCCCCGTAGATGTTAAATCTACTCACCAATGGTCTCCAGCTATGAAAATCCGACCACCTGCTTCCCCTTGTTCGCAGCATCCGAAGTCCCCGCTTGTGAAGCTATATTTCCACAAACACAAGAAATAATGCGAACATCTCAGAATCGATCAATATAACGTAAAACTATGTATTAAATAACGCACCGACACTAAACTAACTCGCGAGTGTGCGTCTAGTGGCTAACGTGCGTCACGATACCACAAAACCTACTCAAGCACAGCAGCTGCACCAGATCACGATTCGTGTCGCAACACGTAACACGCGGACTCAAAACACTAGATTATAGGTAATCGATCCCAGATTTTGTATACTGCAATTACTAATAAAAGTAAACAGTACCAAACACCCCTAACCAACAGCAGACAACTACCCATAGAAGACAAACCCCATCCCCCTACTACTAAACCGGCGTCGCCGGATTTCGCCTTAGGGTCGCCGGCCCTGGCCGGTGGGGTGGTCCCCGTCTCTCAGGTGGTGTCTCAGGTTCACTAGTACATCTCTATAATTTTGTTTGGTCAAACACTAAATTCTCCAGATCACAGCAGATATGAAAGTTCTAAAAAGACTTTAAAAACCCGATATCGCACTAATCGATATAAAAAGCGTTCAACGCTACAACCAACGAGCAAAACAGCATATAAACTCCTAATCAACAGTGTAGGGATTATACCTAACAATCTTGCTCACAAGATCCAAGCTTTCCCTAGCTCCAAGTGATCCAAGAGCAAAAATCAAGAACTTTTGGTATTTTGTGATATATTTTGGGATTTTGGAGGATTATTTGACTTGAAATTGTAGAAGGAAGTGATCAAGAGCAGAAAAGGAAGAAGATTTCGGCCAAGGGGAATAAGGGGAAGGTTTGTGAGGGATTTCCTAGCAATTACCAACATTAAATGCAAAGTTAATGCATTCACATACACATATGCATGCATCTATTCATTTTCTTTTCTTTTAGACTTAATCCCTAAAACCCAACAAATATCCTGATATGAAGAGAAGGGTGAATTACTCAAACATAATTGATGAAATGATCGTTTTATAGAAATTTCCCAAAATGTGAATACCGCATTAAAATAACATTAAAATTGGGAAAAATTCTAATTGAACCAAAACGTCCCATTTACCTCCAAAGCTTGCGCACTAGCTTTATTTTAGCTAAACTAGGTGATGGAAAGTCTATATGGCCGTTTGATCACAGTCGGGTCAAAACGGGAATAACCGACAATTTTACCCTAAAACGGAAAAATTCGCATAACGATTTCTAAAACGTTACAATCTCCCCCCTTATAGAAATTCGGTCCCCGAATTAAAATTTCATAGTAAGCGTACCTTTAAAGTGATGAGAGAATTTCTTCCGCATCTCGCTCTCGGCCTCCCAAGTGATCTCCTTACTAGTAGGGCAACGCCATAGAACCTTCACAGACGGCAAGACCCTTGACCGAAGTTTCTTCATCTGCCGATCTAAAATAACTACCGGCTGCTCGGTGAACGAAAGATCGCGCTCAAGCTGAACGGTCTCGTGCTGAATCATGTGAGAAGAATCATGAAGGTATCTACGAAGCATCGACACATAGAAAACATGGTGAACATCCGGAAAACTGGGCGGGAGCGCCAAACGATAAGCAACAGAACCCACTCACTCAAGGATCTCGAAAGGACCTACAAATCTGGGACTGTGCTTCCCCCTCTTCCCAAATCGCATAACGCCCTTCATCGGAAAATCCTTAGGAATACATGATCCCCCACTGTGAACTCAAGTCTGCGACGACGACGGTCGGCATAAGACTTCTGCCTGCACTGGGCTGCTCTCATCCTGTCCTGAATCAGCTGGATCTTCTCCATAGTATCCTGAACTAGCTGGGGTCCTAAAACCAGACTCTCACTAAGCTCGGTCCAACAGACTGGCAATCGACACTTCCTACCATATAAAGCCTCAAAAGGTGCTATCTGAATAGTCTCCTAAAAGCTGTTGTTGTAGGAGAACTCAATCAACGGCAAGTGACGATCCCAACTGCCACCAAAATCAAGCACACATGCACGGAGCATATCATCCAGAGTCTGAATAGTCCGCTCCGACTGACCATCGGTCTGCGGATGAAAAGCGGTTCTAAAACTCAACCGGGTACCCAAATCTTCCTGAATCTTCTGCCAAAGAAGGCTAGTAAACTGGGTGCCTCTGTCGGATACCATGCATGTGGGAACACCGTGCAAACGCACAATCTCATCTATATACAGCTGAGAATACTGAACATAACCGAAAGTGGTTTTCACTAAAAGGAAGTGAGCCGCTTTCGTCAACCGGTCAACAATCGCCCAAATGGTGTCATACCCTCTACTGGTCCTGGGTAGACCCACACTGAAGTCCATTGAAATCTGCTCCCATTTCCACTCTGGAATGGGTAAAGGCTGCAACTCTCCAGCCGGTCTCTGATGCTCAGTCTTGACTTGCTGACAAGTCAGGCACCTCCAAACGAAGTCCGAAATATCGCGTTTCATCCCTTCCTACTAGTAAAAGTCTCTCAAGTCACGGTACATCTTGGTGGAACCTGGATGAACGCTAAAGGCCGACTGATGTGCCGCTCTAGGATCTCGCATCTCAACCCATCAGCATCTGGTACACACAAGCGAGTCCCGCATCGTAGCACACCTTAGTCATCAATCATGAACTCCGAAACTGTACCCTGTCGAACAAGCTCAAGAATCTCAGACAAACGGAAATCACTGGGTTGCGCCTCATGGATACGATCAAATAATAGTGGATGGGCGCGGACATAAGCAAATTGTCCCCCAGTGGAAGAAAACTCGAACTGCACTCTACTATCACACAAGAGCTGCCGATCTGCAGAAGACTGACGCTGAACTGCGCTCAACTGGGACAAGCTACCCCCGGGCCTACGACTCAAAGTATCAGCTACCACATTCGCCTTGCCCAGGTAATAAAGGATCTCAAAATCATAATCCTTCACTAGCTCCATCCATCGGCGTTGTCTCAGGTTCAGATCCCGCTGCTGGAAGATATACTTCAAGCTCTTGTGATCCGTGAAGATCTGACACGACTCTCCGTACAAGTAGTGTCTCCAAATCTTCAACGCAAAGTCCACTGCGGACATCTCAAGATCGTGAGTGGGGTAATTCTGCTCGTGCTTCTTCGGCTGCCTAGAAGCATACGCAATCACCCTGTCATGCTGCATCATAACACGGCCGAGCCCCACTCGAGAAGCATCACAATAAACAACATAGCCGCCCGATCCAGAAGGTAAAGAAAGAACTGGTGCTGTCGTCAACCGAGTCTTCAACTGCTGAAAACTCTGCTCGCACGCATCAGTCCAAAGAAAAGGAACTCCCTTCCGGGTCAGTCCCGTCAGCGGTGTAGCGATACTCGAGAAATCCTGCACAAAACGGCGATAATAACCAGCTAAGCCCAAAAAGCTGTGGACCTCAATCACCGATACAGGTCTGGGCCAAAGCTGTACAGCCTCAATCTTCCTTGGGTCTACTAGAATACCATCACCAGTCACCACATGACCCAGGAAGTCAACTCTATCAAGCCAGAATGTGCACTTTGAGAATTTAGCATACATCTGGTACTCTCTCAAAACCTGCAAAGCATTCCTCAAGTGCTGCTCATGCTCCTCACGACTCCTAGAGTAGACCAGTATGTCATCAATAAACACTATAATAAACTGGTAAAGGAACGGCCTGAAAATCCGGTTCATCAGATCCATGAACGTTGCTGGCCCATTGGTGAGTCCGAACGACATCACCAAAAACTCATAATGCCCATAGCGCATACGAAAAGCAGTCTTCGGAATGTCATCATTCCGAACCCGCAACTGATGATAACCCTAACGCAAATCAATCTTTGAGAAAAGTTTCGCAACCTGGAGTTGATCAAATAAATCGTCAATGCGAGGTAAAGGATACCTATTTTGCACCGTAACTCGGTTCAACTGACGATAATCCACACATAGCCTCAAACTGCCGTCCTTCTTCTTGACGAACAGAACAGGAGCTCCCCACGGCGAAACACTCGGACGCACAAGTCCCAAATCAAGCAACTCTTGCAATTGATCTTTAAGCTCTCTAAGCTCTGCCGGAGCCATCCGATAAGGGGGTATGGAAATAGGCTCCGTGCCAGGAATCAGATCAATGCAGAACTCAATATCGCGCTCTGGCGGCAACCCGGGTAACTCATCGGGAAAGACATCGGGAAACTCTCGCACGGTAGAAACCTGGTCCAACGACTCCACTATGGCTCCAGTATCATGAATGAAAGCCAAGAATCCCCGACATCCCCTCCTCAAAAGCCGACTAGCGCACATAACAGAAATCAAACTGTGAGGGGCGGCACTACGGTCCCCCTGCACAACAAACACTGACTCTCCGGGAAAACAAAATCTAACTGTCTTCTCGCGGCAGTCCATGGACGCATAGCAAGTAGCTAGCCAGTCCATGCCCAACAGAACGTCGAAGTCTAAAATCTCAAGAAGGATCAAGTCGACGGACAGATCTATGTCCCCTATACGGACAACACACGACTGGAACACATGTCGCACAACAAACGACTCTCCCACAGGAGTAGTCACGACAAGCGGCTGATCTAGCAAACACGACTCTCGGCCTAACCTCGGCACGAAGTGCGTAGAAACATACGAATGCGTAGAACCCGGATAAAAAAGAACATGTGCATCATAAGAACATACAGAAAGGGTACCTGAAACCATAGCATTGGACGCCTGAGCATCCTGGTGAGTCAAGGAAAAAACCCGAGCCTGTCCTCTACCAGCTACTGGCTGTCCCCTACCTCTGCCACCTAGTCCTCTCGGCACAAAACCACCGTGACCACGACCTCTCTGAGTAGGAATCTGACGCGGCGCAACTACAGGAGTAAGAGGCAACGCTCTCTGAGGAGGAGAAGGTGGTAAGGTAACCTGGGGTATTGTTGTCCCTCTCTGACACACCACGGTACAATCTCTCACTAGGTTCTGTAAACTGCCACACCCGAAGCATCCATAAGACGGTCACTGGCCCTCCTGGGAATAAGAACTGAATAACTGGCCACGCCCCCCGTCTCTGCTACTCCCCGAGTCTGAAGGAACTCTGCCTCGGCGTGCAAACCTTTGTCTCCGTGCTGGTACATCCATACGAGTCCTCTTCGGTTCCGGAACAACCGATGACTCAGCTAGACGCTCCTCCACCAATAGAGCTGCATCGACAGCTTCCGCATACGTGTCGCAATGCTGAATACTGATGGCTAGGAACAACTGGGTAAGTAGGCCTTGAACAAACCTCTTCACCCTCATCTCCTCAGTCGCCACCAGGTACGGAGCATACACCGACAGCTCGGTAAACCGTACATCATACTCAGACACCGTCATCCCCGGAGTCTAACATAACAACTCAAATTTGCGCGCTCGCGCATCCCTGAAGCTCGGTGGAAGAAAACGGGCAAGAAACGACGTCACAAACTCAGCCCAGGTCATAGGAACAAGACCGGTGGCTCTGCCCCTCTCCAACGACTCACACCACTTCTGGGCCAGACCCTCCAGCCGGAAACTCGCAAACTCTACCCATCTCTCGTCGGAGCATCGGAGTGAGCGACAAATCCTGGCCATCCGGTCGATGAACGACTGCGGATCCTCAGTAACATCTGTGCCCGTAAACACCGGAGGCCTCAGCCTCATAAAATCTGTCAGTGACACAGTAATAACCTCCGGAGCTGTAACTGCAACTGCCGGAACAGTAGGTACCATCGTGGTCCCTGCAATGGGTGGAACAACTGCCGACCCCTGTGCTCGAATGGCCTCTACCAAGGTCCCCATCATCTGTCCTAGGTCCTGCATACCAGTCCCAAACATAGCAATGTGCTCCGGTACGACAGGCGTACCGTCCTGGTCAGTCCTCGCCTCAGACGAGTCAACCCTGACATCGGCCCTCGCGGCCGCTCTCTATGCCCTCGTAGTCTTCGGTGGCATATAGGCTGGAAATTGAAACAAGATTCGATAAGGAACAGGAATCGAATCACAAGGATGTATATCATCACGGAAGAATATTAATCAATAAGTCCTAAGGTCACTTAGGCGGAGTACCGTGTCGTAAGTATGCCGCGGAACATACACACGCTACGTCACTCTGCTAAAGCTACCTACTCCATCATACTAAGGTCATCCTACACTCCGAAAGGTAAAACCTAACGCTCTGATACCAACTTTGTCATGACCCGAAATTTGGCCCGTAACCGGCACTTAAATTACGTAACGTCTACAGGCGTACGCAACTCAAGTAAGCCGAAACCCAGAAATCTAAACCACCCAAATCTGGATCAACGGAGAAAAAAAACATAATTTTTAAAATTTGGAAAATTACAAGTAAAATCTCTAACTCTAGTTTTCTTTCTTGAAAATTTCGGCAGCACCTTCTTTGTAAAAACTAGCCCCGAAAACGGGTACAACACAGATAATATATAAAGCATCCCAAATGGGAGCAAAATCACGTCCAACGGCGGAGACAATCACCACAACAAGTATACGACGCCGAAGCGAAGAATATAAAAGGAAACAGTAATAAGAAGTAACTTTCCAACATAACCGGCTCCCACGAGCACAGCACCCAAAGTCCTCAAAATAATACAACACTGAATCCTCACAAGTCGTCTCTAAGTCATATACAAATAGTGGTAGATGGAGAATACTAGATCCAACAAAAAGATATACAATGTACAGGCAGATAACCGCAAACCCATCTAAAAGAAAAGGCCTCAGTGCCTAACGTAGCGGTGTCCGCAAAAGTAGTGATGATAAGACACCCTGCGGCGACTACTCTGAGGGAAAGTCCTGCAAAACACTGTGGCACAACGGGGGTGAGTTGCCAACTCGTGAATAGTAATTAACATCATACTTTAATCGCAGGTATGCACGAACAACGATATATCTATCACATGAAATCCGATAGCATAAGTATGATAAGTGAATATGCAACAATCATGTAAAGGTACATCATCAGGGTATTACAACTACATGAAGCAATGCATATCAACAATAATCCTGAGTGTGTGGGATGATACAATAAAATCTCATGCAAAATCATCAGCATGGAAAAACACCAGCGTCCCTCACTGAAACATCAAATCTCAAATCCTCAGGCACCGCATCCTCAGATCAGCCCTCACATCCTGTAAGTCTCATGGAACCTGAGTGTCTATCATCGACACCCGAAACATCATGAAAACATATACCTGTATGTATATATATATAAGGATATCAACCCCGTATGTCCACCGACGATACGTAAAAATCATGAAAACCTGAGTGTCTAACACCGACACTCGAAACATCATGAAACCCGTGTCTAACATCGACACGTAAATCCTCATAACTCAGGCACTGTCACCATGACTGGCCCTGACGATATGTCATACCTCACTCCGGTCGGTATCCCCACGATAACCGCCGAGTCCAAATACAATCACCGGTAGGTAGTGGTCCCACCGCCAGGCTTATCGTCTACACCACGAAATCACCACTCGCCCCGGGGTACCATACCGGGTCCACCATATACCCGCAGACGGTGCCTCCCGCTCCTCGAATCGGGTATCACAAGCCAAATCTCAGAACCGAGAAATCACATGGTGGACGCACTGAAATATCATATTAAGAGAAACTGGGTTTTCAAACAATACATAGTTTTCTTGAAATACCCCCACGGTTCTCAAATCCATAAATCATATGAAATCCATATCTCAATGCGTAAAACCATGAAAACCGATATATGCAACATAAGACAACAATATGAGTGTATCAAGGGAAAACCGCTCTTTAAATTGAATCTAGCTTTAAAACATATCATGCGGTTCCCAAATCATCCGAAAACAAATGCAGCATCATATAATGTGTACATGTAATTGTAGCAAGGTTTAAGTATCTACATGTGAGCAAGTGGGTATGATGCATTTCATAAGCGCAATGATCAACAACTCAATATCACATATAAAAATAATACCTCTTAGGGTTTATACAACTATAGCAAGCATATGCGGTATACATGTCAGTATGTGTGCATGATGTATATGTAGCTGTAATAGACTATGTAGGTGTACATATCAATATGTATGCATGATGTACAAGTAACTGAAATCGAGTATGTGGTGTACATGTCAATATGTATGCATGATGTACAAGTAACTGAAATTGAGTATGTGGTGTACATGTCAATATGTATGCATGATATACAAGTAGTTATAGTAAGATATACGTGAAGTGGAATAAGGGTCACTCCTCAACTATTCCTGCCCAATGCAATATCACGTATGTATGTGCCCACAATATTTCATAAGCACAATGGAATTAGATTTACTACTCCAATCATTCCTATCCACTACCATATCACGTATGTAGGTGTTTGTGCGTGTCATGGCAATTACTGACGATGTGGGTGTAGCATACAATCTAGTGCTCGTGCAACATGAACCGTCAGTAATGTGTTATATCTAAAGGTACGAGTCAAGTACAACAGATAATGTTATGAAATGACATTCATATAAAAGTAACTAATATGCAAATACATGCAGCTATCATATCATATTCGCCCCGACGCATAACGCCATACGGGCGATTTCCCCGTAGATGTTAAATCTACTCACCAATGGTCTCCAGCTATGAAAATCCGAACACCTGCTTCCCCTTGTTCGCAGCGTCCGAAGTCCCCGCTTGCGACGCTATATTTCCACAAACACAAGAAATAATGCGAAAATCTCAGAATCGATCAATATAACGTAAAACTACGTATTAAATAACGTACCAACACTAAACTAACTTGCGAGTGTGCGTCTAGTGGCTAACGTGTGTCACGATACCACAAAACCTACCCAAGCACAGCAGCTGCACCAGATCACGATTCGTGTCGCAACACGTGACACGCGGACTCAAAACACTAGATTATAGGTAATCGATCCCAGACTTTGTATTCTACAATTACTAAAAAAGTAAACAGTACCAAACACCCATAACCAACAGCAGACAACTATCCACAGAAGACCAACCCCATCCCACTCCAATTAAACCGGCGTCGCCGGATTTCGCCTTAGGGTCGCCGGCCCCGGCCGGTAGGGTGGTCCCCATCTCTCAGGTGGTGTCTCAGGTTCACTAGTACATCTCTATAATTTTGTTTGGTCAAACACTACATTCTCCAGATCACAGCAGATATAAAAGTTCTAAAAAGACTTTAAAAACCCGATATCGCACTAATCGATATAAAAAGCGTTCTACGCCACAACCAACGAGGAAAACAACATACAAACTCCTAATTAACAGTGTAGGGATTATACCTAACAATCTTGCTCACAAGATTCAAGCTTTCCCTAGCTCCAAGTGATCCAAGAGCAAAAATCAAGAACTTTTGGTATTTTGTGATATATTTTGGTATTTTGGAGGATTATTTTGTTTGTTATATGTATGCCCTAGAGGCCATTACTGTACATTGGATGTATATTGTAGTGGATGCTGGGTCATATATAGGTAGGACTTTCTTGCTCGACATGATAGTACGCTATCTGGTTGCTCTTTATCTTAACATGTATACTTTCTGTCTCTCTGATTACATGTTGATAAAGCCCTTAGGATGTGTACTCGACTTCCAGGACTATGATGCAGATCATACTAGTGGGGCATGGGTAGTCAGTGAGTACATCCTTCATTGTTCCTAGTCGTGGGAATATCGAGACGGGGCATCGATATTCCAGAGTAGACTAGCGCATATCTTCTCGACCCATGCGATGGGCGATGGATGATCCCATATCCATTGGTGTTTGACATCGAAGATGGTATGCGGGTGCTCAGTGGAGACTGGGTACACTGAACGGACTCGCCGAGAACTCCCAGATGGTATTATACCTCACGTCAGATGGCAGTTCTCTGGTGACACTGGTACAGCTTAGTCTGTTGACCCGAGATCGTCATAGAGTCTTGTGTGTCTCCCACTGTGCTTTGATTTCCACCCTACCACGGCTCTACTGAGTTGTGCAAACAGGTGGTTTTTGGGTACAGTCCCGATTCACATGAAGGCAATGAGCGATAGGAGGGGGTTCGTCTCTCCCGGTATTGGGGGTTGATGTTGTGCTATGCTCGACTGGCCATAACAGGAAATCCCTGGCCAGGGTTGCTGTGATATACTGGTAAGAGTTATCAGTAGTTTCACGAATGTTATGGACCTCAAGTCGGCATGACTTATCGAGCTATTGGGGTCTAACGTTTACCACCCCTAGGCGAGATATGCGACATATCAGACGAACAGACCGGACTATACGGTTAGTGTTACTGGTCGGATTCACTGGAGTGTGAGCGGGCTTGCTCGTCGATCTTCAGATCGCTCAATACCCGGGTGGCCGTTACGTTTAGCAGACCGCTTGCGGCTTGTGGGTGTTTGATGTGATCATCATCTGCTGCCGGCGTATTGACGAGTCTTTAGAGTCCTACACAGAGGTTTCCTGGCTCAAGCAAAAAGAAATAGGAGCGCATATGAGATATGTGCGGGACCGAGAATGATGCGTGTATGTGATACCGTATTTCATTCTCGCGATGTGACATTGATCGGTTATATGCGATATAACCGGGTTATCGGATCAAGTGTTGATTCGATAAGTTGTTACTAAAGATACCAGTCGGTTATGTGAGACATGACCGGATCATTGGATCAAGTGTTGATTTAGTGATTTAATGCATAATTATATATTTGATATATTACTTTGCATTAACTAGTATCGGTTCACTTTAAGTGGATTTTCTCGCTCGGGTGTGCACATTGTATATTTGATATATTTTTGTGCACTTCATTGTATCATGTTTGATGATGCATGATTGCTAGGGTTTTGTGTAAAGAATTAAACCAAGGTTATTTAAATGGTTAGGGTTTTGATTTTCTTATTCATTTATTTATCTATTTATTTTGGATTAACAAAAAGAAAAGAAAACAAAGTGGTTGCTTTAAATCTTGAAGCTTGTTGAAGCTTCATGAAGATTTGACCAAATTGACCACTTTGCCTTCATGCTTAACCCTAACGACTCATCTAACCTTGGTCAACTCTCTACAACAAACCATGGTTTGATTATGATAAGATTATTATTCTTTTCTTTTTTTATTATAACTTATCATAACTTTTTCATCATCTTCTTCTTCTTCCTCACAAGAAGAAAGCTCTCTTCATCAATGGTGATTGATGTATTTGAGTGAGAAATCCAATTCTAAAGTGAACCCAACTCCTATTTCTTCATCCTCTACCTCTTGCCAAGTAGTATAGGGTGTTTCCTTCACAAGTTTCTTGACTTGGCGAAGTTGGAGCTTGATTTAGCGATGCCTCGACGTAGATCATCTTCGGCATGGACATCGACGACCTAGCTCGCTTATTCTTCGACGAAGCCGACGCTAGAGCCCGGGAGTTCACTTGGACAGCGAAGGCACTTCGTTGCGGAGCTATGGAGGTGGACAAACGGATCTACAAAGGTTGTAATTCCGATATCCCATTAGTTAACTGTTAACTAGATTGTTTTTCGCCTATGTATATCTAGCAAACGATCCGTTCTAGGGTTTGTAGGCACCGTAATTTTAGAAATTTGCGTGTTTGATCACTTGTGAGACATCACTAGGGTGCCTAGGACCCCTACAGTGGTATCAGAGCCTAGCTAGAGCCTTAGGCGAAGTCCCGACGGAATCAGAAGTCCGATCGACCCAAAACCCGACTAGGAAATTGTTCTCTGTACATTTTTCAATTTCTGGGATTTTTGTGAATTAAAAATTCCCAGGAATATGAGCACAGAAAATTAAGAATTACTGTGCAGAAGTCGATGCACAAAACGACAAACGCGCCGCGAAACCGCCGCACGAGCCACGCTCGTGCCGCGGAACCGCGGCAGCTTAATGGAGTTAGGGTTACGAATTGCACAGTTAATCTTATATTTTCCTGCTGATATTTATGGATATTTTTAATTCACAAAAATCCCAGAAATTGAAAAATGTACAGAGAGCAATTTCCTAGTCGGGTTTTGGGTCGATCGGTCTTCTGATTCCATCGGGACTTCGCCTAAGGCTCTAGCTAGGCTCTGATACCACTGTAGGTCAGGTAGCCACCCCATCCAATGGGGTCGCCGTGGCACCAACGGGTCCCTCAGCAGCTACTAGGCATTGGATGTCGACCTATGGGGGGTTCTCACTGTGTGACAGTATGGCGAAGCATACGCTCTTACCCCCAGGCTGTCCCGAGACCGGAAGGTGTTCCGGTGGGTTGTAGTCCTCGCGAGGGGGCATGCGTAAATTCCAGAGTTTTATTTTTAGGCTTGTATTGGGGACTCTGTATATTCGATCGGACTATCTAATTTTTGTCGGTGTGGCTTTCCGGGTAATTTTAGAATATGTTAAAAGGTTCGAACGGATATAAATACCCACTTTTTCCCCTGCCGGGAAATTTCCAATTGTTGGATTTTTCCGTAGTTTAACGACGTTCTAAGTAGTGCAAGTAACGCGATGGACCCTCTAGAAGATAACAAACCTTAACTCGATTATGTGACCGTCTTGAACTGCCCTTTGAACCTTCGGGTTTGGGGCAGTACGGCGTGCCACATGTGAGGCGTTGGCTTGACCCTTCTACGGCTGGACCGTTGGTACTGAGGCACGAACTGAATGTTGTTAGACTTATTTCATGTGTTGAGCTGTATCGGGAAAACTTGGGCATTCGATTGTTCGATCGAAAAGTTTAGCATTTTCTATTTATCTGGAATGTGATACAATAATTAGAATTCACAAATTGTTATGAGATAACGGAATGAATATTATAAACGTAGCAGTTTAGTCTCACTTGATCGGTTGCCACGGAATTTTGATTTGATCAAAAGTCCGTCGCAATCACGTAGCGTACGCGGATACTCGCCGGGTAAACTTAATAGACAGCCGCACTCCATAGCCCCGACCAAGTGACTGTAGGAGAACCCCATCGCCGAAAGCATCCGTTTGGGTGCTCACGGTAGCGGTGTTCCGCCTTGGTGCACTTCGTCGACGGCGTCGGGGGTGCGGCCGCCTACTGAAGTTTGCGACGAGCATTCGATCAGAATGTCGGGAATCCTGTTGAATTGCCCGACTTGATATTGAAAAGAGTTTTCGATAATGAGACTAAAATGCGGGGTTTATAATTTTTAGGCATGCGATGTGTAAGTAATTCATTTGGTCAGGCATGCGATGTCTGAGGTGGTTGCGGATTCCAACTGTTGTAGTTTTACACTTTCTTTTCTGTGACCGTAAGTGTAATATGTGATATCGCGGGTTTCGTTGCTATATGTCAACGACAATTGGGATGGACATATTTACTTACGTTGATGACATGTGATGTTATGTGTTGCTGGATATGTTATATTGGATCGTCGTGTTTGAATAGCCGGGGGTTTTTATGTGAGATGAGTGTTTTTTCATTTTCATTCATGTAAAAACTTGTATGTAATATTCTTTTATTGGGGCACTTCCAGGTTGCGGAAGTAGTCACCGTTTGTATATTATTTACTTTTCTGCACTATGATAGACCCAAGGAGGGGAGCACTAGTAACCGGGTTCTAGGGTCCAGTGGGAGACCAACTCGAGGAGTCGAGTCCGGGTCTCCTAACCCTAGAATTGGTAGGGTTGCTTGCCGCTCTCGTAGGGGTCTAGGGGTGTGGGATTGGCTATTCATCACGACCGTGGAATCCGTGTTTTATACTGGCTCGTATTGAAAACACGGACGTCCTAGTACATCCAATATTTCATATGTCTCTTCTGCTGTGTTTTATCTGTGATCATGCGATGTTCTGTGGCAGATATTATATATAGTATATATGATATATTATATAGACGTTACTTATGTTTTACACCCGCGCTAGCCCTGCCCCGCTCTGCTGTTAGTTACCTAACGTAACGGTGCACGAGGGGACATCGAGGCGAATGCGGATGGCATAAGTGTACGTCATATCTATCTGTGATGTTTAGGTAAATTAAATGATGGGATATTCATTAATGAGATTAATGAAAGAAAATAAACCTAATTGATGTTGTGGAATCGAATTTCAAAACAAAACAGGTAGCTACAATTCTTGCTTTGCATCGTGGTGTTCCTTGTAGAACATCCTGCACTTTATTCGATAGGGAAAGGACCGAGATCCCTTCACCGGGATTGACTCCTTTAGCAATAACTGGCAGATGCTACAACCCTCGGTTTGTCATTTGATCGCTTCTATAGTTTCTGCTTTGCACAGTGATATATATGATATATCCCGCACCTCATTCGACGAGGAAAGGGCCGACGATCCCTTCACCGGGAGTGACCCCTTTAGCAAAACTAGAAAGGCTTCAAAAACATTCCATTTAAAAACCATTTGATTCCGCAACGAGATCAAGTTCAAAGCGTCAAAGGTTTTCACAAAAACCAGTCGCAACCCTCCGTCATTTTAGGAAGTAGAGTACTTAGTATTCGTGCTGTGTTTGTTGACCATAGTCAAGGCACAGTGTACGGTAGCTAAGTGACGTCTTCCTACACCGCATATGATGCGATTAGTTAGGACAGTCGCGTGACTTTGTTGACCTTAGTTAAGGGTCATGTGGGTGGGTCTAATTAATCATGAAATGACGGGTAGAACTTGACTAGTACTTATGATTTGTTGACCATAGTTAAGGTCATAGGTGCTAGGGGTAAAAACCTTTATCGGGAGTTTCAAGTGTTGAAATTTGCAATGAGATTGCATACCTTCTATATGATAGTTGGATCCCGATACCCACTGCGAGTAATTGTTACTCCTGGGAGAGTTTTGCACTTTGCAATTAGCCGATCAAGTAGGTGTCTAGAAAGGTGTCAACGGGGTTACGCCTCTTGGAAAACGAGGTTTACAGTAATTAGGTCCGTGCGAAAGCACGGGGAACCTCCCTCAAAGTACCGACACTGGCCTGGCTGAAAGATTGGCGAACTTGTAGAGTGTAATTAATCCCGGCTAGTCTTTCCTTTTAGGGTTTGAAGGAAGATTTGATAAAAACAGTGGGAGCCATCCTGATTAGATAATATATATAACCAATCTATTCTTGACAGAGCGCACGCTGAGTGTTTTCTTCTCTCTCTCTCCTGGTAGCGACCATATCACGCCTTAATCAAGATAATAATACAGATTATTGACCGAACCCGCTTGTTATACTGAACTGGGGAACGTTGGTCCAGCTCCAACTTATAATTGTTATAAGACAGAGCAGGAAATAGGGGAATACCAAGATTCCCATGCCGCCCAAACGAAGAGAGTGCATGCTGATGCATCATCTTCGGGTATGTTCATTGTGCAGAACTGTTTCTCAGTATCCTCTGCATCCATGGTATATGATACCGGATCAGGATCCCAGATATGTAATCTGTTACATAGGGCTACAAAAGGGTAGAAAAACTGAGAACGGGTGATAAGTTTCATGAGGCAGAAAACGGGGCAAGTGTTGCAGCCAAGTCTGTTGGTCACTGTCACCCTGTATAGTAATACATTGATTCTGGACGAATGTTATTAGATACCGAACCTGATATACAAAATCATATCAGTCTCTTTATCAGTAAAGAAATGATAAAACTTTGCATTGTTGGATAATGTTTTGAACATTTCCTATATCAAAAGTTGATCGGTTCAGGCACGTTATCTAAAAGCATTGAAGTTCTAAATCAAACTACAGTTCCTAGTATACAGAATACACACAAGAAGAAGAGTTCAGAAATGAACGAATCCTTCTTGAGGCATTGTAGGCTAGGTCACATCAATGCGACCCGACTGGCTGAAGTTACATTTCAGATGCATATTTAAATCAGTTTGAATTTACATCCTGTGAAACTTGCCAGTCATGTCACAAAGATTAGATGACCATAGCTCTGTTTATTAGAAACAGAGAAAGAGTTAGTGAACTCTTGGGATGATACATGTTGATGTATGTAGGTCCCCTGTCTACACATTCCAGGATTGGTTCTTTATGCTTCATTATATTCTCTGATAATCTCTCAAGATTCAGTCATATGTTCCTGTTGAAACATAAGTCCGAACCTTTTGAGGTATTCACAGAATATAAGTTAGAAGTAGAGAACCAATAACCGGGTATAAGTATTATGTCCTATGATGAGATCAGGGAAGAGAATACTAGTGCATGGCATTCCTGGACCATTCTAAAGAAGAATGAGATTCTCTCTCCGTACTACTCCTCTGAATACACCACATCACAACGGTGTATCAGGGCGGAGCAATTGCACAATATTAGATATGGTGTGCTCTATGATGAGTATTACTGAGTTACCTATTTCCTTTTGGGGTTATGCACTTGAGAAGCTGCATACCTATTCAATTAGGTTTGAATCAAATCACTGCCTACCACTCCATATAAGATATGGTGTTGGAAGATCCCATCTCTTAAGCGAGTTAAGATTTGGGGTTGTCCGGCCTATGTTTAAAGCAAAATCCAGACAATATCGAGGCAGGATCAGTTCTGTAGAACTGGAAAGGTTCCAGCTATACAAAACTGCAGTTGATGATTTGACAGAACCAAAGGATTCTATAGTTCCCGACGAACCTCAGCCTCTCCGCCGATCTAGTAGGGTTCCTCATCCGCCTGAGAGATACCTTGGTTTCTCGATGACAGTGGGAGCAAGGATTGCATCATGAGATGATGACCCAACTAGTTTCGAGCAGGCCATCGACAGTAGGGACTCTGTAAGAATGGCTGGATGCTTAGCAATCTGAGATGGAATCCATGTACACCAGCAAAGTATGGACTTTAGCTGCTATATCTGAAGGGTTAAATCCCCATCAGGAGCAAGTATATCTTGAGAAGATTACTTGGTGTAGATGGAAAAGTTGAGACTTTCAAAGCTAGACTTGTTAAAGGTTTTCGTCATCGACCAGGCGTGGATAATGATGAAACCTTTTTCCAGTAGCTATGCTTAAGTCTATCCAGATCCTACTTGCCACGGCTACATACCATGACTGCGATATCTGGTGGTTGGGTGCCCTGACTGCTTTTCTAAATACTGATTTAGAAGAGAACGTCTATAAGAACACAGCCAGAGGTCTTCGTAAACAGTGGGAGCAGCGGAAACGTGTGCAAGTTGCTTTACATAATAAAGCAGGCATCGAGGAGTTGGAACGTCTGTTTTGATGTGATAGTCAAAGTGTTTGACTTCATCAAAATGGTAGACGAACCTTGTATATACAAAAGGGTAGTATGGAGTATGGTGATGATCTTCGTATTGTACGTAGAAAACATACTCTTGATAGGAAAAGAGTTTCCTATAATACGATCGGTCAATCTCCTATTATCACTAGGATTCTCCAAATAGGATCAAAGTGATACCTCCTAAATCCTGAGTTTTCATCTATGAGATAGATGTAATTGGATGCTAGGATTCTCACTAGATGTAGGGAGATGGTATCAATCGATCCTGGGGAGAATCACTGGAAACGTTCCAGGGTGATAAAGACGACTGAATGTCAGTCACGGGCATTGTCTTTACCCTCAGTAAAGGGACGGTATGTTGGAAGATTTCCAAGCTAGATACCGTGACAATCTAGACGATAAAGGCTGGTAACATCGCTATCAATGATACTACCAAAGAGGCAGTTTGGGTGTATTTTGGTTCATAAGATGAACTAGGTTCCTGCCATTGTATGACAATGGAAGTGTGGCTTTGGCCCTGGAACCCCGGTCCCATCAGTGACCCAGACATATTCTGAGGCAGCATCACCTGATCATGGAGATAGTTGATCTCCAGGGTGATCGAGGTTAGGAGAGTAGACTCAGAGGACAACACGGCGGATCCACTCACGAAGGCCTTTTCCCAGAGAGAGGCTCATATAGGATGGTTGAGTATTAGATATTGCAACCACTGCTACAGATGGCCCTAGTGCAAGTGGGAGATTGTTAGTTATATGTATGCCCTAGAGGCCATTACTGTATATTGGATGTATATTGTAGTGGATGCTGGGACATATATAGGTAGGACTTTCTTGCTCGACATGATAGTACGCTATCTGGTTGCTCTTTATCTTAACATGTATACTTTCTGTCTCTCTGATTACATGTTGATAAAGCCCTTAGGATGTGTACTCGACTTCCAGGACTATGATGCAGATCATACTAGTGGGGCCTGGGTAGTCAGTGAGTACATCCTTCATTGTTCCTAGTCGTGGGAATATCGAGACGGGGCATCGATATTCCAGAGTAGACTAGCGCATATCTTCTCGACCCATGCGATGGGCGATGGATGATCCCATATCCATTGGTGTTTGACATCGAAGATGGTATGCGGGTGCTCAGTGGAGACTGGGTACACTGAACGGACTCGCCGAGAACTCCCAGATGGTATTATACCTCACGTCAGATGGCAGTTCTCTGGTGACACTGGTACAGCTTAGTCTGTTGACTCGAGATCGTCATAGAGTCTTGTGTGTCTCCCACTGTGCTTTGATTTCCACCCTACCACGGCTCTACTGAGTTGTGCAAACAGGTGGTTTTTGGGTACAGTCCCGATTCACATGAAGGCAATGAGCGATAGGAGGGGATTCGTCTCTCCCGGTATTGGGGGTTGATGTTGTGCTATGCTCGACTGGCCATAACAGGAAATCCCTGGCCAGGGTTGCTGTGATATACTGGTAAGAGTTATCAGTAGTTTCATGAATGTTATGGACCTCAAGTCGGCATGACTTATCGAGCTATTGGGGTCTGACGTTTACCACCCCTAGGCGAGATATGCGACATATCATACGAATAGACCGGACTATACGGTTAGTGTTACTGGTCGGATTCACTGGAGTGTGAGCGGGCTTGCTCGTCGATCTTCAGATCGCTCAATACCTGGGTGGCCGTTACGTTTAGCAGACCGCTTGCGGCTTGTGGGTGTTTGATGTGATCATCATCTGCTGCCGGCGTATTGACGAGTCTTTAGAGTCCTACACAGAGGTTTCCTGGCTCAAGCAAAACGAAATAGGAGCGCATATGAGATATGTGCGGGACCGAGAATGATGCGTGTATGTGATACCGTATTTCATTCTCGCGATGTGACATTGATCGGTTATATGCGATATAGCCGGGTTATCGGATCAAGTGTTGATTCGATAAGTTGTTACTAAAGATACCAGTCGGTTATGTGCGACATGACCGGATCATTGAATCAAGTGTTGATTTAGTGATTTAATGCATAATTATATATTTGATATATTACTTTGCATTAACTAGTATCGGTTCACTTTAAATGGATTTTCTCGCTCGGGTGTGCACATTGTATATTTGATATATTTTTGTGCACTTTATTGTATCATGTTTGATGATGCATGATTGCTAGGGTTTTGTGTAAAGAATTAAACCAAGGTTATTTAAATGGTTAGGGTTTTGATTTTCTTATTCATTTATTTATCTATTTATTTTGGATTAACAAAAAGAAAAGAAAACAAAGTGGTGGCTTTAAATCTTGAAGCTTGTTGAAGCTTCATGAAGATTTGACCAAATTGACCACTTTGTCTTCATGCTTAACCCTAACCACTCATCTAACCTTGGTCAACTCTTTACAACAAACCATGGTTTGATTATGATAAGATTATTATTCTTTTCCTTTTTTATAATAACTTATCATAACTTTTTCATCATCTTCTTCTTCTTCCTCACAAGAAGAAAGCTCTCTTCATCAATGGTGATTGATGTATTTGAGTGAGAAATCCAATTCTAAAGTGAACCCAACTCCTATTTCTTCATCCTCTACCTCTTGCCAAGTAGTATAGGGTGTTTCCTTCACAAGTTTCTTGACTTGGCGAAGTTGGAGGTTGATTTAGCGATGCCTCGACGTAGATCATCTTCGGCATGGACATCGACGACCTAGCTCGCTTATTCTTCGACGAAGCCGACGCTAGAGCCCGGGAGTTCACTTGGACAGCGAAGGCACTTCGTTGCGGAGCTATGGAGGTGGACAAACGGATCTACAAAGGTCGTAATTCCGATATCCCATTAGTTAACTGTTAACAAGATTGTTTTTCGCCTATGTATATCTAGCAAACGATCCGTTCTAGGGTTTGTAGGCACCGTAATTTTTAGAAATTAGCGTGTTTGATCACTTGTGAGACATCACTAGGGTGCCTAGGACCCCTACATATTTGACTTGAAATTGGAGAAGGAAGTGATCAAGAGCAGAAAAAGGAAGAAGATTTCGGCCAAGGGGAATAAGGGGAAGGTTTGTGAGGGATTTCCTAGCAATTACCAACATTAAATGCAAAGTTAATGCATTCACATACACATATGCACACATGCATGCATCTATTCATTTTCTTTTCTTTTCTTTTAAACTTAATCCCTAAAACCCAAAAAATATCTAAATATGAAGAGAAGGGTGAATTACTCAAACATAATTGATGAAAAGATCGTTTTATAGAAATTTCCTAAAATGTGAATACCGCATTAAAATAACATTAAAATTGGGAAAAATTCTAATTGAACCAAAACGTCCCATTTACCCCTAAAGCATGCGCACTAGCTTTATTTTAGCTAAACTAGGTGCTGGCAAGTCTATATGGTCGTTTGATCACAGTCGGGTCAAAACGGGAAAAAACCGACAATTTTACCCAAAAACGGAAAAGTTCGCATAACGATTTCTAAAACGTTACAACTGAGCACCCGTATACCTTCTCTGATGTCAAACACCAATTGATGTGGGATCATCCATCGCCCATCATATGGGTCGAGAAGCGTATACGCTAGTCTACTCTGGAGTATCGATACCCTGTCTCGATACTCCCATGACTAAGAACAATTGAAGGATGTACTTACCGACTACCTATGCCCCACTAGTATGATCTGCATCATAATCCTGGCAGTCAAGTACTCATCCTAAGGGCTTTATTAACATGTAATGGAGAGACAATAAGTGTACATGTTAAGATAAAGTGCAACCAGATAGCATACTATCATGTCGAGAAAAAAATTCCTCCCTATATATGTCCAAGCATCCACTACAATATACATCACATGTACAGTAATGGCCTCGAGAGCATACATATAACTAACAATCTCACACTTGCACTAAGGCCATCCGTTGTAGTATCCAATACCCAACAATATAGCAGTGGTTGTAGTATCCCATACTCAACCATCCCATAGAAGTCTCTCTAGGGGTAAGGCCTTTGTGAGTGGATCCGCTGTGTTATCCTTCGTGTATACTCTCTTGACCTCGATCCGTGAGAGATCAACCATCTCCCTGAGTAGGTGATACTTGCCTCAGAATATGTCTGGAACACTGATGGGACCTTCGTTCCTAGGCTAAAGCCATAACTCCATTGTAGTCACAATAACAGTTATTGGACGCTCAATGGTAGGAACCATGTTCATCTCATGAACAAGAAATGCCCAGACAGCCACTTTGGCAGCATCGTTGGTAGCAATGTATTCAGCCTTTATCGTCTAATATGTTACGGTATCTTACTTGGAACTCTTCCAACATAATGTCCCTCCATCGAGGGTAAAGGCAATGCCTGCGACTGACTCTCAGTCGACCTTATCACTCTGAAAGCTCGAACCAAGAACTTTCTTTTAGTTCTTCTCAAGTACTTAAGAATGTCCTCCACAGCTTTCCAGTGATTCTCCCAAGATTCGATTGATTCCTGATCACTACACCTAGTGAGTCATCTACATCTGGTCTGGTATATAATATCGCATACTCTGATAGAGCCTACTGCCGAAGCATAGGGTATCCCTTGCACGCGAGCTCTCTCCAAATCAGTCTTGGGAGACTTCTTTATGGAGAGAGCGATCCATGAGTAAGTGGGCGAACCACCACACTTAGAATCATCCATACTAAACCCCTTTAGTACGGTGTTAATGTACTTGGATTTGGGACAATCCCAACATTCACTTAGATCTATCACCATAGATGATAATCTACAAAATGTAGTAGGTATTATCTATATCTTCTTTTGAGATTCCTCGTGATAAGAGGAGCTTGACCGAGTGTAGCATAGGAAACCATTTCCTATCTAGAGTATGTCATCTACGCACAATACGTAGAAGACAACCTTACTCTCTACTGCCTTCTTGTATATACATGGTTCATCTACCTTTTTGATGAAGTCAAACTCTTTGACTGTCACATCAAAACAGATGTTCCAACTCCGTGATTCTTGCATTGATCCTGATGGACTTAAGCAAAGCTTTGAAAGTCTCAACTTTTCCATTTACACCAAGAATCTTCTCATGATCCATTTGCCCCCAATGAGTTTTACTCGTTCAGGTGCAACATTCAAAGTCATACTTTGTTGGTGTACATGGATTCCATCCTTGATCGCATAGCATCCAGCCATTTCACAAAGTCTCCACTTGTGATGGCCTACCTGAACCTAGTTGGGCCATCATATACCATGATGCAATCCTCGCTCCCACTGTCACCAAGAATACCATAGTATCTCTCAAGTGAATGAGGAACCGTACCAGATTCGCGGAGAGGCTGAAGTTTGTTGGAGACTATTGAATCCTTTGGTTCTACCAATTCATCAGCTGTTAGTTTGTCTAGCTGGAACTCTTTCCAGTTCTACCATATAACCACTAATTTCTTCAACAAATTCTTTTTCTAAAAAGGTGGCATGCTGAGAAACAAAACACCTTTTGCTCCTCAGAGTGGTAGAAGATATTCCCTCACAAATGTTTGGGATATCCAAACAAACTTGTACAGAACCGACCTTGCCTCGAGCTTTTCCAGATTCTGCCTTTCAACATAGACCGGACAACCCCATATCTTAACTCATTTAAGACATGGTCTCTTCCCATTCCATATCTCATATGTAGTGGTAGGCTCTGATTTGGACGGAACCCCATTCAATAGGTATGCAGCTTCTCAAGTGCATAACACCAAAAGGAAACAGGTAACTCAGCAGTACTCATCATAGAATGCACTATATCTTATAGGGTGCGATACCTCCGTCCCGATACACCGTTGTGCTGTGGTGTACACGAAGGAGTAAGCTGAGAGAGAATCACATTTCTCCTTTTAGAAACTCCAGGAACTCCATTCGAAAGTATTCTCCTCCTCGATCACATTGAAGGACTTAATACTTCTACCCTTCTGGTTCTTAACTTCAAGATTATATTCCTTGAATTTCTCAAAAGTTTCAGACTCATGTTTCAACAGGAACACATGTCCGAATCCTGAGAGATATTCGATGAATATAACGAAGTAGCAAGAACCAACCAAGGCATTTGTAGACATAGGACCGTATACATCATCATGTATGCGTCCCAAGAGTTCACTAACTCTTTCTCTGTTTCCAGTAAACGGAGTATTGGTCATATTATCTTTGAGACAAGACTAGAAAGTGTCATAAGATGAAAATTCGAACAGATTCTCATATTTATTCTTATGCAACTTAGCTGGTCGTGACACATTGATATGACCTAGTCTACAATGCCATAAGAAGGATTCGTTCATTTCTGAACTATTCCTCTTGTGTGTGTTCTACATACTTTGAACTGTAGTTTGATTTAGAATGTATATGCTATTATATAACGTGCCTGATCGAATCAACTCTTGATTCAGGAAAATGTTGACAACATTATCCTCCAATACAGAATTATATCATTCTTTAACTCATTAAAGAAACCGATGTAATGTTGTAAATCAGGTTCGGTATGTAATAACATTAGTTCAGAATCAATGTATTAATACAAGGTGATATCTTCCAACTGACTTGGCTGCAACAATTGCACCATTCTCTAACTCTTAGAGACATATCACCATTCTCAGTTCTCTGCCTATCTGTAGCCCATGTAACATATTACATATACGGGATCCTGATCCGGTATCTCAGACCCAGGACGTAGAGGATACTGAAAAACAGTTCTCGGTAATAAGGACACCCGAAGAATATGCATCAACATGCACTTTCTTCGATTGGGTGGCATGGGAATTCGGATATTCCCCTATTTCCTGCTCGGACTTATAACAATTATAAGTTGGAGCGGAACCAACGTTTCCTAGCTCAGTATAATAACCAGGTTCGGTCAATGCATCCATATTATTATCTTGATTAAGGCGTGACATGGTCGCTATCAGGAGAGAGAGAGAAGAAAACACTCTGCGTGCGCTCTTGCAGGATTAGATTGGTTATTATTTTATCTAATCATGATGGCTCCCACTGTTTTAGTCAAATCTACCTTCAAACCCTAAAAGGTAAGACTAGCCGGGATTAATTACATCCGGCAAGTTTGCTAATCTTTCGTCCAGGCTATTGTCGGTAGGAGGTTCCTCATGCTTTCGCACGGATCTAATTAAAATAAACCTCGTTTTCCCAGAGGCGTAACCCCGTTAACACCTTTCTAGACACCTACTAGATCGGATAATTGTAATGTGTAAAACTCTCCCAGGAGACTCTCACTCGCAGTGGGTATCGGGATCCAACTATCTCATAGAAGGTATGCAATCTCATTGAAAATTTCAACACTTGAAATTCACGATAATGTTTTACCCCAATCCTCCTATGACCTTGACAGAGGTCAACAAACTATAGGCTGCTAGTTAAGTTCAACCCGTCATTTCCTGATTGAATTAAACCCACCCGCACGACCCTTGACAGAGGTAAACAAGGTCGTACGACTACCTTAATCCAATCACATCATATGCTAACAGAAAAGCACTAATCAGCTACCGCACACTACGCCTTGACAGAGGTCAACAAATGCAGCACGAACACAAAATACTACTTATCTGAAATGACGGAGAGCTACGACAAGTTTTTAATAAAACCCTTTGCGTAATGAACTTGATCTTGTTGTAGAATCGAGTGATTTTAAAATGGAGTGTTTTTGATGCTTTTATTAGTTTCGCTAAAGAGGTCACTCCCGGTGAAGCGATCTCGGCTCTTTCCTTATCGAATAAGGTGCAGGATATTTCACAAATACCACTATTCATAGCAAAAACTATAAAAGCAATCAAAAGACAATCCGAGTTTGTAGCATCTGCTAGTTTCGCTAAAGTGGTCACTCCCGGTGAAGGGATCTCGGCTCTTTCCTTATCGAATAAGGTGCTGGATATTCTACAAGGAATACCGCTATGCAAAGCAAGAACTAGAGCTACCGGTTTTTATACAAGTTTCTACAACATCTTTAGGTTTCTCTTATTTCATTAATCTCATTAATGAAGTCCAATCTGATATGCTTCCTAAGCATCATATAAGAAACGAAAGCAGCAATATTTATTATATCTCATATATATAATATAGGCATTCATCTCAGAACATATCAAGTGATCATATCATAGAATATCAGCAGCAGAAGAACCATATATGAAATATTGGATATACTAGGAATTCCGTGTTTTATTTAAGCCAGTGAAAACGCGGATTCCACGGTCGTGATGAATAGCCAAACCCACATCCCTAGACCTCTACGAGAGCTGCAAGCAACCCCACCATTTCTAGAGTTAGGAGACCCGGTCTCGACTCCTCGAGATGGTCTCCCACTGGACCCTAGAACCCGGTTACTTATGCTCCCCGTCTTGGGTCTATCTTAATGCGGAAAAGTAAATAATATACATTAATGGTGTCATCATCCTCAACCCGGAAGTGCCCCAATAAAAAAAGAATATTACATGAATGAAAATAATAACCCTCATCTCATATAAAACCCCCGGCTATTCAAAACACGATGATCCAATATAACATATCACAGTAACACATAACATCATATGTCATCAACGTAAGTAAATATGCGTATCACAATTGTCGTTGACGTATAGCAACGAAACCGGTGATACACCACATATTACACTTACGGTCGAAGAAAAGAAAGTGAAAAACTACAACAATTGGAATCCACAACCAGCTTAGACATCATAAACCCAATGCATCACATACTTTGGATTTCATGCCCAACCAAATGAATTCCTTATCTCATGCCTAACAATTATAAACCCCGCATTTTAGTCCCGTTACTGAAAACACTTTCCAACAACGTGTCGGGTAATTCAACAAGATTTCCGATAACTTGATCGAATGCTCGACAGAAATTTTAGTAGACGGCCGCACCCCCCGGTGCCGTCGACGAAGTGCACTAAGGCGGAACACCGCAGCCGCGAGTACCCGAACGGATGCTTTTGGCGACGGGGTTCTCCTACAGTCACTTGGTCGGGGCTATGGGGCATGGCTATCTAGTAAAGTTACCCAGCGAGTATCCGCGTACATTACGTAATTGCGACAGACTTTTTTTCCACATCAAAATTCCGTGGCAACCGATCAAATGAGACTAAACTGCTAGATTTATAAAATTTAAACTAGTTATCACATAACCATTTTTGGATTCCAAATATTGTATCACAACCACAGATAGCTAGACGAAGTTAAACTTTTCGATTGAATAAACAAACACCCAAAATTTCCCGTGAAGCTCAACACTTGAGCGGAGTTCAAAAAGTACCCAGAAACATGCCACATCACCTATGAACCAGCCTTAGAAGGGTCAACCAATGCCTCTCATGTGGCACCGCTGATGTAACAACCATAATTTTCTTATACACTTTTTTCTATACAAATTTTTAAATTAATTTTTTTCAAAGTCCATAAAGGAGTATTTTAACCTGAGCACAATATATAAGTAATTATTTTGTTTTTAAATGACTCCATTTTTAGTGTACATAAAATTGTTTTAAAATTAAAATATACTTAGGGTATTTAATGTTACTGTTACCACTTTAAGTAATTATTTCACACCATAATTACAAGAAGGAGCTTGTAGCTCATTGGTAATACCTTGCATTGCTGAACCAAGCCACCAGAGTTCAAATCCCATACCCCACATTATTTTTAATATTGATTTTTTTAAAACCTTTAGAATACCAAGAGTTTACACGTGCATATCTCACAAAATCCCCACTACACCCAAAGATGTAACACTTCCATGAGTTAGATGAACCGTCGGGGGGGATCCTGGCCGCCGGACTCGGCCGGGAATCGGCCAACTCGGCCTCGACTCGGCAGACTCAGTGCTCCGACCGAGTCACGGCCGAGTCACCCCCGAGTCGGCCGATTCCGGCGACGGCCACAACATGAAAGTTGTGTATTTTCATATTACCTATGCACCTACAAAATTTCGGCCTCAGACCACTTCCAGAGCTCTTTAAAAACCCTAATTACTCCACTTTTAATACATTTTTATTACATTTTATCACATTCTTAATTTTAACTTTTCGTCTACCCTAACCCTAGCCTAACCCTATAAATACCAACCCTACACACTACCCTCTCACCCCCAAAATCCTAAGCTCACTCTCTCAAAATTTTCTAAGAGTTGTGTACTTTGAAAACAAGTTCGCGGCGAAGCTCCGACGAAATTCCGGCGGAAATTCCGGCAACGTTTTTAGGAACAACCGGCGATGATGCAACGCCTCGGCAACTCCCTTAGTTTCTCCTACACTCCTTTGCTTAATCGAAACCCGTAAGTCCCATTCTATCCCCCTTTCTATTTCTTTAAAATACGAAACTACGAAACCCGACGGAATCGGAACAAATCCGATTCCGACTCGGTCTTCTATAAAATTTCACTTCTCATCAATACATTCACGCTTAAACATCTTTATGTTGACTATTAAACTTTTAAAAATCAATTTGAACAAGTTTTCTCACATGAAATGATAGCCTTTCTAAATTATCGTATTTTTTCACTTAATACCACATTGTTTCAATCATTTATTTAACCCATCAAACTTGCTATTCATTTAAAGTAGATCACGTGGTAACGACCTACCTCCTCACACACTTACATACAACCTAACACGACACCATTGAAACCTTAAAATACGAGAAAACAAGCATTTACATTTAAATAACATACACTTAATAAAACTATTTCTAAAAGAGTTAGAGTTGAAACACTTTTAAATAAATACATCTTATTATGAAAATACGATAATTTGTGGACATCGGTCGTTTATCTAAACCTGACTTTGTAGTGTCTAGGCTAGGCAAGTGAGAAAGGTAACTTTAAAAGGCCCGTCTCACGGTGATTCGTGAGCGGATCCCTCCTTTCTTCACTTGTACTTACCTGGCCACAATTGGCGGTGAAGAGGCGATTTGAGGCATCTCACGACTTGTCGTTTAGACCATTTAGAAATAGGGTAGTTGGCTTAAGAAACCCTAGAATCTAAAATACGGAAAATTTACACCTTTGCAAATAAATACCTTTTACTTTATAAAACCGTTTACTAAAGGATTTAGTATTTTACAATCGTTGCAAAGCGCCGCTACAACCAATTTTTGGGGAACCCGTTCGGGATCGTGCGGTTTATCGCACACCCTCGGGCTAGTAGAGCGAGATTCAGACCTCCGCAAGGAGCATTCGGTCTCGAAAGGTTTAAAATACGACATCTTAAGAAAAATGATATTTTTGGAATAAAAAATATTTATTAAAATTACTTTTGTATAAACATATGTGTATTTATCATTTAAATATCTATTTTATTATAATATAAATTTTCCACCTTTTTCTAAAAATCACAAGAATATATTTTACACTAAAATACCATGAACTTCCAATAAATCAATATTACAGATAAATACCTTTATCTATAAAACTAGGAAATTTTCACTAGAAATGTCACAACATAAAATCCACCCTCATTACAACCCTAAAGACGAACAATAAATACTTGAGGTGTATTTTGAAAAGTATATAAAAGTATTTTTACATAAAACCCCTCAAGTTTTATAAATTACCCTAAGGACCATAGCAATTATAAGACCCCGATTCACATTTCTGATTGTCTGACTCGGGTTTGAGTCTGATTAATCTGACTTGAATATGATTCAAGTCAATCTATAATCTGTAAGTTTCCAATTCAAAACGAACACATGAATCCATGAATACAATTATCAATTTATACACTTGACTGAACCGAACCATAGATATATATTTCTTTTACATGATTCTCAGTATTCCATTTACATGACTCTACGGTTATAACCGTTTCCTGATATCATGGTTTCGGTCAGTCAGTCAATCAATCTTACAATCAATGTAATTTACAGTATAAAACAATACAAATAAAACACTACGGGGTTTAAGGGGTAGATTGGTACGGAAGATGTTAAAAGTGGCACGAGACGGTCAGATTTAAGACACCTAACATGAATCCAATTGCCGTTGTTCCGGGCCTTCTAACGGAGTCTTGTACTTTATATTCCGTTTGCCCTGGTCTCTAGCATATAGAGACCCCTCTCGTATACACTGGCATTCTTCTGTACCAAGTTACAAATAACAGCGTTAACACTAAATACAACAAAATTTCCCGTGAAGCACAACACTTGAGCGGAGTTCAAAAAGTACCCAGAAACATGCCACATCACCTATGAACCAGCCTTAGAAGGGTCAACCAATGCCTCTCATGTGGCACCGCTGATGTAACAACCCTAATTTTCTTATACACTTTTTTCTATACAAATTTTTAAATTAATTTTTTTCAAAATCAATAAAGGAGTATTTTAACCTGAGCACAATATATAAGTAATTATTTTGTTTTTAAATAACTCCATTTTTAGTGTACATAAAATTGTTTTAAAATTAAAGTATACTTAGGGTATTTAATGTTACTGTTACCACTTTAAGTAATTATTTCACACCATAATTACAAGAAGGAGCTTGTAGCTCATTGGTAATACCTTGTATTGCTGAACCAAGCCACCAGAGTTCAAATCCCATACCCCACATTATTTTTAATATTGATTTTTTAAAATCTTTAGAATACCAAGAGTTTACACGTGCATATCTCACAAAAACCCCACTACACCCAAAGATGTAACACTTCCATGAGTTAGATGAACCGTCGAGGGGGATCCTGGCCGTCGGACTCGGCCGGGAATCGGCCAACTCAGCCTCGACTCGGCAGACTCAGTGCTCTGACCGAGTCACGGCCGAGTCACCCCCGAGTGGGCCGATTCCGGCGACGGCCACAATATGAAAGTTGTGTCTTTTCATATTCCCTATGCACCTGCAAAATTTCGGCCTCGGACCACTTCCAAAGCTCTTTAAAAACCCCAATTACTCCACTTTTAATACATTTTTATTATATTTTATCACATTTTTATTTTTAACTTTTCATCTACCCTAACTCTAGCCTAACCCTATAAATACCAACCCTACACACTACCCTCTCACCCCCAAAATCCTAAGCTCACTCTCTCAAAATTTTCTAAGAGTTGGGTACTTTGAAAACAAGTTCGCGGCGAAGCTCCGACGAAATTCCGGCAGAAATTCTGGCGACGTTTTTAGGAACAACCGGCGACGAAGCAACGCCTCGGCAACTCCCTTAGTTTCCCCTACACTCCTTTTCTTAATCGAAACCCGTAAGTCCCATTCTATCCCCCTTTCAATTTCTTTAAAATACTAAACTACGAAACCCGACGGAATCGGAACAAATCCGATTTCCGACTCGGTCTTCTATAAAATTTCACTTCTCATCAATAAATTCATACTTAAACATCTTTATGTTGACTATTAAACTTTTAAAAATCAATTTGAACAAGTTTTCTCACATGAAATGATAGCCTTTCTAAATTATCGTATTTTTTCACTTAATACCAGATTGTTTCAATCATTTATTTAACCCATCAAACTTGCTATACATTTAATGTAGATCACGAGGTAACGACCTACCTCCTCACACACTTACATACAACCTAACACGACACCATTGAAACCTTAGAATATGAGAAAACAAGCATTTACATTTAAATAACATACACTTAATAAAACTATTTCTAAAAGAGTTAGAGTTGATACACTTTTAAATAAATACATCTTATTATGAAAATACGATAAGTTGTGGACATCGTTCGTTTATCTAAACCTGACTTTGTGGTGTCTAGACTTGGCAAGTGAGAAAGGTAACTTTAAAAGGCCCGTCTCACTGTGATTCGTGAGCGGATCCCTCCTTTCTTCACTTGTACTTACCTGGCCATAATTTTTGGTGAAGAGGCGATTTGAGGCATCTCACGACTTGTTGTTTAGACCATTTAGAAATAGGCTAGTTGGCTTAGGAAACCATAGAATCTAAAATACGGAAAATTTACACATTTGCAAATAAATACCTTTTACTTTATAAAACCGTTTTCTAAAGTATTTAGTATTTTACAATCGTTGCAAAGCGCCGCTTCAACCCATTTTTGGGGAACCCGTTCGGGATCGTGCAGTTTATCGCGCACCCTCGGGCTAGTAGTGCGAGATTCAGACCTTCGCAAGGAGCATTCAGTCTCGAAAGGTTTAAAATACGACATCTTAAGAAAAATGAGATTTTTGGAATATAAAATATTTATTAAAATTACTTTTGTATAAACATTTGTATATTTATCATTTAAATATCTATTTTATTATAATATAAATTTTCCACCATTTTCTAAAAATCACAAGAATATATTTCACACTAAAATACCATGAACTTCTAATAAATCAATATTACAGATAAATACCTTTATCTATAAAACTAGGACATCTTCACTAGAAATGTCACAACATAAAATCCACCCTCATTACAACCCTAAAGACGAACAATAAATACATGAGGTGTTTTTTGAAAAGTATATACAAGTATTTTTACATAAAACCCCCTCAAGTTTTAAAAATTACCCTAAGGACCTTAGCAATTATAAGACCCCGATTCACATTTCTGATTGTCTGACTCGGGTTTGAGTCTGATTAATCTGACTTGAATATGATTCAAGTCAATCTATAATCCACAAGTTTCCAATTCAAAATGAACACATGAATACAATTATCAATTTATACACTTGACTGAACCGAACCATGGATATATATTCCTTTTACATGATTCTCAGTATTCCATTTACATGACTCTACGGTTATAACCGTTTCCTGATATCATGGTTTCGGTCAGTCAGTCAATCAATCTTACAATCAATGCAATTTACAGTACAAATAATACAAATAAAACACTACGGGGTTTAAGGGGTAGATTGGTACGGAAGATGTTAAAAGTGACACGAGACGGTCAGATTTAAGACACCTAACATGAATCCAATTGCCGTTGTTCCGGTCCTTCTAACGGAGCCTTTTACTCTATATTCCGTTTGCCCTGGTCTCTAGCATATAGAGACCCCTCTCGTATACACTGGCATTCTTCTGTACCAAGTTACAAATAAAAGCGTTAACACTAAATACAACAATATATCAATATGATCCAACTGTAAAAGGTACTCTCTCTCTCTCTCTCTTACTCTCTGTCTATTCTAATCTTCTCTTATCTTTGGGACTTACCGAGCGACCTGTTCGCTGACGACATTCTATTCTTTCTTCTTTGAATGTCGTCAGGTGATCTAGACACATCAGAGATCGAGCCCAGCGCTGAAGATTTGGACCAGTTCAGTGAAGACCCCAAGCTCTAGTAAATTGTACATTTCCATTCAGTACTCTTCAATTCCTGTTATGCCATTGTTTAGGCATCGCTTTTATTTCAGTTGTATTTCCTTTTCATGAATTGTACAAAAGAATGTTAATAAATAAAAGTTGCTGTTTTTATTGTACCTTGTCTCTTGTGTAAATTTTCTTTTATATTGCTTAGATACGCTTAGCGTATTTACTTCAGAGTAAATACGTAGCGGACCAGTCGCGTCCCCTTCGCCGTATACTGGGAAGCGGGGCGTGACAGCTGAACTACCACAAACCCTAGGGTTTGATAGCGGTTCTGACTGTAAGTCCATGTCATGCACCCCACGTGTTCGCGGGGAGGAGGAATATATGAAAAACAATTATCAAAGCTTCGTAATACGGACTTGAGCACACGGATCGTGTCTAAACCATTACTAGAAAACTACAAGAGGTTTAACTACTATGATTCGACGTTATACCTCATGTTACTTGTCTTTCTGGTCTTCATCGCTGTCCTCCACACCTCGTCGGCTCTATGGATCATGGGTACCTCAACGGCCTCCTCGAGTCAAAGACGATCCACCCGAGAGTCTATAGTCCGAGCTCCTATCTCGAATCTGAGATAACTACGGCTTCTAGTTTGCTAATTTAGAAGTCCTAGAGAGTGTAGAGTATTTAGATGGATTACTTAGTCACTTTAAACCCTAGGATTCTCAACTCATGAGAGCTTTTAGGGTTTGAGGAAGAAGATGAAGAATTGACGAGAGAGAAGTGTTTTGTGATAATGAATGAACTATTCTCATTTGTGAATATCATGAAGCATAATAATATCATCAAAATAAATATCTAGCTAATATTCATGATGCTTCATTTAATTCACAACGTGAATCATCTAATGAGTCACCTAGTGAGTCATGGATCATTTAATGAAACTACACCTCATCTCCTCCACCTCATTTAGTTTAAATCTAAAAAGAAATAAACACAAATGAGTCATCTCCTTCTAGAAGCTTCCCGACAAATTACGAGACTGCCCCTCCCATCCGTATTTTTGAAAAATACGGATAAACTGAGACTGAATAAATCCATATGTATAATACTAGGATCCGTCTTAAACCAAAGCCCACTAGTATTATCTGCCCGATCGTAGTACGTGCACAAGTGTACGTAAGTGATCATGGCCCTGCCGTAAAACCATACGGCCTCTACACCCTTTGCCCGGTGCAGGGAAACTCTTTCTGTGGGACTCTAAAGACTCGACACTATGCTGGCAGTGGGTTTAACCACGGGCCGCAAGCGGTACTAGCTGTACGTAACGGTCCCCAGGTAGATGTCGATAAGAAGGACGATGAGGAAACCCATCCGAACTCCTACTGAGCCTGTATGTGACAATCTCCGTACAGTCCAGTCTGTTCGTCTAGGATTATCGCATATCGGGCCTAGGGGGCGGTAAACGTCAGACCCCTAATAGCGGTATAAGTCATGTCGGAGTGAATCCCATTACACCTTGAGAAACTACTGGAGCACTTACCAATAAATCTGGCTTGCCCTGGCTAGGGACCTTGCGTAATGGCTCTCCATACACAGTGCGATATCAACGCCCAATACCGTGAGAGACGAATCCTGTCTAATCGCCACTACCTCCAAGTGCTTCGGGACTGCACCCAACTACTACCTATTTGCACGACTCCTTTGAGCCATGGTTGGGTAGTAATCTAAGTACAGTGGGAACACACTCGAGGCGAAGTAGCAATATCAAGTCGACGGACTAAGCTATACTCATGTCACCTGGGAACTGCAATCTGACGATGGGTATAATACCAACCTAAAGATCCCGGCGAGTCCTATCTGGTGTACTCGTAATCTAACGAGCACCAGCATACTATCTCCGGTACGGCGTACTGATGGCTGTGGGACAGAACATCTCCCCCTGCTGGGATGAGAAGCGTATACACCAGTCTACTCTGGAGTATCGATGCCCTGTCTCGATAATCCTACGACCAGGGACCTGTATAGGATGTTGCTTATAGACTATCCAGCCCCCACTAGTGTGACTGCCATCACAACGCTGGTAATCAAGCAAAGATCCTAAGGGCTCTACTAATATGTATAAGCGATATGTTAAAAGAAACATATGCACATATTAAAATAGAAACAAACCAAGTAGCATACTACCATTTTTAGCAAGACTGTCAATACAACTGTGAATATCCCAAGGTTCCATTAAGTAATATACAATCTAGTATGATACAATAATGGCCTTTAGGGCATAAACACTAACAATCTCCCACTTGCACTAGGGCCATGTACTGGCATATCGCAGACCTATCATCTCGAATAGCCTCTCGAACTGCATCTGAGGAATAGCCTTTGTGAATGGATCAACAGTGTTATTCTCCGTATCTACTCTCCTCACCTCGATCTCCTGGCGATCTACGATCTCCCTGATCACGTGATACCGCCTTAAGATGTGTCTGGACTTCTGATGGGACCTGGGTTCCTTCGCTAAAGCTATAGCGTCGTTGTTGTCGCAATACAGATGTATTGGATAAACACTAGTTGGAACCACCTGAAGTTCTGTGAGGAACTTCATCATCCAGACAGCTTCTTTTGTGGCATCGCAAGCAACTATGTACTCCGCTTCCATCGTCGAGTCAGCAACGATTTCCGGCTTGGAACTCTTCCAACAGACCGCCCCTCCATTGAGGGTAAAGACATAACCTGACATGGACTTGGAGTCATCCTTGTCACTCTGGAAGCTGGAGTCAGCAAAGGCCTCGATCTGGAGGTCCTTTCCGCCATACACCAAGAACATCTCCTTAGTCCTCCTCAAGTACTTGAGAATGTTCTTTACTGCTATCCCGTGCTTATCCCCTGGGTTTGCCTGATACCGGCTTACAACGCTCAATGCGTATGCTACATCTGGTCTTGTACATAACATCGCATACATTATAGAGCCTACCGCAGAAGTGTAGGGTATAATCGACATGTGAGCCCTTTCTAAATCAGTCTTGGGAGACATCTCTTTGGAGAGGGTGATTCCGTGACAAGCCGGTAAGTTACCGCGCTTAGAATCTTCCATACTGAATCTTTTCAATATGGTGTATATGTACCTGAACTACGAAAGTCCCAACATCCTCTTTGATCTGTCACGATAGATCTGGATCCTCAGAATGTAGGAAGCATCACCCAGGTCCTTCATGGAGAACTTCTGTGACAAGAATCCTTTGACTGACTGTAGCATAGGAATATCATTTCCTATTAAGAGAATGTCATCCACGTACAAGACGAGAAATACTACCGTTCTCTCTACAATCTTACTATATATACATGGTTCATCCGGATTTTTGATAAAGTTGAAATCTTTAACAGTATCATCAAAACAGATGTTCCAACTCCGCGATGCCTGCTTTAGTCCATAAATGGAATTAAGCAACTTGCACACTTTACCGCTGCTCCCACTCTGAATGAATCCTTCTGGAAGATCCATATAGACGCACTCTTCAAAATTACCATTTAGAAAAGCCATCTTTACGTCCATCTGCCAGATATCCTAATCGTGGAAGGCAGCAATGGCAAGAAGGACCCGAATGGATTTAAGCATAGCCACTGGAGAAAAGGTTTCGTCATATTCCAAACCAGGTCTTTGACGAAAACCCTTTGCAACAAGTCTAGCCTTATAAGTTTCAACCTATCCATCTACACCAATCTTCCTTCTGAAGATCCATTTGCATCCTACGGGTTTTACCCCATCTGGAGCAATGTCCAAAGTCCATACTTTGTTAGTGTACATGGTCTCTATTTCGGTTCGCATTGCATCCAGCCATCTTACTGAGTCGCCGCTCTGAATTGCTTGCTGGAAGCTAGTAGGGTCATCATTGTCAATGATGCAATCATCTCGATCCCCATCTATGAGAAAACCGTAGTATCTCTCGGGCGGATGAGACTGCTTACTACTTCTGCAGATAGGCACTGGGATGTCCCTTTCTTCTGAAACTTCTGGTTCTATCATACTTTCAGCAACAGCTTGTGGTTATGGAATTTCATCCAGTGCTATTGCGCTCCCACTCTTCTGATTTTCTAAAAATTCAGCTTCCAAGAAGTGGGCATGACGAGAAACAAAAACCTTTTGTTCCACTGCGTAATAGAAATAATACCCCTTGGAGTTCTTTGGATATTCCCACAAACTTACACTGTACTGAGCGTGCCTCGAGCTTGTCCGCATGCTTCTTTTTAACAAAAGCTGGACATCCTTATGTCTTCATGTACTGAAGATAGGGTTTCTTCCCACTCCACATCTAATATGGTGTGGTAAGCACAGTCTTGGTTGGAACCCTGTTCAAAAGATATGCAGCTGATTTTAGTGCATAACCCCAGAAAGATCGCGGTAACTCAGCCTTACTCATCATGGAACGAACCATATCCAATAGGGTTCGATTCTTCCTTTCCGATACACCATTGTGTTGTGGTGTGTATGGAGGAGTAAGCTGAGAGAGAATTCCATTCTCTTTTAAGTATCCCAGGAACTCGGCACTTAAGTATTCACCACCTCGATCAGATCTCGGTGTCTTGATACTTTTTCCTGTTTGGTTTTCCACTTCATTCTTGTATTCCAGGAATTTCTCAAAGGCGTCGGATTTATGCTTCATCAAGAAGATATGTCCATACCTAGAGAAATCATCCGTAAAAGTAATGAAGTAGGAATGACCACCTCTTGCATGTGTAGACATTGGACCGCACACGTCACTGTGTACGAGTCCCAAGAGCTCGCTCTCTCTTACTCCGTGTCCAGTAAACGGAGTATTTTTCATCTTTCCCATGAGACAAGATTCACAAGTAGCATAAGATTGATATTCGAACGAATTCAAATATCCTTCTCTATGTAACATAGTCAACCGTGTTTCATTGATGTGACCTAGTCTACAATGCCATAAGAAAGCCTGATTTACTTCTAGAGACTTTCTTTTAAGTGTGTTCTGGACATTGAAAACCTGAGCTTGATTTAATACGTATATACCGTTATCTAATGTACCAGACCCAATCAGAACTTGATTTAGGTGGATGTTTACCACATCGCTTATGAATGTAAAATCATATCCCTCTCTAGAAAGTGAGGATACTAATATGATATTACAAGTCAAACTAGGTACATATAAACAGTTACGTAGAATCAATATCTGCCCATTTGTCAGTCCTAGGCGATATTCCCCCACGGATTCAGCGTCCATGTTCATTCCGTTCGCAATTCTGAGTGACATATCACCTACCTGATAACTCTACGGTTTCTCAAAGCATGTAACGAATTACAGATATGAGATCCTGATCCGGTATCTAGTACCCTGGAAGTAGAGTAAATTGACAAACAGTTCTCAATTACAAGCACACCCGAGGCCGAAGCCACAACATGCTTCGAATCCTGGCTACAGGCTTCCAAAGCCCTGCAATCTTTCTGCCAATGCCCCTTCCCATAACAATAGGAACATCCTTCCTTCCCTACACCAAGTATCAAAACTTTTTCTCTTCCCTTTCCTTCTACTTCACTGACACGGTATATCGGCTTTGTGGAGGTTTTCTTCTTTTCACCCTTTGCTTTTGCCATGGATGCAGAAGAAGAAGGTCCCCCATTAAGCAGAGCGGGTGTCTCCCTGGTTTCATAAAAGTCAGATTCAGTCAACTTGTTATCTAGATGTAACCTAGTCATGGTCACATGGTAGCTGCAGTTGAGAGAGAGATGAAAACATTTTAGCATGATGCTCTTGCAAGTTTAGATTGGTTTTTAGTTCATCTAAACAGGATGGCTCCCACTGTTTCTCGAATCCTTCCTCAAACCATAAAAGAAGAATTAGTTAGGACTGATCTCACCGTACAATACTTGCTTAAACGTTCAGCCAGGCTAGTGTCGGTACTTCGAGGGAGGTTTTACGGTGCTTTTGCGAAGTTCCTTAATTAAATAACCTCTTTCCCCTGGAGGCGTAGCCCCGCTGACATCGTTCTAGACACCTACTTGGTTTATAGCATTGATCGTTAAGTAACGAATCTCCTGATGAGTAGCATATACTCATAGTAGGATCGGGATCCAGATATCATCGTGTGATAATGCTGAAGGAATCCTACCAACATTATTAAACTCCAAATGGTATGCAACACTAGTAAGTTTCAGTTTCTTTAGAAACTCCCGATGTGGATTTTTGCCCCATGCTCTTATGACCTTGATGTTGGCCAAAATATCATAAGTCACATCTCAAGTTCTACCCATCATTATCTTGTTAATTTGAACCCACCCGTACATACCGCTTACGTTGGCCAAATGGCAGTATGACTGTTTTAAACTAACTCATCTATCTATGCAACATATGAATACCCAGCAGCTACCAAACACTATGCCTTGGCGTTGGTCAAAATACATAGCTTGAATACTATTGAATACCCAAAAGAAATGAAGGAGGGCTACGAATGGTTTTGGCGAAACCATGAACGTAGTTAACTTGATATAATCGAAGGAACCTGATAGCTTTTTAAAAGGAGTGGTTAAATCTCCACAATTAAAAATTCTGCTCTTTTAAAATAACCAAATGGTTTCTTTTAAATTTGTTCCAACGATTAAGCTTTGGTTTTTTTTTTTTGCATTAAAATAATGCGTCCCATCATTTATCCTTTCATTGCAGAAAACAACGAAAATACAACGTTCGCTTATGCCATCCGCATTCTCCACTGGGCCCCGTCATTCACCCGTTAGGTTACTTAACTAACGACAGAGCGAGGGATAGGCTAGCACGGATGCAAAACATAAGCAACGCCTACTAGATATCATATATAGATTTGTACATTTGTCAGACGCAATAATAGGCATTCCAGATCACAGATGAACATATTGGATATGTAAGTGCATGGCGGTGCCCCGGCCGTCAATCCGATGGCCAAATGCGGAAGCAGTGATAAACTTTAAATTTTACTTGAACTGGCAAACCGCCGCGCACTAATACCCGGATCGAACCATTAATTAGTCCTAGCTAACTACAAGATGGGAAGAGAGATATACCGACTGATCCAAGTCCTCCGGTCTTCTCGTCGTCGTCCCGATCTCCTGCGGAAGCTCCGGTCTCCACCTTGTCGCCGGAAGTGCACCACATCGCCTACTTCTTTTACGGGCTCCCACCTCAATGCCGAGGCAACTCGGGCACGAAGCTGGCTAGTCGACGTGCCCAAGATTCGCTGTAGAATGTGTAGAGAAGAAGTCTCATTTGGGGTTCATGGAGATGCCTTTGTGGTGGAGGAAAAAGAACTTGGAGAGAGGTGAAGAAAAATGTGATATACAAAGAATCAGAGTATCATTTTTCTCCCCACTCAAAAGAGAAGCATTTCCCTCATTCTACAAAAGTGCCCCCCCTTGTGTGATTGGAGAGAGAGAGCAAAGACAAGGGGGTGGGTGGAAAGAGAGTGATGATGGAAAAACAAATGATCACCACAAAACCCAACACTCCAAAGCAACCATCACCTCATAACAAGGGTCAAGCCATCATGACACAACCATGAAGCAAAAAGTCAAGTCAATGGATGGTGCACCATCATGATACAAGGAAATATGCAAGGACCCCCTCCACTAATACTTATTTGCAACAATGCAAATAAGCCCTCCTCCACCAATCTTCGGCCAATGAACGATACAAAGGAAATTGGCCAAAATGGAAAGCAAACTGGCAACTCCAGAAAACTGGTCCCGTAATAAATTACAGGAAAACCCCGATATTGTGCATACACACCCGCATCTGTATTCCGACCGAAATACAAATGCAATGAGACAAAATCTACACTGTACTATACTAGGAACCGGCTTAAACCAAAAGCCGGCTAGTAATATCCGTTCGATCCTGATCCGTGCAATACCGCACGTATCTGATCGAACCCTGCCATAAAACCATACGGCCTGTAGTACAAACTGTCCGATCCTGATCCATGCAATACCGCACGTATCTGATCGGACCTTGCCATATCTCCATACGGCCTCTACAACCTTTCGCCCGAAAGCTGAGTAAGTGAATGTAGGGGACTCTAAAGACTCGTCAACACCTCGGTTGTGGATTTAACCACTAGCACGTCAGAGGTATAAGCCAATACCTAACGGGCTACCAGGTATTGACTAAAAGGGACGTCTGTGAGCGAACTCAGCCCGACAACCCTACTGAACCTGTCAGTGACAATATCCGTACAGTCCAGTCCGTTCGTCTATGAGCATCGCATGGCGGGCCTAGGGGGTTGGTAAAAGTCAGACCCCCAAAAGCGGTACAAGTCGTGTCGGAGTGTAGCCCAGAACACCCTGAGATACTACTGGAATACCTACCAGTAAATCTCCTTGCCTCGGCCGAGGGCTTCATGTAATGGCTCTCCTAGATACAGCACGACCTCACCCCCAATACCGGGAGATACGAACCCCTGAAGATACGCTCACTGCCTCCATGTGGCTCGGGACTGTACCCAACTAAAACCTGTTTGCACGACTCCTTTGAGCCGTGGTAAGGTAGTAATCAAAGTACAGTGGGAACTCACACAAGACAAATGACGATCCCCAGGTCGATGAACTAACCTGCACACATGTCACCAGGGAACTGCCATCTGACGTCTGGTATATGACCAACTAGCATGTTCCCGGCGAGTCCTGTCCGGTGTACTCATAACCCAATGAGTACCTGTATACATCTTAGGTGAACCAACTGACACCAGTGGCTTATGAGACCGGCCACCGCCCCTCGTCGGGGTCTCGAATGTACACACAAGTCTACTCTGGAGTATCGATGCCCTGTCTCGAAACCCACACGACTAGGGACCATTTAAGGATATGCTTATAGACTGCCAGCTCCCACGTATATGATCGCCCTCATACTGCTGGTGGTCAAGCAAGAATCCTAGGGGCTCTATCAACGTGTAATAGCGACTTGTCAGGTCACCTAAAGCAGTGCACGATGATAAAGGTAAACCAGATAGCATACTATCATCACGAGTAAGACTGTCCTATCGGGATAGGTCCTCCATCAATCATTGTAATGACGTGCCTGTGATCGAATAATTGAATCTGAGGGCACTACCTCCAACAGGATATACTAGGAATCCGCGTTTCGTTTGAGCCTGCAACAAAAGACGAATTACACGGTCGTGATGAATAGCCAAACCTCACCCTAGACCCCTACGGGTGCCGCAAACTACCCTCCTAGTACCAGAAGTGAAACAGTCTCCCTCAACGACATGAGTAGGCCATTAAACACTTCAAAGTACCCGGTAGTTTGTGCACCCCATTTTGTGTCTATCCTAGGAGAATAAAACAGTAAATGAAATAATACAACGGTGGATACAACCTCAACTCGGATGTGACCCACAAAAGAATATTACAACATATTACAATCGTTAGTGTATATTCCCTAGGGGCCATTATTGTATCATACTAGCTTGTATATTACTTAATGGAAGCTTGGAATATTCACAGTTATATTAACAGTCTTGCAAAACATGGTAGTATGCTACTTGGTTTATATCTATCATAATATGTGTATATGTTAGCATATCGCGAATACATATTGATAGAACTCTTAGGATCTTGCTTGACTACCAGCGTTGTGATGGCAGCCACACTAGTGGGGGCTGGGTAGTCTACAAGCACATCCTTTTTCAGGTCCCTAGTCGTAGGATTATCGAGACAGGGCATCGATACTCCGGAGTAGACTAGTGTGTACGCTTCTCATCCCAGCAGGGGAAATGGTCTGTCCCACAGCCATTAGTATGTTGTACTGGAGATAGTATACATGTGCTCGTTGGGTTACGGGTACACCGGACATGACTCGCGGGGAACTGTTGGTTGGTATTATACCCGTCGTCAGTTAACAGTTCCTAGGTGACATGAGTACAGCAAAGTCCGCAGACTTGACACTGCTGCTTCGTCTCGAGTGTGTTCCCACTGTTCTTAGATTGCTACCCGACCACGGCTCAAAGGAGTCGTGCAAACAGGTAGCAGTTGGGTGCAGTCCCGAAGCACTTGGAAGCAGTGGCGATTAGATAGGATTCATCTCTTCGGTATTGGGAATTGATATCGCGCTGTGTTTGGAGAGCCATTACGCAATGTCCCTGGCCAGGGCAAACGAGATTTGCTGGTAGGATTTCCAGTAGCTTTTCAAGGTGTAATAGGCTTTACTCCGACACGGCTTATACCTCCTTTTAGGGGTCTGACGCTTGCCGCCCGCCTAGGCCCGATATACGATAGTCATAGACGAACAGACCGGACTGTACGGAGATTGTCACATCAGGCTCAGTAGGAGTTCGGATGGGTTTCATCATCGGCCTTCTTATCGACATCTACCCAGGGACCGTTACGTACAGCTAGTACCGCTTGCGGCCTGTGGTTAAACCCACACCCAGCGTAGTGTCGAGTCTTTAGAGTCCCACATAGAGAGTTTCCCTGCTTCAGGCGAAACGATATAGAGGTCGTATGGTTTTACGACAGGGTTCGGACACATACGTGTATTTATGCACGTACGATGTTCGGACAGTTTTTACTAGCGGGCTTTAGTTTAAGCCAGGTTCTAGTATTTGATTATTGGATTTATACAGTCTCAGTTTTTCCGTGTTTTACGGATAGGTGGGGCATTCTCGTAATTACTCGAGAAGCTTCTAGAAGAAAGGTGACTCATTATGTTTTAATTCATTTATGAATTAAGCTTAATGAGGTGGAGGAGATGATGTGTAATTTGCATTAATTACATCATGAGTCATGAGGTGATTCACCTGAAGGTAATTAATGAAGCATGGTTGATATTTTGAGATATTATTTCTAGATTTTTTGATGCTTCATTATTTATCCAAATGACTTAAGATATTTATTCATTCTCACTTACACATTCTCTCTCCTCAAGCTCTCTCTCTCTTCAACCCTAATCCTAATCCTCTAATGTGTTGAGATCCTAAGGGTTAACAAGACTAATAGATCCCTAATCCTCTTCTATATCCTCTAGGTTACTTTGATTAGCACTCATAGCAACCCAGTTACCTCAAGTGAGAGGTTAAAGCTTGGAGAAGTAGCTCTCGGGTGGATCTTCTATCACATCGAGGAGACCGACGAGGAGGTGGTCAACGAGAACAAGAAGGACTTGATTCATTAGGTATAATCATCTATCATAGTAGCTAATCACTTCTATATAGTTGTTAGTTAGGGTTTAGCAATGATCCGTAAAGTTAGTCGATGTTAGTTTAAACAAAATGATTGTTTTACCTATTCCGCCTCCCCGCATCATGTGGGGTGTCTAACGTCGACTTACAGTGGTATCAGAGCCTCGCTAAACCATAACTAACTTGTTAGAAAAGTCGTTAGAAATTCGATCGCAAAACGAACCCGAAAAAACATCATTTTCACCATGTTTCTGCCGATTTTAAAACGGGGTCTAAAATTTTTTCAGGGAACCTTAAAATTACTAGCAGGAAATTTTTAGAATTGTGAAGAAATTTTGGACTGTGACTCGACCATAGTGCCGCGGAACCGCCGCCGATCCAAGCGATTCGCCGCGAATCCGCGGCCGAGTTGACTCCGAGTCAACCCAAATTTGCTCAGTTATTCTTCTGTGTTGATGTTGTGTTTTCTGGAATGATTTGTTTGTACTCAGGTTTTATGTGCACAGAGAATTGTTTGGAGTAGAATCATTTGTGTTGCTTGATCGAAATTCTAAGATGTTTGGCTAACTTCATTATATATGTATTGTGTTTAATGTGTTCGTAAATCTCCCCTAACTGCTAGTATGCCGGTTAGCAGGGGGTTGCACATTTCTGTAATGGTTTTTACTGGTTTGTGTTTGTGAACTTGTTGGATTGTCGTGAATGGATAGCCGGGGATGTGAGACGAGTGTTTCTTTCATTCAAATGTAATTTGTAAATTGTTGTAATATTCTTTTGCGGGGTACATCCGGGCTGAGGTTGTAGCCACCGATGTATTATTTCATTTAATGTTTTCTGCTCCTAGGATAGACCCAACGTGGGGTGCACAAACTACCGGGTATTTTGAAGTGTTTAGTGGCCTACTCACGTTGTTGAGGGAGACCGCTTCACTTCGGGTACTTGGCGGGTAGTTTTCCGTACCCGTAGGGGTCTAGGGTGGGGTTTTGGCTATTCATCGCGACTGTGTAATCCGTCTTTCTTTGCAGGCTCAAAAGGAATTCGGATTCGTAGAAAATCCAATATGTTCATCTGTGATCTGGAATGCCAATTATTGTGTCTGACGAATGTACAATATCTATATATGATAGCTATTAGACGTTACTTTTGTTTTACACCCGCGCTAGCCCAGCCCCCGCTCTGTCGTTAGTTAAGTAACCTAATGGGTGAATGACGGGGCCCAGTGGCGAATGCGGATGGCATAAGAGGACGTTGTATTTTCGTTGTTTTCTGCAATGATAGGTTATTTGATGGGACACATTATATTAATGCAAAGAAAATAAACCAAAGTTGAATCGTTGGAACAGTTTAAAAGAAACCACTCTGTTATTTTTAAAACAGAAGATATTTTTAATTGCGGAGCTTAACCACTCCTTTTAAAAGCTATCTGGTTCCTTCGATCATATTGTTAGTTATATGTATGCCCTAGAGGCCATTATTGTACATTGGATGTATGTTGTAGTGGATGCTGGGACATATATAGGTAGGACTTTCTTGCTCGACATGATAGTACGCTATCTGGTTGCTCTTTATCTTAACATGTATACTTTCTGTCTCTCTGTTACATGTTGATAAAGCCCTTAGGATGTGTACTCGACTTCCAGGAATATGATGCAGATCATACTGTGGGGCCTGGGTAGTCAATGAGTACATCCTTCATTGTTCCTAGTCGTGGGAATATCGAGATGGGGCATCGATATTCCAGAGTAGACTAGCGTATATCTTCTCGACCCATGTGATGGGCGATGGATGATCCCATATCCATTGGTGTTTGACATCAGAGATGGTATGCTGGTGCTCAGTGGAGACTGGGTACACTGAACGGACTCGCCGAGAACTCCCAGATGGTATTATACCTCACGTCAGATGGCAGTTCTCTGGTGACACTGGTGCAGCTTAGTCTGTTGACCCGAGATCGTCATAGAGTCTTGTGTGTCTCCCACTGTGCTTTGATTTCCACCCTACCACGGCTCTACTGAGTCGTGCAAACAGGTGGTTTTTGGGTACAGTCCCGATTCGCATGGAGGCAATGAGCGATAGGAGGGGATTCGTCTCTCCCGGTATTGGGGGTTGATGTTGTGCTATGCTCGACTGGCCATAACAGGAAATCCTTGGCCAGGGTTGCAGTGATATACTGGTAAGAGTTATCAGTAGTTTCATGATTGTTATGGACCTCACGTCGGCATGATTTATCAAGCTATTGTGGTCTGACGTTTACCACCCCTAGGCGAGATATGCGACATATCAGACGAACAGACCGGACTGTACGGTAAGTGTTACTGGTTGGATTCACAGGAGTGTGAGCGGGCTTGCTCGTCGATCTTCTGATCGCTCAATACCCGGGTGGCCGTTACGTTTAGCAGACCGCTTGCGGCTTGTGGGTGCTTGATATGATCATCACCTGCTGCCGGCGTATTGACGAGTCTTTAGAGTCCTACACAGAGGTTTCCTGGCTGAAGCGAAACGAAATAGGAGCGCATATAAGATATGTGCGGGACCGAGAATAATGCGTGTATGTGATACCGTATTCTATTCTCGCGATGAATGTATAGATTGGTTGTATGCGATATAACCTAGTTATCGAATCGAGGATTGATTCGATAAGTCGATACATTGGATATTAGTCGGTCATATGCGAGATGACTGGATCGTTAAATCAAATGTTGATTTAATGATTTAATGTATAATTATATATTTGATATATTACTTTGCATTAACTAGTATTGGTTCACTTAAGATGGATTTTCTCACTTGATGTGCACATTGTATATATGATATAGTTTTGTGCACTAGTTTGTATCATGTTTGATGATACATGCAAACTTGGGTGTATGTTTAGTTTAAACCATGTTTAAGTGAATGGTTAGGGTTTTGTTATCTTTGTTTTATTTATTTATTCATTTTAGCAAGAAAAGAAAAGGTTGCTTCTTTTGTTTTATCCTTGAAGTTTCAAGAAGCTTTGACCATTTTTGTTTCTTTTGCTTAACCTAACCATTCACCTAACCCTAGTTTATTCTCTACACTTAACCATGGTTGCTATTATGATAAGAATGAATGGGATTTTCTTTTTAAGAGAATTCTTTTTATTCTTTCATCTTCATCATATTCTTCTTCTTCTTCTTCAAAAACAAGAAGAAAGCTTGCTACCATTAATGGCAACATGAGAAAAAGAGTGAGAAAACCAATTCTAAAGTGAACCCACTTCCTATTTCTTCATCCTCTACCACTTGCCAAGTAGTATAGGGTGTTTTCTTCACAAGTTTCATGACTTGGTGAAGTTGGAGCTTGATCTTGAGTTGCCTCGACGTAGATCATCTTCGGCATCGAAGTCGACGACCTAGCCCGATCATTTCTCCGACGAAACCTTCGCCAGAGTCCGGATTCCGATAGGTACAGCGGAGGGATGTCATCACGGAGCCTAGGAAGTGGAGGACCGGATCTACAAAGGTTGTAGTCACTTTCCTTTAGCAATAAAGTTGTTAACTTGCTTGCATCTCCTTACCTCTAGTTAACGATCTAGCGTTAGGGTTTCTTTGGCACATGAAAATTTTGAATTGGCCATGTTTGATCACTTGTAGAACCTCATGGGTGTGCCTAGGAACCCTACAGTGGTATCAGAGCCTAGCTAGAGCCTTAGGCGATGCGTAGACAGAGTTAGAAGTACGATCGAACCGAAACCCTAATCTCAAATTGCTCTCTGTACATTTTTTGAAATCGGGGATTTTTTCGAATTAAAAATATGCAGAAAAATCAGCAGGAGTTTATAAGAATTAATGTGAAGCACGTGCTTCTGATTCAATCAAAGCGCGGCGGAACCGCGGCATTAGCGTGGCTAATGCGGCGGTTCCGCGGCCACTTAGTCGCTTCAGTCAATTCTTTTTGCACAGTAACTTCTATCTTTCATTGCTGAGTTTCCTGGGAATTTTTAATATTTACTCAAGAGTTCAGTTTTCTGGGTTGTATTGGGTGTTCGGAGATTCTATCGGAATGTCTAATTTTGTCTATGTTTTTCCGGGTATTTTTAGAGCATGTTAAAAAGTTCGACCAGATATAAATACCCACTTTTTCCCCTGCCGGAAAATTTCCAAATGTTGGATTTTTCCGCGGTTTAAAGACGTTCTGAGTAGTGCAAGTAACGCGATGGACCCTCTAAAAGAAAACAAACCTTAACTCGATTATGTGACCGTCTTGAACTGCCCTTTGAACCTTAGGGTTTGGGGCAGTACGGCGTGCCACTTGTGAGGCGTTGGCTTGACCCTTCTACGGCTGGACCGTTGGTACTGAGGCATGAAGTGAACGTATTTAAACTTTTTTCATGTGTTGAGCTGTTTTGGGAAAACTTGGGTGTTCGATTGTTCGATCGGAAAGTTTAACATTTTCTATTTATCCGGAATGTGATACAATACTTGGAATTCACAAGTAGTTATACGATAACTAATATGAATGTTATAAACATAGCACTTTAGTCTCACTTGATCGGTTGCCACAGAATTTTGATGTGATCAAAAGTCCGTCGCAATCACGTAGCGTATACGGATACTCGCCGGATAAACTTAATAGACTGCTACACCCTATAGCCCCGACCAAGTGACTGTAGGAGAACCCCATCGCCGAAAGCATCCGTTCGGGTGCTCGCGGCAGCGGTGTTCCGCCTTGGTGCACTTCGTCGACGGCATCGAGGGTGCGGCCGTCTATTGATGTTTGCGACGAGCATTCGATCAGGATGTCGGGAATCTTGTTGAATTTCCCGACTCGATATTGAAAAGAGTTTTCGATAAATGAGACTGAAATGCGGGGTTTATAATTGTTAGGCATGTGATGTCTAAGGAATTCATTTGATTAGGCATGTGATGTCTAAAGAGGTTGCGGATTCCAACTGTTGTAGTTTTACACTTTCTTTTCTGTGACCGTAAGTGTAATATGTGATATCGCCGGTTTCGTTGCTATATGTCAACGACAATTGGGATACGCATGTTTACTTACGTTGATGACATGTGATGTTATGTGTTGCTGGATATGTTATATTGGATCGTCGTGTTTGAATAGCCGGGGTTTTTTTTTATGTGAGATGAGTGTTTTTCATTTTCATTCATGTAAAAACTTGTATGTATTATTCTTTTATTGGGGTACTTCCAGGTTGCGGATGATGTCACCATTTGTATATTATTTACTTTTCCGCATTAGGATAGACCCAAGGAGGGGAGCACAAGTAACCGGGTTCTAGGGTCCAGTGGGAGACCATCTCGAGGAGTCGAGTCCGAGTGTCGTAACCCTAGAATTGGTAGGGTTGCTTGCCACTCTCGTAGGGGTCTAGGGGTGTGGGATTGGCTATTCATCACGACCGTGGAATCCGTGTTTTATACTGGCTCGTATTAAAAACACGGACGTCCTAGTATATCCAATATTTCATATGATATTTTCTGCTGCGTTATCTATGACGTGATCATGTGATATATTCAGATAGATACAGTATATAGTATATATGATATATCATATAGACGTTGCTTATGTTTTACACCCGCGCTAGCCCTGCTGATTGATAGGATACGTGCGTGTTCAAGTTTAGTTTAAATACCGCAATCAAGACGGTTTCGCTTGTAGCTAGCCGGTTGAGTACGAGTCGTCCGCAGGGAGATGGGAGTCTTTTTCAAAGTGTTTTAACGAGTTAAGTCCTGTTTTCAGATTTTGTTGGATTGTCTAAGTGTTGAGTTGATATTTAAAGAGAGCTTGTTAGGGTTAGGATTAGGTTAGTTTGAGTTAGGAGTCTCCACATCTTTCGTTTCCCCACTTAATATCGGTGTTACGGTAATCGGCAACAACGGGGATTAGCACGACTAGGAAGGAACTTGCGAGTATAAGCTAGGCTTTCCAACGCATAGTCCTTCCTTTTAGTGCTTGTCCGTCCGTTCTTGGCTCTTATCCATAACCTGCGGTTAATTCAACCACAACCGGTCTCACTACGGAATCACCGCTATCATGTAGGATAGGGTGCCGTAAGGAGCGGATTGTGGTTCAATTAACGGGAGTCAATTTAAGTTGTTGGGCAAGGAAAGAGTGAGAGAGATTTCATTCTCTCAAACTTCCCTTAGCCTACCCTAACAAGTATAAAACTACTCACACTTCATGATAAGGAAAAACAAAACAAAACAAAGAGGATGATAGAAAGAAGGAGACTAGAAGAATACGACTAACTATTTGCGACCTCACCTTGGCGAGGATCAAGCGTAAGTATCATTGTCGTATGAATGATAAAGAAAAAGAGAGAAGAAAGAAACAATCAAGCAAATAACAACAACTACTTAACAATTAAAATTACAACAAACTACAACAAGTAAAGAAAGAGACAAGCATGATAATAAAAATGGTCTTCTTTATTCATCACTCTTCACTCAAAAGCTCACTACAAGTTTAATGGAGAAGATGTGAGAAGAGGAAGAAGAACAACACTAAAACTAGGCAAAATGAAAATACAAGAATTGACACTTCCTTCACAAAATTCTGGGCTATTTATAGGCCAAGAAATGAAACCCTAGGGCAACCACCAGAACCCTGATGCAATGACCAAACTGCCCCTGCAAGCTCGTGCCCTGAATCCCCTGTACGGCCGCGGATCCGCCGCCTATTCCCCCTATTGCCGCGGATCCGCGCCCCTATAGTGGACTTAGAGTGTGGGCTTCTGTGTACTTTCCTGTTCTCCTGTCCCCCTTTGTCTGGTGTATATATTTTCTGAAAACTCTTTCCCATTTCTTCCAGAATTTCTATTGAGGAAAGGTGGACTTTTTTGTGGATGATTGCCTCGAGCTCCGCGTAGATCTCTTAGATTTTGTGCTTCCATTGAGCCTTGTACATGAGAATGACATTTTGTCTTCCTAAACTGGTATCTGGAAACATACTGATGAAGAGCGGAGACCGTGTTTTATCTGTGGTAGGCAGGAACCGGATTTTGTCGTGTTTTCCATGAATTTCTCCGTTTGAGAACCGGGATCCTGTATCCTGCAATTGACTAGCAAACACGGCTCAAGAGTATCTACCGATATGCAATGTGATAAAAATTGGGCGGTATGAAAATGCAAAAATCTGATATGAACACCCGCTTCGCTCTGGCGTTAGTTACCTAACCTAACGGTGCAGACGGGACATCGAGGCGAATGCAGATGGCATAAGCATACGTTATATTTATCTGTGATGTTTAGGTGGATTTAAATGATGGGACTTCATTAATGAGATTAATGAAAGAAAATACACCTAATTGATGTTGTGGAATCGAATTTCAAAAATAAAACAGGTAGCTACAGTTCTTGCTTTGCATCGCGGTGTTCCTTATAGAACATCCTGCACCTTATTCGATGAGGAAAGGACCGAGATCCCTTACTTCTTTAGCAATAACTGGCAGATGCTACAATTCTCGGTTTGTCTTTTGATTTCTTCTATAGTTTCTGCTTTGCACAGTGATATATATGATATATCCCGCACCTCATTCGACGAGGAAAGGGCCGACGATCCCTTCACCGGGAGTGACCCCTTTAGCAAAACTAGAAAAGCCTCAAAAACACTCCATTTAAAAACCATTTGATTCCGCAACGAGATCAAGTCAAAGCGTTAAAGCTTTTCATAAAAACCGTTCGCAACCTTCCGTCATTTTAGGAAGTAGAGTACTTAGTATTCGTGCTGTGTTTGTTGACCATAGTCAAGACACAGTGTACGGTAGCTAAGTGATGTCTTCCTACACCGCATATGATGCGATTAGTTAGGACAGTCATGTGGCTTTGTTGACCTTAGTTAAGGGTCATGTGGGTGGGTCTAATTAATCACGAATTGACGGGTAGAACTTGACTAGTACTTATGATTTGTTGACCATAGTTAAGGTCATAAGTGCTAGGGGTAAAAATCTTTATCGGGAGTTTCAAGTGTTGAAATTTGCAATGAGATTGCATACCTTCTATGTGATAGTTGGATCCCGATACCCACTGCGAGTAATTGTTACTCCTGGGAGAGTTTTGCACTTTACAATTAGCCGATCAAGTAGGTGTCTAGAAAGGTGTCAATGGGGTTACGCCTCTGGGAAAACGAGGTTTACTCTAATTAGGTCCGTGCGAAAGCACGGGAGACCTCTCTCAAAGTACCTACAATGGCCTGGCTGAAAGATTGGCGAACTTGTAGAGTGTAATTAATCCGGGCTAGTCTTTCCTTTTAGGGTTTGAAGGAAGATTTGATAAAAACGGTGGGAGCCATCCTGATTAGATAATATATATAACCTTTCTAATCTTGCAAGAGCGCACGCAGAGTGTTTTCTTCTCTCTCTCTCTCCTGGTAGCGACCATATCACGCCTTAATCAAGATAATAATATGGATGTATTGACTGAACCCGCTTGTTATACTGAGCTGGGGAACGTTGGTCCTGCTCCAACTTATAATTTTTATAAGACAGTGCAGGAAATAGGGGAATACCAGAATTCCTATGCTGCCCAAACGAAGAAAGTGCATATGATGCATATCCTTTGGGTGTGTTCATTATAAAGAACTGTTTCTCAGTATCCTCTGCATCCTGGGTATTTGATACCGGACCAGGATCCCAGATATGTAATCTGTTACATAGGGCTACAGAAAGGTAGAAAACTGAGAACGGGTGATAAGTTTCATGAGAAAGAAAACGGGGCAAGTATTGCAGCCAAGTCTGTTGGTCACTGTCACCCTGTATTACCAATACATTGATTCTGAACAAATGCTATTAGATACCGAACCTGATATACAAAATCATATCAGTCTCTTTATTTATTAAAGAAATGATAAAATTTTGTATTGATGGATAATGTTTTGAACATTTCCTATATCAAAAGTTGATCGGTTCAGGCACGTTATCTAAAAGCATTGATGTTCTAAATCAAACTGCAGTTCCTAGTATACAGAACACACACAAGAGGAAGAGTTCAGAAATGAACGAATCCTTCTTGAGGCATTGTAGACTAGGTCATATCAATGTGACCCGACTGGCTGATGTTACATTTTAGATGCATATTTAAATCAGTTTGAATTTACATCTTGTGAAACTTGCCAATCATATCACAAAGATAAAATGACCATAGCTCTGTTTATTGGAAACAGAGAAAGAGTTTGTAAACCCTTGGGATTGATACATGATGATGTATGTAAGGTCCCCTGTCTACACATGCCAGGACCGGTTCTTTGTATTTCACTACATTCTCTGATGATCTCTCAAGATTCAGTTATATGTTCCTGTTGAAACATAAGTCCGAACCTTTTGAGATATTTACAGAATATAAGTTAGAAGTAGAGAACCAAAATACGAGTATAAGTATTATGTCCTATGATAAGATCAAGGAGGAGAATACTTGTGCATGGCATTCCTGGACTATTCTAAAGGAGAATGAGATTCTCTCTCAGTATTACTCCTCTGAATGCACCACAGCACATCGGTGTATCAGGGCCGAGCAATGAGCACCCTATATGATATGGTGCGCTCTATGATGAGTATTACTGAGTTACCTGTTTCTTTAAGGGGGTCGTGCACTAGAGAAGCTGCATACCTATTGAATTAGGTTCAAATCAGATCACTGCCTACCACTCCATATAAGATATGGTATGGGAAGTGCCTATCACTTAAGTAAGTTAAGATTTGGGATTGTCCGACCTATGTCAAAAGCAAAATCCGGACAAGATCAAGGCAAGGTCAGTTCTGTAGAACTCGAAAGGTTCCGGCTATACAAAACTGCAGTTGATGATTTGACAGAACCAAAGGATTCAATAGTTCCCGACGAATCTCAGCCTTTCCGCCGATCTGGTAGGGTTCCTCATCCGCCTGAGAGTTACCTCGGTTTCTCGATGACAGTGGGAGCGAGGAATGCATCATGAGATGATGACCCAACTAGTTTTGAGCAGGCCATCGAGAGTAGGGACTCTGTAAGAATGGCTGGATGCTTAGCGATCTAAGATGGAATCCATGTACACCAACAAAGTATGGACTTTGGTTGCTATATCTGAAGGGTTAAATCCCCATCAGGAGCAAGTATATCTTGAGAAGATTACTTGGTGTAGATGGAAAAGTTGAGACTTTCAAAGCTAGACTTGGTAAAGGATTTCGTCATCGACCAGGCGTGGATAATGATGAAACCTTTTCCAAGTAGCTATGCTTAAGTCCATCCGGATCCTACTTAACATTGCTACATACCATGACTACGATATCTGGTGGTTGGGTGCCATGACTGTTTTTCTAAATACTGATTTAGAATAGAAAGTCTATAAGTACACAGCCAGAGAGCTTCATAAACAGTGGGAGCAGCGGAAACGTGTGCAAGTTGCTTTACAGGATAAAGCAGGCATCGCGGAGTTGGAACATCTGTTTTGGTGTGGTAGTCAAAGAGTTTGACTTCATCAAAATGGTAGATGAACCTTGTATGTACAAAAAGGTAGTATGGAGTATGGTGATGATCCTCGTATTGTACGTGGACAACATACTCTTGATAGGAAAAGAGTTTCCTGTACTACGATCGGTCGATCTCCTCTTGTCACATGCATTCTCCATATAGGATCAGAGTGATACCTCCTAAATCCTGGGATTTGAATCTATCAGATAGATCTAAATGGATGTTAGGATTCTCACTAACTATAGTGAGATAGTATCAGTTGATCCTGGGGAGAATCACTGGAAAAGTTCCAGGGTGATAAGGACGACTGAATGTCAGTCGCAGGCATTGTCTTTACCCTTGATATAGGGACGGTATGTTGGAAGAGTTCCAAGCTAGATACCGTGGCATAGTAGACGATTAAGGCTGGATACATCGCTACTTAAGATGCTACCAAAGAGGCTGTCTGGGTGTATATTTGTTCATGAGATGAACTCAGATCCTACCATTGTGTGACAATGGAAGAGAGGCTTTGGCCCAGGAACCCTGGTCCCATCAGTGACTTAGACATATTCTGAGGAAGCATCACCTGATCATGGAAATAGTTGATCTCCAGGGTGATCGAAGTTAGGAGAGTAGACTCATAGGACAACACGGCGGATCCACTCACGAAGGCCTTTTCCCAAAGAGAGACTTTTATAAGGGATTGTTGAGTATGTGATACTGCAACCACTGCTACAGATGGCCTTAGTGCAAGTGGGAGATTGTTCGTTATATGTATGCCCTAGAGGCCATTACTGTACATTGGATTATATTGTAGTGGATGCTGGGACATATATAGGTAGGACTTTCTTGCTCGACATGATAGTACGCTATCTGGTTGCTCTTTATCTTAACATGTATACTTTCTGTCTCTCTGTTACATGTTGATAAAGCCCTTAGGATGTGTACTCGACTTCCAGGAATATGATGCAGATCATACTAGTGGGGCCTGGGTAGTCAATGAGTACATCCTTCATTGTTCCTAGTCGTGGGAATATCGAGACGGGGCATCGATATTCCAGAGTAGACTAGCGTATATCTTCTCGACCCATGTGATGGGCGATGGATGATCCCATATCCATTGGTGTTTGACATCAGAGATGGTATGCAGGTGCTCAGTGGAGACTGGGTACACTGAACGGACTCGCCGAGAACTCCCAGATGGTATTATACCTCACGTCAGATGGCAGTTCTCTGGTGACACTGGTGCAGCTTAGTCTGTTGACTCGAGATCGTCTTAGAGTCTTATGTGTCTCCCACTGTGCTTTGATTTCCACCCTACCACGTCTCTACTGAGTCGTACAAACTGGTGGTTTTGGTGTACAGTCCCGATTCACATGGAGGCAATGAGCGATAGGAGGGGATTCGTCTTTCACAGTATTGGGGGTTGATGTTGCGCTATGCTCGACTGGCCATAACAGGAAATCCCTGGCCACGGTTGCAGTGATATACTGGTAAGAGTTATCAGTAGTTTCACGATTGTTATGGACCTCACGTCGGCATGACTTATCAAGCTATTGGGGCCTGACGTTTACCACCCCTAGGCGAGATATGCGACATATCAGACGAACAAACCGGACTGTACGGTAAGTGTTACTAGTTGGATTCACAAGAGTGTGAGCGGGCTTGCTCGTCGATCTTCTGATCGCTCAATACCCGGGTGGCCGTTACGTTTAGCAGACCGCTTGAGGCTTGTGGGTGCTTGATATGATCATCACCTGCTGCCGGCGTATTGACGAGTCTTTAGAGTCCTACACAGAGGTTTCCTGGGTGAAGCGAAACGAAATAGGAGCGCATATGAGATATGTGCGGGACCGAGAATAATGCGTGTATGTGATACCGTATTCTATTCTCGAAATGAATGTATAGATTGGTTGTATGCGATATAACCTAGTTATCGAATCGTGGATTGATTCGATAAGTCGATACATTGGATATTAGTCGGTCATATGCGATATGACCGGATCGTTAAATCAAATGTTGATTTAATGATTTAATGTATAATTATATATTTGATATATTACTTTGCATTAACTAGTATTGGTTCACTTAAGATGGATTTTCTCACTTGATGTGCACATTGTATGTATGATATAGTTTTGTGCACTAGTTTGTATCAAGTTTGATGATACATGCAAACTTGGATGTATGTTTACTTTAAACCATGTTTAAGTGAATGGTTAGGGTTTTGTTATCTTTGTTTTATTTATTTATTCATTTTAGCAAGAAAAGAAATGGTTGCTTCTTTGTTTTATCCTTGATGTTTCAAGAAGCTTTGACCATTTTTGTTTCTTTTGCTTAACCTAACCATTCACCTAACCCTAGTTTATTCTCTACACTTAACCATGGTTGCTATTATGATAAGAATGAATGTGATTTTCTTTTTAAGAGAATTCTTTTTATTCTTTCATCTTCATCATATTCTTCTTCTTCTTCTTCAAAAACAAGAAGAAAGCTTGCTACCATTCATGGCAACATGAGAAAAAGAGTGAGAAAACCAATTCTAAAGTGAACCCACTTCCTATTTCTTCATCCTCTACCACTTGCCAAGTAGTATAGGGTGTTTTCTTCACAAGTTTCATGACATGGTGAAGTTGGAGCTTGATCTTGAGTTGCCTCGACATAGATCATCTTCGGCATCGAAGTCGACGACCTAGCCCGATCATTTCTCAGACGAAAACTTCGCCAGAGTCCGGATTCCGATAGGTACAGCGGAGGGACGTCATCACGGAGCCTAGGAAGTGGAGGACTAGATCTACAAAGGTTGTAGTCACTCTTTAGCAATAAAGTTGTTAACTTGCTTGCATCGCCTTACCTCTAGTTAACGATCTAGCGTTAGGGTTTCTTTGGCACATGAAAATTTTGAATTGGCCATGTTTGATCACTTGTAGAACCTCATGGGTGTGCCTAGGAACCCTACACATATCAAGTTCACTACGTTCACGGTTTCGCCAAAACCAGTCGTAGCCCTCCGTCATTTCATTTGGGTATTCAGTAGTATTCAAGCTATGTATTTTGACCAACGCCAAGTCATAGTGTTTGGTAGCTACTGGGTATTCATTTGTTGCATAGATAGATGAGTTGGTTTGGGACAGTCGTATTACCATTTGGCCAACGTCGGGGGTATGTACGGGTAGGTTCAAATTAACAAGATAATGATGGGTAGAACTTGACATGTGACTTATGAAATTTTGACCAACGCGAAGGTCATAAGAGCATGGGGCAGAAATTTATATCGGGAATTTCTAAAGAAACTGAAATTTTCAAAGAGTTGCATACCATTTGGAGTGTGATTATTTTGGTAGGATTCCTTCAGCTTTATCACACGATGATATTTGGATCCCGATCCTACTGTGAGTATCCGCTACTCATCAGGAGATTCATCACTTAACGATCAATGCTATAAACCAAGTAGGTGTCGAGAAAGGTGTCAGCGGGGCTACGCCCCCAGAGAAAAGAGGTTATTTAATTAAGGAACTTCGCGAAAGCGTCGTAAAACCTCCCTCGAAGTACCGACACCGGCCTGGCTGAACGGTTAAGCAAGTATTGTACGGTGAGAATAATCCTGACTAGTTCTTCCTTTTTGGTTTGAGGAGGGATTCGAGAAACAGTGGGAGCCATCATGTTTAGATAAACTAAAAACCACTCTAAACTTGCAAGTGCATCATGCTAAAGTGTTCCCTCTCTCTCTCATTGCGGCGACCAAGAACATGACAGGCCTTAAGTTATTATTAGATAAAAATATTTTGACAGGGCCAAACTATAAAGATTGGTTTCGGAATGTTAAGATGGCAATTACTTATGACAAATTAGGGTTTGTCCTTACTACTAAGGCACCTGCTGTCCCTGGTCCAGAATCTAGTGTCGCGGATAAGGAAATCCGCAAGACCTGGGAGATTGACTGCGCAAAGGCCAAATGCATCATGCTTGCCTCTATGAATAATGAACATCAGAGGAGGCACGGGAATATGGATCTTGAATCCATATTTCTCCACACCAAGTATTTGTATGGAGAGCAATCCCGTATAGCTAGATACGAGACCTCGAAGAACTTGTTTCGGTCGAGGTTGGCCGTCGGATCATCTGTAGGAGAACATGTCCTTAAGATGATTGGCTATATAGAAGAGCTCGCGGACCTCGGGACGACATTAGAGAACAAGCTATATACAGACTTGGTTCTTCAATCCCTTCCTTCCACCTACGCCCAGTTTATTCTGAATTTCAACATTCAAGGAAAAGAAGTTGAACTTCCAGAACTCCTTAACATGTTGAGGAGTGTAGAGGGCACCTTGCAGAAAGCAAGGGAAACACCCACTATGTTTGCTCGCGGTGCTTCCTCTTCCGGGTCCAAGGCAAGGGCCAAAGGAAGGAAGAAGAAGGCCGCTACCAAACCAAGAGGTGGTGTTGGTAAGGTGGGAGTTAAGGGAAAGGCAAAGGTTGCGGTGCCAGTAGTGGCAAAGGACGAGTGCTTCCACTGTCGTAGAAAATGCCATTGGAAGAAAGATTGCAAAGCTTGGATTGCCAAGAACCAGGACCCGAAGCAAGCTGTGGCTTCGACTTCAGGTGTGTTTGTAATTGAAAATTGTCTGTCAATCAACTCTACTTCCTGGGTATTGGATACTGGATCAAGATCTCATATATGCAATTCATTGCAAGCACTGAGAAACCGTAGAGTGCTGAAGGTTGGTAATATGACCCTCCAGGTTGCTAACGGAGCTAGCGTGAGTGCTGTGTCCGTAGGAGATTATCACCTAGGATTGACGAGTTGACATATATTGGTTTTGCGCAACTGTTTTTGTGTACCTAGTTTACTGTGTAATATCATATCAGTATCGTTGTTATCAAAGGAAGGTTATGATTTCACGTTTGTAAGCGATGTTGTTAACATCCACCTTAATAATGGTTTGATTGGGTCCGGTACGCTAGATAACGGTATATACGTGTTAAACCAATTGCATATTTTCAATGTCCAGAACACACTAAAAAGAAAGTCTCCAGATATAAATCATGCTTTCTTATGGCATTGTAGACTAGGTCACATCAATGAGACAAGGTTAACTAAGTTACATAGAGAAGGATATTTGGATCCGTTCGAATATCAATTTATGCCACTTGTCAATCATGTCTCAAAGGAAAGATGACAAAGACTCCATTCACTGGACATGGAGTAAGAGCGAGCGAGCTCTTAGGACTCATACACAACGATGTATATGGTCCAATATTTACACATGCAAGAGGTGGTTTTTCATATTTTATTACTTTTACGGATGATTACTCTAGGTATGGATTTATTTTCTTAATAAAACATAAATCCGAGGCCTTTGAGAAATTCCAAGAATATAAGAATGAAGTAGAAAACCAAACCTACAAAGGTATCAAGACACAGAGATCTGATCGAGGTGGTGAATACTTAAGTGCCGAGTTCCTGGGTTACCTTAAAGAGAATGGAATTCTCTCTCAGCTTACTCCTCTATACACTCCACAACATAACGGTGTATCAGAAATACGGAACAGAACCCTATTTGATATGGTACGTTCCATTATGAGTAATGCTGAGTTACCGCGATCTTTCTGGGGTTATGCACTAGAATCAGCTGCATATCTTTTGAACAGGGCTCCTACCAAGGCTGTGCCTACCACACCATATCAGATGTGGAGTGGGAAGAAACCTTATCTTTAGTATTTGAAGATATGGGGATGTCCAGCTTTTGTTAAAAAGCAGCATGCGGACAAACTCGAGGCACGATCAGTACAGTGTAAGTTTGTGGGATATCCAAAGAACACCAAGGGATATTTTTTCTATTACGTAGAGGAACAAAAGGTTTTTGTTTCTCGTAATGCCCATTTTCTAGAACCGCAGATTTTATAAAAGGAAACAAGTAGGAGCGCAATAGAACTGGAAGAAATTCAAGAACCACAAACTACTACTGAAAGTTTGGTAGAGCCAGAAGTTCAAGAAGAACAGGACATTCCCGCACCCCTCCGCAGGAGTAGTAGGCCGTCTCATCAGCCTGAGAGATACTACGGTTTTCTCATAGATGGGGATAGAGAGGATTGCGTCATTGATAATGATGAACCTACTAGCTTCCAGCAGGCCATCCGGAGCGGCGACTCAGTAAGATGGTTGGATGCAATGCGGACCGAGATGGAGTCCATGTACACCAACAAAGTATGGAATTTGGACTTTGCTCCAGATGGGGTAAAACCCATAGGATGCAAATGGATCTTCAAGAAAAAGATTGGTGTAGATGGACAGGTGGAAACCTATAAGGCTATACTTGTTGCAAAGGGTTTTCGTCAAAGACCTGGTTTGGACTATGACGAAACTTTTTCTCCAGTGGCTATGCTCAAATCCATTCGGATCCTTCTTGCAATTACCGCCTTTCATGATTATGAGATCTGGCAGATGGACGTAAAGATGGCTTTTCTAAATGGTAATTTAGAAGAGTGTGTCTATATGGATCAGCCAGAAGGTTTCAATCAGAGTGGGAGCAGCGGGAAAGTATGCAAGTTGCTTAAGTCCATTTATGGACTAAAGCAGGCATCGCGGAGTTGGAACGTCAGTTTTGATGAAACGGTCAAAGAATATGACTTTATCAAAAATCCAGATGAACCATGTATATATAGTAAAATTGTAGCACAAACTGTCGTATTTCTCGTCTTGTACGTGGATGCCATTCTATTGATAGGAAATGACATTCCTATGCTACAATATGTTAAAGGATTCTTGTCATACAGGTTCTCCATGAACGACCTGGGTGATGCCTCTTACATTCTGGGGATCCAGATCCATCGTGATAGATCTAAGAGGATGTTGGGACTTTCGCAGTCCAGGTATATCAACACTATACTGAAAAGATTCAGTATGGAAGATTCTAAGCGCGGTAATTTACCGGCTTGTCACGGAATCACCCTATCCAAAAAGATGTCTCCCAAGACTAATTTGAAAAGGGATCGCATGTCAGTTATACCCTACGCTTCTGCGGTAGGCTCTATAATGTATGCGATGTTGTGTACCAGACCAGATGTAGCTTACGCACTGAGCGTGGTGAGCCGGTATCAGTCAGACCCAGGAGAGAAGCACTGGATAGCAGTAAAGAACATTCTTAAGTACCTGAGAAGGACTAAGGATATGTTCCAGGTTTACGGCGGAAAAGACCTCCAGATCGAGGGTTTTGCCGACTCCATCTTCCAGAGTGACAAGGATGACTCCAAGTCCATGTCAGGTTATGTCTTTACCCTCAATGGAGGGGTGGTGTGCTGGAAAAGTTCCAAGCAGGACACCGTTGCTGACTCGACGATGGAAGCGGAGTATATAGCTACTTGCGATGCCGCAAAAGAAGCAGTCTGGATGAAGAAGTTCCTCACAGAACTTCAGGTGGTTCCATCCATTATTGATCCAATACCTCTTTATTGTGACAACAACGGGGCTATAGCTTTAGCGAAGGAACCCGGGTCCCATCAGAAGTCCAGACACATCTAAGGCGATATCACCTGATCAGGGAGATCATAGATCGCCAGGAGATCGTGGTCCGGAGAGTTTCTACAGAGGAGAACACTGCAGATCCATTCACAAAGGCCTTACCTCAGATTCAGTTCGAGAGGCTACTCGAGATGATAGGTCTTCGATACTCCAGTACATGGCCCTAGTGCAAGTAGAAGATTGTTAGTGTATATGCCCTAGGGGCCATTATTGTATCATACTAGCTTGTATATTACTTAATGGAAGCTTGGGATATTCACATTTATATTAACAGTCTTGCTAAACAAGGTAGTATGCTACTTGGTTTATATCTATCTTAATATGTGTATATGTTAGCATATCGCAAATACATATTGATACAGCCCTTAGGATCTTGCTTGACTACCAGCGTTGTGATGGCAGTCACACTAGTGGGGGCTGGGTAGTCTATATGCACATCCTTTTTCAGGTCCCTAGTCGTAGGATTATCGAGACAGGGCATCGATACTCCGGAGTAGACTAGTGTGTACGCTTCTCATCCCAGCAGGGGAAATGGTCTGTCCCACAGCCATTAGTACGTTGTACTGGAGATAGTATACAGGTGCTCGTTGGGTTACGGGTACACCGGACAGGACTTGCAGGGAATTGTTGGTTGGTATTATACCCGTCGTCAGTTAACAGTTCCCAGGTGACATGAGTACAGCATAGTCCGCAGACTTGAAACTGCCGCTTCTTCTCGAGTGTGTTCCCACTGTTCTTAGATTGCTACCCTACCACGGCTCAAAGGAGTCAAGCAAACAGGTAGCAGTTGGGTACAGTCCTGAAGCACTTGGAGGCAGTGGCGGTTAGATAGGATTCGTCTCTCCGGTATTGGGAGTTGATATCGCACCGTGTTTGGAGAGCCATTATGCAAAGTCCCTGGCCAGGGCAAACGAGATTTGCTGGTAGGATTTACAGTAGCTTTTCAAGGTATAATGGGCTTCACTCCGACACGACTTATACCTCCTTTTAGGGGATTGACGCTTGCCGCCGGCCTAGGCCCGATATGCGATAGTCATAGACGAACAGACCGGACTGTACGGAGATTTTCACATCAGGCTCAGTAGGTGTTCGGATGGGTTTCCTCATCGGCCTTCTTATCGACATCTAGCCGGGGACCGTTACGTACAGCTAGTACCACTTGCAGCCTGTGGTCAAACCAACTGCCAGCGAAGTGTCGAGTCTTTAGAGTCCCACATAGAGAGTTTCCTGCTTCAAGCGAAATGATATAGAGGTCGTATGGTTTTACGACAGGGTTCGGACACATACGTGCATTTATGCACGTACGATGTTCGGACAGTTTTTATTAGCGGGTTTTAGTTTAAGCCAGGTTCTAATATTGGATTATTGGATTTATACAGTCTCAGTTTTTCCGTGTTTTATGGATAGGAGGGGCATTCTCATAATTACTCGAGAAGCTTCTAGAAGAAAGGTGACTTATTATGTTTTAATTCATATATGAATTAAGCTTAATGAGGTGGAGGAGATGATGTGTAATTTGCATTAATTACATCATGAGTGTTGGAGATAGTGCCCTCAGATTCAATTATTCGATCACAGGCACGTGATTACAATGATTGATGGAGGACTTATCCCGATAAGACAGTCTTACTCATGATGATAGTATGCTATCTGGTTTACCTTTATCATCGTGTACTGCTTCAGGTGACCTGACAAGTCGCTATTACACATTGATAGAGCCCCTAGGATTCTTGCTTGACCACCAGCAGTATGAGGGCGATCATATACGTGGGAGCTGGTAGTCTATAAGAACATCCTTAAATGGTCCCTAGTCGTGGGAGTTTCGAGATAGGGCATCGATACTCCAGTGTAGACTAGTGTATACAGTCGAGACCCCGACGAGGGGCGGTGGCCGGTCTCACAAGCCACTGGTGTCAATTGGATCACCTAAGATGTATACAGGTGCTCATTGGGTTATGAATACACCGGACAGGACTCGCCGAGAACATGCTAGTTGGTCATATACCAGACGTCAGATGGCAGTTCCCTGGTGACATGTGTACAAGTTAGTTAATCGACCTGGGGATCGTCATTTGTCTTGTGTGAGTTCCCACTGTACTTTGATTACTACCCTACCACGGCTCAAAGGAGTCGTGCAAACAGGTTTTAGTTGGGTACAGTCCCGAGCCACATGGAGGCAGTGAGCGTATCTTCAGGGGTTCGTCTCTCCTGGTATTGGGGGTGAGGTCGCGCTGTGTCTAGGAGAGCCATTACACGAAGCCCTCGGCCGAGGAAAGGAGATTTACTGGTAGGTATTCTATTAGTATCTCAGGGTGTTCTGGGCTACACTCCGACACGACTTGTACCGCTTTTGGGGGTCTGACTTTTACCAACCCCCTAGGCCCGCCATGTGATGCTCATAGACGAACGGACCGGACTGTTCGGATATTGTCACTGACAGGCTCAGTAGGGTTGTCAGGCTAAGTTCGCTCACAGACGTCCCTTTTAGTCAATACCTGGTAGCCCGTTACGTATTGGCTTATACCTCTGACGTGCTAGTGGTTAAATCCACAACCAAGGTGTTGACGAGTCTTTAGAGTCCCCCACATTCAGTTACTCAGCTTTCGGGCGAAAGGTTGTAGAGGCCGTGTGGAGATATGGCAAGGTCCGATCAGATACGTGCGGTATTGCATGGATCAGGATTGGACAGTTTGTACTATAGGCCGTATGGATATATGGCAGGGTTCGATCAGATACATGCGGTATTGCACGGATCAGGATCGAACGGATATTACTAGCCGGCTTTGGTAGAAGCCGGATCCTAGTATAATACAGTGTAGATTTTGTCTCATTGCATTTGTATTTCGGTCGAAATACAGATGCGGGTGTGTATGCACAGTATCGGGGTTTTCCTGTGATTTATTACGGGACCAGTTTTCTTGAGTTGCCAGTTTGCTTTCCGTTTCGGCCATTTTTTCATTGTTCCGTTCATTGGCCGAAGATTGGTGGAGGAGGGCTTATTTGCATTGTTGCAAATAAGTATTTTGTGGAGGGGGTCTTTGCAAATTTCCTTGTATCATGATGGTGCACCATTCTTTTGACCTTGACTTCTATCTTCATGATGGCATGACTTTTGGAAGTGATCATTAGCTTGTTGGAGTGTTGGTTTTGGTGCTATCATGGTTGTTGGTGAGTAGTTGAGAGTGGGTGTGATTGTGACCTTATTCTTTTCATGATTTCTTTTTTGCATGATAGCCTTCCCACTCTCTCCTTTTTGGGATGGCTCTCTCATTCTTTCCCCTCCCTCACCTCTTATGGCCGGCCCAAGCATTGTGGGGGCTGTCCCAAATTTTTGGTGGGGATGTTTGGCTCATTTCATGTTGCAAAAATCCCACAAGATCAATCTCAAAAGCCCCAAGTTCAATCCCTCCACAAAAGGCAATTCCTACAACCCCAAAATGAGACTTGTACACTACATTCTACAACCAACCTTGGGCACGTCAACTAGCCAGCTCCGTGCCCGAGTTGCCTCGGCATTGAGGTGGGAGCCCGTAAAAGAAGTAGGCGATGTGGTGCACTTCCGGCGACGAGGAGGAGACGGCACATTCCGCAGGAGATCGGGACGACGACGAGAAGACCGGAGGACTCGGATCTGTCGGTATATCTCTCTTCCCTTTCTTGTAGATAGCTAGGACTAGTTAGTGGTTCGATCCGGGTATTAGTGCGCGGCGGTTTGCCAGTTCAAGAAAATTTAAAGTTTATCACCGCTTCCGCATCTGGCCGTCGGCTTGACGGCCGGGGCGCCGCCGTGCACTTACAGTGGTATCAGAGCCTCACCATTAACTTAGTCTAGCTTGGTTTAATGTGTTTTGCATTTCCAATTGACCAAAATTCCAAAATCTACATTTTTGTTCACATCAGTTTTCTGTTGAAAATTTTTGGTGTCAAATTTTTTTTCAGGTTACAGAAAAGTGATGTACTGGAAAATCTAAGAGTTCTGTGAAAATTCGATGACGTAACTCCACTGTAGGAGTGCGGAACCGCGGCCAAACCCCCCTTGGGCCGCGGTTCCGCCGCACTACTTTGGGTTTGCTGCACCAATTTTTTACAGTATCTTTCTGGGGTGAAAATTGGGTTTTTGGAATATTAATATTGGGCCCAGAATTACTTGATCTGCTACAGTAATGCTTTGGGGCCCACTTGTTAAAATTTGAATGAACGGATATTTTGAACACATTATTTCACAGTATTTACATTATATCTGCGACCGTGAATGTCACTTGATCGGTAAATCCGGTCTAACTGCTATATCCCGGTTAGACGAATTTGCGAACGTGACTTTCACGTTGATGTTCTGTTTTTGCTGTGATGTTGCGGATCGGTCGTGGGGGATAGCCTGGTTGCAATGCTAGTACAGATTTGGTTGTATTATGTACATTTGATATTGCGGGGCGAGCATCCGACATGTGGACTGCCGTCACTGCCTGATTGTATTATTCTTTTGGGGCACGACCTGGTTGCGGTCGATGTACCCGTTATATGTATATTTTACTTTCTGTAGTAGGATTACCCCGCGGAGGGGTGCACGGATAGCCGGATTCTAGAAGGCAACAAGCCCGCATCTCATGGCAATGAGACGGAGGGGGCTTCACTCTAGGATTGGCGGGCTATTCGCCGCACTCGTAGTGGGTACAGGTTGACCCAGGAGGGGTGCCCAAGTTACCGGATTCCGTGGAGTGCTGGGTGGTCCATCACGGTACTGAAGGGGACTGCCTCGCTTCAGGTTTTGGCGGGTGACTTGCCGCGCCCGTAGGGGTCTAGGATTTCATTGCACAGGCTATCCACACGACCAGGGGAACGTCGGGTATCAGTAGTGGCTCTGTGAAACCCGGGGATCCCAGATATCTGTATTGTTCTGTGATGCTGTACATTTCTATGATGTTGCATTTTCTATCACGCCTTGAGCGAAATATAATATATTGGTATATATATTAGTAGATGTTGTATATGTTTTACATCCGTGCTAGTCCAGTCCCCGCTCTGTCGTTAGTTAGCTAACCTAACGGGTAATGATGGGACCCAGTGGCGAATGCGGATGGCTTATACGTACATCAGTATATTTTCGTTCTTTGTGGTGTGATCAATTGATGGGACTGCGTTGATTCGGATCAATGCAAGTTAAAAACAAACCTAATCTGATGTTGTTGGAACACTTTTCAAAAAAAGCTGTTATTGCAAGGACGTTCTCTTTTGTTTTGCATCGTGGTATTCAGTTAGAATATCCTGCTCCTCAGTCGACGAGGCAAGGGCCGAGATCCCTTCACCGGGAGTGACCCCTTGGACAGAAGTTTGCGTCAAGGCATTAAATTCACTATAGCCGATTACTTTTGCTTTGCACCGTGGTATTCAGTTTGAATATCCTGCACCTCATTCTACGGGGAAAGAGCAGAGATCCCTTCACCGGGAGTGACCTCTTTAGCAACGGTTTTCGTCACTATATTTTAAAAAGCCATCCGTTCCTTCAATGATATCAAGTTCTTTACGTTAAAGGTTTTCGCCAGAAACCATTCGTTGCCCTCCGTCGTTTCATATGGGTAGTCAATAGTATTCAAGCTGTGTTTGTTGGCCAAAGTCAAGGCACAGTGTTTGGTAGCTGTTGGTTATTCATATGCAGCATAGATAGATGCGTTGGTTTGGAACAGTCGTATAGCCTTGTTGGCCAAAGTCAAGGGCTTGTGCGGGTGGATTCGAATCAACCTGGAGAATGACGGGTAGAACTTGACATGTGACTTATGATTTGTTGGCCAAAGTCAAGGTCATAAGAGCATGGGGCAGAAATCACATCGGGAGTTTCAAAAGAACTGAAACTTGCCAGATATGCGCATACCTTCTGGAGTGTGATGACGTGAGCGGATTCCGTCACGTTATCATGCGATGATAGTTGGATCCCGATTCCCACTGATGAGTTGGTTTACTCCTCGGGTGTTCCCAACTAATTCTTCTTTCAGGTTTGGAGGAGAATTTGACGGTACAGTGGGAGGTTTCCAGATTAGATAAATTGGTAACCATTCTGATCTAGGTTAGAGTGCACGCTGAGTGTTTCTTTTCTCTCTCTCTTTGGCAGCGCACATTGACTCGACCCTAAGACTATGACTCAGTGACCAAGTTGACCGAACCTTCTTAAAAACTGGCTTTTGGATTGTCAGAGTTGCAAACCTCATTGCCACTCCTACTTTTACCCTTTTCTCCAGGACACCCCGTATTACTACGAACGTCCACTTCCATTGGACAAAACCATCGTATGGTTAGATACGAACTTGAAGGAATTTGTTCGAGGATGGTTTCCGGTTCTGGAGAAAACAGATAGGATTATTCAGTTGTCTTTTCCTTTTACCTTCTCTCAGATTGCGAGTACTCCTTGGTTTAGGCGTAGTACACCTATTACGCAAATTGGATAGTCTTCTTCCAAACCTTAGGCTGGTGCCGACCGGTAGGGAATGAAGAAAACCAATTAGCCTAACGATGGTGTACAGAAGGTATTAAGTTAAGACAAAGCAAGGGATTAGTAAGAGGGCAACGTAAATTACGACTGATATTCACGACCAAACCAAGTATTTCTTCGCCTATCCCAAAATCAACTTTGTATTTCTCCAGGACACTCCGTATCACTACGAAGATCCACAGTTTATTGGATATTCCATCGTATGGTTATATACGAACTTTAAAGGAACTTGTTCCAGTTCGGGGATGGATTCTGGTTCAGGAGAAATAGGAATAAGGTTTATTCAGTTGTATTTTATCTTCACCTTCTCTCATTGCGAGTGTTCCTAGGATTGGGACGGTACACCCATTATGCTTATTGGATAGTCTTCTTCCAAACCATAGGCTGGTGCCGAACGGTAGGGAAGGAAGAAAACCATTTGGCCTAAGGGGTGTGAAGAAGGTAAAGACTAAAGACATATGAAGGGATTTGGAGAGGTGGCAAAGAATTGTACGGTTACAGTCATGAATCTGGAAGAGGCATTACTAGGAATACCAGGATACCCCAACGAAACATTTCAATGTTTCAATTTCACTGTGTACTGTTAATGGAAAACTGATTTGCCGATTAGATACTTACTCCAGGGTATGTATTTACCAGGTTTGATTCTCACATCTGTATGGTTTTACAGATGATGAGTGGGAGTAGGTTATTGGGAATTGGGTGATCATCCTCATTATATCGGGATTCGTTGTAATCGGTGATATTTGAGGAAATCACCTGGGCTGTTTGCCGGTCGGCAAATATTTGGTTTTGAATATCTGTTGTTATGCACCAATTTCAAATCGATGTATCTGTACGTCTATTTTCATAGAGTGAGATATACCCTTTTGAAATTATGTCTACGACATTTACCTATATCAGTGGATGGTTAGGTAAGGAGCATTGAACAGCGGTGTAATTCTTCATAACCAAAGGTACAGTTTTCAACCCACGACACACAGTGAATGAGTTATCAGACTTAAGGGACTTATACAGAGTATTGTATGTTGTCCAGGGTCCATCAGGACAGAGGGGATGGTCCTCGTACTATATTCGGTTTACTTATGACTTCTCTAGTTTTTAGACAAGTGTTTCGTGGAAACACAGGGTCCGAATTTTTGAGAAGTTATAGGTATTTGAATAAAGTAGAGAACCAGTTATTGCAAGTATCGGGATTCTTCAAAGTGATCGAAGATGTAGATACTTGAGTATGGTATTCAGTTGATAGTAATGATTAAGAGAACTTTCTTCTCTTTCAGGTTACTCATAATTGGAAGCATTCCTAAGTTGAGTAACGCTGATCGTCCTTCTTCCATTTAGGGAACATGCACTGGGACAGCTGCATGATTTGAATCTGGTTCAATTAAATCAGTGCCTCTGTTTCTATATTGGATATAGAACAGTTCATATCTTAACGATGTTAAGGTACGGGGAGTTTTCCGGTTTATGCTTAAAACCAGACACTGGACAACTCAAGGCACGTTTCTGTAATGGCTGTTTGTGGGTTGACCCAGGCTATGACGAGGGTTGACTTTCTACCATCTGGAAGATCAATAGTGATATTGTTCTTGACTCGCCACAGTTTTAATAAAAATGGATTTTTTCAGAAAAATGTAGTGGGAGTATGGTAGAACTGGAAGTGATTCCAGAACCACAAACGATTACTGAAGATTTGATAAGGAACCTAAAGATTCAATCTGGATTGACATTCCATTGGCCACTCCGCAGATAAGGTGGGTAACTTCAGGCACCCGAGAGGTACTCCGGTAGCCTCAAGGACGGTGACAGGGAAGTTCTTGTTTACCCACACTTACCATTGCTGTTGTTCCAGGTTGCGAGACCCGGCGGGAGGATGATTATAGCGTCGTTCTAAACTAGTTTTAGAAGTGTACGTCTATATGACTCTGCCAGAGGGTTGTCGTAGTCAGTGGGAGCAGCAGAAGCATTGGTGGACATGTAGCTTATGTCTATTTATAGACTAAAGCAGATATAGCGGAGATAGATCATCTATTTCTGACGTGACAGTCATGGGTTTGACTTCATCAGAATAGGGGATGGATCTGTTGAGAAGGTAGTAGGGTGTAATGTCCTATTATTTGGATGACATACACAGAGTAGGAAGTGATATTCCTATACTACAATCGGTTATACTTTGGTCGTCACACAGTGGTTTCTCCACATGGGACTTGGACATTATATCAAACATAATGGTTACTAGATCTATGGTTTTAGATCTAGATTTGGGTGGTTTCCCAATCTGGGTACTTTGACAGCATTCTAAGAGTATTTAGAATGGACGACTCCTGGCACAGTAGTATACCTGCAGGTGATGGAGTCACCCTCTCTAAAGGTGTCTTACAGACTAAAGTAGAGAGGGATGTGCATGATTGACAGATCACTTGCTTAGGCAATTGAGTCAATCATGAGATGTCAAGTACCACACCAGATGTTGTTCTTGCACTAGATGCAGTAAGTTGATATTGATCCAATCCTGGAGAAACAGTCGGAGGCAGTTTTAGAACATAAGTGAATGTTCTAAGGATATGATAACAACAGCCTCATTCGGGGGACATTTATCATTCCAGGATTCCAAGGTGACCTGGACGACAAGGAGGTTGTCAGAGTTATAGTTTTTCCCTCTAACGAGGGGCAGTATTTTGGACAGTTGGTCCAAGGCAATACTGAGGGAGGCATGGTGCAGGATACTAATTAAGTTTAGTTGACGATACAGTCTAAGAAGTTTGGATTTGGAGTTCATTTATAAGCTAGGTCCCATCAGACATCCAGACATATTCTAAGACAGGTATTGCTCATTTCGGGAGATGGGTTTTCTCCGCGAACTTGAGATATAGAGAGACATAGAAAGAGACATCAAGGCGGATCCACTCACTAAGGCTATTCCTCGAACACAGTAGTTTCGCAAGCGAGCTTTGTGAGACTGACTAGTAGAGGAGTTGGGTGTTCGGTATCACACGTGCTGTGAGTATGCGACATCGCAATAATTAGCCTTGAGTGCAAGTGGGAGATTGTTGGAGATAGTGCCCTCAGATTCAATTATTCGATCACAGGCACGTGATTACAATGATTCATGGAGGACCTATCCCGATAAGACAGTCTTACTCATGATGATAGTATGCTATCTGGTTTACCTTTATCATCGTGTACTGCTTTAGGTGACCTGACAAGTCGCTATTACACGTTGATAGAGCCCCTAGGATTCTTGCTTGACCACCAGCAGTATGAGGGCGATCATATACGTGGGAGCTGGTAGTCTATAAGCACATCCTTAAATGGTCCCTAGTCGTGGGAGTTTCGAGATAGGGCATCGATACTCCAGAGTAGACTAGTGTATACAGTCGAGACCCCGACGAGGGACGGTGGCCGGTCTCACAAGCCACTGGTGTCAGTTGGATCACCTAAGATGTATACAGGTGCTCATTGGGTTATGAGTACACCGGACAGGACTCGCCGGGAACATGCTAGTTGGTCATATACCAGACGTCAGATGGCAGTTCCCTGGTGACATGTGTACAGGTTAGTTCATCGACCTGGGGATCGTCATTTGTCTTGTGTGAGTTCCCACTGTACTTTGATTACTACCCTACCACGGCTCAAAGGAGTCGTGCAAACAGGTTTTAGTTGGGTACAGTCCCGAGCCACATGGAGGCAGTGAGCGTATCTTCAGGGGTTCGTCTCTCCCGGTATTGGGGGTGAGGTCGCGCTGTGTCTAGGAGAGCCATTACACGAAGCCCTCGGCCGAGGCAAGGAGATTTACTGGTAGGTATTCCAGTAGTATCTCAGGGTGTTCTGGCTACACTCCGACACGACTTGTACCGCTTTTGGGGGTCTGACTTTTACCAACCCCATAGGCCCGCCATGCGATGCTCATAGACGAACAGACCGGACTGTACGGATATTGTCACTGACAGGCTCAGTAGGGTTGTCAGGCTGAGTTCGCTCGCAGACGTCCCTTTTAGTCAATACCTGGTAGCCCGTTACGTATTGGCTTATACCTCTGACGTGCTAGTGGTTAAATCCACAACCAAGGTGTTGACGAGTCTTTAGAGTCCCCCACATTCAGTTACTCAGCTTTCGGGCGAAAGGTTGTAGAGGTCGTATGGAGATATGGCAAGGTCCGATCAGATACGTGCGTATTGCATGGATCAGGATTGGACAGTTTGTACTATAGGCCGTATGGATATATGGCAGGGTTCGATCAGATACGTGCGGTATTGCACGGATCAGGATCGAACGGATATTACTAGCCGGCTTTGGTATAAGCCGGATCCTAGTATAGTACAGTGTAGATTTTGTCTCATTGCATTTGTATTTCGGTCGAAATACAGATGCGGGTATGTATGCACAGTATCGGGGTTTTCCTGTGATTTATTACGGGACCAGTTTTCTGGAGTTGCCAGTTTGCTTTCCGTTTCGGCCATTTTTTCATTGTTCCGTTCATTGGCCGAAGATTGGTGGAGGAGGGCTTATTTGCATTGTTGCAAATAAGTATTTTGTGGTGGGGGTCTTTGCATATTTCCTTGTATCATGATGGTGCACCATTCTTTTGACCTTGACTTCTATCTTCATGATGGCATGACTTTTGGAAGTGATCATTAGCTTGTTGGAGTGTTGGTTTAGGTGCTATCATGGTTGTTGGTGAGTAGTTGAGAGTGGGTGTGATTGTGACCTTATTCTTTTCATGATTTCTTTTTTGCATGATAGCCTTCCCACTCTCTCCTTTTTGGGATGGCTCTCTCAATCTTTCCCCTCCCTCACCTCTCATGGCCGGCCCAAGCATTGTGGGGGCTGTCCCAAATTTTTGGTGGGGATGTTTGGCTCATTTCATGTTGCAAAAATCCCACAAGATCAATCTCAAAATCCCCAAGTTCAATCCCTCCACAAAAGGCAATTCCTACAACCCCAAAATGAGACTTGTACACTACATTCTACAGCCAACCTTGAGCACGTCGACTAGCCTGCTTCGTGCCCAAGTTGCCTCGGCATTGAGGTGGGAGCCCGTAAAAGAAGTAGGCGATGTGGTGCACTTCCGGCGACGAGGAGGAGACGGCACATTCCGCAGGAGATCGGGACGACGATGAGAAGACCTGAGGACTCGGATCTGTCGGTATATCTCTCTTACCTTTCTTGTAGATAGTTAGGACTAGTTAGTGGTTCGATCCGGGTATTAGTGCGCGGCGGTTTGCCAGTTCAAGAAAATTTAAAGTTTATCACCGCTTCCGCATCTGGCCGTCGGCTTGATGGCCGGGGCGCCGCCGTGCACTTACAATGAGTCATGAGGTGATTCACCTCAAGGTAATTAATGAAGCATGGTTGATATTTTGAGATATTATTTCTAGATATTTTGATGCTTCATTATTTATCCAAATGACATAAGATATTTATTCATTCTCACTTACACATTTTCTCTCCTCAAGCTCTCTCTCTTAAACCCTAACCCTAATCCTCTCATGTGTTGAGATCCCAAGGGTTAGCAAGACTAATAGATCCCTAATTCTCTTCTATATCCTCTAGGTTACTTTGATTAGCACTCATAGCAACCTAGTTACCTCAAGTGAGAGGTTAAAGCTTGGAGAAGTAGCTTTCGGGTGGATCTTCTATCACATCGAGGAGGCCGACGAGGAGGTGATCAACGAGAACAAGAAGGACTTGATTCATTAGGTATAATCATCTATCATAGTAGCTAATCACTTCTATTTAGTTGTTAGTTAGGTTTTAGCAAAGATCCGTAAAGTTAGTCGATATTAGTTTAAACAAAATGATTGTTTTACCTATTCCGCCTCCCCGCATCATGTGGGGTGTCTAACGTCGACTTACAGCAATTTACAACGAATGAAAGATAAAAACCCTCATCTCACATCCCCGGCTTTTCATCCACGACGATCCATTAGAGTTCATATACACAAACCAATATCCATCACAGAAATTTGCAACCCCCAACTAACCGACATACTAGCAATTAGCGGAGGTTTACGAACACATTAAACATCACAGATAAAACCTGATTATCAAATAACGTAGAATTTTGATCAACAACCTTTTTCCATGTCTACCCCAAATGCAAGCCAGCACTGAAAAGACCTGGGCAGAAACAAAAAATACAGGAAAACAGAACACCCAAAAATAAGACAAACTTTGTAAATACGAGTCAACTCGGAGTCGACTCGGCCGCGGATCCACGGCGTATTGCACCAACTCGCCGCGCTTCCGCGGTCGTCTAACCGAGTTAGGCTCTCGTATTTTTCCAGTATTCTTATAATTCCCTCCTTTGAATTTTCATGCCTCTGAAATAATTTTTTCGACAGGTTTAAAATCGACAGAAACATGAGGGGTCCGGGGTTAAGTTTTCGTGTTTTTCCGATGATCGAAGTTCTAATAAGTTGCTAACACGCTAGTAAAGGTTTAGTAGGCTCTGATACCACTGTAAGTCCATGCCATGCACCCCACGTGTTCGCGGGGAGGCTGAATATATGAAAAACAATTATCAAAGCTTCGTAACACGGACTTGAGCACACGGATCGTGTCTAAGCCATTACTAGCAAACTACGAAAGGTTTAACTACTCTGATGGGAAGTTATACCTAACGTTACTTGTCCTTCGGGTCTTCATTGTTGTCCTTCGCACCTCGTCGGCTCTATGGAACATGGGTACCTCAACGGCCTCCTTGAGTCAAAGACGATCCACCCGAGAGTCTACAGTCCGAGCTCCTATCTCGAATCTGAGATAACTACGGCTTCTAGTTTGCTAATCTAGAAGTCCTAGAGGGTGTAGAGTATTTAGATGGATTACTTAGTCACTTTAAACCCTAGGATTCTCAACTCATGAGAGCTTTTAGGGTTTAAAGAAGAAGATGAAGATTTGAGGAGAGAGAAGTGTTTTGTGATATTGAATGAACTATTCTCATTTGTGAATATCATGAAGCATAATAATATCATCAAAATAAATATCTAGCTAATATTCATCAAGCTTCATTTAATTCACAAGGTGAATCATCTAATGAGTCACCTAGTGAGTCATGGATCATTTAATGAAACTATACCTCATCTCCTCCACCTCATTTAGTTTAAATCTAAGAAGAAATAAACACAAATGAGTCACCTCCTTCTAGAAGCTTCCCGACAAATTACAAGACTGCCCCTCCCATCCGTATTTCCAAAAAACGCGGATAAACTGAGACTGAATAAATCCATCTGTATAATACTAGGATCCGGCTTAAACCAAAGCCTACTAGTATTATCTGCCCGATCATAGTACGTGCACAAGTGTTTGTAAGTGATCGTGGCCCTGCCGTAAAACCATACGGCCTCTACACCTTTTGCCCGGTGCAGGGAAACTCTCTGTGTGGGACTCTAAAGACTCGACACTATGCTGGCAGTGGGTTTAACCATAGGCCGCAAGCGGTACTAGTTGTACGTAATGGTCCCCAGGTAGATGTCGATAAGAAGGACGATGAGGAAACCCATCCGAACTCCTACTGAGCCTGTATGTGACAATCTCCGTACAGTCTGGTCTGTTCGTCTAGGACTATCGCATATCGGGCCTAGGGGGCGGTAAACATCAGACCCCTAATAGCGGTATATGTCGTGTCGGAGTGAAGCCCATTACACCTTGAGAAACTACTGGAGCACCTACCAGTAAATCTCGCTTGCCCTGGCTAGGGACCTTTCGTAATGGCTCTCCACACACAGCGCGATATCAACCCCCAATACCGGGAGAGACGAATCCTGTCTAATCGCCACTGCCTCCAAGTGCTTCGGGACTGCACCCAACTACTACTTGTTTGCACGACTCCTTTGAGCCGTGGTAGGGTGGTAATCTAAGTACAGTGGGAACACACTCGAGGCGAAGTAGCAATGTTAAGTCAAAGGACTAAGCTGTACTCATGTCACCTGGGAACTGCAATCTGACGATAGGTATAGTACCAACCTGCAGTTCCCGGCGAGTCTTGTCCGATGTACTCGTAACCTAACGAGCACCTGCATACTATCTCCAGTTCGATGTACTGATGGCTGTGGGACAGACTATCTCCCCTTGCTGGGATGAGAAGCGTATACACCAGTCTACTCCGGAGTATCGATGCCCTGTCTAGATAATCTTATGACCAGGGACCTGTATAGGATGTTGCTTATAGACTACCCAGCCCCCACTAGTGTGACTGCCATCACAACGCTGGTAATCAAGCAAAGATCTTAAGGGCTCTACTAATATGTATAGGCGATATGTTAAAAGAAACATATGCACATATTAAAGTAGAAACAAACCAAGTAGCATACTACCATTTTTAGCAAGACTGTCAATACAACTGTGAATATCGCAACATTCCATTAAGTAATATACAATCTAGTATGATACAATAATGGCCTCTAGGGTATAAACACTAACACTGACAGTCACATAATCGAGTTAAGGTTTCGTTCTTCTAAAGGGTCCACATAATCGCTTGCAAGATTTTCTGAAAATTTTAAACTCGGAAAAAAATCCAACTCTTGGAAAATTTCCAGCGGGGAAAGATTGGGTTATTGATATCCGTTTAAACTTTTTAACATCGTCTAAATAACCCGAATACATGTTAGAATTACGATTACGAAACACTCCGAGTTGCTTTTGCAGAACGTTAACATCACATGAAAATTTAGCAAAAACAAACAACACCTGAAACCCTAAAACCCAGAGATTGGAACACCCTGAAAATTTGAAGCCCAAACTCCCCAAAAGACCTGGTGAGCTCGGTTTTGAGGCCAATGTGGCCGGCCAAAAGTCAGTGTAAATGCCTCAAATTTGCATGGTGTTCATGTTATATCACAAACAACATTCTGTAGCTGTTTTAAATTTTTTTTGAGCTCAAATGAAATTCGGCAGAAACTACTTTAGAGGGTTTCATGTTTCGGATTCATTTCGGTTTCGTAATCTAACAAACATCGTAGAATTTTCTAGCATGGCTCTGATACCACTGCAGGGTTTCCTAGCACGGCAGCAAGGTTTCAGGAGGCATCGTCCATGCCAATTTCAAAAATTTACCGTTCTAGCTAACCCTAACCTAGAATCATATACTAGAAAATCCGATGAAACAATATGCAAAAACTTTACATCTAAAGTGAACAAGGAATACAACCTTTGTAGACCGGTCCTTCACTTCATTAGCTCCGTGTAGTAGTCCTTTCGCTGCGATCATGAACTCTCGGACTCTAAAGAGGCTCCCATGAAGAAATGAATAAGCTTGCATCGAAGTCTTCGAGGCCGAAGATGATCTACGTCGAGGAGACACTAGCTCATGCTATCTCTTCACTAATGGTGAGATTAGTGAAGCAAACACCCTAAACTAAATGGCTAATAGTAGAGGATGATGAAGTAGGAAGTGGGCTCACTTTAGATTTATTTTTCTCACAAGGTTTCATCACTTTTTCAAACCCTAGAAAACTCTTTTCATTTGGAAGAAGAAGATGATGAAGTGATGAATGAATAATTCATGTGTGGTTAGAAATGCAACCCAAGGTGAGTATATCTCATACACTAACCTATGTAGAGAATAAACCATGGTCAAGGGTTAATGTTGGGTTAACAAATATCTTAAGCAAGACAAACAAGTGGACTTAGTCAATGGTTATCAAGTCTCCACAAAAATCAACCATGACAAATTCTAAATGTTTGAATTACATAAAACAATTAAAAACCCTAACACTAACCTAGCATGGTGTGAGTCTCAAACAAACATGTTGCATGTGTAACCTAGCATGACACACTAATATATATCACATATATAATTTGTGTGCAAAAAAGAAAACAATATATTTAACATATATCACATATATATCAATGTATCATAAGTGATAATAATGGATACTTAAATGAGCTAATATTAGTTAATGTAATGTAATATATCAAATATATAATTATACATTAAATTATTAAATCAACACTTGATTTAATAATCCGGCTATATCACATATAACCGACTAATATCAAATGTAACAACTTATCGAATCAACACTTGATCTGATAACTTAGCTATATCACATATAACATACGATGTCACAAAACTCGAGAATAGAATGCGGTATCACATACACGCATTAATCTCGATCTCTCACATATCACATATGTGCTCCTACTCCGTTTCGCATGAACGAGGAAACCTCTGTGTAAGACTCTAAAGACTCGTTAATACACCGGAAGTAGGTGATGATCATATCAAACACCCATAAGCCGCAAGCGGTCTGCTAAACGTAACGGCCACCCGGGTTTTGAGCGATCAGAAGATCAACAAGCAAGCCTGTTTGTACTCCTGCGAATCCAATCAGTACTACTACCGTACAGTCCGGTCTCTTCGTCTGATATGTTGCATATCACAGCCTAGGGGTGGTATAACGTCTGTCCCCGGTAGCCTGATAAGTCATGCCGATGCAAGGTCCATAACGGTTCGAGAAACTACTGATAACACTTACCAGTAAATATCAGGAACACTGGGCAGGGATTTCCTGTTATGTCGAATCGAGCATAGAGCAACATCAACTCCCAATACCGGGAGAGACGAAACCCCTCCTATCGTTCATTGCCTCCATGTGACTTAGGACTGTACCCAAAACCCACCTTTTTACACGATCTCTTGACCATGGTATGTTGGAAATCAATGCACAGTGGGAATCACACAAGTCTCTATGACGATCCCGGGTCTACAGACTAACCTGTACCAGTGTCACCAGAGAACTGCTATCCGACTATAGGTATAATACCATCTAGGAGTTCTCGGCAAGTCCGTTCAGTCTCGGCAAGTCCGTTCAGTGTACCCAGTCTCCACTGAGCACACGTATACCTTCTCTGATGTCAAACACCAATGGATGTGGGATCATCCATCGCCCATCATATGGGTCGAGAAGCGTATACGCTAGTCTACTATGGAGTATCGATACCCTGTCTCGATACTCCCACGACTAGGAACATTTAAAGGATGTACTTACCGACTACCTATGTCCCCACTAGTATGATCTGCATCATAATAATGGTAGTCAAGTACTCATCCTAAGGGATTTATCAACATGTAATAGAGGGACAACAAGTGTACATTTTAAGATAAAGTGAAACCAGATAGCATACTATCATGTCGAGCAAGAAAGTCCTTCCTATATATGTCCAAGCATCCACTACAATATACATCACATGTACAGTAATGGCCTCGAGGGCATACATATAACTAACACGAACATGCCCACAACAGGAGCTTCTTCTATGTGTTGTTCGTATCTCGACCATAAGTTCCGCTACTGAATTGCATACTGAACCCAAGTCTCTCCTGGCTTCACCCTGGCATTGATCAATGCCGTGATCGAGGTGCGTTCGCTGGCACTTTCAAAACGCTGGGTGAATAGTAACTCCATTTCTGTGAATATTTTGATGGAGTCATTCGGAAGTTCCGAGTACCATTCAAATGTCGTCTCCACTAAGCTGCCGACGAACAGACGAAGCAGCAGTTTGTCGTCACCTCGAGTATTGCCGCATAGAGCCCTGAACTGAGCGACGTGTTGATGGGGATTGCCCGTCCCCTTATACACATGAAATTCAGGGATCGTGTATCCTGGCGGGTACTTAATTTGATCATACCTGCTTGTCACGACCCGAAAGTACGGAACGTGACTGGCACTTAGATTACGAGACGTCTAAAGGCGTACCGTAACCGAAGTCAGCCAAAGCCCAGAAAATCTAAACCAAAAACAAAAGAGAGTGAAGGAAAAACCTTTAATGAAGACGATTTTCAAATCAATTAAGTTGCAAAGAATCCCTTTTTAAAACATCAAAAATTTCTGAAAATTTCGGCAGAGTCTCCCCTGTATTTTCTATCCCCCAAAATGGGTATAACAAGATAATAAACCTGTAATTATAAAAATGGCATCCCCAAGCGGGAACTAGCTCTTCGCCCAAGGCGGATCACAACCACATGCAATATAATAGTAATATCAAGAAAAAGAGCATAAAAGAAATGCAAATACCAGAAAACACACGTCGGCTCAAGTGAGCTCGACCCAAAAGAAACCACGAATATACAAATCTCTCAGTCTCATCACTAGGTCGCATATACAATACAAGTGGTAGATGGAGAATACTAGATACAATGATAAAGCAAAAAGAAATAAAGTATACTCGCAACCCACCTACGGGCGATGTCGCGAGTCTGAGCAAAAGGAACTGATGACAAGATAGCCCGCCGCTACAAGACTGACGGGTCCGACCTGCAAGAAACTGTGGCACAACGGGGGTGAGTTGCCAGCTCGTGAGTAAATATAACATCTAATAAGGCAATCGTAAGAATGCACGCAATGCACCACAACATGCATGTCCATATGTGCTATAATATCTCTAGTATGCATGCACAGGTATGCAATGTCATTATTAAGTCTTTAAGTGTTTTAAATGCTAAGGTTATTGAATTCCTAACTTTAAAACATGAATATCTGTATAATAGCTAAATATCATCAAGAAATCATCTGAAAACCCATGTCAAGCATCGACACCAAAAAGGAATCATATATGTCTCAATATCGGGCTCCGTCAGTCCGGATCGGCCCATATCATAAATCTCACGACAACGGTCGGTATCCTACGGATATCCGCCGCTCCAGACATCACCGGTAAGTAGTCTTCCCATGCCAGGCTTATCGTCTACAACTCGATCTTCTTGCCCCGGGGTACCATACCGGGTCCACCATGTACCCGAGATGGTTCATCCACTCCTCGAATCGGGTCTCGAAAACCAACAGAAAACATGAAAACTCATGGTGGACGACACATACATCACGAGAAAACAGCAACCTTGTTTTGAAAATGATAAATATAAGGTTTTGTTAAATTCTTGCGGTTTTCCCCCAAAAATCCAGAAATCGCAGCAATACTGAAATCCTCAAGAAAATCATGATGTCCACATGTTATGTATGATAAATGTCTATGGTATCAATGTGTATGATGTGAATTTTGGCTAGAGTTCTATGTAAATATGATGATGATGCGAGATATGTGCATGCGATGCAGTCTCATATATCAAGTATGAATGCAGGTGACGATATTAAGATAAACAGGTTCTATCGTGCACGTGGCATGTCACTTACCAAAGGCGTGTGTGTCACATGAATAGTGCGCGTGCAACAGATGCCAATGATAAGGTGTTCGTGTCCTACGAAATGATATCGCATAGATAGAGATGAATGTCCGTGCAATTTAACATACTGTTCGCTATAAGGGTATGCAGTGTACATGAATGGACAAGCTAACTAACAATATAATCTTGCAAAAAGTAGGGTAATCCTAACTAGGGGGGGGGGGGGCGCATCGCGCCATCCAGACGATTCCCCCATAGATGAATATATCTACTCACCTGAAATCCCCGCTAATCTGATCCGGCCACCGCTTTGCCTTTTCGCGCCGTGTCCGAAGTTTCCCCGACCGATCCTATATTTGCACAATATCAAGCATAAGATTACATAACCCTAATCGATGCAAGTCACATTATACAAATATCGACGCTCACAAATTAATCATAGCATGCGCTCGGTGCGCGGAAAAACGCACGAAAATCGCAATCCTTTAACAAGAATCGTCATTTCGGGGAAATCGGCAAAACTACAACCCGACTAGACGAAACCCCGCGTTCGCGCATTCTAATAATCCTATACGAAGCTAATAATATTGCTAACCTAACGCAAATTGACCGCATTCTATTTTCTACAAAAATCTAGTAAGCGAATTTCTAGCCGATTTGATACAAACATCGAAATTTGTCGATTTAGCAAGAATATAATTACACCATTAACCATTCTAATCAATTAGATAACCATACCTAACATAATCCAACAACTAATGTCTATAAAATAAACCAACAAGTTAGGGAAATGATTAAATTTCAGCCTCTCTCTTCTTTGCTATATAATTAAATGGTTGCAATGGTTCACTAAAATTAGCAGGCTATCCCAGATTATCTCGCCATAATAAAACATCATTAGCATGCAACAATCATTTCCCCACATTCATTATTTGATCAACCAAATTAATGTTCCAATACTCACTGCAACAAATGGAAGGTTTCACAAGTGGAAGAATAATGAGATTTCGGTCAAAGTCAAAGTGCAAGGAATTTAAAAAATAAAACCATACACTAAATACTATTTCTACACCTAATAAAGATTAATTAAGGGTGGATTAGCAAAACAATTGGTTTCGTACCTTAAGAAGATTAGAAGAAAATTCTAACTTGATAAGTTTTGCCACCAAAATGAGGACTTGCTTCAACAAAACTCTCAAGGAGGTCGAAAAATGAGGTTTGAATAGGATTAGTGAAGGATTTGTGTTGTGATTTATGTTAAATGGGTGTAGGATTGTTATGAGGTAGAGAGATATTTAGCTAAAGAGAAAAAAAAAATAAAGAAGAAGAGAGAATAAGAGATGGAGAAGGCTCTAGAGAGTGAGAGAAACCCAAGCCATGTCTCCTATTTAATGCACCATGCTTGCAAATTCCCATTTTATTTATTTATTTATTTTTTTCATTTTCCTTTAAAGAAAATTCTAAAACCATACCACATTTTAATAGAAAGAACATGTTAGAAAATATTGTTTAGGTTGCCATGGTTGCATAAATTAGTATTAACCAATACTGACCTATGATTAACACTTGATTTGTGTGTGCGCGCATGTTAAAGTAATATTTAATAATTAATAAATAAAGAAAAAATTATGTAAATAAGTAGTTAAATAAATACTAATTAAATACCAATAAAATAGCATTTACATAATTAAAATAGTTATATTCATGTTTAGGTGGAAAATAATTATTAAATAGAATTTAAGGAAAATATGTATTATTACTAATTAACACATAATTAACCTAAATGAATTTCTAAAGCCTTACAATCTTCCCCCCTTAAAGAAATTCGGTCTCCGAATTTAGAATTTAACTACGCGTACCTTCAAAAAGATGGGGATATCTCTTCCTCATCTCGACCTCGGTCTCCCAGGTGACCTCCTCGCTGTTCGGGCCACGCCAAAGGACCTTGACGGACGGTATGACCTTCGACCTCAATTTCATCACCTGCCGATCCAAAATGACCACCGGCTGCTCGGTGAAAGAAAGATCACGCTCTAACTGGATCGTCTGGTGCTGAATCACCTGGGAAGGATCATGAAGGTACTTGCGGAGCATCGAGACATGGAATACGGGGTGAAAATCGGGGAAGCTGGGCGGAAGAGCTAACCGATAAGCGACTGGACCAATACGCTCTAGGATCTCGAAAGGACCAACATATCTAGGACTCAGTTTCCCTTTCCGCCCAAATCTCATCACACCCTTCATCGGAGAGACCTTTAGGAAAACATGATCGCCAATAGCGAACTCGAGTCGGCGACGGTGCCTGTCAGCATAAGATTTCTGCCTGCTCTGTGCCGCTCTCATCCTGTCCCGAATCAGCTGTATCTTCTCGGTCGTCTCCTGGACAATCTGCGGCCCCAAAATACTGCTCTCCCTGAGCTCTGTCCAACATACAGGCGATCGACATCTCCTCCCATATAAAGTCTCGAAAGGTGCCATCTGAATCGTCTCCTGGAAGCTATTATTGTAGGAAAACTCGATCAAAGGAAAATGACGATCCCAGCTACCACCGAAATCTAAAACACAAGCTCTGAGCATGTCCTCAAGAGTCTGAATCGTACGCTCCGACTGACCGTCAGTCTGAGGATGAAAGGCTGTGCTAAAACTCAATCGGGTGCCCAAAGCTTTCTGTAGTTTCTGCCACAATCGGCTGGTAAACTGGGTGCCACGGTCGGACACGATGCAAGTCGGAACACCATGCAGTCGCACTATCTCATCAATATAAACCTGGGCGTACTGAGAAAATCCAAAAGTGGTCTTCACTGGCAGGAAGTGAGCCGCTTTCGTCAGTCGATCCACAATCACCCAAATAGAGTCATACCCTCGACTGGTCCTGGGTAGACCCACAACGAAGTCCATGAAGACCTGCTCCCACTTCCACTCAGGGATGGGCAAAGGCTGTAACTCGCCGGCTGGCCTCTGGTGCTCGGCCTTGACTTGCTGACAAGTCAGGCATCTCGACACAAAGTCTGTAATATCCTTCTTCATCCCGTCCCACCAGTAAACCTCTCTCAAATCACGGTACATCTTGGTGGAACCTGGGTGAACACTGTATACTGATCTATGTGCCTCCTCGAGAATATCACGCCTCAGTCCCTCTGAATCTGGCACGCACAGTCGAGTCCCAAATCGAAGTATTCCCTGATCATCAATCACGAACTCAGAAACTCTGCCCTGCCGAATCTGCTCAATAATCCCTAAGATACGGGCATCGCCGGACTGTGCCTCGCGGATACGGTCAAGTAACTGTGGGCGTGCTCTGAAATAGGCCAGCTGTCCCCCCGTAGGAGTAAACTCGAACTGCACTCTGCTATCACATAACGCCTGCCAATCCGTCGTCGATTGCATCTGTACTGCGCTCAAACAAGATAAGTTACCTCCGGGCCTCCTACTCAAAGCATCAGCCACCACATTCGCCTTGCCCGGATGGTATAAAATCTCGCAGTCATAATCCTTCACCAACTCCATCCAACGGCGCTGCCTCAGGTTCAAATCTTGCTGCTGGAAGATATATTTCAAACTTTTGTGGTCAGTGAATATCTGGCACGACTCACCGTATAGATAATGTCTCCAGATCTTGAGTGCAAACACCACTGCAGCCATCTCTAAATCATGGGTGGGGTAGTTCTGCTCGTGTTTCCTCAGCTGCCGAGAAGCATACGGGATAACTCTGTCGTGCTGCATCAATACACATCCCAACCCCACTCTAGAAGCATCACAATATACCACGAACCCGCCTGATCCTGAAGGCAATGCTAACACTGGTGCAGTAGTCAGACGAGTCTTCAACTGCTGGAAGCTATCCTCACATGCCGTGGTCCAATCAAAAGGAACCCCCTTCCGGGTCAACCCGGTCAACGGTGCAGCAATGCGGGAGAAATCCTGGACGAAACGTCGATAATAGCCGGCCAGACCTAGAAAACTGCGAACCTCTGTAACTGATACTGGTCTAGGCCAACGCTGAACTGCCTCGATCTTCTTCGGGTCCACGCAAATACCATCTCTCGTCACCACATGACCCAAGAAGTCGACACTGTCTAACCAGAATGCGCACTTGGAGAATTTGGCGAACAGCTGATGCTCCCTCAAAGTCTGCAATGTGATACGTAAGTGCTGCTCATGTTCCTCCCGGCTCCAAGAATAAACCAAAATGTCGTCAATGAACACAATGATGAACTGATCGAGATACGGCCTGAATACGCGGTTCATCAAATCCATAAAAGCTGCCGGGGCATTGGTGAGCCCGAACGACATCACCAAGAACTCGTAATGACCATAACGAGTACGGAAGGCAGTCTTCGGAATATCCTCCTTCCGAACCCGCAACTGGTGATAACCTGATCGTAAATCAACCTTCGAGAAGAACCCTGCACCCTGGAGCTGATCAAATAAGTCATCAATGCGGGGTAGGGGATACCTGTTCCGTACAGTAACCCGGTTCAGCTGACGATAATCAATGCATAAACGCATACTTCCGTCCTTCTTCTTAACAAACAGGACGAGAGCACCCCAAGGTGACACACTCGGTCGGATAAGCCCTTTGTCCAGCAAGTCCTGTAACTGATCCTTTAGCTCTCTCAGCTCTGCCGGGGCCATCCGATAAGGAGGTATAGAAATAGGCCCCGTGCCAGGGATCAAGTCAATACAGAACTCAATCTCGCGCTCTGGTGGCAGACCAGGCAGCTCGTCAGGGAATACATCAGGAAACTCTCTCACAACAGGGACCTGGTCCAACGGAACCTCTGTGGAGCTAGTATCACAAATATAGGCTAAGAATCCCTGACACCCTTTCCTTAAGAGCTGACCAGCGCGAAGAGAAGAAATCAAGCTGGGAAGGGTAGCACTACGATCTCCCTGAATAATAAGAACCGGCTCACCAGGAAAACTGAATCTGACTGCCTTTTCACGGCAGTCCACGGATGCATAACAGGTGGCTAGCCAGTCCATACCAAGAAGAACGTCAAAGTCTAGCATATCGAGGAGAATCAAATCAACTGAAGAATCTGTCTCCCCGATACGAACAGAACACGATCGATACACAAAACGGGCAACAAAAGACTCGCCTACCGGGGTAATAACGACAAGCGACTGATCTAACGGAGAAGACTCTCGGCCCAACCTCAGTGCAAAGTACGTGGATACATAGGAATGTGTGGAGCCTGGATCAAATAATACCCGTGCATCAAAAGAACATAATGGCAGAGTACCTGTCACGACGGCATTGGATGCCTGTGCATCCTGAGGAGTCAATGCGAACACTCGGGCCTGTCCACCACTAATAGCTGGTTGTGCTCTGCCTCTACCTCGGCCTCTGCCTCTGCCTCTGTCTCCTCGTCCTCTCTGAACCGGACCGCCATGCCCACGGCCTCTAGAAGCATCTGACTGGCGTGGAGCATCATCAGGAGTAGGGAGTAAAGCTCTCTGAGAAGGTGGTGAAGGTGGTAAAGTCACATGTGGGACTGTCGCCGCACCCTGGCGTCCCATGGTACAGTCTCTGACACGGTGGTACTGACTCCCACACCGAAAACATCCTGGAGACGACTGCTGGGTCTGTGGATATGAACCAAATAACTGACCTCGTCTCAATCCTCTGCCTCCACCATCTCCCGGAAATAATCTATCGCGGTGTCTGCCCATCTGCCGCTGAGCTGGCGTATCAGTACGGATCCTCTTCAGCCCAGAAACGACCGGAGTCTCAGCAATACGCTCCTCCAATAGTAAGGCTGCATCCATCGCGGCTGCGTATGTGTCAAAATGCTGGGTGCCGATGGCAAGGAATAGCTGTGTATCAAGCCCTCGCACGAACCTCTTTATTCTCTTCTCTTCAGTGTCGATTAGGTACGGAGCATATCGAGACAACTGGGTAAACTGTATATCATACTCCGACACTGTCATCCCAGGAGTCTTGCGCAAAGACTCAAAACTACGGGCTCGAGCATCTCGGACACTCTCCGGAAGAAAACGGGAAAGAAATGCAGATGTAAACTCATCCCAGGTCATAGAAGGCAGACCTGCAGCTCGGCCTCTCTCTACTGAGTCGTACCATGTTTGGGCAAGACCCTCCAGACGAAAACTCGCAAACTCCACCAATCTATCCTCAGAATACCTCAACGAACGGCAAATCCGAGCCATCCTATCAAGAAATTCCTGTGGGTCCTCTGTCGCATCTGTACCGGTAAAAGCTGGAGGTCTCAATCTCATGAACTCCTGTAGTGAAACGGGGATAGTCTCCGTAGTAGCAGCAGGAGTGACCATCTGTGCAGCAGGTACGATCGTGGTCTGTGCGGTGTAAGGAACATCCTCGGATCTCTGAGCCCGACTGGACTCAACTAAAGATCCCATCATCTGTCGCAACTCTTGCATGCCGGCCTCTAATCTGGCAATACGGTCTGGATAAGGCGGATCAGTATGACCCTGAGGGACAGGTGTATCATCCTGCTCGATCCTCGCCTCAGACGGGCCCGCCCGAATCTCATCCTTAGCGGCAGCCCGCTGAGCTCTCGTAGTCTTTGGCGGCATCGAAGTTGAATAATAAACAGGACTGATAAGATCATTGAAATTGAATCAAGGAATGCAAGGAATCAAGAAAGGAAATACAAGCAATTATGTCCTAAGGTCACTTAGGCGGAGTACCGTATCGTAAGTATGCCGCGGATCATACCCACGCTACGCCACTCTGCTTAAGTCACCTACTCCATCTACCAAGGTCGTCCTACACTCAGAAAGGTAAAACCTACGCTCTGATACCAACTTTGTCACGACCCGAAAGTACGGAACGTGACTGGCACTTAGATTACGAGACGTCTAAAGGCGTACCGTAACCTAAGTCAGCCAAAGCCCAGAAAATCTAAACCAAAAACAAAAGAGAGTGAAGGAAAAACCTTTAATGAAGACGATTTTCAAATCAATTAAGTTGCAAAGAATCCCTTTTTAAAACATCAAAAATTTCTGAAAATTTCGGCAGAGTCTCACCTGTATTTTCTATCCCCCAAAATGGGTACAACAAGATAATAAACCTGTAATTATAAAAATGGCATCCCCAAGCGGGAGCTAGCTCTTCGCCCAAGGCGGATCACAACCACATACAATATAATAGTAATATCAAGAAAAAGAGCATAAAAGAGATGCAAATACCAGAAAACACACGTCGGCTCAAGTGAGCTCGACCCAAAAGAAACCACGAATATACAAATCTCTCAGTCTCATCACTAGGTCGCATATACAATACAAGTGGTAGATGGAGAATACTAGATACAATGATAAAGCAAAAAGAAATAAAGTATACTCGCAACCCACCTACGGGCGATGTCGCGATTCTGAGCAAAAGGAACTGATGACAAGATAGCCCGCCGCTACAAGACTGACGGGTCCGACCTGTAAGACACTGTGGCACAATGGGGGTGAGTTGCCAGCTCGTGAGTAAATATAACATCTAATAAGGCAATCGTAAGAATGCACGCAACGCACCACAACATGCATGTCCATATGTGCTATAATATCTCTAGTATGCATGCACAGGTATGCAATGTCATTATTAAGTCTTTAAGTGTTTTAAATGCTAAGGTTATTGAATTCCTAACTTTAAAACATGAATATCTGTATAATAGCTAAATATCATCAAGAAATCATCTGAAAACCCGTGTCAAGCATCGACACCAAAAAGGAATCATATCTGTCTCAATATCGGGCTCCGTCAGTCCGGATCGGCCCATATCATAAATCTCACGACAACGGTCGGTATCCTCCGGATATCCGCCGCGCCAGACATCACCGGTAGGCAGTATTCCCCTGCCAGGCTCATCGTCTACAACTCGATCTTCTTGCCCCGGGGTACCATACCGGGCCCACCATGTACCCGAGACGGTTCATCCAATCCTCGAATCGGGTCTCGAAATCCAACAGAAAACATGAAAACTCATGGTGGACGACACATACATCACGAGAAAACCGCAACCTTGTTTTGAAAATGATAAATATAAGGTTTTGTTAAATTCTTGCGGTTTTCCCCCAAAAATCCAGAAATCGCAGCAATACTGAAATCCTCAAGAAAATCATGATGTCCACATGTTATGTATGATAAATGTCTATGGTATCAATGTGTATGATGTAAATTTTGGCTAGAGTTCTATGTAAATATGATGATGATGCGAGATATGTGCATGCGATGCAGTCTCATATATCAAATATGAATGCAGGTGACGATATTAAGATAAACAGGTTCTATCGTGCACGTGGCATGTCACTTACCAAAGGCGTGTGTGTCACATGAATAGTGCGCGTGCAACAGATGCCAATGATAAGGTGTTCGTGTCCTACGAAATGATATCGCATAGATAGAGATGAATGTCCGTGCAATTTAACATACTGTTCGCTATAAGGGTATGCAGTGTACGTGAATGGACAAGCTAACTAACAATATAATCTTGCAAAAAGTAGGGTAATCCTAACTAGGGGGGGCGCATCGCGCCATCCAGACGATTCCCCCATAGATGAATATATCTACTCACCTGAAATCCCCGCTAATCTGATCCGGCCACCGCTTTGCCTTTTCGCGCCGTGTCCGAAGTTTCCCCGACCGATCCTATATTTGCACAATATCAAGCATAAGATTACATAACCCTAAACGATGCAAGTCACATTATACAAATATCGATGCTCACAAATTAATCATAGCATGCGCTCGGTGCGCGGAAAAACGCACGAAAATCGCAATCCTTTAACTAAAATCGTCATTTCGGGGAAATCGGCAAAACTACAACCCGACTAGAAGAAACCCCGCGTTCGCGCATTCTAATAATCCTATACGAAGCTAATAATATTGCTAACCTAACGCAAATTGACCGCATTCTATTTTCTACAAAAATCTAGTAAGCGAATTTCTAGCCGATTTGATACAAACATCGAAATTTGTCGATTTAGCAAGCATATAATTACACCATTAACCATTCTAATCAATTAGATAACCAACCCTAACATAATCCAACAACTAATGTCTATAAAATAAACCAACAAGTTAGGGAAATGATTAAATTTCAGCCTCTCTCTTCTTTGCTATATAATTAAATGGTTGCAATGGTTCACTAAAATTAGCAGGCCATCCCAGATTATCTCGCCATAATAAAACATCATTAGCATGCAACAATCATTTCCCCACATTCATTATTTGATCAACCAAATTAATGTTCCAATACTCACTGCAACAAATGGAAGGTTTCACAAGTGGAAGAATAATGAGATTTCGGTCAAAGTCAAAGTGCAAGGAATTTAAAAAATAAAACCATACACTAAATACTATTTCTACACCTAATAAAGATTAATTAAGGGTGGATTAGCAAAACAATTGGTTTCGTACCTTAAGAAGATTAGAAGAAAATTCTAACTTGATAAGTTTTGCCACCAAAATGAGGACTTGCTTCAACAAAACTCTTAAGGAGGTCGAAAAATGAGGTTTGAATAGGATTAGTGAAGGATTTGTGTTGTGATTTATGTTAAATGGGTGTAGGATTGTTATGAGGTAGAGAGATATTTTGCTAAAGAGAAAAAAATAAAGAAGAAGAGAGAATAAGAGATGGAGAAGGCTCTAGAGAGTGAGAGAAACCCAAGCCATGTCTCCTATTTAATGCACCATGCTTGCAAGTTCCCATTTTATTTATTTATTTATTTATTTCATTTTCCTTTAAAGAAAATTCTAAAACCATACCACATTTTAATAGAAAGAACATGTTAGAAAATATTGTTTAGGTTGCCATGGTTGCATAAATTAGTATTAACCAATACTGACTTATGATTAACACTTGATTTGTGTGTGCGCGCATGTTAAAGTAATATTTAATAATTAATAAATAAGGAAATAATTATGTAAATAAGTAGTTAAATAAATACTAATTAAATACCAATAAAATAGCATTTACATAATTAAAATAGTTATATTCATGTTTAGATGGAAAATAATTATTAAATAGAATTTAAGGAAAATATGTATTATTATTAATTAACACCTAATTAACCTAAATGAATTTCTAAAGCATTACACTGCTCGGATAGGGTCTCCCAGTTCTGACGGTTTGGCCGGCAGCTTTATTTTCCTGATGAGCTCGTATTTGTTGAGCTATGTCGTCATCAAGCACAGCTTTCAAGATCGTCTCCTCTCTGGCTGCTGATAAAGTCGGAAGAGGTTTTGATGTCTCCCCTCTGCCGTCTTCAATTATTATTAGGGGATCTTCAGCTGGAGGGTCCGGCTGAATCATCATCCCGACCATATCTTGGAATAGTAGCGCCATTTGCTTTATATTAGCCGCTCGTTCCACGGCCTCTTTATATTTTTCGAGCATTCTTCGGAAGAACTCGGCGTCGGTTTCCTGCTCCTGGCTTTGATCCGATGATACTTCCGTGCTTTCCTTCTACCCAGTGAGTGTGGCCATCTTTGTCAGCATTTTCTGGAGCTTTTGTTGCTGCTCCTGAGTTTTTGTCACAGATCGTGTGAGTGGTCGATGACCCGTAGAAGTACGGCTTTCCTCTTTTCCGGAAGCCATGTAGACGGTGTGCACTACCATGCCCCTAGACTTGGGGCGTTTGGATTCAACGCCTTTGAGATTTATTGTGGACACGGGGATCTTCTCTGGCCTTCTCTTTTTATGAACGGTCAAAGTTGAGGGGGCTGTTGCAGCCGATGCTTTCCGTGGTACGACGGCGGTGAGATGGTCCTCCTCTTGCCGACCCTTCATTTTCTTCTGTCGGCAGGAGTAGTCTTTATCGATTATAGAGTCTTGAACTCTTCGCCAGACCCTGTGGACTTTGGAGGATAGCCGCTGAGAAGGCTGCTCCGGCTTCGCCATAATAACATTTTCAGCGGGTGGAGGAGACCTTTTTAGCACGGCAATTAGAGAGTTCTTGCGCATCCTCCTGAGCGGCTCAAAGCTGTTCCCAGTTGGAACAGCAACATCAATTTCCACCATTGGAGCTGGTGGAGTCAGTCCAGAGGGAGAGCTGTCCCCAGTTTTCCTCACTCGGCGCCAGTGGCGACGTCGAGCGTGTCTTGCAGATAGGACTGGCTCAGTTACGGGGGTGGCTTCATCATGCCCCCTGTTCTGGTGAAGGGCTGCTGGGGTCAACCTATCGAAGACTGGCGTCCGCTGAGAGGGAACGATCAATCTTGCAAAGACCGACTTTTTGGCAGGGGAATCATTTTTAACGACCTCGCCTGCAGCAGGAGTTGGAACGTCCAGTCTTGCGAAGACCGATCCCTTCGCAGGAGAAGCCCCTTCGACTATCGGAGTTGGAATGATTATCCGCTTCAGGAAAACTCCTTCAAGTTTTGCAGGCCTTTCTACGGGCCCACTGGAGCTTAGGCTCAGCCTTTCGAAGACTGATGCAGTGGACTTGGATGACCCGTTGAGAGGGGCCGCGATTGTTGTAAGCCGGTCGAAGACCGACTTCTTTGGAGCTTCCTATGACGGCACTGGAGCGTTGAAGCTTGTTGGTGGGATTATGGTCCTGAAGAACAACCCAGTGGTGGCCTGTGTCACCTATTCCACCGGCATTGCGAAGATGGAGGCCGCTTGGGGCCCGTAAGTTACTCCTCCAGACGGGGCGGAGCCGGAATTGTTGTTGCAATTGGTGCAGTTGGAAGCCATTGATCTTCTTTTCTCTTCTGCACGGAGCAAGACACCAAATCTTAGTACCTCGAATCCACAGGCAACCATAGCAGACCGCGATTTGTTCGCGAAACATGACACACGAAGTGTGGAGTGGAAAGAGGAAAAGGTTCCATTGGGCGTGCCAGAATCTGTTCGCAGCCGAAAGACGCGACCGGGACGTTAGGACGTCTGACCTGAATTTTGGGGGCAGATGCTATTTGGTTTTATCCGTCCACTTCTCTGAAGATGCCAAGTTGATTTATGGCACCGTGTATCGGAGGTTTTGACGGATGCGGCCGTTGTAGAGGACTTCGTCAGATTCCTCCTCATTGTGAGGGGGTTTTGATTGTGGGGACGCTCTTCCCTGCAGGCGCAAGCCCCTGCAGTTAATTACATTACCGCGTAGAGATAACCACTTTCTCCTACTCCAGATGTTCACTTCATGTCATGTATATTTGTTTTGGTTTAGGCTGCCCGTGGATTTTATACGGAGACTAATTTTTGTTGTCGCCCGTAGGGCGGGGATTAGTCCAAATCCGTATTTTCTTAGATTTGGGTTTGGTTTGATTTAAGGATCGTTAACCTCGTTTGAGATTAAGATCAACTTAAATGCTTGTTAAGGATATGTTTGTCTAAGTTTTAGACTAAGATCTACTTAACAAGGTTTTAGGATCATTTAGATCCAACGAAAGAGCATTTGAGCCCTATCATATTAGTTTAGGGGTGTTACAGTTAATTGGGTTTAAGAACATCATAGTCCGTGGAGTTTAAGGACATCATAATCCATGGAGTTTAAGGACATCATAGAGTTTTGTTTAGGGACGTTGCGGTCCATCATTAGTTTAAGGACGTTGCGGTCCATTTGGTTTAAGAACATCATAGTCCATAAAGATTAGTTTAAGGACATTACAGTCCATAGTTAGTTTAAGGATATTACGGTCCATTGGGCTGTATCCATAGGTTTGGAAATGTACCAAAAAGTTGTTGGTTGTCGAGACCCGCCACCTCCCTGAAGACGTTAAGGAATTATAACGACATGTATCAGAGGTGTGGATAAATGTACCCTTGAACCAATGTCTCGACTGAGGGGGATGTAATAAACATCATTTTAGATGCCATTTGTTAGGAGATCATTAGCTATCTTTGGGACTGAGATCGGTTTGGTGGACCCTGAGCATGAGGGGCTCAATTGATTGTCTTCGGGAGATTTGGTCTATGTTTGGCTAATATTGGCCTCTCATAGTGTTAAACACTAGTATATGCTCAGCGCTCACATGCTCTCACGTGCAGCTTTAAAGCAGTGTTAAACACTGAAATTTTGGGGGCGCTCACGTGTGGCAAGTGAGGCGCCTGAAAATTGACGCTGTTCATTGGGGTTTATTCCCCTTTTATATATGTAAGTGTTAAACACTTAGCTCCCTGTGGTGCTGACGTGCGAACACGTGAGGCACCTTCAAAATGTGAGTGCTGCTTTTGGATATATTTCTTTTTCATATGAGTGCTGATCAATTGGTTCATTAAATGGTCACGTGCGGACACGTGAGGTATTCTCCAAATGTAAGCGTTGTATTTGGTTGCTGAGCGCTTAGTTCATTAACGCTCACGTACGAACACGTGAGCTGATCTCAAAATGTTAGCGCTGCCTTTGGGCTCAATCCCTTTTCTGTATAAGTTCTAAGCACTTTTAGAGGGCCACGTGGAATCACGTGAGGTGCCACAAAAGTGGTAACTGTCTCTGGGTTTTATACCCTTTCTCTTTTGGAAGTGCTAAGTGCTTTTAATGGGGTCACATGGGGACCCGTGACTTGATCTCAGTTGTTCTCGTTCACTCATCAAGGGTGCTCACGTGGGAGCACGTGATCGGCCGTTATCATGTTGGGTGCTAATCTTTTTACGTGCATGGAGATCTTGAGTTTTAAGACTTTCAAGCCTACTATTTTGTAAGAATTAAATTCTTAGGACTTAGTTTTTCTCTTAGGTTTTGGATCTGCATGGCAGAATCTCCCCGATGAGAATTAAATTCTGAACTTGTGGGAAGATCTGCTTCTGCAGATCTTTTAACATAAGGAAGAACTAAGTTCTTATATGAAGGGTTGAAACCTTGTTTTATCAGAGGAATTAAATTCCTATATACTTTTTTGGAGAATTAAATTCTCTGAACTTAGATCTTCCCCTAGGTTTTGGATCTGCATGGCAGAATCTCCCCGATGAGAATTAAATTCTGAACTTGTGGGGAGATCTGCTTCTGCAGATCCTTTGGCAGAAGAAAGAACTAAGTTCTTTGGAAGAGTTAAACTCTTATGGAGACGAAGATGAAGTAAGGTGTTCTCTGTGTTTTGTTCCTTCTTACCTAGGGTTTCTTCTTTTCTTTAGAACATGCAGTTTATCGGGGCGGAGGGGGTTCTTCTGTTTAAGACTTGAAGTCTTGGGTCCTTTATATAGGGGAAGCTAATTTGTTGAATCAGTTAAGGAAATCTCTCATTGAGAGATTTCTTAATTGATTTTGGGAATTTATCTACCGTCGGATCTTTGATCCAAGGACTTCTGTTTTACAGAAGACATTTTTCTTGTTTTTAACAAGATTGGGAAAATATTTTCCCATACAGAACTTATTCTGTATTTTGGTGATTTTTAATCACCATTGGATCTTTTGATCCAACGGTGCTCTGATTTACAGAGCATAATCTTTCTTGTTTAGAAAGATTTGAGAAGTATTTCCTCAATCAAAATTTATTTCTGTATCTTGGTGATTTTTAATCACCATTGGATTTTTGATCCAACGGTGCTCTGATTTACAGAGCACAATCTTTCTTGTCTAGAAAGATTTGAGGAGTATTTCCTCAATCGGAATTTAATTATGTACTCTGATGATTTATCATCTTCATTGGATCTTTGATCCAATGGTGGAGAACATTTAGTTCTAGCGCTGGCGCTCTCGTACTTTGCACGTGAGGCGCTGCCTCATAGTCTTTGATTCTTGGTGTTGGCACTTTTTGCGCTAGCGCTCTCGTGCTTTGCACATGAGGCGCTGCCTTAGGGTCTTTGACTGATGGCGCCGGCGCTCTTGGTGCTGACGCTCTTGTGCTTTGCACGTGAGTCGTGGCCTCAGCGTATTTGACTCTTAGCGCTGGCTCTCTTGGTGCCAGCGCTATCGTGCTTTGCACGTGAGGCGCCGCCTCAGAGTCTTTGACTCTTGGCGCTGGCGCTCTTGGGGCTAGCGCTCTCGTGCTTTGCACGTGAGGCACTGCCTCAGTTCAAATTTCAAATTTTGAACAGAGCTTTGCTCTCTGATTGGGGGAAACAAATGCCCCCCACCGTTGCGCTCACGTGGCTTACACGTGAGTGCAGCTGTGGCATCCTTTCCACCGTTAGATCAACTTGGAAGTTGGATCGACTTCCAGCGCCTATAAATAGGGCCTTTGGCCCTTGAGATGACTTCTGTTCATCTTTCCCCTTCTTGTTTTTCTGAGAATTTAATTCTCTCTTCAGAGCATAGATCTCTGCCCAAAGAACTTCCTTTACGTTAGAACTTTGTTCAAATATTTGGTAAGAATCATGTTCGACCCCATTAAACAGAGCTTTTCTATTCTTAGATCACAGATCTTAAAGATGTGTTTTAGGGTTTCTTAACCCGTTAAATGAAAACAGAGCTTTGCTCTTCTTAGATCATAGATCAAAAAATCTTCTTTTAGGGTTTCTTAACCCATTAATAAAGAACTCTTAAAGTTCATTTTGCAGATCTTAAAGATGTCGGAGTTTCGTAAAAGCTTTGCTTTTTAGAGTTTTGATGGATTATTCCATCGTTTTCATAGAGCATAGCTCTTAGAATTTTTAGGGAATTTTATTCCCCTCATAATTAGAGTTGACAGACGTCACTCCTGTTTACAGAGCGTTGTTCTCGAGGGAGTTTAACTCCTTGGCCCGAGGAGTCTCTCATTAAATAGGGATCTTTTTTAGGATTTCTTCTTAATGAGTGATTGTCTCATCAATGATGAGCCGTCACCTTGATTTTGTGGGTCCCCCTTGGTCCATTTCCACTGCATTGCAGTATGGAACAAATTTAAAGTACCAAGTATCAGAATTTGGACTGTAGCATTGGCGGCTAACCCTCGTTCCTTTTTGCGTGGGTACTATGTCTTTCGACACTTCCTTCCCGTTTGTTCTCCTGGAGAGTTCCTATGCAGACGCGCCGGTGGATCGGGAAGTTTTCGCACTGATTAAAGATCACGACCCAGAGCATATGTCTCTTCATTTATGGGAGTTGTGGTACAACCAAATTATTCGGGGTCGGCGCAGCTTCTCTTGTGCGGTGGCCTTCAGAGCCAATTTCCGCCATTAATTATGCTGACTCACCCCAGGTGAATTACGCGGTAGAGGAGGTTAGCTGGATTACGGATGGACGCAGTTTTCGGGATAATTCTCAAGTGTTCGGCGTGTTCTTTCCCATTCTTTGAATACACCAGGATGTCGTCGATGAAGATGACAACAAACCTGTCTAGGTACTCTCAGAAAACTTGATTCATTAGGTTCATGAATATTGCTGGTGCGTTGGTCACTCCAAATGGCATCCCAAAACTCGTCATGTCCATAACGAGTTCTGAAAGCCATTTTGTGGTTATCAGATTCCTTGACCTTCACCTGATGATAACCTGAACGAAAATCTAGCTTAGAGAAAACACAAGATCCACTCAGCTGATCGAATAAATCGTCGATGCGCGGGAGTGGATACTTGTTATTTATCGTTACTTTGTTCAAGACTCTATAATCGATGCACATTCTGTATGAACCTTCCTTCTTCTTCACAAGCAGTACTGGTGATCCCTGACTTAAAGTGCTGGGACGAATCCATCCTTTCGCAAATAATTTGTCCAACTGAGTTTGGACTTCCTTCAAACCATCCGTACTTAATCGATACGGTGCTTTGATTACTGGTTGTGCTCCTGGTATTAAATCAATGCCGAACTCAAGAGATCGATCGGGAGGCAAACCTGATATGTCTTCAGGAAATACATCGTCGAACTCTCGAACTACCTCTGGCTTTGCTCCTTCCTCCGCTTGAATTGCCGCAATCACTGCCTTCTTTGGTTTCTTTTTGTAAGTACTTGGCTCTAGGGTATGGTCTCCACTTTTGAAATAGAAAACCAGATGCTCTGAAATCTCGAATACTACCTTCCTTTGATGACAGTCAATGGTAGCATAAAATGTTCCGAGCCAATCCATACCTAGAAACACATCGAAATTCAGTATGTCCAGCACTTTGAAGTCAGCATAGAATTTCTGCTGGAGACAACTACTGGATACAAGCTGTATCCCATTGTTGCCTTTATAACGTCGTTCCATGAACTGTCATTCCAGCTGGATACAAGCGCTGTGACTGGAATCGCATGAGTTCGGACGAACCGTTGTGACATAAATCAATAAGATGCTCCAGTATCGAATAGTGCTAGTGAAGGAAGTGAGGCTACTAAGATTGTACCTAAGGTATGTGGGATATGTTTTAGGTATAGGGAAAGATATGTAGGTAGGTGTTAAGACTGAAAGAAAAGTTTGAGAAGAAAGGGTTACCGGTGATGACTTGGCCAGCCATACTTGAGGTAACTGCTGGTCATACAATAAGGACCCTAGTAAACATAGGTTTAAGTGGGACTAGTCTCTTGAGCCTTAGGGAGTCGGAGATATGGGTGCTTGCCTATTTAAAGTAGACAACTTAACAAACGGTGTTATCAACATGGTAATTGTCTTTGAAAAAGACACAAATCCTGCCGTCCATGTGCAGCAGTCATCGATAACACCAAAACCTAATTCAGGATTCAATTTCTTTTCTAATTGTCTGACTCAGACTGAGTCTCAATATAATCAATCTGATTTGAATATAATTCAAGTATGAAATTACAAAACTAAAAATTCAATATGAATCAATCTATTCAATCTATATTGACTGAACCGAACCATGGATATACATCCATCTACATGATTCTCCAGTTACATTCATTTACTAATATCATGGTTCCGGCAAGTCATCCATCTATATAAATCAAGACAATACAATACAAATAATACAATCAAGATATCGCGGGGTTTATAAAGGGTGGATTGGTATGGAAGGTGTTAGAAGTGGCACAAGACAGCAACCATAAAGACACCTAACCTGAATTCAATTGCCGTTGTATCATAGCTGAACGGTTCCTTGCACTCCATATACCGTAGTCTCTGGTCTAGTGAGACTCCCCTCGTATACACTGGCCTCTTCTGTACCAAGCTATAAACTACAGCGTTAACACTAATTACAACATTAACAATATACTCTCTATTTTGTCTATTCCATTCTTGTCTATTTACGAGACTGTAAGTGCACTGCGGCGCCCCGGCCGTCAATCCGAGGCCAAAATGCGGAAACGATACTTTTCTTTTAACTTTAAAGCCGGCACCACCGCACACTATAAAACCCAGATCGGGCCATTAATCTAATCCGAGCTAGCTAGAGATGGGGTAGAGAGATATACCGAGCGATCCGTGTCCTTCGGTCTTCTCGTCGTCGTCCCGATCTCCCCGCGGAATCTCCGGTCTTCATCTCCTCGTCGGAAGGGCACCACATCGCCGGGTTCTTTTACGGGCTCCCACCTCTGCAGCGAGGCAACTCGGGCACGAAGTTGGCGAGTCGACGTATCCAACAATGCTGTAGGCTAGTGTAGCACTCTTTATCTCAAGGGGTTTAAGAAGTTGCCATGGTTTTAGTGGAGAAGGAGATGCAAGCTTTTTGTGGAGCTATATGAATTTGTGCATGTTAGTTATATCTATGCCCTAGAGGCCATTACTGTACATAGGATGTATATTGTAGTGGATGCTCGGACATATATAGGGAGGACTTTCTTGCTCGACATGATAGTATGCTATCTGGTGACTCTTTACCTTAACGTGTATACTGATTGTCTCTCTGTTACATGTTGGTAAAACCCTTAAGATGTGTACTTGACTACCTGGACTATGATGCGGATCATACTAGTGGGGACATGGTAGTCCATAAGTACATCCTTCAAAGTCCCTAGTCGTGGGTGTATCGAGACGGGGCATCGATATACCAGAGTAGACTAGCGTATACCTTCTCGACCCATACAGATGGGCGATGGATGATCCCATATCCATTGATGTTTGACATCAGAGATCATATACGGGTGCTCAGTAGAGACTGGGTACACTGGACGGACTCGCCGAGAACTCCCAGATGGTGTTATACCTCACGTCAGATGGCAGTTCTCTGGTGACACTGGTACAGGTTAGTCTGTAGACCCGAGATCGTCATAGAGTCTTGTGTGATTCCCACTGTGCTTTGATTTCCACCTTACCACGTCCAAGAGGGCGTGCAAAACGATGGCTTTTGGGTACAGTCCCGAATTACATGGAGGCAATGAGCGATAGGAGGGGATTCGTCTATCCCGGTATAGGGAGTTGATGTTGCGCTGTGTTCGATTGGCTATAACCGGAAATCCCTGGCCAGGGTTGCTGAGATTTACTGGTAAGTGTTACCTGTAGTATCTCGAACTGTTATAGACCTCATATCGACACGACTTATCGAGCTATTGGGGTCTGACGTTTACCACCCCTAGGCGAGATATGCGACATATCAGACGATCAGACCGGACTGTACGGTAAGTGTTACTGGTTGGATTCACAGGAGTGTGAGCGAGCTTGCTCGTCGATCTTCTGATCGCTCAATACCCGGGTGGCCGTTACGTTTAGCAGACCGCTTGCGGCTTGTGGGTGTTTGATATGATCATCACCTGCTGCCGGCGTATTGACGAGTCTTTAGAGTCCTACACAGAGGTTTCCTGGCTCAAGCGAAACGAAATAGGAGCGCATATGAGATATGTGCGGGACCGAGAATAATGCGTGTATGTGATACCGTATTTCATTCTCGCGATAAATGTTTCGATTGGTTGTATGCGATATAACCTAGTTATCGAATCGAAGATTGATTCGATAAGTCGATACATTGTATACGAGTCGGTTATGTGCGACATGACCGGATCATTGAATCAAGTGTTAATTTAATGATTTAATGTATAATTATATATTTGATATATTACTTTGCATTAACTAGTATTGGTTCATTTTAAATGGATTTTCTCACTTCATGTTCACAAGTTGTATATGTGATATCCTTTTGTGCACTTGTTTGTATCATGTTTGATGATACATGCTCACTTGGGTTTTATGTAAAGTTTAAACCATGGTTATGTAATGGTTAGGGTTTTCATTTTCTTATTCATTTATTTATTTCTTTTGTTCATTTTGGCAAAAGAAAATGATAAAGAGAAAATGGTGGCTTTCTTTGTTCTTTGCTTGAAGCTTCTTGAAGCTTCAAAGCATCTTTGACTAAGTGACCATTTTGTCTTCATGCTTAACCCTAACCATTCAAACTAACCCTAGTTCATTCTCAACACTTAACCAAGGTTAGGATATGATAAGTATTCATTTTATTATTCTTTTTGAATATACTAATGATATTCTATCATCTTCTTCATCTTGATCAAGAAGAAAAGCTTGCCTCCATCAATGGCAACTTGAGAAAAAGAGTGAGAAATCCAATTCTAAAGTGAACCCACTTCCTATTTCTTCATCCTCTACCTCTTGCCAAGTAGTATAGGGTGTTTTCTTCACAAGTTTCATGACTTGGTGAAGTGGGAGCTTGATCTTGTGATGCATCGACGTAGATCATCTTCGGCATCGTAGCCGACGACCTAGCCCGCCCATTTCTCCGATGAAGCCGACGCTAGAGCCCGGGATCCGATGATCGCAGCGAAAAGACATCATCACGGAGCTATGGAGGTAGAGGATCAGATCTACAAAGGTTGTATTTCCGTTTAGACTTAGTTAAGTTGTTAACTAGTTGCTTTTTTCGCCTAAAATTCTAGTTAACGATCCGTATTAGGGTTTCTCGGCACCAGAAAAATTTGAAATTGGCATGGTTGATGCATTGTGAGACCTCATTAGTGTGCCTAGGAACCCTTCAGTGGTATTAGAGCCTAGCTAGAACCTTAGGCGATGCGTAGACGGAGTTATAAGCCCGATCGAACCGAAACCCTAAATCCAAAATGCTCTCTCGACATTTTTCAAAAACTGGGTTTTTTCCAGATTAAAAATTCTTAAAATATTCAGCAGGAAATTCTAAGAATTACGGTGCAAAAATTACCTAATGATGTGTCTAAAGAGCGGCAGAACCGCGGGATTAGCCACCTATTGCGGCGGTTCCCCGCCCATTTAGTCTCTTTAGTCAACCATTTTTGCACAGTAACTTCTTTATTTAAATGCCGAGTTTTATGGGAATTTTTAATATTTACTCAAGAGTTGCGTTTTCTGGGTTGTATTAGGGACTCGGTATTTCGATCGGATTGTCTAATTTTGTCTGTGTGCTTTTCCGGATAATTTTAGAATATGTTAAAAAAGTTCGACCGGATATAAATACCCACTTTTTCCCCTGCCGGGAAATTTCCATTTGTTGGATTTTTCCATAGTTTAATGACGTTCTAAGTAGTGCAAGTAACGTGACGGTCCCTCTAGAAGACAACAAACCTTAACTCGATTATGTGACCGTCTTGAACTGCCCTTTGAACCTTAGGGTTTGGGGTAGTACGGCGTGCCACATGTGAGGCGTTGGCTTGACCCTTCTACGGCTGGACCGTTGGTACTGAGGTATGAACTGGATGTTTTTAAACTTGTTTCATGTGTTGAGCTGTTTCGGGAAAACTTGGGTGTTTGACTGTTCGATCGGAAAGTTTAATATTTTCTATTTATCTGGAATGTGATACAATAATTGGAATTCACAAGTAGTTATGAGATAACTAATATGAATGTTATAAACACAACACTTTAGTCTCAGTTGATCGGTTGCCACGGAATTTTGATGTGATCAAAAGTCCGTCGCAATCACGTAGTGTACGCGGATATTCGCCGATAAACTTAATAGACAGCTACACCCCTTAGCCCCGACCAAGTGACTGTAGGAGAACCCCGTCGCCGAAAGCATCCGTTCGGGTGCTCGCGGTAGCAGTGTTCCTCCTTGGTGCACTTTGTCGACAGTATCGGGGGTGCGGCCGTCTACTAAAGTTTGCGACGAGCATTCGATCAGGATGTCGGGAATCCTGTTGAATTGCCCGACTTGATATTGAAAAGTGTTTTCGATAAAGAGACTAAAATGCGGGGTTTATAATTGTTAGGCATGCGATGTCTAAGTAATTCATTTGATTAGGCATGTGATGTCTAAGGATGTTGCGGATTCCAACTGTTGTACTTTTACACTTTCTTTTCTGTGACCGTAAGTGTAATATGTGATATCGCCGGTTTCGTTGCTATATGTCAACGACAATTGGGATGCACATATTTACTTACGTTGATGACATGTGATGTTATGTGTTGTTGGATATGTTATATTGGATCGTCGTGTTTGAATAGCCGGGGTTTTTTTATGTGAGATGAGTGTTTTTCATTTTCATTCATGTAGAAACTTGTATGTAATATTCTTTTATTGGGGCACTTCCAGGTTGCGGAAGTTGTCACCGTTTGTATATTATTTACTTTTCCACATTAGGATAGACCCAAGGAGGGGAGCACAAGTAACCGGGTTCTGGGGTCCAGTGGGAGACCAACTCGAGGAGTCGAGTCCGGGTCTCCTAACCCTAGAATTGGTAGGGTTGCTTGCCGCTCTCGTAGGGGTCTAGGGGTGTGGGATTGGCTATTCATCACGACCGTGGAATCCGTGTTTTATACTGGCTCGTATTAAAAACACGGACGTCCTAGTATATCAATATTTCATATGATATTTTCTGCTGCGTTATCTGTGATGTGATCATTTGATGTTCTGTGATAAATACTGTATATAGTATATATGATATATTATATAGGCGTTACTTATGTTTTACACCCGCGCTAGCCCTGCCCCGCTCTGCCGTTAGTCACCTAACCTAACGGTGCATGAGGGGACATCGAGGCGAATGCGGATGGCATAAGTGTACGTCGTATTTATCTGTGATGTTTAGGTATAGTAAATGATGGGACTTCATTAATGTGATTAATGAAAGAAAAGAAACCTAAGATGTTGTGGAATCGAATTTCTAAAATAAAAGAGGTAGCTACAGTTCTTGCTTTGCACATCGGTATATATGATATATCCTGCACCTTATTTGATAAGGAAAGGACCGAGATCCCTTCACCGGGAGTGACTCCTTTAGCAATAACTGGTAGATGCTACATACTCGGTTTGTCTTTTGATCGCTTTTAAGAGTTCTGCTTTGCACAGTGATATATATGATATATCCCGCACCTCATTCGACGAGGAAAGGACCGACGATCCCTTCACCGGGAGTGACTCCTTTAGCAAAACTAGAAAAGCCTCAAAAACACTCCATTTTAAAATTCATTCGATCCTACAACGATATCAAGTTCATTACGCAATAGGTTTTCAGAAAAACCTGTCGTAGCCCTCCGTCATTTCAGATAAATCCTGTTTAGTATTCGTGCTGCGTTTGTTGACCTTGTCAAGGCGCAGTGTGCGGTAGCTAACCAGTATTTATCTGCTTATGCATATGATGCAGATTGGGTTAGGGTAGTCGTGCGACCTTGTTGACCTTGTCAGGGGTCGTGCGGGTGGGTTTGATTCAATCAAGAAATGACGGGTTGAACTTGACTTGCGGTCTATGGTTTGTTGACCTTGTCAAGGTCATAGATCGTTTGGGGCAAAATATTATCGGGAATTTCAAGTGTTGAAATTTGCAATGAGATTGCATACCTTCTATGAGATAGTTGGATCCCGATACCCGCTGCGAGTAAGAGTTACTCCTGGGAGAGTTTTACACATTACAATTAGCCGATCAAGTAGGTGTCTAGAAAGGTGTCAACGGGGTTAAGCCTCTGGGAAAACGAGGTTTACAGTGATTAGGTTCGTGCGAAAGCACGGGGGACCTCCCTCAAAGTACCGACACTGGCATGGCTGAAATATTGGCGAACTTGTAGCGTGTAATTAATCCTGGCTAGTCTTTCCTTTTAGGGTTTGAAGGAAGATTTGATAAAAACAGTGGGAGCCATCCTGATTAGATAAAATAATAACCAATCTATTCTTGCAAGAGCGCACGCTGAGTGTTTTCTTCTCTCTCTCTGCAGGTAGCGACCATATCACGCCTTAATCAAGATAATAAAATGGATATATTGACCGATCCCGCTTGTTATACTGAGCTGGGGAACGTTTGTCCCGCTCCAACTTATAATTGTTATAAGACAGAGCAGGAAATTGGGGAATACCAGAATTCCCATGCCGCCCAAACGAAGAAAGTGCATATGATGCATCTTCTTCGGGTGTGTTCGTTACACAGAACTGTTTCTCAATATTCTTTACGTCCTAGGTATGTGATACCAGAACAGGATCCCAGATATGTAATCTGTTACATAGGGCTTCAGACTGGTAAAGAACTGAGAATGGGTGATAAGTTTCATGAGGCAGAAAACGGGGCAAGTGTTGCAGCCAAGTCTGTTGGTCACTGTCACCCTGTATTACCAATACATTGATTCTGAACGAATGTTATTAGATACCGAACCTGATATACAAAATCATATCACTCTCTTTATTAGTAAAGAAATGATAAAATTTTGTATTGTTGGATAATGTTTTGAACATTTCCTATATCAAAAGTTGATCGGTTCAGGCATGTTATCTAAAAGCATTGATGTTCTAAATCAAACTACAGTTCTTAGTATACGGAACACACACAAGAGGAAGAGTTCACATATGAACGAATCCTTCTTGAGGTATTGTAGACTAGGTCATATCAATGTGACCCGACTAGCTAAAGTTACATTTAGATGTATATTTAAATCAGTTTGAATTTACATCTTGTGAAACTTTCCAGTCATGTCACAAAGATTAGATGACCGTAGCTCTGTTTACTGGAAACAGAGAAAGAGTTAGTGAACTCTTGGGATGATACATGTGGATGTATGTAGGTCCCCTGTCTACATGTGCATAGATCGGTTCTTTGTAATTCATTACATTCTCAGATGATCTCTTTAGATTCAGACATATGTTCCTGTTGAAACGCAAGTCCGAACCTTTTGAGATATTCACAGAATATAAGATAGAAGTAGAGAACCAAAATACGGGTATAAGTATTATGTCCTTTGATGTGATCGAGGAGGAGAATACTTGTGCATGGAATTCCTGGACTATTATAATGGAGAATGAGATTCTCTCTCAGCATTGCTCCTCCGTATACACCATAGCACGATGCTATATCGGGGCGGAGCAATCACACCCTATGTGATAAGGTGTGCTCTATGATGAGTACTACTGAGTTACCTATTTCCTTTTGGGAGTTATGCACTTATGAAGATGCATACCTATTGAATAGGGTCCCGATCAAATCAGTTGCCTACCACTTCATATGTGATATGGAAAGGGAAGAGCCCATATCTTAAGTTAGTTAAGATTTGGGGTTGTCCGGCCTATGTCTGAAAAGCAAAATCCGGACAAGCTCGAGGCAAGATCTGTTATGTAGAACTGGAAATGTTCTAGCTATACAAACTGCAGCTGATGATTTGATAGAACCAAAGGATTCAGTAGAATCCAACGAACCTCAGCCTCTCCGCCGATCTAGTAGGGTTCCTCACCCACCTGAGAGATACTTCGGTTTCTCTATGACAGTGGGAGCGAGGATTGCATCATGAGATGATGACCCAACTAGTTTCTAGCTGGCCATCAGGAGGGGACTCTGTAAGAATGGCTGGATGCTTTGCGATCTGAGATGGAATCCATATACACCAACAAAGTATGGACTTTGGTTGCGATATCTGAAGGGTTAAATCCCCAACAGGAGCAAGTATATCTTGAGAAGATTACTTGGTGTAGATGGAAAAGTTGAGACTTTCAAAGCTAGACTTGTTAAAGGTTTTCGTCATCGACCAAGCCTGGATAATGATGAAACCTTTTCCAGGGACGATGCTTAAGTCCATCCAGATAATACTTGCCACTGCTACATACCATGACTGTGATATCTGGTGGTTGGGTGCCATGACTACTTTTCTAAATAATGATTTAGAAAAGAACATCTATAAGTACACAGCCAGAGGGCCTCGTAGACAGTGGGAACAGCGGAAACGCGTGCAAGATGTTATATGTCATAAAGCAGGCATCGCAGAGTTGGAACATCTGTTTTGATGAGTTAGTCAAACAGTTTGACATCATCAAAATGGTAGATGAACCTTGTATATACAAAAAGGTAGTAGGGAGTATGGTGGTGATCCTCGTAGAGTACGTGGATGACATACTCTTGATAAGAAAGCAGTTTCGTATGCTACGCTCGGTCAATCTCCACTTATCACACTGATTCTCCATATAGGATCAAAGTGATACCTCCTAAATCCTGGGTTTAGGATCTATGAGATAGATCTAATTGGATATTAGGATACTCACTAGTTGTAGTGAGATGGTATCAATTGATCCTGGGGAGAATCACTGGAAAGGTTCCAGGGTGATAAAGACGACTGAATGTCAGTCACAGGCATTGTTTTTACCCGCAGTAAAGGGACGGTATGTTACAAGAGTTCCAAGCTAGATACCGTGGCAAACTAGACGATAAAGGCTGGATACATCGCTACTTAAGATGCTACCAAAGAGGCAGTTTGGGTGTAAGTTTGTTCATGAGATGAACTTGGTTGCTACCATTGTGTGACAATGGACGTGTGGCTATGGCCCAGGAACCCCGTTCCCATCAGTGACCCAGACGTATTCTGAGGCAGCATCACCTGATCATGGAGATAGTTGATCTCCAGGGTGATCGAGGTTAGGAGAGCAGACTCAGAGGATAACACGGCGAATCCACTCACGAAGGGCCTATTCCCAGAGAGAGACTTTTATGGGATGGTTGAGTATGAGATACTTCAACCACTGCTACAGATGGCCCTAGTGCAAGTGGGAGATTGTTAGTTATATGTATGCCCTAGAGGCCATTACTGTACATAGGATGTATATTGTAGTAGATGCTCGGACATATATAGGGAGGACTTTCTTGCTCGACATGATAGTATGCTATCTGGTTACTCTTTACCTTAACGTGTATACTGATTATCTCTCTATTACATGTTGGTAAAGCCCTTAGGATGTGTACTTGACTACCTGGACTATGATGCGGATCATACTAGTGGGGACATGGTAGTCCATAAGTACATCCTTCAAAGTCCCTAGTCGTGGGTGTATCGAGACGGGGCATCGATATACCAGAGTAGACTAGCGTATATATTCTCGACCCATACAGATGGGCGATGGATGATCCCATATCCATTGGTGTCTGACATCAGAGATCATATACGGGTGCTCAGTAGAGACTGGGTACACTGGACGGACTCGCCGAGAACTCCCAGATGGTATTATACCTCACGTCAGATGGCAGTTCTCTGGTGACACTGGTACAGGTTAGTCTGTAGACACGAGATCGTCATAGAGTCTTGTGTGATTCCCACTGTGCTTTGATTTCCACCTTACCACGTCCAAGAGGGCGTGCAAAACGGTGGCTTTTGGGTACAGTCCCGAATCACATGGAGGCAATGAGCGATAGGAGGGGATTCGTCTCTCCCGGTATAGGGAGTTAATGTTGCGCTGTGTTCGATTGGCTATAACCGGAAATCCCTGGCCAGGGTTGCTGAGATTTACTGGTAAGTGTTACCTGTAGTATCTCGAACTGTTATGGACCTCATATCGACACGACTTATCGAGCTATTGGGGTCTGACGTTTACCATCCCTAGGCGAGATATGCGACATATCAGACGATCGGACCGGACTGTACGGTAAGTGTTACTGGTTGGATTCACAGGAGTGTGAGCGGGCTTGCTCGTCGATCTTCTGATCGCTCAATACCTGGGTGGCCGTTACGTTTAGCAGACCGCTTGCGGCTTGTGGGTGTTTTATATGATCATCACCTGCTGCCGGCGTATTGACGAGTCTTTAGAGTCCTACACAGAGGTTTCCTGGCTCAAGCGAAACGAAATAGGAGCGCATATGAGATATGTGCGGGACCGAGAATAATGCATGTATGTGATACCGTATTTCATTCTCGCGATGAATGTTTCGATTGGTTGTATGCGATATAACCTAGTTATCGAATCGAAGATTGATTCGATAAGTCGATACATTGTATACTAGTCGGTTATGTGCGACATGACCGGATCATTGAATCAAGTGTTGATTTAGTAATTTAATGTATAATTATATATTTGATATATTACTTTGCATTAACTATTATTGGTTCATTTTAAATGGATTTTCTCACTTCAAGTTCACAAGTTGTATATGTGATATACTTTTGTGCACTTGTTTGTATCATGTTTGATGATACATGCTCACTTGGGTTTTGTGTAAAGTTTAAACCATGGTTATGTAATGGTTAGGGTTTTCATTTTCTTATTCATCTATTTATTTCTTTTGTTCATTTTGGCAAAAGAAAATGATAAAGAGAAAATGGTGGCTTTCTTTGTTCTTTGCTTGAAGCTTTTTGAAGCTTCAAAGCATCTTTGACTAAGTGACCATTTTGTCTTCATGCATAACCCTAACCATTCAAACTTACCCTAGTTCATTCTCTACACATAACCAAGGTTAGGATATGATAAGTATTCATTTTATTATTCTTTTTGAATATACTAATGATATTCTATCATCTTCTTCTTCATCTTGATCAAGAAGAAAAGCTTGCCTCCATCAATGGAAACTTGAGAAAAAGAGTGAGAAATCCAATTCTAAAGTGAACCCGCTTCCTATTTATTCATCCTCTACCTCTTGCCAAGTAGTATAGGGTGTTTTCTTCACAAGTTTTATGACTTAGTGAAGTGGGAGCTTGATCTTGTGATGCCTCGACGTAGATCATCTTCGGCATCGTAGCCGACGACCTAGCCCGCCCATTTCTCCGATGAAGCCGACGCTAGAGCCCAGGATCCGATGATCGCAGCGAGGAGAAATCATCACGGAGCTATGGAGGTGGAGGACCGGATCTACAAAGGTTGTATTTCCGTTTACACTTAGTTAAGTTGTTAACTAGTTTCTAGTTTCGCCTAAAATTCTAATCAACGATCTAGTCTAGGGTTTCTCGGCACCGTAAAATTTGAAATCGGCATGGTTGATTCCTTGTGAGACCCCTTGAGCTTGCCTAGGAACCCTACAGTGCAAGCCAAAAGAGATCAAATCCCACCTCACAAAAATGGGACAGCCCCAACATCCACTTGTGGATGGCCATTTTTGTTTTTGTGGAGGGAGAGAAAATTCAAGGGGGGATGGCAATAATTCAAGAGAGATTGATGAGAAGAAATGATCACCAACCAAATCCAACACTCCATCAACCATCATAACTCCAAAGGTCAAGCCATCGTGAACAAAAGAAAGTCAAGGGATGGTGGAACTATCATGAAACCATCATGATGCAACAATATGCAAAGACCACCCTCCACAATGCTAATTTGCACAATTGCAAATAAGCCATCCTCCACCAATTTTCAGCCAAGGAAAAATACAAAGGAAAATGGCCGAAACGGAATGCAAACTGGCAACTTCAGAAAACTGATCCCGTAACAAATTACAGGAAAACCCCGCTACTTTATATACATACCCGCATTTGTATTTCGACCGATTACAAATGCAATGAGACAAAATCTACACTGTACAATACTAGGATCCGACTTAGACCAAAGCCCGCTAGTATTATCCGTCCGATCATGATCCGTGCAATACCGCACGTATCTGATCGAACCCTGCTATATCTCCATACGGCCTCTACAGCGTTTCACCTGAAACTTGAGAAAACGGTCTGTGGGGAACTCTAAAGACTCGTCAATACTTTGGCTGTGGATTTAACCACTAGCACGTCAGAGGTATTAGCCATACGTAACGGGCTACCAGGTATTGACCAAAAGGGACGTCGATGAGCGAACTCATCCTGACACCCTACTGAGCCAGTCAGTGACAATATCCGTACAGTCCGGTCCGTTCGTCTATGAGCATCGCCTGGCGGGCCTAGGGGGTTGGCAAAAGTAAGACCCCCAAAAGCGGTACAAGTCGTGTCGGAGTGTAGCCCAGAACACCCTGAGATACTACTGGAATACCTACCAGTAAATCCCCTGCCTTGGCCAAGGACTTCGTGTAATGGCTCTCCTAGACACAGCGCGACCTCACCCCCAATACCGAGGGAGACGAACCCCTACAGATCCGCTCACTGCCTCCATGTGGCTCGGGACTGTACCCAACTAAAACCTGTTTGCACGTCTCCTTTGAGCGTGGTAGGGTAGTAATCAAAGTACAGTGGGAACTCACACGAGACAAATGACGATCTCAGGTCGATGAAGTAACCTGTACACATGTCATCAGGGAACTGCTATCTGACGTCAGGTATAAGACCAACTAGCATGTTCCTGGCGAGTCCTGTCCAGTGTACTCATAACCCAATGAGCACCTGTATACATCTTAGGTGAACCAACTGACACCAGTGGCTTGTGAGACCGGCCACCGCCCCTCGTCGGGGTCTCGACTGTATACACTAGTCTACTCTGGAGTATCAATGCCCTATCTCGAAACTCCCTCGACTAGGGACCTTTTAAAGATGTGTTTATAGACCCCAGCTCCCACGTATATGATTGCCCTCATACGGCTGGCAGTCAAGCAAGAATCTTAGGGGCTCTATCAACGCGCAATAGTGACCTGTAAGGTCACCTAAATCAGTATACGATGATAAAGATAAACCAGATAGCATACTATCATCTTGAGTAAGACTGTCCTATCGGGATAGGTCCTCCATCAATCATTGCAATCACGTGCCTGTGATCCAATAATTGACTCTGAGGGCACTATCTCCAACAATATCCCACTTGCACTCAAGGCTAATTATTGCGATGTCGCATACTCACAGCCCGTGTGATACCGAACACCCAACTCCTCTACTGATCAGTCTCACAAAACCAGTTTGCGAAACTAATGTGTTCGAGGAATAGCCTCAGTGAGTGGATCCGCCTTGATGTTTCTTTCTATGTCTCTCTTTATCTCAAGTTCGCGGAGAAAGCCATCTCCCGCAATGAGCAATACCTGTCTTAGAATATGTCTGGATATCTTATGGGACCTAGCTCATAAATGAACTCCAAATCCAAACTTCTTAGACTGTATCGTCAACTGAACTTAATCAGTATCCTACGTCATGCCTTCTTCAGTATCCGCCTGGACCACCTGTCCATAGTGCTGCCCCTCGTCAGAGGGAAAACTATAACTCTGACAACCAATCTGTCATCCAGGTCACCTTGGAAGCCTGGAATGATAACTGTCTCCCAATTGAGGCTGTCGTTATCATATCCCAAGAACATCCACTTATGTTCTAAAACTTCTTCCGATCGTTTCTCCAGGATTTGATCAATATCAACATATTGCATCTCGTACAGAAACAATATCTGGTGTGGTACTTGACATCTCATGATTGACTCAATTGCCTAAGCAAGTGATCTGCCAATCATGCACATCCCTCTCCACTTTAGTCTATAAGACACCTTTAGAGAGGGTGACTCCATCACCTGCAGGTACACAACCGTGCCTGGAGTCTTCCATTCTAAAACACCTTCAGAATGCTTTCTAAGTACCCTGATTGGGAAACTACCCAAATCTAGATCTAAAACCATAGATCCAGTAACCAGAATGTCTTGATATTATATCCAAGTCCCATGTGGAGAAACCACTGTGTGACGACCAAAGTATAACCGATCGTAGTATAGGAATATTACTTCCTACTCAGTGTGTGTCATCCAAATACCAGGACATCATACCCTACTACCTTCTTAACAGATCCATCCCCTATTCTGATGAAGTCAAACCTATGACTGTCACATCAGAAATAGATGATCTATCTCCGCTATATCTGCTTAAGTCTATGAATAGACATAAGCCACTTGTCCACTATGCTTCCGCTGCTCCCACTGACTACGACAACCCTCTGGCAGAGTCATATAGACGTACACTTCTAAAGCTAGTTTAGAACGACGCTATACTCATCCTCCTGCCGGGTCTCACAGTCTGGAACAAAAACAGTGGCAAGTCTGGGTAAACAAGAACCTCCCTGTCACCGTCCTTGAGGCATACAGAAGTACCTCTCAAGTGCCTGAGGTTACCCACCATATCTGTGGAGTGGCTAATGGAATGTCAATTCAGATTTAATCTTTAGGTTCTTATCAAATCTTCAGTAATTGTCTGCGTTTCTGGAATCACTTCCAGTTCTACCATACTCCCACTACTGTTTTCTGAAAAAATCCATTTTTGTTAAAACTGTACGAGTCAAGAACAATATCACTATTGATCTTCCAGATGGTAGAAAGTCAACCCTCGTCATAGCCTGGGTCAACCCACAAACAGCCATTACAGAAACGTGCCTTGAGTTATCCAGAGTCTGGTTTTAATCATAAGCCGGACAACTCCCCGTACCTTAACAATGTTAAGATATGAACTGTTATATATCCAATATAGAACCAGAGGCACTGATTTAATTGAACCAGATTCAAATCATGCAGCTGTCTCCAGTGCATGTTAACTAAATTGAAGGAGGCCGATCAGCGTTACTCAACTTAGGAGTGCTTCCAATTATGAGTAATCTGAAAGAGAAGCAAGTTCTCTTAATCATTACTATCAACTGAATACCCTACACAAGTATCTACATCTTCGATCACCTTGAAGAATCCTGATACTTGCAACACCTGGTTCTCTACTTTATTCATATACCTATATGTAACATTTCAAAAAAAAATATTATTTTTGGGAATATTTATAATTTAATATTATTTTATTGAATATTTTAATATTTTGGCATTATTAAATACAAATAAATGGGAAAAATTTTAGAAAAATTATGGAAAATTCTAAAATAGGGTAATTTATAGAATTGTGCCATTTTTAAGTTTTTATGATCAGTTATATGCTAATTTAGTGCTAATCGCGATTAAAAATCGCTAATCGGTTTTTTAGCAATTTTGTGCAAAACATGCACATATCACTTTTTTCACACTTGTGCATTTTCTATCATGTTATTTGGGGTTAATATTCTAGTGAGAAGGTTTTGGAGAAAAGGAAAAGAAAATGGAAAAGGGAATAAAATAATGAAGCATGGTGTGAGAGAGAGGCATGGCCTTCTTTGACCTTGGACTTAGCCATCTCTTCATTTTTCCTCTCATCTTCTCTCTCCCTCTTCCTCCATATCCTGCTGAAGCTGCTGCCTCTCTTCAACCTCCCCTCTTCAAGACCCAAATCACCTCACAAACTTCACTAAAACCCCACTCTCATTTCACAAAAAATGTGCACAAGCTTGCAAGCTATAGGATGGACCAAGAAAGTTTTCATTTTGGCGCTGTTGAGGATTCATGTGGGTCTCATGAGGTAATTCCTCCACAATTAGAGTGGTAATTCTTGTGCTTAAGCTTCGATTCAAGTTTCATATTGATATTGTGTGTTTTTGTGGATTTGAGGATAACCTAGTAAGGGTTTGAGGAAAAATTGAGTTGTGAAGTGAAACTAAGACTTGTTGTGACATTAGAATCTTGGTGTGATGTTATATTGGACCCTAACCTGAAGTTTTAACCCAGAATACGGATTTATGAGACGATGTCGGGAAAAACTGCAATTCTGGGATTGTATTTGGGAATCTGCTATCACCCGAGACATCCTAAAATAAAATTGATTGGACAGTGAGATGTGCAGGCACCTAGGAACCACCACACAGGACCCCAAACCCTAACCCATTACCCGGCCGCAGATTTATTCTGTTTGGCCGCAATTTGTGGCAATACCTTGACCAAACTTGCTCGTTTTGGTTCTGTAGCCCCTACATGCATAGATTAGACTCCTGATATATATAGATTTGTCTAGTTTGACCTAGGGTGAAATCTAGAGCCTATATCCTAAGTTGCTGTTTTGGATTCGTGATTCCGTATTCCGTATTTTTAATTCTGAAATTGTGTATTGTGTTTTACCTCGACTATTGGGCGTTTATGCGACGATATCGAGGATTGATTGATGGTTTTGAAGGCGTGCCCATAGGTTCTAACCTATAGGCCCCTTACCTTATCGTTTTGGGTTTAGTATGCCGTTTTAGCTTTGATTTGGTTTTAATGCGCATATACGATATTTTGATATGTAGGTACCCATAAAGACTTCGGGACGACAAGGAAGCGCGTGGCGACGTCCACAAATGAAGACGCAAGGTGAGTAGATTATATCTACAGGGGGAAATCGGGTGGATGGCATATAGCACCCCCGCAGTCCGTAGTTGTTATATTATATATATGATAGTTAGGTGTATTATGGATAGTGTAGGGTTAGAGGTGACTAGTGTAGTTCATGGTCGTGAACCCTAGAATAGATTTACACTTACACGCACACCCTTGCATATTCATTATACTTGCACTGTGTTTGATGATAATGGATGACATTGGAGATGAGTCGATGATGTTGGGCATTGTGCCGCGAGATCGGTGATTTGATGTGATTCGTATTTGGGATACGATACATGATCTCTAGCTGGCCTTAGGACGTGTGCTTGCACACGCAGTTCATAAATGGTATCGATTTGTACTAGACTTAGATCAATACCGCAGATTATGTGTTATGATGATAATGATACCTGATATCTGATGAGAGGAATGTGATATTGAATCGTATCCAGCTATTGGGATGCCGTACGATGATTTGCCGTACGAGCCTATATTGATGATAGATCCGCACTCATGACTTGAGGATGTCTTACAATATACTGTATCGTACGCGATATTATTGAGGCGGGATCACCGACTATTATATCTATATCTATATATATATCGACTCAGATTTATGTGGTTTCCATACCTCTCCCGATTGACTTGATACTTAGATCTGTAGTTTGCATAGTAGATTCTTCACTGTGGTGTTGATTATTTGATTTCCGCATATTCATGCTATTCACGTTGCTTTGCATATGTTTATTGCTATATTATTATCATGCTGTTAGGACACCAGCACCATTATCGATGATGTGTATGTCCCACGTACACTATTTGCCGGCTCACACACTGTTAATTGTATGTATGCCCTAGAGGCCAGTATTGTACAGATGATGTATATTATATTGGATGCTTGGACATATATAGAGATGACTTTCTTGCTCGATATGATAGTATGCTATCTGGTTGCACTTTATCTTAACATGTATACTAGTCTCTTTATACCGTCTTATTGTTACATGTTGGTAAAGCCCTTAGGATGTGTACTTGACTACCTGGACTATGATGCAGATCATACTAGTGGGGACATGGTAGTCCATAGGTACATCCTGCATGGTCCCTAGTCGTAGGTGTATCGAGACGGGTCATCGATATACCAGTGTAGACTAGCGTATACTCTTCTCGACCCATGAGATGGGCGATGGATGATCCCATATCCATTGGTGTTTGACATCAGAGATGGTTTACGGGTGCTCAGTGGAGACTGGGTACACGTGACGGACTCGCCGAGAACTCCCAGATGGTTTTATACCTCACGTCAGATGGCAGTTCTCAGGTGACACTTGTGCAGGTTAGTCTGTAGAGCCGAGATCGTCATAGAGTCTTATGTGATTCCCACTATGCTTTGATCTCCACCTTACCACGTCCATGAGGGCGTGCAAAACGGTGGTCTTTGGGTACAGTCCCGAGTCACATGGAGGCAATGAGCGATAGGAGGGGTTTCGTCTCTCCCGGTATTGGGGGTTGATGTTGCGCTGTGCTCGATTGGCAGTAACAGGGAAGTCCCTGGCCAGGGCTGATCAGAGATTTGCTGGTAAGTGTTACCAGTAGTTTCTCGACCCGTTATGAGCATCACATCGGCACGACTTATCGGTTATTGGGGTCTGACGTTTACCACCCTTAAACTTGATATGCGACATATCAGACGAACAGACCGGACTGTACGGTAAGTGTTACTGGTTGGATTCACAGGAGTGTGAGCGGGCTAGCTCGTCGATCTTCTGATCGCTCAATACCCGGATGGCCGTTACGTTTAGCAGACCGCTTGCGGCTTGTGGGTGCTTGATATGATCATCATCTGCTACCGGCGTATTGATGAGTCTTTAGAGTCCTATACAGAGGTTTCCTGGCTCAATCGAAACGAAATAGGAGCGCATATGAGATATGTGCGGGACCGAGAATAATGCGTGTATGTGATACCGCATTTCATTCTCGCGATGAATGTATCGATTGGTTATATTCGATATAACCTAGATATCGAATCAAGGATTGATTCGATAAGCCGATACATAGGATACTAGTCGGTTATATGCGATATGACCGGATAGTTAAATCAAGTGTTGATTTAATGATTTAATGTATAATTATTTATTTGATATATTACTTTGCATTAGCTAGTATTGGTTCACTTTAAATGGATTTTCTCACTTGATGTGCAAGTTGTATATGTGATATACTTTTGTGCACATGTTTGTATCATGTTTGATGATACTTGCTCATTTGGTTAAGTGTATAGAATTAAACCATGGTTAAGTTGATGATTAGGGTTTTGCTTATTCATTTATTTATTTGTTTGTTTATTTATTTATTTGGAAAAGATTATGATGAGAATGGTGGCTTTCTTTGTTTCTAGTTGAAGCTTCATGAAGCTTTGACTTTGTAACCATTCTTGTCTTCATGCTTAACCCTAACCCTTCCAAGTAACCATGGTCAATTCTCTACACTCTACCTTAGTTAGTATATGATAAGTATTCATTTTACTTTTCAATTTTAAATAAGACTTATCATATTCTAGCTTCATCTTCTTCTTCATCTTCAAAGAAAAAGCTTAAGTCCATTAATGGCAACTTGAGCTAAAGTGTGAGAAATCCAATTCTAAAGTGAACCCACCTCCTATTTCTTCACCCTCTACCTCTTGAAAAGTAGTATAGGGTGTTTTCTTCACAAGTTTCACAACTTGATGGAGTTGGAGCTTGAACTTGTGATGCCTCGACGTAGATCATCTTCGGCACGAAGCCGACGACCTAGCCCGCCCATTTCTCCGATCAAGCCGACGATTGAGTCCGGGATTCGAGATGGACAACGAGAGGATTCCTTCGTGGAGCTAAGGAAATGGAGAACCGGATCTACAAAGGTTGTAGCCTCTCTCTTTTAGTTAAATTGTTAACTAGTTTCGTTTTTCGCCTAAACTTCTAGTCAACGATCCGTATTAGGGTTTCTCGGCACCCGTAAAATCTGAAATTGGCATGGTTGATGCCTTGTGAGACCTCATTAGCGTGCTTAGGAACTCTACAGTGGTATCAGAGCCTAGCTAGAGCCTTAGGCGAAGTCTAGACGACGTTTGAAACCCGAATACACATCGAAACCCTAACACATCATGCTCTCTGGACTTTTTCCAAAAACTGGGATTTTTCCAAATTAAAAATTCTTAAAAAATTCAGCAGGGAATTCTAAGAACTACGGTGCAAAATTTACCTCATGAACAGTAAATAGTGCGGCGGAACCGCGGCAGAAGCTTGGCTTCTGCGGCGGTTCCGCGGCTAACTAATGGGATTTTCCTGTAATTTTTGCACAGTAATTCATCATTTCAGCAGCTGAGTTTTCTGGGAAGTTTTAATATGCACTCAATAGTTGAGTTTTCTGAGGTGTTTTAGAGCTTCGATGATTCGACCGGTAATTTCAAATGTCGTCTATGTGTTTTCCGGATAATTTAAGAATATGTTAAAAAGTTCGACCGGATATAAATACCCAACTTTTCCCCTGCCAGAAAATTTCCAAGTGCTGGATTTTTCTGTGGTTTAAAGACGTTCTGAGTAGTGCAAGTAACGTGATGGTCCCTCTAGAAGACAACAAACCTTAACTCGATTATATGACCGTCTTGAACTGCCCTTTGAACCTTCGGGTTTGGGGCAGTACGACGTGCCACATGTGAGGCGTTGGCTTGACCCTTCTATGGCTGGACCGTTGGTACTGAGGCATGAAGTGAATGTCTTTGAACCTATTTCATGTGTTGACCAGTCTCGGGAAAACTTGGGTGTTCGAATGTTTGATCGGAAAGTTTAATATTTTCTATTTATCCGGAATGGGATACAATAATTGGAATTCACAAACAGTTATGAGATAACTGAATGAATGTTATAAATCTAGCGGTTTAGTTTCACTTGATATTGAAAAGAGTTTTCGATAATGAGACTAAAATGCGGGGTTTATAACTGTTAAGCATGTGATGTCTAAGTATTTCATTTGATTAGGCATGCGATGTCTAAAGAGGTTGCGGATTCCAACTGTTGTAGTTTTACACTTTCTTTTCTGTGACCGTAAGTGTAGTATGTTGATATCGCCGGTTTCGTTGCTATACGTCAACGATAATTGGGGTATGCATACTTACTTACGTTGATGACATGTGATGTTATGTGTTGCTGGATATGTTATATTGGATCGTCGTGTTTCAATAGCCGGGGGTTTTTATGTGAGATGAGTGTTTTTCATTTTCATTAATGTAAAAACTTGTATGTAATATTCTTTTATTGGGACACTTCCAGGTAGCGGAAGATGTCACCTTTTGTATATTATTTACTTTTCCGCATTAGGATAGTCCCAAGGAGGTGAGCACAAGTAACCGGGTTCTGGGGTCCAGTGGGAGAACAACTCGAGGAGTCGAGTCCGGGTCTCCTAACCCTAGAATTGGTAGGGTTGCTTGCAGCTCTCGTAGGGGTCTAGGGGTGTGGGATTGGCTATTCATCACGACCGTGGAATCCGTGTTTTATACTGGCTCGTATTGAAAACACGGACGTCCTAGTATATCCAATGTTTCATATGTTTCTTCTGCTGCTTTATCTGTGATGCGATCATGTGATGTTCTGTGATAGATACTGTATGTAGTATATATGATATATTATATAGACGTTACTTATGTTTTCCACCCGCGCTAGCCCTGCCCCGCTCTGCCGTTAGTTACCTAACCTAACGTTGCACGATGGGACATCGAGGTGAATGCGGATGGCATAAGTGTACGTCGAATTTATCTGTGATGTTTAGGTACTTAAATGATGGGACTTCATTAATGAGATTAATGAAAGAAAAGAAACCTAAGATGTTGTAGAATCAAATTTTAAATAAAACAGGTAGCTACAGTTCTTGCTTTGCACAGCGGTATATGTGATATATCCTGCACCTTATTCGATGAGGAAAGGACCGAGATCCCTTCACCGGGATTGACTCCTTTAGCAATAACTGGTAGATGTTACACCCTCGGTTTGTTTTTGATTGCTTCTATAGTTTCTGCTTTGCACAGTGATATATATGATATATCCCGCACCTCATTCGACGAGGAAAGGGCCGACGATCCCTTCACCGGGAGTGACCCCTTTAGCAAAACTAGAAAAGCCTCAAAATCACTCCATTTCAAAACTTCATTTGATTCTACAACGATATCAAGTTCATTACGCAATAGGTTTTCAGAAAAACCTGAAGTAGCCCTCCGTCATTTCAGATAAGTACTAGTTAGTATTCGTGCTACGTTTGTTGACTATGTTAAGGCGTAGTGTGCGGTAGCTGACCAGTATTTATCTTCTTATGCATATGATGCAGATTGGATTAGGGCAGTCGTGCGACTTTGTTGACTATGTTAAGGGTCGTGCGGGTGGGTTTAATTCAATCAGGAAATGACGGGTTGAACTTGACTAGAACTTATGATTTGTTGACTATGTTAAGGTCATATAGCTGCTAGGGGCAAAATATTATCGGGAATTTCAAGTGTTGAAATTTGCAATGAGATTGCATACCTTCTATGAGATAGTTGGATCCCGATACCCACTGCGAGTAAGAGTTACTCCTGGGAGAGTTTTACACATTGCAATTAGCTGATCAAGTAGGTGTCTAGAAAGGTGTCAACGGGGTTACGCCTCTGGGAAAACGAGGTTTACATTAATTAGGTTCGTGCGAAAGCACGGGGGACCTCCCTCAAAGTACCTACACTGGCCTGGCTGAAAGATTGGCGAACTTGTAGTGTGTAATTAATCCCGGCTAGTCTTTCCTTTTAGGGTTTGAAGGAAGATTTGATAAAAACAGTGGGAGCCATCGTGATTAGATAAGATAATAACCAATCTGATCTTGCATGAGCATACGCTAAAGTGTTTTCTTCTCTCACTCTCCAGGTAGCGACCATGTCAGGTCCTAATCAAGATAATAATATGGATGTATTGACCGAACCCGCATGTTATATTGTGCTGGGGAACGTTGGTTCCGTTCTTTCCTATAAGAGTTATAGGACTGAACAGGATATAGGGGAATACCAGGATTCCCATGCCACCCGAATGAAGAAAGTACATGATGATGCATTTTCTTCGGGTGTGTTCGTTACAGAGAACTGTTTCTCCATTTGCTCTACGTCCTGGGTTTTAGATACCGGGTCAGGATCCCATATATGTAATCAGTTACATGGGCTCAGGAATGGTAGAGAACTTGGAGAAGGTGATAAAGACATTAGAGTTGGAAATGGTGCAATTGTTGCAGCTAAGACTGTCGGGGAATATCACCTTGCATTACCAACAGGTAATACATTGGTTCTGAACGAATGCTATTACATGCCGAACCTGATATGCAACATTATATCAGTTTCTTTATTGAGTAAAGAGGGATATAATTTTGTATTACAGGACAATGTTATGAACATTTTCCGTAACCAAAAGTTGGTTGGATCAGGCACGTTGTGCAATGGCATTTATGTTCTAAATCAATCAACAGTTCTGAGCATAACTAACACACACAAGAGGAAGAGTTCAGAAATGAACGAATCCTTCTTGTGGCATTGTAGACTGGGTCACATCAATGCGACACGACTGGCTAAGTTGCATAAGGATGGATATTTGAAACCTTTCGAATTTTCATCTTAAGACACTTGCCAGTCATTTCTCAAAGGCAAGATGACCAAAACTCCGTTTACGGGACACTGAGAAAGAGTTACCGAACTCTTGGGACTGATACATAGTGATGTATGCGGTCCTATGTCTACACATGCCAGGGATGGTTCTTCATACTTCATTACATTCACTGACGATCTCTCTAGGTTCGGGTATGTGTTCCTGATGAAACACAAATCAGAAGCTTTTGAGAAATTTAGGGAATATAAACAAGAAGTTGAGAACCAAACCGGAAAAAGTATTAAAATCCTACGATCTGATCTAGGAGGTGAATACTTGAGCAATGAATTCCTGGACTTCCTAAAAGAGAATGGGATTCTCTCTCAGCTGACTCCTCCATATACACCACAACACAACGGTGTATCAGAACGGAGGAACCGCACCCTATTAGATATGGTGCGCTCTATGATGAGCACAGATGAGTTACCTATTTCCTTCTAGGGATATGCGCTGGAAACAGCAACATACCTATTGAATCAAGTTCCATCTAAATCTGTACCTACCACACCATATGAGATATGGAGTGGGAAGAGACTATATTTTAAACGAGTTAAGATATGGGGTTGTCCGGCCTATGTCAAAAGGCAAAATCCAGACAAACTCGAGGCACGGTCAGTTCTTTGCAAGTTTGTGGGATATCCTAAGAATTCCTAAGGATATTTTTCTACCATGCTGAAGAACAAAAAGTGTTTGTTTCTCAAAATGCCACCTTTTTAGAAAAGGAATTCCTTGAAAAAAAAATTAGTGGCAAAGTGGTAGAGCTGGAAGAGGTTCCAGATACACAAACCATAACTGAAGATTTAGTGGAACCAGAAGATTCAGTAGCTCCCAATGAACCTCAGCCTCTCCGCCGATCATGTAGGGTTCCTCGCCAACCTGAGAGATACTACGGTTTTCTCATGGATGGTGGGAGCGAGGATTGTTGGAGATAGTGCCCTCATAGTCAATTATTGGATCGCAGGTACGTGATTGCAATGATTGCGGAGGACCTATACCTGTAGAACAGTCTTACTCGAGATGATAATATGTTATCTGGTTTGCCTTTATCAGTCGTGTACATGTTCAGGTGACTGATTGCATGTTACACTTTGATAGAGCCCTTAGGATCTTGCTTTACTACCAACAGTATGATGGCGATCATATACGTGAGAGTTGGGTAGTTTATATGCATATCCTTAATTGTGGTCCCTAGTCGTGGGAGCTTCGAGACAGGGCATCGATACTCCGGAGTAGACTAGTGTGTACAGTCGAGACCCCGACGAGGGGCGGTGGCCGGTCTCACAAGCCACTGGTGTCAGTTGGATCACCTAAGATGTATACAGGTGCTCATTGGGTTATGAGTACACCGGACAGGACTCGCCGGGAATCTGCTAGTTAGTATTATATCTATCGTCAGATAGCAGTTCCCTGGTGACATGTGTACAGGTTAGTTCATCGACCTGAGGTCGTCATTTGTCTCGTGTGAGTTCCCACTGTGCTTTGATTTCTACCCTACCACGGCTCAAAGGAGTCGTGCAAACAGGTAGCTTTTGGGTACAGTCCCGTGCCATATGGAGGCACGTGAGCGGATCGGCAGGGGATTCGTCTCTCCCGGTATTGGGGGCGAGATCGTGCTGTGTCTAGGAGAGCCATTACACATAGCCCACGGCCGTGGCATGAGATTTACTGGTAGGTACTCCAGTAGTATCTCAGGGTGTTATTCGGCTTCACTCCGACACGACTTATACTGCTATTGGGGGTCTGACGGTACTAGCCCCCTAGGCAGATATGCGATACTCATAGACGAACGGACCGGACTGTATATACATTGTCACTGTTAGGCTCAGTAGGGTTTCTGGATGAGTTCGCTCATCGGCCTCCCTTGAGTGCGCTCATCGGTCCCCCTTGAGGTCAGTCCGTGGGCAGCCGTTACGCATTGCTAGTGCCGCTGACGGTTTGTGGTTAAACCCACTGCCAGGGTACTGACGAGTCATTAGAGTCCCCCACAGACAGTTTCCCAAGTTCGGGCGAAACGTTGTAGAGGCCGTATGGTTTTATGGCAGGGTTCGGAAAATGCACGTGCGTTTACGCACGTGTTATTTTTCGGGCAGATGATACTGGTCGGCTTTGGTTTAAGCCGGATCCGAGTATTATATTGAGTAGGTATAATATCTTTGTCTCAGTTGCATTTGTATTCGGTCGTAATACAAATGCGGGTATATTTATATAGTTTCGGGGTTATCCTGAAATTCGTTTCAGGATCACTTTTGGAAGTTGCCAGTTTCCAGTTTTCTATCAGCCGTCTTTTAACATTTGGTTAAAGACGGGTTTATCTTTTCTTGAGATGAGTGTGGATTCTTCTAGAAGATTCTAGAGAGAGTGACTTGACATGGTGAGTCATTAGTGCATTAATGGTGTCATTAATGTTTTTGGTGACTAGGTTTTTTGATTCAATGTTTCATTATGACTCATTCTTTAGCTTTAATGGGTTTTGTTAACCTTAGGATATTTAGTGAGAAGGTTTCATCTTATGGTTACCTCTCCCCTCTCCTACACTCACCCTCCTCCTTCTCTATATAAGAAAGGCCCCTCCCCTCTCTCATTTGATTACTTGATTCATTTGTTTAAAAGATATGATAGATTTTTGGGGTGTATGGAATTCACAGCTCATTTCATTCCATCACCCGATTCCCTCGGCAACTTCATTAACCGATCGTCCACGGACTTGGACGAAGTGAGACAAAGTCATCTACTCATTCTCTACATCATTCTTGGTCGTCTCTTTTAGCAAACTTGACGATCGAGTTGCCTCGAGTCAGAGGCGGGAGCCCGTTTAAAGAATCAGTGATGTGGTGCCACCTCGAAGAGGATATCGGAGATCGACGAGATCGGAGCAGCCGCAACGGAGCGTGGGATGATGGTTAAAGAACGAAGGACTCGGATCGTTCGGTATAACCTTTCTACACTCTTTACAGTTTGTTAGTTTAGCAATAATGGCAGATCCGGGTTAAAGTATACGATAGCGCCAGTTTAAAAGTTTTTATTCCGCATTTGGCGTCTGTAGACGGCCGGGGCGCTAGCGTAGACTTACAGTGGTATCAGAGCCTCACCATTTTGCTATGCTAACTTGTGCTAACACGTTCAAAACGTCGATCGAACCGAAAATCGAAAAACACAATTTTTTAGCCTGACAGTTTCTGTTGTTTTTAAACGGTCTCAAAAATTAATTCTACATGTCTTAAAAATCTGTGCAGGCTTTTCTAAGAACCACGTAGAAATTTGGGCGCGCAATTCGATGATGTAGCCGCGGAAACGTGGTCAAACCTATGGTTTGACCGCGCATCCGCGGCCATACAGTGAAGTCGTGTCTCCAAATTTTCACAGTGGGTTCTCTGATGGATTTTATGGTTTTTGGTAAATATCGTTTTGTCCCAGATTTTGTTACTGTTCACCAGTAAGTCGTGGGGCCCACTTTTTGATATTTGGTCTTTGGTCGATCGAAATTTAAACACGTTAGTTTACAGTGCTTACATTATATCTCCGACCGGGAATGTCATTTGATCGGTAAACCGCGTCTGATTGCTATAGTTCTTTTAGACGGGTTTGCGAACGTGACATTCGCGTTGATGTTCTGTGTTGTGCTGTGATGTTGCGGATTTGTCGTGGTGGATAGCAGTGTGCAATGGTAGTACAGTTTGAGTTTATTTGTACATTTGATATTGCGGGGCGAGCGTCCAACTTGTGGACTGCCGTCACTGCCTGTTCTATAATATTCTTTTTGGGGCACGACCAGGTTGCGGTCGATGTACCTATTGTACTATTTTTCATTACTGTACTAGGTTCTGCCCCGCGACGGAGTGCACGGATAGCCGGGTTCGGGAGGGCAACGGGTCTGCATCTCATGGCTTTGAGAGGCAGAGGGGTCCCACTCTAGAATTGGCAGACTATTCGCCGCACTCATAGGGGGTACAGGTTGACCCAAGGAGGGGTGCCCAAGATTACCGGATTCCGTGGAGTGCTGGGTGGTCCATTCACAATACTGTAGGGGGCTTCCTCGCTTCAGATTTTGGCGGGTAACTTGTCGCGCCCGTTGGGGTCTAGGTTTCATTGCACAGGCTATCCACACGACAGGGGAACTTCGAGTTTCAGCAGCGGCTCTGTGAAACTCGGGTATCCCAGATATCTGTATTGTTCTGTGATGCTTATTACTTTTCTGTAATGTTGCATATTATCACGCCTGGAGCGATTATTGTATATTGGTTTATATACTATTAGATGTTGTATATGTTTTACACCCGCGCTAGTCCAGCCCCCGCTCTGTCGTTAGTTAAGTAACCTAACGAGTGATGACGGGACCCAGTGACGAATGCGGATGGCATATACGTACATTTTATTTTCGTTCTTTTCTGGTGTGATCGAATGATGGGACTGCGTTGATTCTGATCAATGCAAAGTATAACAAACCTGTTTGATGTTGTTGGAACAAATTTAAAAAGTGTTGTTACAAAGACTTTTCCTTTTGTTATGCATAGCGGTATTCAGTGGAATATCCTGCACCTCATTCGACGGGGCAAGGGCTGATATCCCTTCACCGGGACTGACCCCTTGGGCAGAAGTTTGCGTCAGAGTAATAACTTCACTATAGTCGATTACATGTTGCTTTGCATAGTGGTATTCAGTGGAATATCCTGCACCTCATTCCACGAGGAAAGAGCCGAGATCCCATTACCGGGAGTGACCTCTTTAGCAAAAGGTTTTCGCTACTATATTTTAAAAAGCTATCAGGTTCCTTCAACGAGATCAAGTTCATTACGTTAAAGGTTTTTCGCCAAAAACCAGCCGTAGCCCTCCGTCGTTTCTTATGGATGGTCAGTAATATTCAAGCTATGTTTGTTGGCTTTCGTCAAGGCATAGTGTTTGGTAGTTGCTGGGGTATTCATTTGTTGCATAGATAGATGTGTTGGTTTGGGACAGTCGTATTACCTTGTTGGCTTTCGTCAAGGGTATGTACGGGTGGATTCAAAGTAACAAAATAATGACGGGCAGAACTTGACATGTGACTTATGATTTGTTGACTTTCGCCAAGGTCATAAGAGCATGGGGCAAAAATCATATCGGGAGTTTCTAAAGAAACTGAAACTTGCCAGGCATGCGCATACCTTCTGGAGTGTGATAATGCGAGTGAATTCCGTCACGTTATCATACGATGAGAGTTGGATCCCGATTCCCACTGATGGGTTCGTTTACTCTTCGGGTGATTCCGATTGATTCTTCTTGAGGTTTGGAGGAGAATTTGACAGGACAGTGGGAGGTTTCCGGATTAGATAAAGTGATGACCATTCTGATCTAGGTTAGAGTGCACGCAGAGTGTTTCTTTTCTCTCTCTCTTTGGCAGCGACCTTTGACCGACCCTAGACTATGACTCAGTGACCAGGTTGACCGAACCTTCTTAAAATACTGGCTTTTGGATTGTCTATGTTGCATAAGTCATTGCCACTCCTTCTTTTACCCTTTGAATTTCTCAGAACACCTGTATTACTACGGATATCCACTTCCATTGGATAGATCCATCGTATGGTTATATACGAACTCGAAGGGACTTCTTCGAGGATGGATCCAGGTTCAGGAGAAATAGAATTGGTTTATTCAGTTGTCTTTTATTATCACCTTCTCTCAGGTTGCGAGAGCTCCTTGGTTTAGGAGAGTACACCTATTACGCTTATTGGATAGTCTTATTCCAAGCCATAGGCTGGTGCCGAAAGGTAGGGAATGAAGAAAACCAATTAGCCTAAGTAGGGTGTGCAGAAGGTAATATGTAAAGACAAAATAAAGGGATTAGAAAGAGGGCAAAGTAAATTGCGACTGTTATCATTCACGACCAAAACCGCGTACTTCATCGCCACTCCTAATTCACCTTTAAAAGAATAAGGTATTATTCAGTTGTCTTTTATCATCACCTTCTCTTAGTTGAGAGTACTCCTTGGTTTAGGAGGGTACACCTATTATGCTTACTGGATAGTCTTCTTCCAAACCTTAGGCTGGTGCCGAACGGTAGGGAAGGAAGAAAACCATTTAGCGTAACGATGGTGTACAGAAGGTAACGACTAAAGACAAATAAAGGGATTTGGAGAGTTGGCAATAAAATATACGGTTGAAGTCATGAATTGGATTATGGAAGAGGCATTGCTATGAATACCAGGATACCCTAAGAAACATTTTCATGTTTCAGTGCATTGTTAAAAGAAAAACTGTTTTCCCGATTAGACACTTACTCCAAGGGTATGTATTTACCAGGTTTCATTCTCATATCTGTATGGTTTTACAGATGATGAGTGGGAGTAAGATATTGGGAATTAGGTGATCATCCTCATTATATCGGAATTCGTTGTAATTGGTGATATTTGAGGAAATCGCCAGGGTACAGTTTTCCACCTACAACGCACAGGTTTCGAGTTGTTTAACTCAGCGGACTTATACAGAGTATTGTATGTTGTCCAGTGTCCATCAGGACAAAGGGGTAGGTCCTCGTACTATGTTCTATTTAAATATAACTTCTCTAGTATTTAGACGAGTGTTTCGTAGAAATACAAGGTCTAAGTTTTGAGAAGTTGTGGGTATAAAAATAAATTAGAGAACCAGATGTCACAAGTATCGGGATTCTTCAATGAGATCGAAGATGTAGATTCTTGTGATTGGTATTCAGATGATAGTGATGGTTTTGAGAAACGTGTTTCTTTTTCAGGTTACTCATAATTGGATGGATTCCTAAGTTGAGTAATGCTGATTAGCCTCTTTCCATTAAATTGATATGCACTGGAGACAGCTGCATGGATTGAATCTTGGTTCCAATTAAATAAGTGCCAAAGTTTCTATATTGGATATAGAATGGATCGTACCTTAAAAGATGTTAAGGTACGGGGAGTTGTCCAGCTTATGCTTAAAACCAGACACTGGATAACTCAGGGCACGTTTTTGTAGTGGCTGTTTGTGGGTTGACCCTGGCTATGACGAGGGTTGATATTCTACCATTTGGAAGATCAATAGTGATATTGTTCTTGACTCGCCACAGTTTTAGTAAAAATGGATCTTTTTCAGAAAACAGTAGTGGGAGTGTGGTAGAACTGGAAGTGATTCCAGAACCGCGAACGATTACGGAAAATTTAATAGGACCTATATATTCAATCAGGTTTGACATTCTAATAGCCACTCCGCAGGTATGGTAGGTAACCTCAGACACCCGAGAGGTACTCCGGTAGCCTCAAGGACGGTGACAGGGAGGTTCTTATCTACCCAGACTTGACACTACTGTTGTTCCAGGATATGAGACCCGGTAGGAGGGTTGTCGTAGTCAGTGGGAGCATCGGAAGCATAGTGGGCAAGTAGCTTATGTCTATTTATAGACTAGAGCAGTTATAGCGGAGATAGATCATCTAATTTTGATGTGACAGTCATGGGTTTGACTTCAATCAGAATAGGGGATGGATCGGTTAAGGAGGTAGTAGGGTGTGATGTCATGGTATCTGGATGACATACACAAAGTAGGAAGTAAAATTCCTATACTACGATCGGTTGTACTGTGGTCGTCACACAGTTGTTTCTCCAGACAGGATATGGATATAAAATTTGACATTCTGGTTTCTGGATCTATGGCTTTAGATCTGGATTTGGGTAGTTTCCCAATGTGGGTACTTTGACAGATATTCTAATGGTTTTTGGAATAGTTAACTCCTAGCATGGTGGTGTACCTGCGGGTGATGGAGTCACCCTCTCTAAAGGTGTCTTACAGACTAAAGGGGATAGGGATGTGCATGATTGGCAGATCACTTGCTTAGGCAATTGAGTCAATCATGAGATGTCAAGTACCACACCAAATGTTGTTTTTGCACTAGATGCAATAAGTTTGTATTAATCCAATCCTGGAGAAATATAAGGAAGCAGTTTTAGAACATAAGTACATGTTCTACGGATTTGATGACGGCAGCCTCCTTCGGGAGACGGTTATCATTCCAGGCTTCAAAGGTGACATGGATGACAGAGTGATTGTCAGAGTTTTAGTTTTCCCTCTGACGAGGGACAGTATTATGGACAGGTGGTCCAAGAGGATACTGTGGGTGGCATGGTGCCGGATACTGATTAGGTTCAGTGATCCATACAGTCTAAGAAGTTTGGATATGGAGTTCATTTATGAACTAAGGTCCCATCAGATATCCAGACGTATTCTAAGACAAGTATTACTCAATTCGGGAGATGGCTTTCTCCGCGAACTTGAGATTAAGAGAGATTCAGAAAGAAACATCTAGGCGGATCCACTCACCGAGGCTATTTCTCGAACACAATAGTTTTACAAACGGGCTTTGTGAACTGATTAGTAGAGGAGTTGGATGTTCGGTTTCACACGGGCTGTGAGTAGTCGACATCGCAATATTAGCCTTGAGTGCAAGTGGGAGATTGTTGGAGATAGTGCCCTCATAGTCAATTATTGGATAGCAGGTACGTGATTGCAATGATTGCGGAGGACCTATACCGGTAGAACAGTCTTACTCGAGATGATAGTATGCTATCTGGTTTGCCTTTATCAGTCGTGTACATGTTCAGGTGACTGATTGCATGTTACACTTTGATAGAGCCCTTAGGATCTTGCTTTACTACCAACAGTATGATGGCGATCATATACGTGAGAGTTGGGTAGTTTATATGCATATTCTTAATTGTGGTCCCTAGTCGTGGGAGTTTCGAGACAGGGCATCGATACTCCGGAGTAGACTAGTGTGTACAGTCGAGACCCCGACGAGGGGCGGTGGCCGGTCTCACAAGCCACTGGTGTCAGTTGGATCACCTAAGATGTATATAGGTGCTCATTGGGTTATGAGTACACCGGACAGGACTCGCCGGGAATCTGCTAGTTAGTATTATATCTATCGTCAGATAGCAGTTCCCTGGTGACATGTGCACAGGTTAGTTCATCGACCTGAGGTCGTCATTTGTCTCGTGTGAGTTCCCACTGTGCTTTGATATCTACCCTACCACGGCTCAAAGGAGTCGTGCAAACAGGTAGCTTTTGGGTACAGTCCCGAGCCATATGGAGGCACGTGAGCGGATCGGCAGGGGATTCGTCTCTCCCGGTATTGGGGGCGAGATCGTGCTGTGTCTAGGAGAGCCATTACACAAAGCCCACGGCCGTGGCAGGAGATTTACTGGTAGGTACTCCAGTAGTATCTCAGGGTGTTATTCGGCTTCACTCCGACACGACTTATACTGCTATTGGGGGTCTGACATTAGTAGCCCCCTAGGCAGATATGCGATACTCATAGACGAACGAACCGGACTGTATATACATTGTCACTGTTAGGCTCAGTAGGGTTTCTGGATGAGTTCGCTCATCGGCCTCCCTTGAGTGCGCTCATCGGTCTCCCTTGAGGTCAGTCCGTGGGCAGCCGTTACGCATTGCTAGTGCCGCTGACGGTTTGTGGTTAAACCCACTGCCAGGGTACTGACGAGTCATTAGAGTCCCCCACAGACAGTTTCCCAAGTTCGGGCGAAACGTTGTAGAGGCCGTATGGTTTTATGGCAGGGTTCGGAAAATGCACGTGCGTTTACGCACGTGTTATTTTTCGGGCAGATGATACTGGTCGGCTTTGGTTTAAGCCGGATCCGAGTATTATATTGAGTAGGTATAATATCTTTGTCTCAGTTGCATTTGTATTCGGTCGTAATACAAATGCAGGTATATTTATACAGTTTCGGGGTTATCCTGAAATTCGTTTCAGGATCACTTTTGGAAGTTGCCAGTTTCCAGTTTTCTATCAGCCGTCTTTTAACATTTGGTTAAAGACAGGTTTATCTTTTCTTGAGATGAGTGTGGATTCTTCTAGAAGATTCTAGAGAGAGTGACTTGACATGGTGAGTCATTAGTGCATTAATGGTGTCATTAATGTTTTTGGTGACTAGGTTTTTTGATTCAATGTTTCATTATGACTCATTCTTTAGCTTTAATGGGTTTTGTTAACCTTAGGATATTTAGTGAGAAGGTTTCATCTTATGGTTACCTCTCCCCTCTCCTACACTCACCCTCCTCCTTCTCTATATAAGAAAGGCCCCTCCCCTCTCTCATTTGATTACTTGATTCATTTGTTTAAAAGATATGATAGATTTTTGGGGTGTATGGAATTCACAGCTCATTTCATTCCATCACCTGATTCCCTCGGCAACTTCATTAACCGATCGTCCACGGACTTGGACGAAGTGAGACAAAGTCATTTACTCATTCTCTACATCATTCTTGGTCTTTTTTAGCAAACTTGACGATCGAGTTGCCTCGAGTCAGAGGCGGGAGCCCGTTTAAAGAATCAGTGATGTGGTGCCACCTCGACGAGGATATCGGAGATCGACGAGATCGGAGCAGCCGCAACGGAGCGTGGGATGATGGTTAAAGAACGAAGGACTCGGATCGTTCGGTATAACCTTTCTACACTCTTTACAGTTTGTTAGTTTAGCAATAATGGCAGATCCGGGTTAAAGTATACGATAGCGCCAGTTTAAAAGTTTTTATTCCGCATTTGGCGTCTGTAGACGGCCGGGGCGCTAGCGTAGACTTACAAGGATTGCATCATGAAGGATGATGACCCAACTAGCTTCGAGCAGGCCATCACGAGTAGAGACTCGGTGAAATGGCTGGATGCTATGCGGTCCGAGATGGAATCCATGTACACCAACAAAGTTTGGACTTTGGAAGTTGCTCCTGAAGGGGTAAAACCCATTGGGAGCAAGTGGATCTTCAAGAAGAAACTTGGTGTAGATGGGAAAGTGGAGACTTTCAAAGCTAGACTTGTTGCAAAGGGTTTTCGTCAAAGACCAGGTGTGGACTATGACGAAACCTTTTCTCCAGTAGCTATGCTTAAATCCATCCGGATCATGCTTGCCATCGCTGCATATCATGATTACGAAATCTGGCAAATGGATGTTAAGACCGCCTTTCTAAATGGTGATTTAGAAGAGTGCGTGTACATGACTCAGCCAGAGGGCTTCATAGACAGTGGGAGCAGCGGGAAGGTGTCCAAGCTGCTTAAATCCATTTATGGATTAAAGCAAGCATCGCGGAGTTGGAACATCTGCTTTGACGTAGTTATCAAAGAGTTTGATTTCGTCAAAAACCCAGATGAACCTTGTATCTACAAGAAGGTGGCAGAGAATAAGGTTGTCTTCCTCGTATTGTACGTGGACGACATACTCTTGATAGGAAATGATATTCCTATGCTGCAATCGGTCAAGCTCTTCTTATCACAAAGATTCTCAATGAAAGATCTTGGTGATGCCTCCTGCATATTGGGAATTAGGATCTATAGAGATAGATCCAAACGGATATTGGGATTCTCCCAATCCAGGTACATTGACACCATACTAAAGAGGTTTAGTATGGAAGAATCCAAGCGTGGGAATTTGCCCACGATCTCTGGAGTCACTCTCTCCAAAGAGATGTCTCCCAAGACTGATTTGGAGAGAGCTCGCATACAAGGGATACCCTATGCTTCGGCTGTAGGCTCTATCATGTATGCGATGCTATGTACCAGAACCGATGTAGCATACTCACTAAGTATAGTGAGCAGGTATCAAGCTGATCCTGGAGAGAGTCACTGGACAGCTGTGAAGAGCATTCTCAAGTACTTACGAAGGACTAAAGAGATGCTCTTGGTGTATGGTGACGGAGAACTCCAAATGGAGTCCTTTACCGATTCGAGCTTCCAGAGTGATAAGGACGACTCTAAGTCGCAGTCGGGATTTGTCTTTACCCTTTACGGAGGGGCGGTTAGCTGGAAGATTTCCAAGCAGGAAACCGTGGCAGACTCGACGATGGAGGTTGAATACATCGCTGCCAACGATGCTGCTAAAGAGGCTGTCTGGATCAAGAAGTTCATTACTGAACTTGGTGTGGTTCCATCCATTGAGCATCCAATACCTTTGTATTGTGATAACAATGGAGCGGTGGCTTTTGTTGGATATGTATGCCCTAGAGGCCTGTATTGTATAGGATACTAGACATGTATATGTACAGAAACAATCTTTGCTCGAAATGATAGTATGCTATCTGGTTTATCTTTATCATAATATGTGATGTGTTGATAAAGCCCTTAGGACTATGCTTGACTACCAGGATTATGATGAGATCATACTGGTGGGACCTGGGCAGTCTACAAGCATATCCTTCAATAGTTCCTAGTCGAGGGTATATCGAGACAGGGCATCGGTATTACCAGATTAGACTAGTGTGTACGTTTCTTGACCCTGGGGGCAATGATTGATTCCACAACCATTGATGTTTGACATCAAAGATTGTACACAGGTGCTCATTGGAGAATGGGTACACCGAACAGGACTCGCTGAGAACTCCTAGATGGTATATATACCTATTGTCAGATAGCAGTTCTCTAGTGATACTTGTACAGGTTAGTCTGTAGACTCGAGATCGTCATAGAGTCTTGTGTGATTCCCACTGTACTTTAATTTCCTCCCTACCACGGCTCTACTGAGTCGTGCAAACAGGTGGATTTTGGGTACAGTCCCGAATCATATGGAGACAGTGAGCGATAGGAGGGGTTTCGTCTCTCCCGGTATAGGGAGTTGATGTCGCGCTATGTTTGATCGGCTATAACACCTAAATCCCTGGCCAGGGTTCTCGAGGATTACTGATAAGTGTTATCAGTAGTTTCTCGAACTGTTATGAGCCATAAGTCAGCATGACTTATAAAGTTACTGGGGTCTGACATTTACCACCCCTAGACTTCATATGCGACGTATCAGATGAAGAGACCGGACTGTACGGTAAGTGTTGCTTGCAGGCTCGTAAGGGTTGTGATGGGTTCGCTCGTCGGCCACCTTTTCGTCAAGTACCTGGGTAGCCGTTACGCACAGCTAGTGCCGCTGACGTGCTTGTGGTTAAACCCACTGCCAGCGTACTGTCGAGTCTTTAGAGTCCCACACAGAGAGTTCCCTCGTTCAGGCGAAATATGTAGAGGCTGTAAGTTGTTATGGCAGCCGTAAGCTGTTACGGCAGGGTTTTTGATTTTATTCTTGTAATTGTTACAGGAATATTAATCGGAAGGATAATACTTGTGGGATTTGGTTTAAGCCGGATACCGGTATTTTATTATTGGATTAATAGTATTCGTATTTTTCGGAATTCGGATACGGGTATACGGTATACGGTATACGGAGGAGGGGTATTTTTGTAATTGTTACAAGAATACTTTCTAGAAGGTGCCACCTCATAATGACATAATAATGACATCATTTATGAAAAATAAAATGAGGTGGAAATTAAAAGGTACAAGCATGATAAGGTTGTTGTTATGGAGTTACTATTGAAGCATGATACTAATTTATATAATGCATGCTTCAATTAATTCTCTTAGTGCTATATTTTTTATTTATCATGCTTGAACACTTTCATTATGATAAACACTTAATCCTTCTCGTCTCCTCCTTCTCCTTCTTCTTATAAATAGCTTCACATGAAATGTGAATGTTAAGTGAATCAAGAGAAGGATTAAGAGAAAGAAATGCTATAGACTTCAAGCTAATCCAATACATTCATCTCTACATAATCCTAGTGATCTATTCTAGCAAAATTGGTCTCTAGGTTAAACTCTTGTGAAGAGTTTCAAGCTTGCACGAAAACTCTCGGGTGGATCATCTAGGTCTTCGATGGCCGGAGATCGAAAACGTCGGCAACATCTAAAGGAGCCGAGGAGTTCACTAAAAGAGGAGAAAGGAGCAAAGGAGTTGCATCCAAGAGAAGACCCGAAGGACCGTATCATCAAGGTATAATCCCTAACATAGTATATAACACCTCTAGTTAGGGTATACTAGTTGTGGTTTAGACAAGATCTTCGGTTAAGTGTGTGTTGTATGCCAAGAAAATTTTTGTTCACCGCTTCCGCCGCGCCACAAGAGTTGTGGGAGCATGCAACATACACTAACATGGTATCAGAGCCTAACTAAACCACAATTAGATGTTAGCCAAAAGTTAGAAGCTCGATCGACAGTTTTTTCTCCCGAAAACTCGTATTCTGCCCCTGCTGCTGTCAGTTTTTGAAAGTGTTCCAAAATAAATTTGACATATCTTAAAAATACATGCAGGGTTTTATATGAACACTGTAGAAATCCGGAGTCCCAACTCGCCAAGACCGCCGCGGTTACGCGGCCAAACCCTGGGTTTGGCCGCGGATCCGCGGCCGAGTCAACGCGGAGTTGACTCGGTTTCCTACAGTGATATCATATATGGAAAATATGGTTTCTGGGATGTATAGAATTTTAAAATGGTGTTTTTACAGGAACATGTCAAGTGTTGGCTTGGTTTAAAATTATCGATCGAAATTCTAATAGTGTTTGGCTAAGCGGGTTTTTCGTTTTTGTGATATGTGTTTGAAACGTCCGCTAATTGCTATATGACGATTAGTGGGGGTTGCACATATGGATATCATGAGTTGGTATGTGTATATGAATGTGTTGGATCGTCGTGGTTAATGGCCGGGGGGTGTGAGAAGAGCGTTTTTTTTTCCTTTTCTTTCATTCCATGTAATTTGTAAAAAGCCATGTAATATTGTTTTACGGATACATCCGGGATGAGGTTGTAGCCACCGTTGTATAATTTCTTTTTACTGTTTTTGCTCCAATGATAGACCCATGGTGGGGTGCACAAACTATCGGGTTTTCAAAGTGCCGAGTGGCCTACTCAATTGTTGAGGGAGGTTACTACACTTTGGGAATTTGGCGGGTAGTTTGCCACACCCGTAGGGGTCTAGGGGGGTTTGGCTATACATCACGACCGTGGAATCCGTCTTCCATTAAGGGCTTGAATGAAATACGGAATTCCTAGTATATCCAATGCATTCATCTGTGATCTGAAATGGTTATATTTATATATATATGAGATATATAATAAACGTTGCTTATGTTTTGCACCCGAACTAGTCCAGTCCCCGCTCTGCCGTTAGTTAAGTAACCTAACGGTGCATGACGGGACCCAGTGACGAATGCGGATGGCATAAGTGTACGTTCTATTTTTCCGTTTCTTTTCTGTGATGTTTAGGAAACGTAAATGATGGGACTACATTAATGTGATTAATGATAAGAGAGAAACATAAAGATGTTGTAGAATCAAATTTTTAAGAAAAAGGGTAACTCTAGCTTTTGTTTTGCATAGCGGTATTCTTGAATATCCTGCACCTCATTCGATGAGGAAAGGGCCGAGATCCCTTCACCGGGAGTGACCCCTTTAGCAAAACTGGAAAATGTTACAAAGAACTCGATTTGATTTTATAGTTGATCTAACTTTGCTTTGCATCGTGATATTTTCATATCCAGCACCTTATTCGATAAGGAAAGAGCCGAGATCCCTTCACCGGGAGTGACCTCTTTAGCAAAATTGGAAAGATACTACAAAACCAATCGATTTTTAAAACTGGAGCTTAAACCACTCCTTCCCACTCGATTCTACAACGATATCAAGTTCAAAACGTTAAAGGTTTTCATAAAAACCATCCGTTGCCCTCCGCCATTTTAAGAAGCAGAGTACTTAGTATTCGTGCCATGTTTGTTGACCATAGTTAAGGCGTGGTGTACGGTAGCTAAGTGATGAATTCTTACAAAGCATTTGATGCGATCGATTAGGGCATTCTCATGACTTTGTTGACCATAGTTAAGGGTCATGTGGGTGGGTCTAAATCAATCACGAAATGGCGGGTTGAACTTGACTAGTAATTATGATTTGTTGACCATAGTTAAGGTCATAAGTCACTAGGGGTAAAAATCATATCGGGAATTTCAAGAGTTGAGATTTGCAATGAGATTGCATACCTTCTATATGATAGTTGGATCCCGATCCCACTTTGAGTAAAAGTTACTCCCAGGAGAATTTTGCACTTTTCGGTTAGCGAACTTGTAGATTGAAATTTATCCTGGCAAGTTTTCCTTTTTTGGTTTGAAGGAAAATTTGATAAAAAGAAGTGGGAGACAACAATTAGATAAGATTAATAACCAATCTAATTATGCAAGAGCAATCGCTGAATGACTTCTTTTCTATCTCCTAATAGCAGATACCAATGTCGGGACTTAAACTTTTATTAGACAAAAACAAACTCACTGGACCGAATTACAAAGATTGGCTAAGGAACGTGAATATTGCCCTGACATATGATAAGGTCGCATATGTCCTGACTACTCCAGCCCCTCCTAGCCCAGGCCCTGATTCTTCAGATGCGGATAAAGAAATCCGCAAGAAATGGGATACAGACTGCGCAACAGCCAAGTGCCTCGCGCTAGCTTCTATGAACAATGAACATCAGAAGCAGCACGAGAAAATGGATGTCCAATCCATCTTTCTCCATACAGAGGAGTTGTATGGAGAGCAATCTCGTACTCTCCGATTCGAGGCATCTCGAAAGTTGTTTCAGATGCACATGGCTGCTGGCACGTCTGTAGGTGACCATGTATTGAAGATGATTGGACTTATCGAAGAACTTGAGGACCTGGGTTGGACCATGGAGAACGAGCAATATGTTGTTATTGTTCTGCAGTCCCTTTCCCCTGCCTTTGCTCAATTCATTGTAAACTTCAACATGGACAAAATGGAGAAGTCTTTACCAGAACTCCTCAATATGTTGAGGAGTGCAGAGAGCACGCTAAAGGTAGCGAAAACTCCCGCTCTTATTGCTGGGCCATCTTCTTCCTCCATCCCGAAAACCAAGGCCAAGGGAAAGAAGAAGAAGAAGAATCCCATCAAGCAGAGAGGCGGAGTGAAAAAGGCATCGGGAAGGGACAAGAAAGGGGCTGCTGCAACGGGTCGTGGGGAATGTTTCCACTGCCACCAGACTGGGCACTGGAAGAGAAACTGTGGTAAATACTTGGCCGAACTCCAGAAGAAGAAGCATGGTGATGCTTCCAATTCAGGTGTGTTTGTAACCGAAAACTGTTTTTCAATTAACTCTGCTTCCTGGGTATTAGATACTGGATCAGGATCTCATATAAGCAATTGTATGCAGGGTTGAGAAATAGCAGGTTGTTGAAGAAAGGTGATCACACTCTCCGGGTTGGGAATGGTTCCTCAGTACATGCTACTGCAGTGGGAGAGTATCATCTTCGTTTGCTGTCGGGTTCTATATTGGTTTTGAACCCATGTTATTTTGTACCTTCGATGTTATGTAATATTATATCTGTATCGTTGTTGGACAATGCTGGATATAATTTCGTATTGCAATCTAATGTTATGAACATTAATCTTAATCAAGAGTTGATTGGGTATGGAACATTAAATAACGGGATATACATCCTGAATCAGCATACAGTTTTTCATATATAACACGGAAACAAAAGAAAGGTTTCAGACATAAATGAAGATTTCATTTGGCATTGTAGACTAGGTCATATTAATGAAACAAGACTGACCAAGCTACATAAAGATGGATATTTAAACTCGTTTGAATATAAATCTTATGCGACTTACCAGTCTTGCATCAAAGGTAAAATGACCAAAACTCCGTTTACTGGACACGGAGAGAGAGCTACTGAACTCTTAGGCCTCATACATAGTGATGTATGTGGACCAATGTCTACACATGCTGCAGGTGGTTTTTCATACTTCATAACCTTCACTGATGATTTATCGAGATTCGGGCATGTGTTCTTGTTGAAACATAAGTCCGAAGCCTTTGAAAAGTTCAAGGAGTATAAATCTGAAGTAGAAAAACAAACAGGCTTAAGTATCAAGAAACTTCGATCGGATCGTGGAGGTGAGTATCTAAGCTCAGAGTTTCTAGATTTCCTAAAAGAGAATGTGATTCTCTTTCAGCTCACTCCTCCGTATACACCACAGCACAACGGTGTATCGGAAAGGAGGAATCGCACATTATTAGATATGGTACGATCCATGATGAGTGATGCTGAGTTACCAATATCATTTTGGGGGCACGCATTGGAGACTGCGATTTATCTATTGAATAGGGTTCCAACCAAAACCGTGTCTACCACTCCATATGAGATATGGTACGGGAAGAGACCATCTCTTAACAGAGTTAAGGTATGGGGTTGTCCGGCTTATGTGAAAAAGCAGAATCCAGACAAACTTGAGACACGATCGGTTTTGTGTAAATTTGTGGGATATCCAAAACACTCGTATGGATATCTATTCTACCACAAGGAGGAACAAAGGGTGTTTGTTTCTCAGTATGCCACATTTTTAGAAAAAGAATTTTTTACAAATGATACTGTTGACAATGCGGTAGAACTGGAAGAAGTTCCAGATGCACAAACCATTACCGATGATTTGATTGAACCTGAGGTTTCAATAGAACCTGACATACCTCAGCCACTCCGTAGATCTAGTAGGACTTCTCGCTCACCTGATAGATACTACGGTTTTCTAATTGACGGCGATAGAGAAGATTGCATCATGGATGATGATGACCCTACTAGTTTTCAGCAAGCTATCAAGAGTGGTGACTCAGTGAAATGGTTGGATGCCATGAGATCCGAAATGGAATCCATGCACACCAAAAAAGTATGGACTTTGGAGGATGCACCTTCTGGAGTAAAACCCATAGGGTGCAAATGGATCTTTAAAAGAAAGATTGGTGTGGATGGTCAGGTGGAGACCTATAAAGCTAGGCTGGTAGCAAAAGGATTTCGTCAAAGACCGGGCTTGGACTATGATGAAACTTTTTCACCAGTCGCGATGCTCAAATCCATTCGAATCTTGCTTGCTATAGCTGCTTACTATGATTATGAGATCTGGCAGATGGATGTTAAAACGGCATTTCTAAATGGTGATTTAGAAGAATGCGTTTTTATGGATCAGCCATAGGGCTTCATTGATAGTGGGAGCAGCGGAAAAGCATACAGGCTGCTTAAATCCATCTATGGATTAAAGCAGGCATCACGGAGTTGGAACATCTGCTTTGATGATACAATCAAAGAGTTTGGTTTTATCAAAAATGTGGATGAACCATGTATTTATAAAAAGATTGTAGAGAGTACTGTTACATTCCTCGTAATGTACGTGGACGACATTCTCTTGATAGGAAATGATATTCCTATGCTACAATCGGTCAAACTATTCTTATCGCAGAGGTTCTCCATGAAAGACCTAGGCGATGCCTCGTACATTCTGGGGATAAAGATCTATAGAGATAGATCTAAGAAATTATTGGGATTGTCCCAATCGAGATACATTGACACCATACTAAAGAGGTTTAGTATGGAAGATTCCAAGAGGGGTAATTTACCCGCTTGTCATGGGATCACCCTCTCCAAAGAGATGTCTCCAAAGACTGATGAGGAGAGGGCTCGCATGAGCATTATACCCTATACTTCGGCAGTAGGATCTATAATGTATGCGATGTTATGTACTCGCCCAGATGTAGCTTATGCACTAAGTGCAGTAAGCAGGTATCAATCCAACCCAGGGGAGAAACACTGGACTGCTGTGAAGAACATTCTAAAGTACTTGAGAAGAACTAAAGAAATGTTCTTGGTGTATGGTAACGGAAATCTCCAAATGGAGGGTTTTACCGACTCCAGCTTCCAGAGCGACAAGGATGATAGTAAGTCCATCTCAGGGTTTGTATTTACTCTAAATGGAGGGGCGGTATGTTGGAAGAGTTCCAAACAAGATACCGTCGCTGACTCCACGATGGAAGCTGAGTATATTGCTGCTAATGATGCCGCAAAAGAAGCGGTCTGGATGAGGAAGTTCATTTCAGAACTTCAAGTGGTTCCATCTATTGCTAATCCAATACCTCTGTATTGCGATAACAATGGAGCCATGGCTTTGGCAAAGGAACCGAGGTCCCATCAGAAATCCAGACATATCTTGAGGGGATATCACCTCATCAGGGAGATAGTGGATCGCCAGGAAATCGAGGTACGAAGAGTAGACACGAAAGACAACACAGCAGATCCATTCACTAAGGCTATCCCTCAAGTACAGTTTGAGAAACTGTTTGAGCTGTTGGGCATGCGGTACGCCGGAAACTGGTTCTAGCTGGTACTTATTGCATTAATTACAGGCCTTAGTGCAAGTGGGAGATTGTTGGATATGTATGCCCTAGAGGCCTGTATTGTATAGGATACTAGACATGTATATGTACAGAAACAATCTTTGCTCGAAATGATAGTATGCTATCTGGTTTATCTTTATCATAATATGTGATGTGTTGATAAAGCCCTTAGGACTATGCTTGACTACCAGGATTATGATGAGATCATACTGGTGGGACCTGGGCAGTCTACAAGCATATCCTTCAATAGTTCCTAGTCGAGGGTATATCGAGACAGGGCATCGGTATTACCAGATTAGACTAGTGTGTACGTTTCTTGACCCTGGGGGCAATGATTGATTCCACAACCATTGATGTTTGACATCAAAGATTGTACACAGGTGCTCATTGGAGAATGGGTACACCGAACAGGACTCGCTGAGAACTCCTAGATGGTATATATACCTATTGTCAGATAGCAGTTCTCTAGTGATACTTGTACAGGTTAGTCTGTAGACCCGAGATCGTCATAGAGTCTTGTGTGATTCCCACTGTACTTTAATTTCCTCCCTACCACGGCTCTACTGAGTCGTGCAAACAGGTGGATTTTGGGTACAGTCCCGAATCATATGGAGACAGTGAGCGATAGGAGGGGTTTCGTCTCTCCCGGTATAGGGAGTTGATGTCGCGCTATGTTTGATCGGCTATAACACCTAAATCCCTGGCCAGGGTTCTCGAGGATTACTGATAAGTGTTATCAATAGTTTCTCGAACTGTTATGAGCCATAAATCAGCATGACTTATAAAGTTACTGGGGTCTGACATTTACCACCCCTAGACTTCATATGCGACGTATCAGACGAAGAGACCGGACTGTACGTTAAGTGTTGCTTGCAGGCTCGTAAGGGTTGTGATGGGTTCGCTCGTCGGCCACCTTTTCGTCAAGTACCTGGGTAGCCGTTACGCATAGCTAGTACCGCTGACGTGCTTGTGGTTAAACCCACTACCAGCGTACTGTCGAGTCTTTAGAGTCCCACACAGAGAGTTCCCTCGTTCAGGCGAAATATGTAGAGGCTGTAAGTTGTTATGGCAGCCGTAAGCTGTTACGGCAGGGTTTTTGATTTTATTCATGTAATTGTTACAGGAATAATAATCGGAAGGATAATACTGGTGGGATTTGGTTTAAGCCGGATACCGGTATTATATTATTGGATTAATAGTATTCGTATTTTTCGGAATTCGGATGCGGGTATACGGTATACGGAGGAGGGGTATTTTTGTAATTGTTACAAGAATACTTTCTAGAAGGTGCCACCTCATAATGACATAATAATGACATCATTTATGAAAAATAAAATGAGGTGGAAATTAAAAGGTACAAGCATGATAAGGTTGTTGTTATGGAGTTACTATTGAAGCATGATACTAATTTATATAATGCATGCTTCAATTAATTCTCTTAGTGCTATATTTTTTATTTATCATGCTTGAACACTTTCATTATGATAAACACTTAATCCTTCTCATCTCCTCCTTCTCCTTCTTCTTATAAATAGCTTCACATGAAATGTGAATGTTAAGTGAATCAAGAGAAGGATTAAGAGAAAGAAATGCTATAGACTTCAAGCTAATACAATACATTCATCTCTACATAATCCTAGTGATCTATTCTAGCAAAATTGGTCTCTAGGTTAAACTCTTGTGAAGAGTTTCAAGCTTGCACGAAAACTCTCGGGTGGATCATCTAGGTCTTCGGTGGCCGGAGATCGAAAACGTCGGCAACATCTAAAGGAGCCGAGGAGTTCACTAAAAGAGGAGAAAGGAGCAAAGGAGTTGCATCCAAGAGAAGACCCGAAGGACCGTATCATCAAGGTATAATCCCTAACATAGTAGATAACACCTCTAGTTAGGGTATACTAGTTGTGGTTTAGACAAGATCTTCGGTTAAGTGCGTGTTGTATGCCAAGAAAATTTTTGTTCACCCCTTCCGCCGCGCCACAAGAGTTGTGGGAGCATGCAACATACACTAACAGCTTTGGCCAAGGAACCCAGGTCCCATCAGCGATCCAGGCACATTCTGAGGCGGTATCACCTGATCCGGGAGATAGTTGATCGCCGGAAGATCGAGGTCAGGAGGGTTGACACGAAGAACAACACGGCGGATCCACTCACGAAGGCCATTCCCCAGATACAGTTTGAGAGACTCTTCGGGATGCTCGGTATGCGATACTACAGCAGCTGGCCCTAGTGCAAGTGGGAGATTATTAGTTGTATGTATGCCCTAGAGTCCAGTATTGTACAGATGATGTATATTATATTGGATGCTTGGACATATATAGAGATGACTTTCTTGCTCGATATGATAGTATGCTATCTGGTTGCACTTTATCTTAACATGTATACTAGTCTCTTTATACTGTCTTATTGTTATATGTTGGTAAAGCCCTTAGGATGTGTACTTGACTACCTGGACTATGATGCAGATCATACTAGTGGGGACATGGTAGTCCATTGGTACATCCTGCAAGGTCCCTAGTCGTAGGTGTATCGAGACGGGGCATCGATATACCAGTATAGACTAGCGTATACGCTTCTCGACCCATGAGATGGGCGATGGATGATCCCATATCCATTGGTGTTTGACATCAGAGATGCTATACGGGTGCTCAGTGGAGACTGGGTACACTGGACGGACTCGCCGAGAACTCCCAGATGGTTTTATACCTCACGTCGGATGGCAGTTCTCAGGTGACACTTGTGCAGGTTAGTCTGTAGACCCGAGATTGTCATAGAGTCTTGTATGATTCCCACTGTGCTTTGATCTCCACCTTACCACGTCCATGAGGGCGTGCAAAACGGTGGTCTTTGGGTACAGTCCCGAGTCACATGGAGGCAATGAGCGATAGGAGGGGTTTCGTCTCTCCCGGTATTGGGGGTTGATGTTGCGTTGTGCTCGATTGGCCGTAACAGGGAAGTCCCTGGTCAGGGCTGATCAGAGATTTGCTGGTAAGTGTTACCAGTAGTTTCTTGACCCGTTATGAGCCTCACATCGGCACGACTTATCGGTTATTGGGGTCTGACGTTTACCACCCCTAGACTTGATATGCGACATATCAGACGAACAAACCGGACTGTACGGTAAGTGTTACTGGTTGGATTCACAGGAGTGTGAGCGGCCTAGCTCGTCGATCTTCTGATCGCTCAATACCCGGATGGCCGTTACGTTTAGCAGACCGCTTGCGGCTTGTGGGTGCTTGATATGATCATCATCTGCTACCGGCGTATTGACGAGTCTTTAGAGTTAACACAGAGGTTTCCTGGCTCAAGCGAAACGAAATAGGAGCGCATATGTGATATGTGCGGGACCGAGAATAATGCGTGTATGTGATACCGCATTTCATTCTCGCGATGAATGTATTGATTGGTTATATTCGATATAACCTAGATATCGAATCAAGGATTGATTCGATAAGCCGATACATAGGATACTAGTCGGTTATATGCGATATGACCGGATCGTTAAATCAAGTGTTGATTTAATGATTTAAAGTATAATTATATATTTGATATATTACTTTGCATTAGCTAGTATTGGTTCACTTTAAATGGATTTTCTCACTTGGTGTGCAAGTTGTATATGTGATATACTTTTGTGCACATGTTTGTATCATGTTTGATGATACTTGCTCATTTGGTTAAGTGTATAGAATTAAACCATGGTTAAGTTGATGATTAGGGTTTTGCTTATTCATTTATTTGTTTATTTATTTATTTGGAAAAGATTATGATGAGAATGGTGGCTTTCTTTGTTTCTAGTTGAAGCTTCATGAAGCTTTGACTTTGTAACCATTCTTGTCTTCATGCTTAACCCTAACCCTTCCAAGTAACCATGGTCAATTCTCTACACACTACCTTAGTTAGTATATGATAAGTATTCATTTTACTTTTCAATTTTAAATAAGACTTATCATATTCTAGCTTCATCTTCTTCTTCATCTTCAAAGAAAAAGCTTAAGTCCATTAATGGCAACTTGAGCTAAAGTGTGAGAAATCCAATTCTAAAGTGAACCCACCTCCTATTTCTACACCCTCTACCTCTTGCCAAGTAGTATAGGGTGTTTTCTTCACAAGTTTCACAACTTGATGGAGTTGGAGCTTGAACTTGTGATGCCTCGACGTAGATCATCTTCGGCACGAAGCCGACGACCTAGCCCGCCCATTTCTCCGATCAAGCCGGCGATTGAGTCCGAGATTCGAGATGGACAGCGAGAGGATGCCTACGTGGAGCTAAGGAAATGGAGAACCGGATCTACAAAGGTTGTAGCCTCTCTCTTTTAGTTAAATTGTTAACTAGTTTCGTTTTTCGCCTAAACTTCTAGTCAACGATCCGTATTAGGGTTTCTCGGCACCCGTAAAATTTGAAATTGGCATGGTTGATACCTTGTGAGACCTCATTAGCGTGCCTAGGAACCCTACACACACTTCATCATCGATAATTGCCATGCCACTACACTGTAGTACTGTTGCATTCATGATATGATTCTTGCATGGAATATTGTACACTTATACCTGTACACAAACATAGATGATTCTGACATGATTAGAGATTTGGGAACCGCAAGATATTCTTCAAAACCGATTCGTTTTAAAAGAGCGGTTTCCCTCGACATGTGCACATTACTATTCCATGTTGCATGACTTCTGATATGCTTACCTTTCTTTACATGTCGCATACATCATGTTTTGATTATACGCATTGAGATATGTTGTTTCCATGATATTTCTGGATTTGGGAACCGTGGGTATTTCAAAAGAGAATATATAATTGTTTTAAAAACCCGGTTACCCTTGATATGATATTTCAGTGCGTCCACCATGTGTTTTCTCGGTGCTGAGAGCGACATGTAAAACCCGATTCGAGGAGGCGGATGAGGCCGATTGCGGGTACATGGTGGACCCGATATGGTACCCCGGGGAGAGAACGGTTTCGCTGTGTAGTAGACGGTGAGCGTGGCAGAGGGACTACTACCTACCGGCGATTGTATTTGAGCTCGGCGGATATCTGTAGGATACCGACCGGAGTTGAGAGATGGACATGGGCTGACCCGTACTGCCGGGGCCGAGGGCCGATACCGCAGACGGAGCCCTATATGGATGAGGATTTAAGTGCCGATGCTAGGCACGAGTTTCATGACGATTTCCATGATTTTGATTATATCCTCATATTTGCATGCTTGATGCTTATTGTCATTGGGTGACGGGTGGACGGGTTCCATGTTTATTGTCATTGGGTGACGGGTGGACGGGTTCCACGTTTATACAGACTTGATCACATACAGACTGGATTTACATTGATCATACTTCATTTGTATATATAACAGGGTATGAGGGCGCTGTTATATATACCCTACACCAATATTAGTGGAATGGGATGCTAATATATGTGTATTGATATCCATTTTGATACTTCATGCAGACATACCTTATATTTATGACATGTTATTACCTGAGGCACTGGTACGAGTATTTGGCACTACCTATATGCTTAGATGTTACATTGCCACCTTAACATGCTTCAGACTTACTTTTGAGGTTTATATCATATACTGATCGTATTGAGTTAGGATTATGTCTTGCATTCGGTTTCTGCTTGTAGATATTTTCTATTCACGAGTTGGCAACTCACCCCCATTGTGCCACAGTTCTTGCAGGTTTTGCCGTACAGGTTCCATAGCGGCATTTCTGGCACACTGCTTCCTTGCGGGTGAATTGCTTTTGGCAGGTGGGTTCTTTTGTATCAAGAACCACCTTTGTACTTGTATTATTCATTGTATCTAGAAATTCCATCAACCAAAACTTGTATATTGTTTCAGACTTAGACATTTGTGATGTATTATTCGACCTTAGAGTCGCGCTTAGTAGTATTGCGGTTTTCATGCTTATTGAGTTTATTTTGGATTTGACCCTCTCCTTTCGGCGTTGTATATTATCGCTTGCGTGGTTGTGACCGTCGATAGACGAAGAGCTAGCTCCCGCTTGGGGATGCCTTTTATTCATTGCATATATACATTGTTCTTGTTGTACCCCGTTCTGGGCCAGTATTTACAAAAGAAACTCTGCCAAAATTTTTAGAAAAGGCTTTACATCTTTTAAAAATGCATATTCGGCTTAGTTATTTAAAATCCTTGACTTCAAAACATGTTTTCTTTACCTATTAAAAACCAGTTTTCTTTATTTATCCTTAAAATGGTTTTAGATTTCTGGGCTTTTGGCTTACTTGGATCAGATGGAGTCCTATAGACTTCATATGGTTCAAGGGCCAGTCACGTGCTCTTTCGGGTCGTGACAAAGTTGGTATCAGAGCTCTAGGTTGACCTTGGTTCGAGTCTAAGTTTGACTATGTGGAGCCTAGGGCGTCTATATATATACGGAACTTAGGCTTGACCTTACGGAACTTAGACTTAGTCGAGAGGGTATTAGACCCGAACTTTCGTCGCGTAGGATGACCCTTGGTTGATGGAATAGGTGACTAAAGTAGAGTGACGTACCGTGGGTATGTTCCGCGGCATACTTACGACACGCCACTCCGCTTAAGGAACCTCAGGATGTACATATTTTCGAGATCAGTGATTCTCTTCATATCCATGATTATACATCCATTTGAGATCCCCGATTCTATTAGTTTCATGATCATACCTTCATTGATGCTGTTCCTTCTTCTGATCATGTATCCACTCTGGATCTGTTGTTTCCTTTCTTGCCATTGATTTGCTCTCTTCGATACTCGATTGAGGTCCCTGTCGCCATGTTTAAGCGCAGTTTGGGCTGCTGCTAGGGTTACGGTCAGGGCGAGCTCGTCTGGTACGAGGGCCGACCATTGTGTTTTCTGGTGACATGGGAACGTCTCGAGTTAGTATTGATGATTGTGACCTCTAGTGGAGGCAAGTGCTTGGTTTTGCGCCGGATGATCGGGCCATTGTTAGAGCTGCCAGTTGAGAGAGGACTTTTGATGTACAGCATACCTCAGAAATTATGATGTCGCCTACCGTGCAGACAGATGGACCAGCTGTTGCTGAGGTTGACAGGATGTGATTCCAGAGACTTACGATCGCATTGTGAGGCATCGTCTGTTTGTGTTTTCGTGCCATCAGCGTTTAACAGATCGGTTTCACGAGATTTCTCGGACGTGCCGATGGGTACCAGAGGAACAGGCTACTGCTAGAGGCAAGCTAGGATGTGATGGCCATTGATATACCGCTTATTCAGAATGATTGAGGCGCTGTTCGGCGTACAGACGAATAGACCAGTTGTTGCCGCCAATAACGAGATATTGCCCAGACGATTGGAGCTACTGCAGCATGAGTACATACTTGGAGATATGTTAGACGGTCGCTAGTCACCGAGGGTGGATGACTAGGGCGTGAGGTTCATTCGCTTACCGATGCGAGGTCATCAGATAGATTGTTTCCAGCTAGAGACGACTTCACGTAGGTTGTTGAGAGTCGATAGAGACGATCGAATGTCAGGAGCCTATTTTCCAAGTTTAAAGTATACGGAAAGACATGCAGGTGATTCTATGGACCCTCTAGAAGAATGAAACCCTAACTCGACTTAATGACCGTGTGAAAGCCTTTGAACCTTAGGGTTTGCGGCAGTTCCGCAGCACCATTAGTGAGGTTTGGGTTTGCCCTTCTACGGCTGGACCACCGACGCTGTGGCATGTACTCGATGCTATTAAACTGTACTCAAGATGTTGATCTCTTGGGGGATTATAAGGTTCTGAAGAGTCGATCGAATGATTCGACATCATTCGGATATCACGTGATGGGATGCATTGCTTGGGAGACTCCAGATAAGAGTAGAGCCGTTGGAGAACGGTCCATGCAGCCATGATGAGACGAGTCCGAATCAATCGACATTGAAGCAGAGTGAAGTAAAGAGTTCCCTAGAGATTTCGACGAGATGACGTTACCCTCCGCTGACATCAGAGAAGCGATACGCACGCGGAGGCATTGTATATGGATATACCTTCCAGAAAGAGGCGCGATGAGTATGCAGCCATTCCGGAATAAGAATTACCTTCAGCATTGGACGATGACTTCCGGGCAATTCGGCAGAAAAGAGATATGCGAGAGACTTCGGATCGACCGTAGCCGAGAGAATTGCAGTGCGCAGATTGAGACGTGACGTCGAAGTGGACGGAAATACAGAGAAGCGGACAAGAGGTTCGTGCGAGACGCTGACGAGCTGTCATTACTTCCCGTCGAGGCTAGAGACCTGATATGCATACAGAGGCGTTGGGATGCGACCAGATTCCGAGAAATATGGTGCTAAGAACGCAGATGTCCATTGAGTGAGGAAAGATTATGCAAGAGTACCACCCTCCGTACAGTTCGGCATAGGTAAGATCGGAAGAGATCTTGAGCAGGATTCCTTCCAGGACACTGCTGCAATGATATTTGCACCCAGGATCAGATGTGTGACGTGCATTCAGAGAGCCAGAGGCCGACGCCAGTAATATGCAGCTTTATGAGTGGTCGTGAGGATTGACCGAGAGGTGACCAGAGGAGTGCTAGAACGGAATCGTCCCCGTTAGCCCACTTGACAGGGCCGATGAGCCGATTGACTGCGAGATAGGTATTCCGCAGAGAAGATAAGGACCCAGAGTCAGAGGACGCCAGACCGTGAGAAAGAGGCAAGTGGATATCTTGCGCTGCTAGCATTGGATGCACCGACTCCTTCTCGACCTTGAAGGAGGAACTACCGACGACGGTATTTATGATTTGTGATTTTCTGATTCGATTATCACGTATCGGTCATCTTGGATTTCGGTATTTTGGGCGTTCTATTTGCATGATTTAGTTTCATGATATTTGTTTCATGCACCCTCTGGGTATTTATATTTTGCGCATAGTTATTACATTTGAGCTATTGATTGTGATTTCACGCCAACTTATGCAGTGATTTGATTTACACTTCCAGCATAGTTTTCATGCACCTTTAGTGTTTTGATATACGATTTTGGTGCACGCCAGATGCACTAAATCGGGATTCTTCGTGCATGTCTAATGCACCTGATTTTGCTGTCAGACACACACGTTGCCTATGACAGATGTTTCGTGCACACCAGTTGCACCTAGATGTTGTTTTGTACACCTGTAGGACACATATATGGATTTTGATTTCCGTACGCACCAGACGCACCAGATATTCTTATATATATTTTTGGGGATTTATTTCTTATAGAGCAGTACATTTTTATGATATTCGCTACGTAACGATTTTTTCGGAACCCCGACAATTTGGATTTTTACTGAAATGTTTTGGTATTTGGGGGTTTAAATTTAAATTCAGGGACCGAATTTATTTAAGGGGGGTAGATTGTAACATTTCAAAAAATATATATATTATTTTTGGGAATTTTTATAATTTAATATTATTTTATTGAATATTTTAATATTTTGGCATTATTAAATACAAATAAATGGGAAAAATTTTAGAAAAATTATGGAAAATTCTAAAATAGGTTAATTTATAGAATTGTTCCATTTTAAAGTTTTTATGATTAGTTATATGCTAATTTAGTGCTAATCGCGATTAAAAATCGCTAATCGGTTTTTTTAGCAATTTTGTGCAAAACATGCACATATCACTTTTTTTCACACTTGTGCATTTTCTATCATGTTATTTGGGGTTACTATTCTAGTGAGAAGGTTTTGGAGAAAAGGAAAAGAAAATGGAAAAGGGAATAAAATAATGAAGCATGGTGTGAGAGAGAGAGGCATGGCCTTCTTTGACCTTGGACTTAGCCATCTCTTCATTTTTCCTCTCATCTTCTCTCTCCCTCTTCCTCCATATCCTGCTGAAGCTGCTGCCCCTCTTCATCCTCCCCTCTTCAAGCACCAAATCACCTCACAAACTTCACTAAAGCCCCACTCTCATTTCACAAAAAATGTGCACAAGCTTGCAAGCTATAGGATGGACCAAGAAAGTTTTCATTTTGGCGTCGTTGAGGATTCATGTGGGTCTTATGAGATAATTCCTACACAATTAGAGTGGTATTTCTTGTGCTTAAGCTTCGATTTAAGTTTCATATCGATATTGTGTGTTTTTGTGGATTTGAGGATAACCTAGTTAGGGTTTGAGGAAAAATTGAGTTGTGAAGTGAAACTAAGACTTGTTGTGACCTTAGAATCTTGGTGTGATGTTATATTGGACCCTAACCTGAAGCTTTAACCCAGAATACGGATTTATGAGACGATGTCGGGAAAAACTGCAATTCTGGGATTGTATTTGGGAATCTGCTATCACCCGAGACATCCTAAAATAAAATTGATTGGACAGTGAGATGTGCAGGCACCTAGGAACCACCACACAGGACCCCAACCCCTAACACCATGACCCGGCCGCAGATTTATTCTGTTTGGCCGCAATTTGCGGCCATACCTGCACCAAACTTGCTCGTTTTGGTTCTGTAGCCCCTACATACATAGATTAGACCCCTGATATAGATAGATTTGTCTAGTTTGACCTAGGGTGAAATCTGGAGCCTATTTCCTAAGTTGCTGTTTTGGATTCGTGATTCCGTATTCCTTATTTTTAATTCTGCAATTGTGTATTGTGTTTTACCTCGACTATTGGGCGTTTATGCGACGATATCGAGGATTGATTGATGGTTTTGAAGGCGTGCCCATAGGTTCTAACCTATAGGCCCCTTATCGTATCGTTTTGGGTTTAGTATGCCGTTTTAGCTTTGATTTGGTTTTAATGCGCATATATGATATTTTGATATGTAGGTACCCATGAAGACTTCGGGACGACAAGGAAGCGCGTGGCGACGTCTACAAATGAATACGCAAGGTGAGTAGATTATATCTATAGGGGAAGTCGGGTGGATGGCATATAGCACCCCCGCAGTCCGTAGTTGTTATATTATATATATGATAGTTAGGTGTATTATGGATAGTGTAGGGTTAGAAGTGACTAGTGTAGTTCATGGTCGCGAACCCTAGAATAGATTTACACCTACACGCACACCCTTGCATATTCATTATACTTGCACTGTGTTTGATGATATTGGATGACATTGGAGATGAGTCGATGATGTTGGGCATTGTGCCGCGAGATCGGTGATTTGATGTGATTCGTATTTGGGATACGATACATGATCTCTAGCGGGCCTTAGGACGTGTGCTTGCACACGCAGTTTATAAATGGTATCGATTTGTACTAGACTTAGATCAGTACCCCAGATTATGTGTTATGATGATAATGATACCTGATATCTGATGAGAGGAATGTGATATTGACTCGTATCCAGCTATTGGGATGCCGTACGATGATTTGCCGTACGAGCCTATATTGATGATAGATCCGCACTCATGACTCGAGGATGTCTTACAATATACTGTACCGTACGCGATATTATTAAGGCGGGATCACCGACTATTATATCTATATCTATATATATATCGACTCAGATTTAGGTGGTTTCCATACCTCTCCCGATTGACTTGATACTTAGATCTGTAGTTTGCATAGTAGATTCTTCACTGTGGTGTTGATTATTTGATTTCCGCATATTCATGCTATTCACGTTGCTTTGCATATGTTTATTGCTATATTATTATCATGTTGTAAGGACACCAGCACCATTATTGATGATGCGTATGTCCCACGTACACTATTTGCCGGCTCACACACTTCATCATCGATAATTGCCATGCCACTACACTGTAGTACTGTTGCATTCATGATATGATTCTTGCATGGAATATTGTACACTTATACCTGTACACAAACATAGATAATTCTGACTTGATTAGAGATTTGGGAACCGCAAGATATTCTTCAAAACAAATTCGTTTTAAAAGAGCGGCTTCCCTCGACATGTGCACATTACTATTCCATGTTGCATGACTTCTGCTATGCTTACCTTTCTTTACATGTCGCATACATCATGTTTTCATTATACGCATTGAGATATGTTGTTTCAATGATATTTCTGGATTTGGGAACCGTGGGTATTTCAAAAGAGAATATATAATTGTTTTAAAAACCCGGTTACCCTTGATATGATATTTCAGTGCGTCCACCATGTATTTTCTCGGTGCTGAGAGCGACATGTAAAACCCGATTCGAGGAGGCGGATGAGGCCGATTGCGGGTACATGGTGGACCCGGTATGGTACCCCGGGACGAGAACGGTTTCGCTGTGTAGTAGACGGTGAGCATGCCAGACGGACTACTACCTACCAGTGATTGTATTTGAGCTCGGCGGATATCTGGAGGATACCGACTGGAGTTGAGAGATGGACATGGGCTGACCCGTACTGCCGGGGCCGAGGGCCGTTACCGCAGACGGAGCCCCATATGGAGGATTTACATGCCGAAGCTAGGCACGGGTTTCATGACGATTTCCATGATTTTGATTATATCCTCATATTTGCATGCATGATGCTTATTGTCATTGGGTGACGGGTGGACGGGTTCCACGTTTATTGTCATTAGGTGACGGGTGGACGGGTTCCACGTTTATACAGACTTGATCACATACAGACTGGATTGACATTGATCATACTTCATTTGTATATATAACAGGGTATGAGGGCGCTGTTATATATACCCTTACACCAATATTAGTGGAATGGGATGCTAATATATGTGTATTGATATCCATTTTGATACTTCATGCAGACATATCTTATATTTATGACATGTTATTACCTGAGGCACTGGTACGAGTATTTGGCACTACCTACATGCTTAGATGTTACATTGCGACCTTATCATGCTTCAGACTTACTTTTGAGGTTTATATCATATACTGATCGTATTGAGTTAGGATTATGTCTTGCATTAGGTTTCTGCTTGTAGATATTTTCTATTCACGAGTTGGCAACTCACCCCCGTTGTGGCACAGTTCTTGCAGGTTTTGCCGTACAGGTTCCATAGCGGCATTTTTGGCACACTGCTTCCTTGCGGGTGAATTGCTTTTGGTAGGTGGGTTCTTTTGTATCGAGAACCACCATTGTACTTGTATTATTCATTGTATCTAGAAATTCCATCAACCAAAACTTGTATATTGTTTCAGACTTTGACATTTGTGATGTATTATTCGACCTTAGAGTCGCGCTTAGTAGTATTGCGGTTTTCATGCATTGAATTCCGATATAATGAGGATAATCACCTAATTCCCAATAACTTACTCCCACTCATCATCTGTAAAAACCATACAGATGTGAGATTCATAACTGGTAAATACATACCCTGTAGCAAGTGTCTAATTGGGAAATCAGTTTTCTTTTAAGAGTACACAGTAAAACTGAAACATTGAAATGTTTCGTAGGGGTATCTTGGTATTCCTAGTAATGCCTCTTCCATTATCCAGATTCACAACTGTAACCGTATATTTTTATGCCATCTTTCCAATTCCCTTCATATGTCTTTAGTCATTACCTTCTTTACACCCCTTTAGGCCAAATGGTTTTCTTCCTTCCCTACCGTTTGGCATCAGCCTATAGTTTGGAAGAAGACTATCCAATAAGCATAATGGGTGTACTGTCCTAATCCTAGGAGTACTCGCAATGCGAGAGAAGGTGAAGATAAAAGACAACCGAATAAACCTTATTCCTATTTCTCCTGAACCAGAATCCATCCCCGAACTGGAACAAGTTCCTTTCGAGTTCGTATATAACCATACGATGGAGTATCCAAATAACTATGGATCTTCCTAGTGATACGGAGTGTTCTAGAGAAATACAAAGGTGAAGTGGGAGTGGTAATGAAATACTTGGTTTGGTCGTGAATAGCAATCACAATTTACTTTGCCCTCCTTCTAATCCCTTTATTTGTCCGAACTTAATACCTTCTGTACACCATCGTTAGGCTAATTGGTTTTCTTCATTCCCCACCGTTCGGCACCTGCCTATGGTTTGGAAGAAGGCTATCCAATTTGCGTAATAGGTGTACTGTTCTAATCTAAGGAACACTCGTAACCTGAGAGAAGGTAAAAGGAAAAGACAACTGAATAGTCCTATTCGTTTTCTCCAGAACCGGAAACCATCCTCGAATAAATTTCTTCGAGTTCGTATATAACCATACGATGGTTTTATCCAATGGAAGTTGACGTTCGTAGTTATACGGGGTGTCCTGGAGAAAAGGGTAAAAGTAGGAGTGGCAATGAGGTATGCAACTCTGACAAATCCAAAAGCCAGTGTTTAAGAAGGTTCGATCAATTTTGGTCACTGAGTCATAGTCTAGGGTCAGGTCATGGTCGCTGCCAAAGAGAGAGAGAGAGAAAAGAAACACTCAGCGTGCACTCTAACCTAGATCAGAATGGTTATAACTTTATCTAATCTGGGAACCTCCCACTGTACCGTCAAATTCTCCTCCAAACCTGAAAGAAGAATTAGTCGGGATCACCCGAGGAGTAAACTAACTCATCAGTGGGAATCGGGATCCAACAATCATCGCATGATAACATGACGGAATCCGCTCACGTTATCACACTCCAGAAGGTATGCACATATCTGGCAAGTTTCAGTTTCTTTAGAAACTCCCGATGTGATTTTTACCCAATGCTCTTATGACCTTGACTTTGGCCAACAAATCATAAGTCACATGTCAAGTTCTACCCATCATTCTCCAGGTTAATTTGAACCCACCCGTACCTACCCTTAACTTTGGCCAACAAGGCATTACGACTATCCCAAACCAACGCATCTATCTATGCTGCATATGAATACCCAATAGCTACCAAACACTGTGCCTTGACTTTGGCCAACAAACACAGCTTGAATACTATTGATTATCCATATGAAACGAAGGAGGGCTACGAATGGTTTCTGGCGAAAACCTTTAACGTAATGAACTTGATATCGTTGAAGGAACCGGATAGCTTTTAAAAATATAGTGGCGAAAACCTTTGCTAAAGAGGTCACTCACGGTGAAGGGATCTCGGCTCTTTCCCCGTAGAATGAGGTGCATGATATTCCAACTGAATACCACGATGCAAAGCAAAATGCAATCGGCTATAGTGAAGTTATTACCCTGACGCAAACTTCTCTCCAAGGGGTCACTCCTGGTGAAGGGATCTTGGCCCTTGCCTCGTCGACTGAGGTGCAGGATATTCCAACTGAATACCACTATGTATAACAAAAGTGAACGTCCTTGCAATAACAACTTTTTGAAAAGTGTTCCAACAACATCAGAATAGGTTTGTTTAGCTTGCATTGATCCTAATCAACGCAGTCCCATCAATTGATCACACCAATAAAGAACGAAAATAATGATGTACGTATATGCTATACGCATTCGCCACTGGGTCCCGTCATTACCCGTTAGGTTACTTAAATAACGACAGAGCGGGGACTGGACTAGCGCGGATGCAAAACATATACAACATCTACTAGTATATATATCAATATATAATATTCGCTCAAGGCATGATAAAATGCAACATCACAGAAATGTAATAAGCATCACAGAACAATACAGATATCTGGGATCCCCGGGTTTCATAGAGCCGCTACTGAAAACCGACGTTTCCCTGGTCGTGTGGATAACCTATGCAATGAAATCATAGACCCATACGGGCGCGGCAAGTTACCCGCTAAAACCTGAACCGAGGCAGCCCCCTTCAGCAACGTGAATGGACCACCCAGCACTTCACGGAATCCGGTAACTTCGGCACCCCTCCTGGGTCAACCTGTACCCCCTACGAGTGCAGCGTATAGCCCGCCAATTCTAGAGTGAAGCCCCTCCGTCTCAACGCCATGAGATGCGGGCCCGTTGCCCTCTAGAACCTGGCTATCCGTGCACCCCACCTTAGGGTAATCCTAGTACAGAAAGTAAAATATACATACAACGGGTACATCGACCTCACCCCAGTCGTGCCCCAAAAGAATAATATACAAACAGGCAGTAACGGCAGTCCACATGTCGGACGCTCGCCCTGCAATATCAAATGTACATAAAAATACCAAAACTGTACTAACATTGCATCCAGGCTATCCCCCACAATCAATCCGCAACATCACAGCACAACACAGAACATCAACGTGAATGTCACGTTCGCAAATCCGTCTAAAAGGGCTATAGCAGTTAGACAGGATATACCGATCAAATGACATTCACGGTCGCAGATATAATGTAAATACTGTGAACTAACATGTTTAAAATTTTCGATCGATCAAATTTACCGAAGTGGTCCCCAAGCACTACTGTAGCACTCAAAGAAAATCTGGGCCCAAAAAGAATATTCCAAAAACCCATTTTCAACTCAGAATCCCACTGTAAAAATTTGACGCAATGAACAGTCAAGGTAGCGGCGGAACCGCGGCCAATGAGTGGGTTTGGCCGCGATTCCGCGGTGGAAAAGTGACTTCACGCGACCAAATTTTCACAGAATGCTTAGAATTGTAAGTCCATGCTACCCTTCCCCGGTTCTTACGGGGTTGCGGAAGTGGTGAAAAACGATTTTCAAGAGGGTGGTAACATGGACTACCAATATGGATCTTTGTTAAACTACTAACTAACAACCTAACAAGAGTTTACCTACTCGGTTAGGGGGCTATACCTTTCTTGAACTCCTTCGTCTTCGACTCCTCCCGTTGTACGGATCGGCCTCACCTCGTCGTCTCCTTGCGCTGAAGATGGATCCACCCGAAAGCTTCTACCTTTGGCTTCTTCTTCGAACTTTGAAGAAACTAGATCACTTGGCTTGCTAGGCCTTTGGTAGAGGAATGTTTTGGTGTCTTTTTATCTCCAAGGCAATGAGTCTCAACACATGAGAATGGTTTACCTTGAGGTAGAGAGAGCAAGAGGAAGAGGGAGAGCTTGAGAATGAGAGAGCTCAAGAGAGAGAAAGCAAATGATAGAATGAGCCTCTCTTTTCTCATCCAACCTCTCATAATCCAAAAGTCATCATAACAAAAATAGTAATCAAGTATTGTGTGATGGTTTAAGTCAAAATCGCTATATCATTTCATGCACTCATTTTGCATAAATAAACAAGCAAGCAAAAGTCTTTGCCATGGAATGATAGCCATTGTCATGATGATGGTCAACTAGTCCAACCTAGTCAACCGGTCAACAAAGTCAACAAGTCAACAAAGTCAACCCCTCAACAACCATGTCACTATAATACTTAATTAATATTAATGTTAATCATATATCTTATTCTCATTAGGGTTTAGCCAAAAGTCAACTGTCAACAGTCAACAACCCCAATGAGAATCCTCTGCCTCTGTCTCTCTCTGTCAACTGTGCATACACACCCGCATCCGCGTTCCGAGGAACACGAATACAAACGAGATAAAACTAATCCCAAAACGTACACTAGGATCTAGCTTAAACCAAATCCCGCTAGTGTTAACTGTCCGGACACTGTATGTGCACAAGTGCACGGATGTGACCGAACCCTGTCGCAAAACCATGCGACCTGTCGCAAAACCATGCGACCACCTACTCTTTTGCCTAAAGGCAAATAGCTTTCTGTGTGGGACTCTAAAGACTCGACACTACGCTGGCAGTGGGTTTAACAACAGACCGCAAGAGGCACAAGCTGTGCGTAACGGTCCCCAGGTAGATGCCGACAAGAAGACTGACGAGGTGAAACCCATCTGAACTCCTACTTAGTCTGAATGTGACAATCTCTCTGTACAATCCGGTCTGTTCGTCTGATACATCGCATGGCGGGCCTAGGGGGCGGTAAACGTCAGTCCCCTAATAGCGGTACAAGTCGTGTCGGAGTGAAGCCCAGAACACCCTGAGATAACACTGGAAACCTACCAGTATATCTCGCTTGCCCTGGCCTGGGACTACTCGTGTAATGGCTCTCCTGGACACAGCGCGATGTCAACCCCTAATACCGGGAGTGACGAATCCTGTCTAACCGTCACTGCCTCCAAGTGCTTCGGGACTGCACCCAACTACTACCTGTTTGCACGACTCCTTTGAGCCGTGGTAGGGTAGTAATCTAAGTACAGTGGGAACACACTCGAGGCGAAGTGACAGTGTCAAGTCAGCGGACTAAGCTGTACTCATGTCACCTGGGAACTGATAACTGACGATAGGTATAGTACCAACCAGCAGTTCCCGACAAGTCTTGTACAATGTACTCGTAACCCAACGAGCACCTGCATACTATCTCCAGTACGACGTACTGATGGCTGTGGGATAGACCATCTCCCATACTGGGATGAGAAGCGCATATGCTAGTCTACTCCGGAGTATCGATGCCCTGTCTTGATAGTCCTGCGACTAGGGACCTGCATAAGGATGTGCTTATAGATTACCCAGCCCCCACTAGTGTGACTGCCATCACAACGCTGGTAATCAAGCAAAGATCCTAAGGGCTCCACTAATGTGTATAGGTGATATACTAAAATAAACACATGTACACATTGAAGTAGAAACAAACCAAGTAGCATACTACTATATTGAGCAAGATTGTCTATACAAGGTGAATATCCCCAGCTTCCATTAAGTAATATACAAACTAGTATGATACAGTAATGGCCTCTAGGGCATATACACTAACAATCTCCCACTTGCACTAAGGCCATTTACTGGCGTATCGAAGACCTATCATCTCGATCAGCCGCTCGAACTGAGTCTGGGGTAAGGCCTTTGTGAGTGGATCAGCAGTGTTATCTTCCGTAGAAACTCTCCGAACCTCGATCTCCTGGCGACCCTCGATCTCCCTGATCAGGTGATACCGTCTCAAGATGTGTCTGGACTTCTGATGGGACCTTGGTTCCTTCGCTAAAGCTATAGCCCCGTTGTTGTCGCAATACAGAGGTATTGGATCAACAATGGACGGAACCACCAGAAGTTCCGTTAAGAACTTCCTTATCCAGACGGCTTCTTTTGCGGCATCTGCAGCAGCGATATATTCTGCTTCCATCGTCGAGTCAGCAACAGTTTCCTGTTTGGAACTCTTCCAACACACCGCCCCTCCATTGAGGGTAAAGACATAACCCGACATGGACTTGGAATCATCCTTGTCACTCTGGAAGCTGGAGTCAGCAAAGGCCTCGATCTGGAGGTCTTTTCCGCCATACACCAAGAACATCTCCTTAGTCCTTCTCAGGTACTTGAGAATGTTCTTTACCGCTATCCAGTGTTTCTCCCCAGGGTTTGACTGATACCGGCTTACCACACTCAGTGCATAAGCTACATCTGGTCTGGTACACAACATCGCACAGATTATAGAGCCTACCGCAGAAGCGTAGGGTATAATAGACATGCGATCGCTTTCCAAATCAGTCTTGGGAGACATCTCTTTGGAAAGGGTGATCCCGTGACAAGACGGTAGATTACCGCGCTTGGAATCTTCCATACTGAATCTTTTCAGTATGGTGTCGATGTACATGGACTGTGAAAGTCCCAGTATCCTCTTGGATCTGTCACGATAGATCCGGATCCCCAAAATGTATGAGGCATCACCCAGGTCTTTCATGGAGAACCTGTATGACAAGAACCCCTTGACAGATTGTAGCATAGGAATGTCATTTCCTATTAAGAGAATGTCATCCACGTATAAAACGAGGAATACTACAGTTCTCGCTACAAATCTACTATAGATGCATGGTTCATCTGGATTTTTTATAAAGCCAAATTCTTTGACCGTTTCATCAAAACAGATGTTCCAACTCCACGATGCCTGCTTTAGTCCATAGATGGACTTAAGCAACTTGCACACCTTTCCGCTGCTCCCACTTTGAATGAAACCCTCTGGCTGGTCCATATAGACGCACTCCTCTAAATTTCCATTTAGAAAAGCGGTCTTTACGTCCATCTGCCAAATCTCATAATCGTGGACGGCAGCAATGGCAAGAAGGATCCGAATGGATTTCAGCATAGCTACTGGAGAAAAGGTCTCGTCATATTCCAAACCAGGTCTTTGATGAAAACCCATTGCAACCAGTCTAGCTTTATAGGTCTCAACCTGTCCATCTACACCAATCTTCCTTTTGAAGATCCACTTGCATCCTACGGGTTTTACCCCATCTGGAGCAACGTCCAACGTCCATATTTTGTTGGTGTACATGGACTCCATTTCGGTCCGCATTGCATCCAGCCATTTTACCGAGTCAACACTTTGAATGGCCTGATGGAAGCTAGTCGGCTCATCATAATCTATGATGCAGTCCTCTCTATCCCCGTCTATGAGAAAACCGTAGTATCTCTCGGGCGGATGAGACTGCCTACTACTCCTGCGGAGAGGCGTAGGAATGTCATTTTCTTTTGAACCCTCTGGTTCTACTAAGCTTTCAGTAATAGTCTGTGGTTCTTGAATTTCTTCCAGTTCTATTTCGCTCCCACTTGTTTCCTTTTCTAAGAACTGGTGTTCCAGAAAATGGGCATTACGAGAAACAATGATCTTTTGTTCCTCTGCGTAATAGAAGAGATACCCCCTAAAGTTCTTTGGGTGTCCCACAATCTTGCACAGTACTAAGCGTGCCTCGAGTTTGTCCACATGCTGCTTTTTGACAAAAGCCAGACACCCCAAATCTTCAGATATTGAAGATAGGGTTTCTTCCCACTCCATATCTCATATGGTGTGGTAGGCACAGTCTTAGTTGGAACTCGGTTCAAAAGATATGCAGCTGATTCTAGTGCATATCCCCAGAATGATCGCGGTAACTCAGTATTACTCATCATGGAACGTACCATATCCAATAGGGTCCGGTTCCGTCTCTCCGATACACCGTTATGTTGCGGCGTGTATGGAGGAGTAAGCTGAGAGAGAATTCCATTCTCTTTTAAATAGTCCAGGAACTCGGCACTCAAGTATTCACCACCTCGATACGATCTTAGTGTCTTGATACTTTTGACGGTTTGTTTTTCTACTTCATTCTTATATTCCTGGAATTTTCCAAAGGCTTCGGATTTATGTTTCATTAAGAAGACATAACCGTACCTTGAAAAGTCATCCGTAAAAGTAATGAAGTAAGAATAACCGCTTCGCGCATGTATAGACATTGGACGGCACACGTCGCTGTGTATGAGTCCCAAGAGCTCGCTCGCACTTACTCCTTGTCCAGTGAACGGAGTCTTTGTCATCTTTCCTTTGAGACAGGATTGACAAGTGGCATACGATTGATATTCGAACGGATTCAAATATCCTTCTGCATGTAACTTTGTCAACCTTCTCTCATTGATGTGACCCAGTCTACAATGCCATAAGAAAGTCTGATTTATTTCCGGAGACTTTCTTTTGTGTGTATTCTGGATATTGAAAATCTGTGTTTGGTTTAATACGTATATACCATTGCTTAATGTACCTGACCCAATCAGAACTTAATTAAGGTGAATGTTTACAACATTACTTACAAACGCAAATTCATAACCTTCTTTAGAAGTCAAAGATACAGAAATGATATTACAAGTTGCGTTGGGTACAAAATAGCAATTATGCAAAACCAAAACGTGTCCATCTGACAACCCCAGGTGATAGTCCCCCACGGCCTTAGCGTCAATGCTAGCTCCGTTTGCAACTTTGAGGGTCATGTCACCTGCCTTCAAAACCCTATGGTTTCTCAACGCCTGCAATGAATTACAGATATGAGATCCTGATCCGGTATCCAATACCCAGGAAGTAGAGTTTATTGATAGACAGTTTTCAATAACATACACACCTGAAGCTGAAGCCGCAACTTGCTTCAGTTCCTGTGTTTTGGCTTTCCAAGCCCTGCAATCTTTCTTCCAGTGACCACTCTTATGACAGAAAAAGCACTCTTCCTTTCCTATAAGCTTCCCCGCTATCTTTGTTGCTTTTTCTTTTCCCTTCGTATCCACTTTACTAACACCGCCCCTTGGTTTGGCGGAGGCTTTCTTCTTCTTTCCCTTGGCTTTCGCCTTGGACCTAGAAGATGAAGATCCTCCTACAAACAAAGCGGATGTTTCCCTACCTTTCTGTAGGGTGCCCTCTGCACTCCTCAGCATGTTTAGGAGCTCTGAAAGTTCAACTTCTTTTTCTTGTAAGTTGAAGTTCAGGATAAACTGGGCGTAAGTGGAAGGAAGGGACTGGAGAATCAAGTCCGTATAGAGCTCGTTCTCTAACGTGGTCCCAAGTTCCGCGAGCTCCTCAATGAAGCCAATCATCTTAAGCACGTGTTCCTCTACCGATGATCTGATGGCCAACCTTGCCGAAAATAACTTCTTCGACACTTCGTATCTTTCGATATGAGATTGCACTCCATACAGTTCTTTTGTATGGAGAAATATGGATTCGAGGTCCATATTCTCGTGCCTCCTCTGATGTTCGTTGTCCATAAAGGCAAGAACGAGGCACTTGGCCTTCGCGCTATCGATCTCCCAAGTCTTACGGATTTTCTTATCCGCGACGCTGGAGGTGGGACCTGGGACAGGGGAAGCTTTGGTGGTAAGGAGATACCCCAACTTGTCATAAGTGATTGTCATTTTGACATTCCTGAGCCAATCTTTGTAGTTTGGCCCTGTCAGTATGTTTTTATCTAATAATAACTTAAGTCCGGTCTTGATGATTGGTCGCTGCAATTAGGAGAGAGAGAAGAAACACTTTAGCATGATGCTCTTGCAAGCTTAGAGTGGTTTTTAATTTGTCTAAATAGGATGGCTCCCACTGTCTCTCGAATCCCTCCTCAAACCAAAAAGGAAGAATTAGTCAGGATCAATCTCACCGTACAATACTTGCTTAACCGATCGGCCAGGCTGGTGTCGGTACTTCGAGGGAGGTTTTCCAACGCTTTCGCGAAGTTCCTTAATTTAAGAACCACTTTTCCCTGGGGGCGTAGCCCCGCTAACACCTTTCTAGACACCTACTTGGTTTATAGCATTGATCGTTAAGTGAGAAATTTCCCGAGGAGTAGCATATACTCATAGTAGGATAGGGATCCAAATATCATCGCGTGACAAAACTGAAGGAATCCTACCAGAATCATCACACTCCAAATGGTATGCTGTGCTAGCAAGTTTCAGTTCTTTTGAAACTCCCGATGTGGATTTTTGCCCCATGCTCTTATGACCTTGGTGTGAGGTCAAAATGTCATAAGTCACATGTCAAGTTCTTCCCATCATTATCCAGGTTAATTTGAACCCACCCGTACGTACCCTTGACGTAGGCCAAAATGGCAGTACGACTGTCTCAAACCAACGCATTCTATCTATGCTACAGATAAATATCCGGCAGCTACCAATCACTATGCCTTGGCGTGAGGTCAAAATACATAACTTGAATACTACCGAATATTTAACTGAAATGATGGAGGGCTACGGATGGTTTTGGTAAAACCTTGAACGTAGTGAACTTGATATGATCGATGGAACGAGATAGCTTTTAAAATGAGTGGCTTAAGCTCCGCGTTTAAAAGTTCTTTTGAAAAGAAACCGAGTGGTTTTTGAAAGTGTTCCAACGACTTTTACTTGGTTTATTTTTTCTTGCATTAGTTCTTTTAATGCGTATTTTTCTTGCATTAGTTCTTTTAATGCGTCCCATCATTTAATCCTACCATTGCAGAAAACAACCAAAATATGACGTACGCTTATGCCATTCGCATTCGCCACGGGGCCCCGTCATTACCCGTTAGGTTACTTAACTAACGACAGAGCGGGGGCTGGGCTAGCGCGGCTGCAAAATATAAGCAACGCCTAAATAATATCATATATAGATATATTGCAATGATAGCCATTTCAGATCACATATGAACACATTGGATATACTAGGAATCCGCAATTCGTACGAGCCTGTAACGAAAAGCGGATTACACGGTCGCGACGAATAGCCAATACCTCACCCTAGATCCCTACGGGTGCGGCAAACTACCCGCCAAATATCCGAAGTGGAGCAACCTCCCTCAACGACATGAGTAGGCCACTCGGCACTTCGAGATACCCGGTAGCTTTTGCAGCCCACCTTGGGTCTATCCTAGGAGCAAAAACAGTAAAAAGAAATTATACAATGACGGCTACAACCCCGACCCGGTTGTGCGGCCAAAAATAATATTACATCAATTTACATATTACATGAATTGAAAGATAAAAGAAAACTCTCATCTCACAACCCCCCCCCCCCCGCTATTCATCCGCGACAATCCAACGAATTCTTATACACATACCATCAACATTACAGATCACAGATATGTATAACCCCCACTAATCGACGTATAGCGATTAGCGGACGTTTAATACATATAACACATCACAGATATTTTCCCGTCAGCTTAAGTCTTTAGAAGTTCGATAAAAAATACGGATTTTCATGCCCCAAAAACAAATTTTTCTTTCTGGAAAATCTGGGCAGAAAAGACATATTGTGAAAATCCCAATATACCGCCAGAAACACACTGCAAGAAATTTGACCCACGACCGACTCAACTCGGCCATGGAACCGCGTCGGGAGCATGCTCCAGCCGCGTTTCCGCGGCGCTTTGACCGATTCGGTGGACGAAATTTCTTGGGTGTTTGACAAAAAGCCTGAGCCGATTTTTAAGATACGATTTATCATTTTTTTGGACAGAAAAAAAAATTCGGCAGAAACATCATTTTCCGGGTTTGTTTCGCGACTTTTTCTTTGATCGAACTTCTACTTACTTTGCTAACATGTTAGATAGTGTTTAACTAGGCTCTGATACCACTGTAAGTCCATGCTACCCTTCCCCGGTTTTTACGGGGTTGCGGAAGTGGTGAAAAACGATTTTCAAGAGGGTGGTAACATGGACTACCAATACGGATCTTTGTTAAACTACTAACTAACAACCTAACAAGAGTTTACCTACTCGGTTAGGGGGCTATACCTTTCTTGAACTCCTTCATCTTCGACTCCTCCCGGTGTACGGATCGGCCTCACCTCGTCGTCTCCTTGCATCGAAGATGGATCCACCCGAAAGCTTCTACCTTTGGCTTCTTCTTCGAACTTTGAAGAAACTAGATCACTTGGCTTGCTAGGCCTTGTGAACTAGAATGAGTAGAGGAATGTTTTGGTGTCTTTTTATCTCTAAGGCAATGAGTCTCAACACATGAGAATGGTTTGCCTTGAGGTAGAGAGAGCAAGAGGAAGAGGGAGAGCTTGAGAATGAGTGAGCTCAAGAGAGAGAAAGCAAATGATAGAATGAGCCTCTCTTTTCTCATCTAACCTCTCATAATCCAAAAGCCATCATAACAAAAATAGTAATCAAGTATTGTGTAATGGTTTAAGTCAAAATGGCTATATCATTTCATGCACTCATTTTGCATAAATAAACAAGCAAGCAAAAGTATTTGCCATGGAATGATAGCCATTGTCATGATGATGGTCAACTAGTCCAACCAAGTCAACCGGTCAACAAAGTCAAAAAGTCAACAAAGTCAACCCCTCAACAACCATGTCACTATAATACTTAATTAATATTAATGTTAATCATATATCTTATTCTCATTAGGGTTTAGCCAAAAGTCAATAGTCAACAGTCAACTGTCAACAGTCAACAGTCAACAACCCAAGTGAGAATCCTCTGCCTCTGTCTCTCTCTGTCAACTGTGCATACACACCCGCATCCGCGTTCCGAGGATCACGAATACAACGACATAAAACTAATCCCAAACCGTACACTAGGATCTGGCTTAAACCAAAGCCCGCTAGTGTTAACTGTCCGGACACTGTACGTGCACAAATGCACAGATGTGACCGAACCCTGTCGCAAAACCATGCGACCTGTCGCAAAACCATGCGACCTGTCGCAAAACCATGCGACCTCCTACTCTTTTGCCTAAAGGCGAATAGCTTTCTGTGTGGGACTCTAAAGACTCGACACTACGCTGGCAGTGGGTTTAACCACAATCCGTAAGCGGCACTAGCTGTGCGTAACGGTCCCTAGGTAGATGCCGACAAGAAGACTGACGAGGTGAAACCCATCTGTACTCCTACTGAGTCTGAATGTGAAAATATCTCTGTACAGTCCGGTCTGTTCGTCTGATACATCGCATGGCGGGCCTAGGGGCGGTAAACGTCAGTCCCCTAATAGCGGTACAAGTCGTGTCGGAGTGAAGCCCAGAACACCCTGAGATAACACTGGAAACCTACCAGTATATCTCGCTTGCCCTGGCCAGGGACTACTCGTGTAATGGCTCTCCTGGACACAGCGCGATGTCAACCCCCAATACCGGGAGAGACGAATCCTGTCTAACCGTCACTGCCTCCAAGTGCTTCGGGACTGCATCCAACTACTACCTATTTGCACGACTCCTTTGAGCCGTGGTAGGGAACACACTCGAGGCAAAGTGACAGTGTCAAGTCAGCGGACTAAGTTGTACTCATGTCACCTGGGAACTGATAACTGACGATAGGTATAGTACCAACCAGCAGTTCCCGACGAGTCCTGTCCAGTGTACTCGTAACCCAACGAGCACCCACATACTATCTCCAGTACTACGTACTGATGGCTGTGGGACAGACCATCTCCCACACTGGGATGAGAAGCGCATACTCTAGTCTACTCCGGAGTATCTATGTCCTGTCTCGATAGTCCTGCGTTTAGGGACGTGTATAAAGATGTGCTTATAGATTACCCAGCCCCCACTAGTGTGACTGCCATCACAACGCTGGTAATCAAGCAAAGATCCTAGGCGCTCCACTAATGTGTATAGGTGATATACTAAAATAAACACATGTACACATTGAAGTAGAAACAAACTAAGTAGCATACTACTATATTGAGCAAGATTGTCTATATAAGGTGAATATCCTAAGCTTCCATTAAGTAATATACAAACTAGTATGATACAGTAATGGCCTCTAGGGCATATACACTAACAATAATTCCCTGCACGTATTTCTGCAATGTACTGAAAAAAAATTTCGAGCCAAAAAAAAATTTGACAGAAAACTGATGCATGAAAAGCGCGGTTTTTGGAAAATCCGATCGATCGAACTTGTAAACATGTTAGAGCAAGCTAGACTAGGTTAATGGCGTGGCTCTGTTACCAGTGTAAGTGCACGGCGGCGCCCCGGCCGTCAATCCGAGGCCAAATTGCGGAAGCGATACTTTTCTTTTAACTTTAAAGCCGGCACCACCGCGCACTATAAAAAATGAATCGGGCCATTAATCTAATCCTAGCTAACTAGAGATGGTGTAGAGAGATCTACAGAGCGATCCGTGTCCTTCGGTCTTCTTGTCGTCGTCCCGGTCTCCTCGCGGAATCTCCGGTCTTCATCTCCTCGTTGGAAGAGCACCACATCGCCGGGTTCTTTTACGGGCTCCCACCTCTGGACCGAGGCAACTCGGGCACGAAGTTGGTGAGTCGACGTGTCCAAGAATGCTGTAGGCTAGTGTAGCACTCTTTGTCTCAAGAGGTTTAAGAAGTTGCCATGGTTTTAGAGGAGAAGGAGATGCAAGCTTTTTGTGGAGCTATATGAATTTATGCAAGCCAAAAGAGATGAAATCCCACCTCACAAAATTGGGACAGCCCCCACATCCACTTGTGGCCAGCCATTTTTGTTTTTGTGGAGGGAGAGAAAAGTCAAAGGGGGAGGCAATAATGCAAGAGAGAATGAAACCATCATAACTCCAAAGGTCAAGCCATCATGAACAAAAGAAAGTCAATGGATGGTAGAACTATCATGAAACCATCATGATGCAACAATATACAAAGACCACCCTCCACAATGCTAATTTGCACAATTGCAAATAAGCCCTCATCCACTAATTTTCAGCCAAGGAAAGATACAAAGGAAAATGGCCGAAACAGAATGCAAACTGGCAACTTCAGAAAACTGATCCCGTAATAAATTACAGGAAAACCCCGCTACTGTATATACATACCCGCATTTGTATTCCGACCGAATACAAATGCAATGAGACAAAATCTACACTTACAATACTAGGATCCGGCTTAAACCAAAGACCGCTAGTATTATCCGTCCGTTCATGATCCGTGTAATACCTCACGTATCTGATCGAACCCTGCCATATCTCCATACGGCCTCTACAGCGTTTCGCCCGAAACTTGAGAAAACGGTCTGTGGGGAACTCTAAAGACTCGTCAATACTTTGGCTGTGGATTTAACCACTAGTACGTCAGAGGTATTATCCATACGTAACGGGCTACCAGGTATTGACCAAAAGGGACGTCGATGAGCGAACTCATCCTGACACCCTACTGAGCCTGTCAGTGACAATATCCGTACAGTCTGGTCCGTTCGTCTATGAGCATCGCATGGCGGGCCTATGGGGTTGGTAAAAGTCAGACCCCCAAAAGCGGTACAAGTCGTGTCGGAGTGTAGCCCAGAACACCCTGAGATACTACTGGAATACCTACCAGTAAATCTCCTGCCTTGGACAAGGACTTCGTGTAATGGCTCTCCTAGACACAGCGCAACCTCACCCCCAATACCAGGAGAGACGAACCCCTGCAGATTCGCTCACTTCCTCCATGTGGCTCGGGACTGTACCCAACTAAAACCTGTTTGCACGTCTCCTTTGAGCGTGGTAGGGTAGTAATCAAAGTACAGTGGGAACTCACACGAGACAAATGACGATCTCAGGTCGATGAACTAACCTGTACACATGTCACCAGGGAACTGCTATCTGATGTCAGGTATAAGACCAACTAGCATGTTCCCGGCGAGTCCTGTCCGGTGTACTCATAACCCAATGAGCACCTGTATACATCTTAGGTGAACCAACTGACACCAGCGGCTTGTGAGACCGGCCACCGCCCCTCGTCAGGGTCTCGACTGTATACACTAGTCTACTCTGGAGTATCGATGCCCTGTCTCGAAACTCCCTCGACTAGGGACCTTTTAAGGATGTGCTTATAGACCCCAGCTCCCACGTATATGATCGCCCTCATACTGCTGGCAGTCAAGCAAGAATCCTAGGGGCTCTATCAACGCGCAATAATGACCTGTAGGGTCACCTAAAGCAGTACACGATGATAAAGATAAACCAGATAGCATACTATCATCTTGAGTAAGACTGTCCTATCGGGATAGGTCCTCCATCAATCATTGCAATCACGTGCCTGTGATACAATAATTGACTCTGAGGGCACTATCTCCAACAGAGACTTACCGAGCGATTTGTTCGCTGACGACATTCTCTTTCTTCTTCTTTGGAATGTTGTGCGGACTCACTGGAGATCGAGCCCACCAGCGAGGATTTGGACTAGCTAGCCTTCGACCCAGAGCTTTAGATTCCTTGTACACATTTACATTCTGTATTTTCCATTTCTGTTATGCCACTGTTTAGGCATTGCTTTCCATTCCATGTATTTACTTTTCAGATGGATTGTAAAAAGAATGTTAATAAAGGGGATGCCTTTTATCATTGATGTATATATTATTCTTGTTGTACCCCGTTTGGGGCCAGTATTTACAAAGGAAACTCTGCCGAAATTTTCAGAAAAGACTTGAGGATTTAAAAAATGCATATTCTGCTTACTTATTTAAAAACCTTGTTTTTAAAACATGTTTTCTCCACTTCTTTAAAACTAGTTTTCCTTCATTTATTATTTCAAATGGTTTTTGATTTCTGGGCTTTCGGCTTACTTGAATTAGATGAGGTCCTATAGACTTCATATGATTCAAGGGCCAGTCATGTGCTATTTCGGGTCGTGACAAAATTTCCTGTATGGCGTTAAGCGTCAGGGCTAGAAATGATATTATAGTCGCATGTTATACGCATATGATTCGATTGTGCATGAGTATCATTTCATACTATTACTCTTTGTGCCTTAACTTAGTACCTATTGGACATTGCACCATTACTGACGGTTCATGATACACGAGCACTAAATTGTATGCTACACACACACCGTTGGTAGTTGCCATCACACGCACAACATATACGCATATATGGTATTGTATTCGTTATTGACCTTGAGACATTGATTCGTGTTCTATTGCGCATAAGAAATGTATCATGGATACATACCTACATTTGTACTCACATACCTTGCTATAGCTACATATACACCTTTATATGATGTTGTATTGATTTTGGAGATGGTGGGAACCGCATGATATTATTTAAAAACGGGATTCATTTTAAAGAGCGGTTTTTTCTTGATATGCTCATATTATTGTTCTATTTGCATACATCATATTTCATGGATTTACGCATTGAGATACAGATTTCATGTGATTTATGGATTTGAGAACCGTGGGGATATTTCAAGAAATTATGCATTGTTTTGAAAAACCGGTTTCTCTTAATATGGTATTTAGATCCGTCCACCATGAGTTTTCTCGGTTCTGAGACTTTTGTTAGATACCCGATTCGAGGAGCGGTAGGCACCGTTTGCGGGTACATGGTGGACCCGGTGAGGTACCTCGGGGAAACAAGACTCGTATAGAACGGCGGTAAGCCTGGCGGAGGGAATACTACCAACCGGTGATCGTATAGAACCCGACGGATATCCGGAGGATACCGTTTGGGAGTTTTGACATGAGATATATTGATGGCCGATCTGGGTATGCAGAGCCTGAGAGATGAGTATTTACGTGTCGTTGATGGACACGGGTTTTCATGATGTTTCGAGTGTCGATGTTGGAAACTCAGGTTCCATGATATTTTCAGATATGAGGGCCGATCAGGGTGACGGCGCTTGAAGTATTAGGATTTGTGGTGTCGTTGATAGACACCGGGATTTTCCACGATGATGATGTTATGTTTTATCCCATACACAATATTTATTTGATATGCATTGTTTCATGTGTTTATAGTACCTGATGGAGTACCTTAATCATGATTGTTGCATATCCATATTGCCATACTTATGCTATCAGATTACATGTTGCAGATTATCGTTGTTCGTGCATACCTACGATTATCGGTATGATGTTACTTACTATTCACGAGTTGGCAACTCACCGCCGTTGTGCCACAGTGTTTTGCAGGCTTGACCCCCAGAGTAATTGCGACAGGGCTTCTTATTGCAGATTTTTCAGCGGATACCGCTACGGTTGGCTGTGAGCCTTTTTGCAATAGGTGGGTTGCGGTTATCCGATTATATCTATTGTATCTCTTATTGTATCTAGTACTCTCCATCTACCACTTTAATGTACTGAATTAGAGACGAGTTGTGAGGATCGATATTGTATATTTTGTGACTCTGGGTGTCGTGCTCGTGGGAGCCGGCCTTTTATTATGTAGTTTTACATCTTTATGCTGTTTTTCATTTATATTGTCTATTTCTTCACTACGACGTCGTCAATATATATGCTTGTGTGGTTGTTTCCGTCTTTGGGCGTGATTTCCTCTCGTTTGGGGATGCTTTCTTTATATTCTATGTTTGTACCCGTTTTGGGTTTAGTTTTTACAAAGGAGGTGCTGCCGAAATTTTTAAGAAAATAAACTTATGTTTAAAGATTTTTACTTTAAATTTTCAAATGTTTTGAACAATGTTTTTATTACTTATTTCTTTTGATGGTTTAGATTTCTGGGTTTTCGGCTTACTTAAATTGCGTTACGCCTGTTGACGTCACGTGGTTTAAGTGCCGGTCACGTGCCTAAAATTGGGTGGTGAAAAAGTTGGTATCAGAGCGCCAGGTTTTACCTTTCTGAGTGTAGGATGACCCTTGGTAGATGGAGTAGGTGACTTAAGCAGAGCGATGTAGCATGGGTATGTTCTGCGGCATACATACGATACGGTACTCCGCCTAAGTGACTTTAGGATATATACATATTTTCTTGTATTTCTTTTCTTGATTTTGGAAATCCTTTGATTCGATCGCGATGTTCCTATCAATCCTATTTCTAGTTCCCGCCACTATGCCGCTGGAGACTACGAAGGCCAGAGGGCTGCCGCCAGGGATGAGATTAGAGTAGGCTCGTTTGAGACGAGGACCGATCAGGGCGGTACGCCCACCCCTCAAAGACAGAGTGATCCGCCTCCTCCAGGACAGATAGCTAGGCTGGAGTCGAGTATTAAGGACTTGCGACAGATGTTTGGATTGTTAGCTGAGGCTAGCCGAGCTCCGAGAGCCGATGATGTCCCTCCTACTATGGGGACTGTGATTGTATTTGCTGCTCAGGCAGCTGTTTCTGTTGCTACCAAAATTATTTCCGTATCTTTATAGGAGTTTTGGAGGCTGAAGCCTCTAGTTTTTACCGGCACAGATGTAGCGGATGATCAGTAGACAATCCTTGACAGGATGGCTAGGAATTGTCGTTCACAGAGATGTTCTGAAGAGATATGGATTGAGCTTGCGAGTTTTCGTCTAGAAAGGTCTTGCTCAGAAGCGGTGCGAGTAGGTTGAGAGAGGCCAAGTTGCAGATCTACTTCCTATGACATGGGATGAGTTCACAGCCATATTTCTTGCTCGTTTCTTTTCGGAGAGCGTTCGAGATGCCCGGGCTTGTAGTTTCGAGCCTTTGCGCAAGATTCCAGGGATAACAGTGTCAGAATATGACACTTAGTTTACTCAGCGGTTCGATATGCTCCTTACCTGGTGGACACTGAAGAGAAACGGATAAAGTGGTTTGTGTGGAGATTGGACATGCAGTTATTTCTTGCCATCGGCACCCAGCATTTTGACACTTATGCAGCCGCGATGGACGCAACCATACTGTTGGAGGATTGAGACTCCCTCGAGATATGAGAAGAGTCTCTTACTAGGGTCCTTATATAATGATATGTAGGTAGGTAGTCATACTTGAGGTATGAGAGGAGTCTCACTAGACCAGAGACAATTACCTCAAATATTAAAAGTTACATCCATGAAAACCTAAATAAAATAAATAACTACTCGAGATTTATTTTGAAAGTATATAAAATATTTTTCATAAAACCCCCTCGAGTTATATAAATTACATTTAAGGAGTTCAGTAAATATGGGTTTAAGCGGGACTAATTATCTTGAGCCTCAGGGAGCCGGAGAAAGTGAGTGCTTGTATATTTAAGGTAGAAAAACTTAACGGAGTTATCAATGGTAATTGTCTTGGAAAAAGACACAAATTCTGTCGTCCATGTACAGCAGTTACCAATAACACCCGGTTATAAATCAGGATCCAAATCTGTTTTAAAGTGTCTGACTCAATTTGAGTCTATGTCTAATCTGAATCTAATCCAAACATGAATCCAATATACCAAACATGAATACTTGAACCTGAACCTGAATATCAGAACAAGATCAACATGCAAACATGACTTGGCTTGATCGAACCATGGCTATATCTTGACTTGATTACCTGACTACTTGATACATCCTGAACCAGATTACATGAACAATTTGTATCCATGGTCTCGGCCATAGTCACAAATTCGTGATTCAGGTATAATTCGACGAGGTCGAAAATTCGGATTCGGAGAACTATTCGGAAAAAATCGGCAGGTATTCGGGAAAGATTCGGCAAGTGTCCGGGAAATGTTTGAGAAGGATTTCTAGCAAGAAATTAATATATGAAACGCTAGGATTTGATTTTGTGAATTGTTCGCTGTTTATTGAATTATTCGCTGTTTTTTCGAATAATTAGGGAATAATTCACTAATTATTCGCGATTAATTCGCGAATTATTCGGCCCGTTCGGCAACGGCGATTAAATCGGAGATTTAATCGGCTAATCAAAAATTCGCGAATTATTCGCAAATTCGCCGAATAATTCGCGAATTATGTGACTATGGTCTCGGCAAGTCTGATAACTACAATCAATACAATATACATTACGGGGTTTTAACGGGGTAGACTGGTACGTAATGTATTAAAAGTGGAACGAGATGGTCACTAAAAGACACCTACCTAAACATCCAGTGTTGTTGTCCCATGGGTTTTGACGGGGCCTTGTACTACGGGTTACCATAGTCCACGGAGCAAGTTGGACTCCTCTCATATACACTGATACCTTCTATATCAAACTACAATAAACTACGTTAGTATAACAAACATATACCTGTACAAATTACCAGTCATATACTCTCTACTTGTCCTATTCTATTCTATTCTACTCTTACTTTTGGGACTTACCGAGCGCTATTTCGTTGACGACATTCCTTCAATTTCTTACTTTGGAATGTTCGTCAGGAGGACCGGACCCTCAGGAGACTGAGCCCAGCCAAGACGACTTGGACCAGTTCATAGAGCAGCCAGACTTCTAGCTTTTACTTGTACTTATTTCAGTTCATATTCCAATGTTTAAGCATTGCTTTCTATCATTGTACATTTCCTTTTCAAATCAGTTGTAATGTAAAGAATGAAAGTTAATAAAAAGTTGTTGTTACATTACATCTCTTGTCATTCTTGTGCGTTTATTTATATTGCTTATTTACACTTAGCGTGTTTACTTCTAAGTAAATACGTCGCGTGCCCACCACGCCTACTTCCCCGTACACCGGGAAGCGGAGCGTGACAAAAGGAAAGAGAATCCCGGAAGAACATGAAATATATATCCTAAGGTTACTTAAGCGGAGTGCCGTATCGTAAATATGCCGCGAAACATACATACAGTACGTAACTCTACTTAACCTACCTACTCCATTATACCAAGGGTGGCCTATATGTCGAAAAGTCGGGTTTAAGACCCCCCAATGTCAAGTTTAAGTTCCGCAAGGTTAAGTCTAGGTCTCGGAAGATCATACCCTAGACTCTGCATGGTCAAACCTAAATTTAACAAAGGAAAACGAAGTTCGGGTCAAATACCCCAAAGTCAAGTCTAAGTTCCATAAGGTTAGGCCTAAGTTTCAAAACATAATAACCTATACCCCACATGGTTAAACCTAGAGTCGAAAATGGTAAAACCTAGAGCTCTGATAGCAACTTTGTCACGACCCGAAAATGGCACATGACCGACACAAGAATTACCTGAAGTCAAGTGGACCCCATCGTAACCCAAGAAAGCCAAAACTAGGAATCTAAACCATATATATATATAAGAAAATAGAGAGTAAAAGGTAGGGGTGGAGTTTTAGAAAAGTTTTTATAAGAAGTAAAGTTTGTTTCGAAAGATTGTTTGAAAAAAACGGACAACGCCTCCTTTATAAATTTTGACTAAAACGAGTACAATGATAAGTATATAACAAGCATCCCCATATATTGGAGCTAAATCATCGCCCAAACGGCGGAATCAAGACCGCACAGTAATATACGACGCCAAACGACGAAGGATCAATAAAGCGGAAAGTAAACGGCATAATATACATCAAGTCGACTCCACACGAGTCCAAAAACAACAGAATATACAACTCTAAGGTCTCGACAAAACTAGACGTGGCCTTTTATGGAGTACTTCTAGATACAAATAGGTATAAGGAAAAAACTGATACAAAAAGAAACCCACCAACTCAAATATGCGCAACCCCGCCCAAAAGATAGAAAACGTACCCAATAAGCTGCTACGGATCCAAGCGGTCAAACCTGCAAAGAACTATAGCACAACGGAGGTGAGTTTCCAACTCATGAGTAGAATTATATAACAAGCTAGAAGCCATAAAGATAAGCGGTGAAACAACTAAAGCATGAATAATATGTACATCAAGGAGGGTAAATAAGCACGCATCGAAACTAGAGTTCGAGCGATGGAATATAAGATAAAGTGCCCCCATGCACAACTCGTGTATCACTATCCTAGCATGTGGAATATGAATCTATGTGTGGTTATCATGTCAATATCAAGTAATCAGTATCTGGACCGGTACGGGCACAACATAACCACAAGCATCTGAAAGCATGTGAGTTTATGAAGTAAATACAATACCGTGAAATGAAATGCTAACAATCAACAATCGTTGATAACTCACTGCATACACACACATACACACACACACAACGGTGTAAAATCATGATCACCGCAGCCGTAGTGCAATATCTATGACACACGACAAACCATAACACAATCAAGGCTATAATACATATACAGCACCCATCCACATGCAATCAAATAAAAGCAGCTGGAAGATGTATGTATATGAAATCCTTTAAAAATAGCCATGTGATAGCGACACATATAGTGGGCGTTGTCTTATGAAGAAAGGTATGCATCTCGTTTAAAGTATACGTCCCGCCTTTTGAAAATGATTTATTTAATAAAGGGGTTTTCTTTTATAAAAGTCGATGTCGATCCTAGACACATGGAAAACTGTAACAACTCCAATTCTTGTGTACATAAATTTGATTAGAAGTTAATGTATACTTGGGGTATTTACATTTCCTATGAGTACTATAAGTATTTGATTCAATTTTGAACAACAAGAAGGTGCTTGTAACTCATTGGTAAGACCTTGCACTGCTGAACCAAAGCACCAGAGTTCAAATCCCATCAACCACAATATCTTTTTATTTAAAATTCTTTTAATCTTTTAGAAGCCCAAGAGTCTACACAAGTACAACACATAAACTGAAGAGTCACACATAAAACAAATGAGTGCACTGCAGTATACCAACCGACCCCGACACGTGGCACCAATACGAGCACCCAACTCCTGACTCGGGCCGGCACCGCCGGTCTAACTCGGTCTAAACCCAAATTTTCTTCAACCCTGGCGACTCTTGGACTCCCCCCATAACTCCTGTATTATTTGTTTTTCCTGCATATTTACAGAGCACAATAAAACTCACATTTCATCCATTTTTTTACAAATTTTAATACACCCTTTCACTATCCTATGTTGGCTATAGTGCCCTCAAGGCAATTATCATAGTCGCGGACTTGTGATTATGATGATTGAGGCAGGACCTATACCGATAAAACAGTCTTACTTAAGATGATAATATACTATCTGGTTTGTCCTTATCATCATGTACGTGTTGATAGAGCCAATAGGATTCTTGCTTAACTGCCAGCATTATGATGACGATCATATATGTGGGATCTGGGGTCTATAAGCACATCCTTAAATGTCCCTAGTCGTAGGAGTATCGAGACCGGGCATCGATACTCCAGTGTAGACTAGTGTAGACTGATCGAGACCCCGATGAGGGGCGGTGGCCAGGTCTCACAAGCCATTAGTGTTAGTTTGTTCACCTTAGATAGTATACAGGTGCTCGTTGGGTTATAAGTACACTGGACGGACTTGCTGGGAACCTGCTAGTTGGTATTATACCTATTGTTAGATAGTGGTTCCCAGGTGACATGTGTACAGGTTAGTCTGTCGACCTGAGATCGTCATTTTTCTCGTGTGAGTTCCCACTGTGCTTTGATTACTACCCTACCACGGCTCAAAGGAGTCATGCAAACAGGTTTTAGTTGGGTATAGTCCCGAGCCACATGGAGGCAGTGATCGGATGGTCGGGGATTCGTCTCTCCCGGTATTGGGGGTTGATGTCGCGTTGTGTACGGGTGGCCATCACCACAAATCCATGGCCATGGTAGAAGGGGATTACCGATCCAGGATCGATAGTTTCTCAGGAGGTGATGGGTTACATGCCGACACTGAATATCGCGTTGTTGGGGGTCTGACTTTATCCACCCCTAGACTCGATATGCGATACTCTTAGATGAACAGACCGGACTGTACAGATATTGTCACTGTCAGGATCAGTAGGGGTTCTGCATGAGTTTGCTCGTCGGCCTCACTTTCGCTCAATACCTGGGTAGCCGTTACGTACAGCTAGTGCCGCTGACGTGCTTGTGGTTAAACCCACTGCCAGTGTATTGACGAGTCTTTAGAGTCCCACACAGAGGGTTTTCACGGTTCAGGCGATATGGTGTACATGATGTATGTTGGTACATACAGGTGTCCGATTAAATATGTGCATGCTGCGCAGACTTTAAACGGACGGTTGATAATACCGGCGGCTTAGGATTAAGCCGGATTATAAAATCGAGTTTTTTGATTTAATAATTTACATATGTATTTTTATATATGTATTCTAGTATTATTGTTCGCTATTTATTTTCTCTCTTGACTATTCGTATTTTTGTACGAATACGCGTATATGTATTTCGATACATGTACCGGGAAGTATTCCGTATTTTATACGGGATAGCTTCTAGAAGTTTTTGCACCTCATTATTTGATTTTCCATTTATGGAAATTCATTTGTTTAATGATGAGGTGGAGGGTGTGAGGTAGCATGAACATGGAACAAGGTATGGGTTTTGGGTACGGTTCATTTGTTTATTGTAATTTGACATTGAAAAAGTTTTTTTTTGGAAATGAGAAAGGGAGAGGAGCCGGCCACTATTTTGAGGTGGGGGATTCATTTTTTGGTTACATGATTGATTACACTCTCACTCTCATTCTAAAAAAATAAATAAAAATTCAAAGCCATTTTATTGTTGTTCATGCCAAAAGCTTTCACCTCCTTCATCTTCTTCTTGAGTTTCTAATTGAGCTCAAGGGTAGCGAGAAAAACATAGTGGCACACTACTACACCTCGACTCTCCATAGATAGCGACTTTGGAGCATCGGTTACCCCGAGGTGGAGTGCACGAATTACCGGGTTCTAGAGGTCAACTGGTCCTCATCTCAAGGCATTCAGACGGAGGGGACCTTACTCTAGAATTGCCGGGCTATTCGCCGCACTCGTAAGGGGTATAGGTTGACCCAGGAGAGGTGCTCAAGTTACCGGATTCCGTGAAGTGCTGGGTGGTCCAATCACGTTGCTAAAGGGGGCTGCCTCGCTTTTGGTTTTGCGGGTAACTTGCCGCGCTCGTAGGGGTCTATGTTTTCATTACACAGGCTATCCACACGATAGGGAACGTCGGGTCTCACTTGCGGCTCGAATGAAACCCGGGGCTCCAGATTATCCACCATTCTGTGCTGTTTCTGTGATGTTTCTTTATATCATGCCTTGGACGAATGTTATATATATATATATATATACTAGTAGATGTTGTATATTTTTTGCACCCGCACTAGTCCAGTCCCCGCTCTGTCGTTAGTTAAGTAACTTAACGGGTGATGACGGGACCCAGTGGCGAATGCGTGTGGCATATACGTATATTTTATTTTTGTTCTTTTCTGGTATGATTAATTGATGGGACTGGATAGATTCTTATCAATGCAAGGATAAAACAAAACCTATATATGATGTTGTTGGAACCAAGTTTTTAAAAAACTGACATTACGGACGTTCTCTTTTGCTTTGCACAGTGGTATTCAGTTATGAATATCCAGCACCTCATTCGACGAGGCAAGGGCCGAGATCCCTTCACCAGGAGTGCCCCCTTAGGTAAAAGTTTGCGTCATCGTAATAACTTTACTATAGTCGATTATTTTTGCTTTGCATCATGGTATTCAGTTTGGGATATCCTGCACCCCATTCGACGGGGAAAGAGCCGAGATCCCTTCACCGGGAGTGACCTCTTTAGCAAAAGTTTTCGCCACTATATATTTATAAAACCACTTGGATTCCTTCAACGATATCAAGTTCAATACGTTAAAGGTTTTTCGCCAAAAACCAGCCGTAGCCCTCCGTCATTTCGGATAAATAGTGCATAGTATTCGTGCGGTGTTTGTTGGTCAAAGTCAAGGCATCGTGTGCAGTAGCTGTGTATTGCTTGTCCGTTACATGGATATGCATTGGTTTAGGACAGTCCTACCACTTTGTTGGCTAAAGTCAAGGGTGTGTGCGGGTGGGTCTAAATCAATCAGGACAATAACGGGTAGAACTTTACTTGCGAGTTATGATTTGTTGGCCAAAGTCAAGGTCATAAATCGCTTAGGGTAAAAATCATATCGGGAGTTTCAAACATACAGGAAACTTGCCATGCTTGCGCATACCTTCTGGAGTGTGGTGACTTGACTGGCTTCTATCAAGTTATCATGCGATGATAGTTGGATCCCGATTCCCACTGATGAGTAGGATTACTCCTCGGTTGATTCCGACTAATTCTCCTTTTGGGTTTGTAGGAGAATTCGAGGAAACAGTGGGAGCCATCCAGATTAGATAAAATGATTAACCATTCTGATCTAGGTTAGAGTGCACTTTGAGTGTTTCTTCTCTCTCTCTATGACCCGACTTTTGACTAAAACTCATGAAACCAAGTTCACCGAACCTTCTTTAAACACATTGGCTTTTGGAATGTCACGGTGTCGCATATACTGTTGCACTTCTAAATCACCTTTGTTTTTCTCCAGAACACCTCGTATCACTACGAACATCCATTTCCATTGGATAAATCCATCGTATAGTTACATACGTACTCGAAGGAACCTTTTCGAGGATGGATTCTGGTTCTGGAGAGATTGAATAGGATTATTCGGTTGTCTTTTCCCTTTACCCTATCTCAGGTTGTGAGGGCTCGTAGGATTAGGAGAGGGTACACATATTGAGCCTATTGGATAGTCTTCCTCCAGACCAAAGGCAGGTGCCGAACGGTAGGGATGGAAGAAAACCAATTAAGCTTAAGTGTGGTGTACAGAAGGTAATAAGTAAAGACATATAAAGGGATTAGAATAATGGCAAAGGAAATTGCAACCACCATCATTCACGACAAAGACCGAGTATACCCATGACACTCCTACATCCACTTTGCATTTCTCTAGGACACTCTGTATCACCACGGATATCCACTTCCATTGGATAAATCCATCGTATAGTTACATACGAACTCGAAGGAACTTTTTCAAGGATGGATTCTGGTTCAGGAGAAATAGAAAAGGATTATTCAGATGTCTTTTTTCCATTACCTTCTCTCAGGTTGTGAGGGCTCCTAGGATTAGGAGAGTACACCTATTACGCTTATTGGATAGTCTTCTTCCAAACTTTAGGCTGGTGCCGAAGGGTAGGGAAAGAAGGAAACCAATTAGCCTAAAGAAGGTGTACAGAAGGTAATAAGTAAAGGGATAATAAAGGGATTGGAGTGAGGGCAGGTAAAGTATATGGTTACTGTCGTGAATCAGGATAATGGAAGAGGCGTTACTAGGAATACCAGTTAAACCTTTTGAAACATTTTCATGTTTCAGTTTCACTGTGCAATGTTAATTGAAAACTGTTTTCCCAATTGGAATCTAACTCCAGGGTATGTATTTACCAGATCAGTTTCTCACATCTGTATGTTATTACAGATGGTGAGTGGGAGTAAGATATTGGAAATTGGGTGATTAGATCCTCATTATATCGGAATTCGTTGTAATTGGTGATATTTGAGGAAATCATCTGGATTTTGCCGGATGGCAAATAATTGATTTTGAATATCCGTTGTTATGCACCAATTTCAAACTGATATATCTGTACATTTATTTTATAAAGTGAGATGTAACTTTTTGATATTATGTCTGTGACATTTACCTATATCAGTTGGTGATTAGGTAAGGTGCATTCAACAGCGGTGTAATCCTTCTTAACCATAGTATAATTTTTCAACCTACGACGCACAGAGTTTGAGTTATTGAACTCAGGGGACTTATACAAAGTATTGTATGTTGTCCAATGTCCATTAGGACAATGGGGTTGGTACTCGCACTATTTTCTGTTTACTCATAACTTTTCTAATTCTAGACATGTATTTCGTAGAAATGCAAGGTTCAGATTTTGAGAAGTTATAGGTATAAGAATAAAGTAGAGAACCATTTATTGGAAGTATCAGGATTCTTCGATGAAGTCGAAGATATAGATACTTGTGTTTGGTATTCCGTTGATAGTAATGGTTTTGAGAACTTGCTTCTCTTTTGGGTTACTCATATATGGATGCACTCCTAGATGAGTAATGCCGATTGTCCTCTTTCCATTTAGTTGATATGCACTGGAGACAGCTGCATGATTTTGAATCTGGTGCAAATTAAATTAGTGCTTTTGTTTCTATATCAGATATATATAGAATCAATTTATATCTTAACTATGTTAAGGTATAGGGAGTTGTCCGGCTGATGCTTAAAACCAGAATCCGGATAAACTTAAGGCACGTTTCAGTAATGGCTGTTTGTTGGTTATCCCGGGCTTTGTCGAGGGATAACTTTCTACCATCAAGAAGATCAATATTTATATTGTTCTTGACTCGCCAAAGTTTTGGTAAAATGGACTTTTTCAGAAAACAAAAGTCGGAGTATGGTAGAACTGGAAGTGATTCTAGAACCACAAACGATCACTGATGATTTAATAGAACCTAAGGATTAAAGTAGTTTGGACGTTCCATTAGCCACTCCGCAGATTTGGTGGGTAACCTCAGGCACCCGAGAGGTACTTCGGTCTTCTCAGAGACGGTGACAGGGAGGTTCTTGTTTACCCAGACTTGCGATTGCTGCTGTTCTAGACTATAAGACCCGGCAGGAGAATGGGTATGGTGTCGTTCTAAACTAGCTTTGGAAGTGCACGCGTATATGACTCTGCCAGAGGGTTGTTGTAGTCAGTGGGAGCAGCGGAAGCATACTAGGCAAGTAGCTTATGTCTATTTATAAAATAAAGCAGGTACGACAGAAATAGATCATCTATTTTTGATGTGATAGTCATAGGACTTGACTTCATCAGAATGGGAGATGGATTTGGTAAGAAGGTAGTAGGGAGTGATGTCCAGGTATTGGGATGACATGCACTTGATAGGAAGAGATATTCCTATACTACGATCGGTTATACTGTGGTTGTCACAAAGTTGTTTCTCCATAGAGGATGTGGATATAATATCAGGTATTCTGGATACTAGATCTATGGTTTTAGATCTAGATTTGGGAAGTATCCCAATATGGGTACTTTGACATTATTCTAAAGGAATTTTAGAATGGACGACTCCTGGCATGGTGGTCTACCTGCAGGTGATGGAGTCACCCTCTCTAAAGGTGTCTTACTGTTAGTGTATATGCCCTAGAGGCCATTACTGTATCATACTGGTTTGTATATTACTTAATGGAAGCTTGGGATATTCACAGTTGTAAATAAAATCTTGCTCAAAATAGTAGTATGCTACTTGGTTTGTTTCTGCTTTAATGTGTACATGTTTTTATTTTAGTATATCACCTATACACATTGGTGGAGCCCTAAGGATCGTTGCTTGATTACCAGCGTTGTGATGGCAGTCACACTAGTGGGGGGCTGGGTAATCCACAAGCACATCCTTATGCAGGTCCCTAGTCGTAGGACTATCGAGACAGGGCATCGATACTCCGGAGTAGACTAGCGTATGCGCTTCTCATCCCAGTGTGGGAGACGGTCTGTCCCACAGCCGTCAGTACATCGAACTTAAGATAGCATGCTGGTGCTCATTAGGTTACGAGTACACTGGACAGGACTCGTGGGGAACTGTTGGTTGGTACTGTACCTATCGTCAGTTTTCAGTTCCCAGGTGACATGAGTACAGCTTAGTCCGCTGACTTGACACTGTCACTTCGCCTCGAGTGTGTTCCCACTGTACTTTGATTACTACCCTACCATGGCTCAAAGAAGTCGTGCAAACAGGTAGTAGTTGGGTGTAGTCCCGAAGCACTTGGAGGCAGTGACGGTTAGACAGGATTCATCTCTCCCGGTATTGGGGGTTGATATCGCGCTGTGTCTAGGAGAGCCATTACACAAAGTCCCTGGCCAGGGCAAGCGAGATATACTGGTAGGTTTCCAGTGTTATCTCAGGGTGTTCTGGGCTATACTCCAACACGACTTGTACCGCTATTAGAGGACTGACGTTTACCGCCCCCCTAGGCCCGCCATACGATGTTCTCAGACGAACAGACCGGACTGTACAGAGATTGTCACATTCAGGCTCAGTAGGAGTTCAGATGGGTTTCACCTCGTCAGTCTTCTTGTCGGCATCTACCTGGGGACCGTTACGCACAGCTAGAGCCGCTTGCGGTCTGTGGTTAAACCCACTGCCAGCGTAGTGTCGTGTCTTTAGAGTCCCACACAGAAAGCTATTCTCCTTTGGTCAAAAGAGTAGAGGTCGCATGGTTTTGCGACAGGTCGCATGGTTTTGCGACAGGTCGCATAGTTTTGCGACAGGGTTCGGTCACATCCGTACACTTGTGCACGTTTAGTGTCCGGACAGTTAACACTAGCGGGCTTTGGTTTAAGCCAGATCCTAGTGTACGTTTTGGGATTGGTTTTATCTCGTTTGCATTCGTGTTCCTCGGAACGCGGATGCGGGTGTGTATGCACAGTTGACAGAGAGAGACAGAGGCAGAGGATTCTCATTGGGGTTGTTGACTGTTGACTATTGACTTTTGCAAAACCCTAATGAGAATAAGAAATATGATTAACAATAATATTAATTAAGTATTATAGTAACATGGTTGTTGAGGGGTTGAATTTGTTGACTTGTTGACTTTGTTGACCGGTTGACTAGGTTGGACTAGTTGACCATCATCATTACAATGGCTATCATTTCATGGCAAAGACTTTTGCTTCCTTGTTTCTTTTTGCAAAATGAGTGCATGAAATGATATGGCCATTTTGACTTGAACCATCACATAATACTTGATTACTATTGTTTTTTATGATGATTTTGGATTATGAGAGCTTGGATGGCAAAAGACTTACTCATTCTCTCATTTTCTTTCTCTCTCTTGCTTGAGCTCTCCCTCTTGCTCTTCCTCTTGCTCTCTCTCTAGCTCAAGGCAACTCCCTCTAATGAGGTTAGAAACATTTCCTTAGAGATAAAAGAAAGCCCATATCACTTCTCTACTCATCCTAGTTCACAAGGTTTAGCAAACCAAGTGTTCTAGTTTCTCCTAGTTTGAAGAGAAGCCAAAGGTAGAAGCTTTCAGGTGGATCCATCTTCGGCGCAAGGAGACGAAGAGGTGAGGCCGATCCGACCACCGCAAAGAGTTGAAGACGAAGGAGTTCAAGTTAAGGTATAACCACCAAACCGAGTAGGTAAAACTCTTGTTAGGATTGTTAGATAGTTGTTTAACAAAGATCCGTATTTTGAGTCCATGTTACCACCTCTTGAAAAATTGTTTTTCATCATTTCCGCAAGCCTGTAAGTACCGGGAGAGGTAACGTGGACTTACACTGGTATCAGAGCCTAGTTAAACACTATCTAACATGTTAGCAAAGTTACTAGAAATTCGATCGGAGAAAAAGTCGCGAAACACGCTCAAAAAGTATACTCTCTGCCGAATTTTTTTTTCTTTTCAAAAAATAATAAATCTTACCTTAAAATTCGGCTCAGGGTTTTTATAACAAACTGTAGAAAAATGGTCCAGTGAACCGATCAACGCGCCGCGGAACCGCCGCAGGAGCATGGTCCCGCCGCGGATCCGCAGCCGAGTTGACTCGGCCGTGGGCGATTTTTCATGCAGTTTATTCAGTTGGGTGTTTTGGGATTTTTACAGTATGATTTTTCTGCCCAAATTTTCCAGAAAGAAAAATTTGTTTTTGGGGCCTAAAAATCCGTATTTTGATCGAACTTCTAAAGACTTAAGCTAACGGGTTATATCTGTGATGTGATATATGTATTGAACGTCTGCTAATCGCTATACGTCGATTAGTGTGGGTTATACATATCTGTGATCTGTAATGTTGATGGTATGTGTATATGAATTCATTGGATTGTCGCGGATGAATAGCCGGGGGGTTGTGAGATGAGAGTTTTCTTTTTCTTTCAATTCATGTAAATTTGTAATTGATGCAATATTATTTATACGGCCGCACAACCGGGATGGGGTTGTAGCCGTCATTGTATAATTTCTTTTACTGTTTTTGCTCCTAGGATAGACCCATGGTGGGGTGCAAAAACTACCGGGTATCTCGAAGTGCCGAGTGGCCTACTCACGGTGTTGAGGGAGGTTGCTTCGCTTCGGGTACTTGGCGAGTAGTTTGCCGCACCCGTAGGGGTCTAGGGTGGGGTCTTGGCTATTCATCTCGACCGTGTAATCCGCTCTTCGTTACAGGCTCGTACGGATTGCGGATTCCTAGTATATCCAATGTGTTCATCTGTGATCTGGAATGGCTATCATTGCATGCGACGAATGCGTATATCTATATATGATATCTATTTAGGCGTTGCTTATGTTTTGCATCCGCGCTAGTCCAGCCCCCGCTCTGTCGTTAGTTAAGTAACCTAACGGGTAATGACGGGGCCCCGTGGCGAATGCGGATGGCATAAGTGTACGTCATATTTTCGTTGTTTTCTGCAATGGTAGGATTAAATGATAGGACGCATTAAAATTAATGCAAGAAAATAAACCAAGTAAAAGTCGTTGGAACAATTTCAAAAAACCACTCTGTTTCTTTTCAAAAACAACTTTTAAACGCGGAGCTTAAGCCACTCCTTTTAAAAGCTATCAAGGTTCCTTCGATTATATCAAGTTCACTACGTTCACGGTTTCGCCAAAACCATTCGTAGCCCTCCGTCGTTTCGTATGAATGTTCAATAGTATTCAAGCTATATTTGTTGACCTTCGTCAAGGCATCGTGATTGGTAGCTATTGGGTATTCATATGTAGCATAGATAGATGCGTTGGTTTAGGACTGTCGTATTACCTTGTTGACCTTCGTCAAGGGTATATAAGGGTGGGTTCAAATTAACCAGGACAATGACGGGTAGAACTTGACATGTGACTTATGATTTGTTGACCTTCGTCAAGGTCATAAGAGCATGGGGCAAAAATCCACATCGGGAGTTTCAAAAGAACTGAAACTTGCTAGCGCTGCATACCATTTGGAGTGTGATAATTCTGGTAGGATTCCTTCAGTTTTATCACCCGATGATATTTGGATCCCGATCCTACTGTGAGTATATGCTACTCCTCCGGAACTTTCTCACTTAACGATCAATGCTATAAACCAAGTAGGTGTCTAGAAAGGTGTTAGCGGGGCTACGCCCACAGGGAAAAGAGGTTATTTAATTAAGGAACTTCGTGAAAGCATTGGAAAACCTCCCTCGAAGTACCGACACTGGCCTGGCTGAACGGTTAAGCAAGTATTGTACGGTGAGATTGATCCCGACTAATTCTTCCTTTATGGTTTGAGGAGGGATTCGAGAGACAGTGGGAGCCATCCTTTTTAGATAAATTAAAAACCAATCTATACTTGCAAGAGCATCATGCTGAGTGTTTTCTTCTCTCTCTCTTATTACAGCGACCCAGTGACCGCACATAGGTTACATCTAGATAATAAAATGACTGAACCTGATTTTTATGATTGGCAAAGGTCTGTCCAGATGTCCATTACCCATGACAAGCTGGGACACATCTTAACTAATCAAACCCTTGCCGTTTCAGGACCAGTTTCCCCTGTCACGGACATTGACATCCGTATGACATCGGAAAAAGACTGTGCGAAAGCCAAGTGCCTCGTGTTAGCCTCAGTTGACGGTGCAAACCAGAGGCAGCACGAGAAGATGGACTCAGTTTCTATCTTCCTCCATAACAAAGATTTATATGGAGAGCAATCTCGTATCGCAAGATATGAGACCATGAACGAATTGCTTCAAGCGAGGTTGGCTGTCAGGTCATCTGTAGGGGGCAACGTCCTTACAGAGACCAGCTATTTTGAGCTCACGGACCTGGAGACCACGTTGGAGAATGGGTCAAGTACTGACTTGATTCTACAGTCCCTGCCCTCTGCTTATACCCTGAAGGAAACCAAGGAAGAAGAAGGAAAGGGAAGGGCAAAAGTTTCGGGACTGGGTGTAGTAAAAGAGGGAGGTTCCTATTGTTACGGGAATGAACATTGGCAGAAGGATTAGAGGGCCAGCAAACCCAGTAGCCAGAATTCGAAGCATGTTGTGGCTTCGGCTTCGGGTGTGTTTGTGATAGAGAACTGTATGTCAGTTAACCCTACTTCCTGGGTATTGGATACCGGATCAGGATCTCATATCTGTAATTCATTACAGGCTCTGAGAAACCATAGCGTTATCAGGAAAGGTGATATAACTCTCAGGGTTGCTAACGGAATGAGCATGGATGCTGAATCCGTAGGGGAATATCATCTTGGACTGACAACTGGGCAGATATTGATTCTGCGTAACTGTTTGTATGTACCAGGTGCGACTTGTAATATCATATCTGTATCCTTACTTTCTAAGGAAGGATATGATTTTACTTTTGTAAGAGATGTGGTCCACATCCACCTAAATCAAGTTCTGATTGGGTCAGGTACATTAAGTAATGGGATATACGTATTGAATCAAGCTCAGATTTTCAGTGTCCAGAACACACTTAAAAGAAAGTCTCCGGAAATAAATCAGGCTTTCTTATGGCATTGTAGACTAGGTCACATTAATGAGACACGATTAACTAAGTTACATAAAGATGGATACTTGAATCCGTTCGAGTATCAGTCTTATGCCACTTGTGAATCTTGTCTCATGGGAAAGATGACAAAGACTCCGTTCACTGGACACGGAGTAAGAGCGAGGGAGCTCTTGGGACTCATACACAGTGATGTGTGTGGTCCAATGTCTAATCATGCGCGAAGTGGTTATTCATACTTCATTACTTTCACAGATGATTTCTCTAGGTATGGACATGTCTTCTTAATGAAGTACAAATCCGAGGCCTTTGAGAAATTTCGGGAATACAAGAATGAAGTTGAAAAACAAACAGGCACAAGTAAAAAGACACTGAGATCTGATCGAGGTGGTGAATACAAGAGTGCCGATTTTTTGGACTACTTAAAAGAGAATGGAATTCTCTCTCAGCGTACTCCTCCATACACACCACAACACAACGGTGTATCTGAAAGGCGGAATCGAACCCTATTAGATATGGTTCGTTCCATGATGAGTAAGGCTGAGTTACCGCAATCATTCTGGGGTTATGCACTAGAAACAGCTGCATATCTCTTGAACAAGGCTCCAACAAAGACTGTGCCTACCACCCCATATCAGATATGGAGTGGGAAGAAACCCTGTCTTAAGTATCTTAAGACATGGGGATGTCCAGCTTTTGTAAAGAAGCAGCATGCGGACAAGCTCGAGGCACGCTCAGTACTGTGTAAGTTTATGGGATACCCAAAGAACTCCAGGGGGTATCTTTTCTATTCCGCAGAAGAACAAAAAGTTTTTGTTTCTCCGCATGCCCACTTCTTGGAAACTGAATTTTTGGAAAATCAGATAAGTGGGAGCGCAATTGAACTGGAAGAAATTCCAGAACCACAAGCTGTTACTGAAAGCTTGGATGAACCAGAAGTTTCAGGAGAACCGGACATTCCTGCGCCGCTCCGCAGGAGTAGTAGGCAGTCTCATCCGCCCGAGAGATACTACGGTTTTCTCATAGACGGGGATAGAGAGGATTGCACTATTAATTATGATGAGCCTACTAGCTTCCAGCAAGCCATTTAGAGCGGTGACTCGGTAAAATGGCTGGATGCAATGCGGACCGAAATGGAGTCCATGTACACCAACAAAGTATGGACGTTGGAGGTTGCTCCAGATGGGGTAAAACCCGTACGATGCAAGTGGATATTCAAAAGGAAGATTGGTGTAGATGGACAGGTTGAGACCTATAAGGCTAGACTTGTTGCAAAGGGTTTTCGTCAAAGACCTGGTTTAGACTATGACGAAACCTTTTCTCCAGTGGCTATGCTGAAATCCATTCGGGTCCTTGTTGCCATTGCTGCCTTCCACGATTATGAAATCTGGCAGATGGACGTAAAGACGGCTTTCCTAAATGGATATTTGGAAGAGTGCGTATATATGGATCAGCCAGAGGGATTCATTCAGAGTGGGAGCAGCGGTAAAGTGTGCAAGTTGCTTAAGTCCATCTATGGACTGAAGCAGGCATCGCGGAGTTGGAACATCTGCTTTGATGATACTGTCAAAGAATTCGACTTTATCAAAAACCCAGATGAACCATGCATTTACAGTAAGATTGTAGGGAGAAATGTGGTATTCCTCGTCTTGTACGTCGATGACATTCTCCTAATAGGAAATGATATTCCTATGTTACAGTCAGTCAAAAGATTCTTGTCACAGAAGTTCTCCATGAAGGACCTGGGCGATGCCAACTACATTCTGGGGATCCAGATCTAACGTGATAGATCTAAAAGGATGTTGGGACTTTCACAGTCCAGGTACATCGACACGTAACTGAAACGATTCAGTATGGAAGATTCCAAGCGCGGTAGTCTACCGGCTTGTCACGGAATCACCCTCTCCAAAGAGATGTCTCCCAAGACTGATTTGGAAAGGGCTCGCATGTCATCTATACCCCACGCATCTGCGGTAGGCTCTATTTTGTATGCGATGTTGTGTACCAGACCAGATGTAGCATACGGATTGAGCGTTGTAAGCCGGTATCAGTCGGACCCAGGGGAGAAACACTGGATAGCGGTAAAGAACATTCTCAAGTACCTGAGAAGGACTAAGGAGATGTTCTTGGTGTATGGCGGAAAAGACCTCCAGATCGAGGCCTTTGCTGACTCCAGCTTCCAGAGTGACAAAGATGACTCCAAGTCCACGTCGGGTTATGTCTTTACCCTCAATGGAGGGGCGGTTTGCTGGAAGAGTTCCAAGCAGGAAACCGTTGCTGACTCAACTATGGAAGCGGAGTACATAGCTGCTTGCGATGCCGCAAAGGAAGCTGTCTGGATGAAGAAGTTCCTCACGAAGCTTCAGGTGGTTCCTACCAGTGTTGATCCAGTACCGCTGAATTGTAGTAACAACGGCGCTATAGCTTTAGCGAAGGAACCCAGGTCCCATCAGAAGTCCAGGAACATTTTGAGGCGGTACCACCTGATCAGGGAGATCGTAGATCACCGGGAGATCGAGGTGAAGAGAGTAAATACGGAAAATAACACTGCTGATCCACTCACGACGGCCTTACCCCAGACTCAGTTCGAGCGGCTGATCGAGATGATAGGTCTTCGATACGCCAGCACATGGACTTAGTGCAAGTGGGAGATTGTTAGTGTATATGCCCTAGAGGCCATTACTGTATCATACTAGTTTGTATATTACTTAATGGAACCTTAGGATATTCACAGTTGTAAATACATTCTTGCTCAAAATAGTAGTATGCTACTTTGTTTGTTTCTGCTTTAATGTGTACATGTGTTTATTTTAGTATATCACCTATACACATTAGTGGAGCCCTTAGGATCTTTGCTTGATTACCAGCATTGTGATGGCAGTCACACTAGTAGGGGCTGGGTAATCCACAAGCACATCCTTATGCAGGTCCCTAGTCGTAGGACTATCGAGACAGGGCATCGATACTCCGGAGTAGACTAGCGTATGCGCTTCTCATCCCAATATGGGAGACGGTCTGTCCCACAGCCGTCAGTACGTCGTACATGAGATAGTATGCGGGTGCTCGTTAGGTTACGAGTACACTGGACAGGACTCGTGGGGAACTGTTGGTTGGTACTATACCTATCGTCAGTTTTCAGTTCCCAGGTGACATGAGTACAGCTTAGTCCGCTGACTTGACACTGTCACTTCGCCTCGAGTGTGTTCCCACTGTACTTTGATTACTACCCTACCACGGCTCAACAGAGTCGTGCAAACAGGTAGTAGTTGGGTGCAGTCCCGAAGCACTTGGAAGAAGTGACGGTTAGACAGGATTCGTCTCTCCCGTTATTGGGGGTTGATATCGCGCTGTGTCTAGGAGAGCCATTATATAAAGTCCCTGGCCAGGGCAAGCGAGATATAGTGGTAGGTTTCCAGTGTTATCTCAGGGTGTTCTGGGCTATACTCCGACACGACTTGTTCCGCTATTAGGGGACTGACGTTTACCGCCCCCTAGGCCCGACATGCGATGTTCTCAGACGAACAGATCGGACTGTATAGAGATTGTCACATTCAGGCTCAGTAGGAGTTCAGATGGGTTTCACCTTGTCAGTCTTCTTGTCGGAATCTACCTGGGTACCGTTACGCACAGCTATTTCCGCTTGCAGTCTGTGGTTAAACCCACTGCCAGCATAGTGTCGAGTCTTTAGAGTCCCATACAGAAAGCTATTCGCTTTTTGGCAAAAGAGTAGAGGTCGCATGGTTTTGCGACAGGTCGCATGGTTTTGCGACAGGTCGCATGGTTTTGCCACAGGGTTCGGTCACATCCGTACACTTGTGCACGTTTAGTGTCCGGATAGTTAACACTAGTGGGCTTTGGTTTAAGCCAGATCCTAGTGTACGTTTTGGGATTGGTTTTATCTCGTTTGCATTCGTGTTCCTCGGAACGCGGATGCGGGTGTGTATACACAGTTGACAGAGAGAGACAGAGGCAGAGGATTCTCATTGGGGTTGTTGACTGTTGACTATTGACTTTTGCAAAACCCTAATGAGAATAAGAAATATGATTAACAATAATATTAATTAAGTTTTATAGTGACATGGTTGTTGAGGGGTTGAATTTGTTGACTTGTTGACTTTATTGACCGGTTGACTAGGTTGGACTAGTTGACCATCATCATTACAATGGCTATCATTTCATGGCAAAGACTTTAGCTTGCTTGTTTCTTTTTGCAAAATGAGTGCATGAAATGATATGGCCATTTTGACTTGAACCATCACATAATACTTGATTACTATTATTTGTTATGATGATTTTGGATTATGAGAGCTTGGATGGCAAAAGACTTACTCATTCTCTCATTTTCTTTCTCTCTCTTGCTTGAGCTCTCCCTCTTGCTCTTCCTCTTGCTCTCTCTCTAGCTCAAGGCAACTCCCTCTCATGAGTTGAGAAACATTGCCTTATAGATAAAAGAAAACCCATATCACTTCTCTACTCATCCTAGTTCACAAGGTTTAGAAAACTAAGTGTTCTAGTTTCTTCTAGTTTGAAGAGAAGCCAAAGGTAGAAGCTTTCACGTTCAGCGCAAGGAGACGACGAGGTGAGGCCGATCCGACCACCGCAAGGAGTTGAAGACGAAGGAGTTCAAGTTAAGGTATAACCACCTAACCGAGTAGGTAAAACTCTTGTTAGAATTGTTCGATAGTTGTTTAACAAAGATCCGTATTTTAAGTCCATGTTACCACCTCTTGAAAAATTATTTTTCATCATTTCCGCAAGCCCGTAAGTACCGGGAGAGGTAACGTGGACGTACACTTACAGACTAAAGGAGAGAGGGGTCTGAATGATTAGCATATCACTTGCTTATGCAATTGAGTTAATCATGAAATGTCAAGTACCACACCAGATATTACTTTTGCACTAAATGCAATAAGCAGTTATATTAATCCAATCCTGCAGAAACATTGGGAAGCAGTAATTGAATATAAGTGAATGTTCTAGAGAAATGATTACGGCCGCCTCCTTCGGGAGACGATTATCATTTCAGGCTTCCAAGGTGACCTGGATGACATAGTGACTGTCAGAGTTATAGTTTTTCCCTCTTCTGATGGACGGTACGCTGGACAGGTGGACCAAGCTTATACTGAGGAAATGCATGGCGCAGGATACAGATTAAATTCAGTGGACAATAGTCTAAGTAGTTTGCTGGATTTGGAGTTCATTTATGAACTGGGTCCCATCAGACATCCAGAAAAATTCTAAGACATGTATTGCTCATTTCGGGAGATAGTTTTCTCTGCGAAGTTGAGATATAGAGAGATACAGAAAGAAACATTGGAGCGGATCCACTCGTTGAGGCTATTTCTCGAACGCAATCATTTTCGCAAACGGGCTTTGCGAAACTAATTAGCAGAGAAGTTGGGTGTTCGGTATCACACAGGCTGTGAGTATGCGATATCGCAATAATTGGCCTTAAGTGCAAGTGGGAGATTGTTGGTTATAGTGCCCTCAAGGCAATTATCATAGTCACGGACATGTGATTATGATGATTGAGGCAGGACCTATACCGATAAAACAGTCTTACTTAAGATGATAGTATGCTATCTGGATTGTCTTTATCATCATGTACGTGTTGATAGAGCCCATAAGATTCTTGCTTGACTGCCAGCATTATGATGGCGATCATATATGTGGGAGCTGGGGTCTATAAGCACATCCTTAAATGTCCCTAGTCGTAGGAGTATCGAGACCGGGCATCGATATTCCAGAGTAGACTAGTGTATACCGATCGAGACCCCGACGAGGGGCGGTGGCCAGGTCTCACAAGCCATTGGTGTTAGTTTGTTCACCTAAGATAGTATACAGGTGCTCGTTGGGTTATGAGTACACTGGACGGACTCGCCGGAACCTGCTAGTTGGTATTATACCTATTGTCAGATAGCAGTTCCCAGGTGACATGTGTACAGGTTAGTCTGTCGACCTGAGATCGTCAATTGTCTCGTGTGAGTTCCCACTGTGCTTTGATTACTACCCTACCACGGATCAAAGGAGTCGTGCAAACAGGTTTTAGTTGGGTACAGTCCCGAGACACATGGAGGCAGTGATCGGATCGTCGGGGATTCGTCTCTCCCGGTATTAGGGGTTGATGTTGCGTTGTGTACGGGTGGCCATCACCATAAATCCAGGGCCATGGTAGACGAGGATTACCGATCCAGGATCGACAGTTTCTCAGGAGGTGATGGGTTACATGCCGACACTGAATATCGCGTTGTTAGGGGTCTGACTTGCAGGGTTCCTAGGCACTCTAATAAGGTTCTATAAGGCATCAACCATGCCCGATTAAAAAAATAGCCGTGCCGAACAACCCTAACCAAGATCGTATACTAGAGATTTTGCGAAAACTAGCAAGTTAAAAATTTTAACTACAAGTGAAAGGGATTACAACCTTTGTAGATCCGGTCCTTCACTTCTAAAGCTCCATGTTGATGTCCCTTCGCTGCGATCATCGACATCCCGGACTCGAGTGATGGTTTCCTCGGAGAAATGCGCGGGCTAGGTCATTGACTTCGAGGCAGAAGATGATCTACGTCGAGGAGACTAAACTCAAGCTATTCCTTCACTTGGTCATGAACTTTGTGAAGAGAACAACCTATACTACATGGTAAGTAGTAGAGGATGAAGAAGTAGGAAGTGGGCTCACTTTAGAATTGATTTTCTCACACTCTTTCTCATGGCACCATTAAAGCTAGCAAGCTTTTCATGTAGCTTGATGAAGAAGAAGAAGAAAGAATAATCCATCCAAATGAAAACTTATCCTTTGAATTATTGCACCATGGTTGAGTTAAGCCCTCATGCTTAACTCATGTAGAGAATTAACCAAAGTATGAGGTTAAGGGTTGGGTTAACTAATATCCTAAGGAATGACAAAAGAGTTGACTTTGTCAATGTTGCATACAAGCTTCTACAAGCTTGATAACATTGACTAAAGTCTCCTCTCTTTTGTTATTCTTAAGGAAATAAGTAAACCCTAATTTAACCTAAACTTGATATAAGTCTCATAGACCCATCTTTTATGTATCATCAAGCATGATACAAACATGTACACCTGCATATATCACATATAAACAATGTGCACAATCTAGTGAGAAAATCAATCTTAAGTGAACCAATACTAGTTATTGTAAAGTAATATATCAAATATATAATTAAACATTAAATCATTAAATCAACACTTGATTTAACGATCCGGTCATATCGCATATAACCGAATAATATCTAGTGTATCAATGTATCGAATCAACACTTGATTCGGTAACCCGGATATATCGCATATAACCGTCCGATGATACAAATCACGAGAATAGAATATAGTATCACATACTGGTATTATTCTTGATCCCGCACATATCTCATATGCTCTCCTATTTCGTTTCGCTTGAGCCAGGAAACCTCTGTGTAGGACTCTAAAGACTCATCAATACGCCGGCAGTAGGTGGTGATCATATCAATCACCCACAAGCCGCAAGCGGTCTGCTAAACGTAATGGCCACCCGGGTATTGAGCGATCAGAAGATCAACGAGCAAGCCTGCTCACACTCCTGCGAATCCAATCAGTAACAATTACCGCACAGTCCGGTCTGTTCGTCTGATATGTCGCATATCTCGCCTAGGGGTGGTAAACGTCAGACCCCAACAGCTTGATAAGTCATGCCGATGTAAGGTCCATAACAAGCATGAAACTACTGAAAACACTTACCATTAAATCAGTGCAACCCTGGCCATGGATTTCCAGTTATGGCCAGTCGAGCATAGCGCAACATCAACCCCCAATACCGAGAGAGACGAATCCCCTCCTATCACTCATTTCCTCCATGTGAATCGGGAATGTACCCCAAAACCACCTGTTTGCACGACTCAGTAGAGCCGTGGTAGGGTGGAAATCAAAGCACAGTGGGAGACACACAAGACTCTATGACGTTCTCGGGTCAACAGACTAAGCTGTACCAGTGTTACCAGAGAACTTCCATCTGACGTGAGGTATAATACCATCTGGGAGTTCTCGGCAAGTCCGTCCAGTGTACCCAGTCTCCACTGGGCACCCGCATACCGTCTCTGATGTCAGACACCAATGGATATGGGATCATCCATCGCCCATCACATGGGTCGAGAAGATATACGCTAGTCTACTCTGGAATATCGATGCCCCGTCTCAATATTCCCACGACTAGGAACATTGAAGGATGTACTCATGGACTACCCAGGCCCCACTAGTATGATCTACATCATAGTCCTGGAAGTCGAGTATACATCCTAAGGGCTTTATCAACATGTAATAGAGAGACATCAAGTATACATGTTAAGATAAAGAGCAACCAGATAGCGTACTATCATGTCGAGCAAGAAAGTCCTCCCTATATATGTCCCAGCATCCACTACATTATACATCTCATGTACAGTAATGGCCTCTAGGGTATACATATAACTAACAATCTCCCACTTGCACTAGGGCTATCTGTAGCAGTGGTTGCAGTATCTCATACTCAACCATCCCATATAAGTCTCTCTCTGGGAAAAGGCCTTTGTGAGTGGATCCGCCGTGTTGTCCTCTGAGTCTACTCTCCTAACCACGATCACCCTGGAGATCAACTATCTCCATGATCAGGTGATACTGCCTTGGAATATGTCTGGGTCACTGATGGGACCGTGGTTCCTGGGCCAAAGCCTCACTTCCATTGTCATACAATGGTAGGAACCTTGTTCATCTCATTAACTAATATACACCCAAACTGCCTTTTTGGTAGTATCTTTGATAGCGATGTCACCAGCTTTTATCGTCTAGTGTGCCACGGTATCTAGCTTGGAACTCTTCCAACATACCGTCCCTCCACTGTGGGTAAAGACAATGCCTGTGACTGACATTCAGTCAACCTTAACACCCTGGAAGCTGTCCAGTGATTCTCCACAGGATCGATTGATACCATCTCACTACACCTAGTGAGAATCCTAATATCCATTTAGATCTATCTCATAGATCCAAAACCCAGGATTTAGGAGGTATCACCTTTATCCTATTTGGAGAATCCTTGTGATAAGAGGAGATTGACCGTGCGTAGCATAGGAAACACTTTTCCAATCAAGAGTATGTTGTCTACGTACAATACAAGGATGTTCACCATACTCTTTACTACCTTTTTGTATATACAAGGTTCATCTACCACTTTGATGAAGTCAAACTCTTTGACTACCACATCAAAACAGATGTTCCAATTCCACGATGCCTGCTTTATCCTGTAAAGCAACTTGCACACGTTTCCGCTGCTCCCACTGTTTACGAAGCCCTCTGGCTGTGTACTTATAGACGTTCTCTTCTAAATCAATATTTAGAAAAGCGGTCATGACACCCAACCACCAGATATCGCGGTCATGGTATGCAGCAATGGCAAGTAGGATCCGGATGGACTTAAGCACAACCACTGGAAAAGGTTTCATCATTATCCATGCCTGGTCGATGACGAAAACCTTTAACAAGTGTAGCTTTGAAAGTCTCAACTTTTCCATCTACACCAAGTAATCTTCTCAAGATATACTTGCTCCTGATGGGAATTTAACCATTCAGATATAGCAACCAAAGTCCATATTTTGTTGGTGTACATGGATTCCATCTCAGATCGCTAAGCATCCAGCCATTCTTACAGAGTCCCTACTCTTGATGGCCTGCTCGAAACTAGTTGGGTCATCATCTCATGATGCAATCCTCGCTCCCACTGTCATCGAGAAACCGAAGTATCTCTCAGGCGGATGAGGAACCCTGCTTGATCGGCGGAGAGGCTGAGGTTCGTCGGAACCTATTGAATCCTTTGGTTCTACCAAATCATCTGTTGTAGTTTGTATAGATGGAACTCCTTCCAGTTCTACCTAATAACCACTAATTTCTTCATAAGAAATTTCTTTTCACAAAGGTGGTATGTTGAGAAACAAAACATATTTGATCCTCTGTTAGGTAGAAGATATTCCCTTGCGAATGCTTGGGATATCCAACAAACTTCTACAGAACTGACTTTGCCTCGAGCTTGTCCGGATTTTGCTTTTAGACATAGGCCGGACAACCCCAAATCTTAACAAACTTAAGATATGGGCTCTTCCCATTCCATATCACATATGAAGTGGTAGGCAATGGATTTGATTGGAACCCCATTCAATAGGTATGCAGCTTCTCAAGTGCATAACTCCAAAAGGAAATAGGAAACTCTGTAGTACTCATCATAGAGCGCACCATATCACATAGGGTGTGATTGCTCCGCCCCGATACACCGACGTGCTGTGGTGTATACGGAGGAGTAATGCTGAGAGAGAATCTCATTCTCTTTTAGAATAGTCCAGGAATCCCATGCTCAAGTATTCTTCTCCTTGATCTCATCATAGGACATAATACTTCTACCCGGTTTTGGTTCTCTACTTCTAACTTATATTCGGTGATTATCTCAAAAGTTTCGGACTTATGTTTCAACAGGAACATATGTCTGAATCTAGTGAGATCATCAGTGAATGTAATGAAGTACAAAGAACCGGTCCTGGCATGTGTAGACTGGAGACCTTTATACATCACTATGTATCTGTCCCAAGAGTTCACTAACTCTTTCTCTGTTTCCAGTGAATGGAGCTATGGTCATCTTATCTTTGTGACATGACTGGCAAGTTTCATAAGATATAAATTTAAACTGATTTAAATATGCATCTAAACGTAACTTAGCTAGTCGGGTCGCATTGATTTGACCTAGTCTACAATGCCTCAAGAAGAATTCGTTCATTTCTGAACTCTTCCTCTCGAGTGTGTTTTGTATACTAAGAACTGTAGTTTGATTTAGAACGTCAATGCTTTTAGATAACGTGCCTGAACCGATCAACTCTTGATATAGGAAATGTTCAAAACATTATCCAACAATACAAAATTATATCCTTTCTTTACTAGTAAAGAGACTGATATGATGTTGTATATCAGGTTCGGTATCTAATAACATTCGTTCAGAGTCAATGTATTCTGGTAATACAGGGCGATAGTGACCAACAGACTTGGCTGCAACACTTGCACCGTTTTCTGTCTCATGAAACTTATCACCCGTTCTCAGTTCTCTACCTTTCTGTAGCCCATGTAACAGATTACATATGCGGGATCCTGATCCGGTATTTAATACCCAGGACGTAGAGGATACTGAGAAACAGTTCTTTGTAATGAACACACTCGAAGAAGATGCAACATCATGCACTTTCTTCGTTTGGGCGGCATGCGAATCCTGGTATTCCCCTAATTCCTGCTCGGTCTTATAACAAATATAAGTTGGAGCGGGACCAACGTTCCCCAGTTCAGTATAACAAGCGGGTTCAGTCAATACATCCATATTATTATCTTTATTAAGGCGTGACATGGTCGCTACCTGGAGAGAGAGAGAAGAAAACACCGTGCGTACTCTCTTGCAAGATTAGATTGGTTATATATATTTTATCTAATCAGGATGGCTCCCACTGTTTTTATCAAATCTTCCATCAAACCCTAAAAGGAAAGAATAGCCGGGATTAATTACACTCTACAAGTTCGCCAATCTTTCAGCCAGGCCAGTGCCGGTACTTTGAGGGAGGTTCCCCGCGCTTTCGCATGGACCTAATTAAAATAAACCTCGTTTTCCCAGGGGCGTAACCCCGTTGACACCTTTCTAGACACCTACTTGATCGGCTAATTGTAAAGTGCAAAACTCTCCCAGGAGTAACAATTACTCGCAGTGGGTATCGGGATCCAACTATCTCATAGAAGGTATGCAATCTCATTGCAAATTTCAACACTTGAAACTCCCGATAATGGTTTTTACCCCTAGCACTTATGACCTTAACTATAGTCAACAAATCATAAGCACTAGTCAAGCTCTACCCGTCATTTCGTGATTAATTAGACCCACCCACATGACCCTTAACTAAGGTCAACAAAGTCACGCGATTGTCCTAACTAATCGCATCATATGCGGTGTAGGAAGACATCACTTAGCTACCGTACACTGTGCCTTGACTATGGTCAACAAACACAGCACGAATACTAAGTACTGTACTTCCTAAAATGACGGAGCGTTGCGGATGGTTTTTAAGAAAACCTTGAACGCTTTGAACTTGATCTCGCTGCAGAATCAAATGGTTTTAAATGGAGTGTTTTTGAGGCTTTTACTAGTTTCGCTAAAGAGGTCACTCCCGGTAAAGGGATCTCGGCTCTTTCCTCGTCGAATGAGGTGCAGGATATTCATAATACCACTATGCAAAGCAAGAACTAAAAAAGCAATCAAAAGACAAACCGAAGGTTGTAGCATCTGCTAGTTATTGCTAAAGAGGTCACTCCCGGTGAAGGGATCTCGGCTATTTCCTTATCGAATAAGGTGCTGGATGTTCTACAAGGAACACCGCTATGCAAAGCAACAACTAGAGCTACCTAATTTTTGAAATTCGATTCCACAACATCATTTAGGTTTATTTTCTTTCATTAATCTCATTAATGAATGTCCCATCATTTAAGTCCACCTAAACATCACAGATAAATACAACGTACACTTATGCCATCCGTATTCGTCTCGATGTCCCGTCTGCACCATTATGTTAGGTAACTAACGGCAGAGCGGGGCAGGGCTAGCGTGGGTGTAAAACATAAGCAACGTCTATATAATATATCATATATACTATATACAGTATCTATCTGAACATATCACATGATCACATCACAGATAACGCAGCAAAAAACATCATATGAAATATTGGATATACTTGGACGCCCGTGTTTTAGTTTGAGCCTGTATAAAACACGGATTCCACGGTCGTGATGAATAGCCAATCCCACACCTCTAGACCCCTACGAGAGCGGCAAGCAACCCTATCAATTTTAGAGTTAGGAGACCCGGACTCGACTCCTCGAGATGGTCTCCCACGGGACCCTAGAACCCGGTTACTTGTGCTCCCCGCCTTGGGTCTATCCTAATGCGGAAAAATAAATAATATACAATGGTGACATCATCCTCAGCCCGGAAGTGCCCCAATAAAAGAATATTACATACAAGTTTTTTACATGAATGAAAATGAAAAAACACTCATCTCACATTAAAAAAACACCGGCTATTCAAACACGACGATCCAATATAATATATCCAGCAACACATAACATCACTTGTCATCAACGTAAGTAAATATGCCCATCCTAATTGTCGTTGACATATAGCAACGAAACCGACGATATCACATATTACACTTACGGTCGCAGAAAAAAAAGTGTAAAACTACAACAGTTGGAATCCGCAATTTCCTTAGACATCGCATGTCTAATCATATGAATTCTTTAGACATCACATGCCTAACTATTATAAACCCCGCATTTTAGTCTCATTATCGAAAAATCTTTTCAATATCAAGTCGGGAAATTCAACAAGATTCCCGACATCCTGATCGAATGCTCGTCGCAAACTTTAGTAGACGGCCGCACCCCCGGATGCCGTCGACGAAGTGCACTAAGGCGGAACACCGCTGCCGTGAGCACCCGAACGGATGCTTTTGGCTACGGGGTTCTCCTACAGTCACTTGGTCGAGGCTATGGGGCGTGGTTATCTATTAAGTTTACCCGGCGAGTATCCGCGTACGCTACGTGATTGCGACGGACTTTTGATCACATCAAAATCCCGTGGCAACCGATCAAATAAGACTAAACTGATATGTCTATAACATTCAAATTAGTTATCTCATAACTACTTGTGGATTTCAAATATTGTATCACATTCCAGATAAACAGAAAATGTTAAACTTTCCGATTGAATAATCAAACACCCAAGTTTTCCCAAATAGCTCAACACTTGAAACAAGTTTAAAAACATCCATTTCATGCCACAGTACCAACGGTCTAGCCATAGAAGGGTCAAGCCAACGCCTCACATGTGGCACGCCGTACCGCCCCAAACCCTAAGGTTCAAAAGGCAGTTCAAGACGGTCACATAATCGAGTTAAGGTTTGTTTTCTTCTAGAGGGTCCATCAAGTAACTTGCACGATTTAGAATGTTCTTAAACTACGGAAAACTCCAACACTTGGAAATTTTGTGGCAGGGAAAAAAGTGAGTTATTGATATCCGGTTGAACTTTTTAACACGATCTAAAAATTACCCGGACAAACTAAACAAAGTTAAATTATCCGATCGAATCAACGAGTCCCCAATACAACCCTAAGAAAACTCAACACTTGAGTGGAATTAAAAAATTCCCAGAAAAAACTGACAAGAAAGGACCTAAGAATAAATATTTGAAGTATGAGGGACTAAGCCATAATTTAGGCCGCGGAACCGCCGTAAAACCCTTGGTTTGGCCGCGGTTCCGCGGTCCTATAGACGAATCAGTGGGCCGTACTTCACAGTAATTCTAAGTTTTTCCTGCTTAATTTTCTGAGCATTTTTACTTCATAAAAAATCACAGTTTTGAAAATTGTCCAGAGAAGGGTATTCGTCGGGGTTTACGGGTTCGATCGGACTTTAAACTTTGCCTAGACTTCGCGTAAAGCTCTAGCTTGTCTCTGATAACACTGTCGGGTTCCTAGGCACTCTAATAAGGTTCTACAAGGCATCAACCATGCCCGATTAAAAAAATAGCCGTGCCGAACAACCCTAACCAAGATCGTATACTAGAGATTATGCGAATTCTAGCGAGTTAAACATTTTAACTACAAGTGAAAGGGATTACAACCTTTGTAGATCCGGTCCTTCACTTCTAAAGCTCCGTGTTGACGTCCCTTCGCTGTGATCATCGAGATCCCGGACTCTAGTGATGGTTTCCTCGGAGAAATGAGCGGGATAGGTCGTTGACTTCGAGGCCGAAGATGATCTACGTCGAGGAGACTCAAACTCAAGCTATTCCTTCACTTGGTCATGAACTTTGTGAAGAGAACACCCTATACTACATGACAAGTAGTAGAGGATAAAGAAATAGGAAGTGGGCTCACTTTAGAATTGATTTTCTCACATTTTTTCTCATGGCACCATTAGAACTAGCAAGCTTTTCATGGAGCTTGATGAAGAAGAAGAAGAAGAAAGAATAATCCATCCAAATGAAAACTTATCCTTTGAATTATTGTACCATGGTTGAGTTAAGCCCTCATGCTTAACTCATGTAGAGAATTAACCAAAGTATGAGGTTAAGGGTTGGGTTAACTAATATTCTAAGGAATGACAAAAGAGTTGACTTTATCAATGTTCCATACAAGCTTCTACAAGCTTGATAACATTGACTAAAGTCTCCTCTCTTTTGTTATTCTTAAGGAAATAAGTAAACCCTAATTTAACCAAAACTTGATATAAGTCTCATACACCCATCTTGTATGTATCATCAAGCATGATACAAATATGTACACTTGCATATATCACATATAAACAATGTGCACAATCTAGTGAGAAAATAAATCTTAAGTGAACCAATACTAGTTAATGTAAAGTAATATATCAAATAAATAATTATACATTAAATCATTAAATCAACACTTGATTTAACGATCCGGTCATATCGCATATAACCGACTAATATCTATTGTATCAATGTATCGAATCAACACTTGATTCGGTAACCCGGCTATATCTCATATAACCGTCCGATGATACAAATCGTGAGAATAGAATACAGTATCACAAACTGGTATTATTCTCGGTCCCGCACATATCTCATATGCGCTCCTATTTCATTTCGCTTGAGCCAGGAAACCTCTGTGTTGGACTCTAAAGACTCGTCAATACGCTGGCAGTAGGTGGTGATCATATCAATCACCCACAAGCCGCAAGCAGTCTGCTAAACGTAATGGCCACCCGGGTATTGAGCGATCAGAAGATCAACGAGCAAGCCTGCGCACACTCCTGCGTATCCAATCAGTAACACTTACTGCACAGTCCGGTCTGTTCGTCTGATATGTCGCATATCTCGGCTAGTGGTGGTAAACGTCAGACCCCAGTAGCTTGATAATTCATGCCGATGTAAGGTCCATAACAAGCATGAAACTACTGATAATACTTACCAGTAAATCAGTGCAACCCTGGGCAGGGATTTCCAGTTATGGCCAGTCGAGCACAGCACAACATCAACCCCCAATACCGGGAGAGACGAATCCCCTCCTATCGCTCATTGCCTCCATGTGAATCGGGACTGTACCCAAAAACCACTTGTTTTCACGACTCAGTAGAGCCGTGGTAGGGTGGAAATCAAAGCACATTGGGAGACACACAAGAATCTATGACGATCTCGGGTCAACAGACTAAGCTGTACCAGTGTCACCAGAGAACTGCCATCTGACGTGAGGTATAATACCATCTAGGAGTTCTCGGCTAGTTCGTCCAGTGTACCCAGTCTCCACTGAGCACCCGCATACCGTCTCTGATGTCAAGCACCAATGGATATGGGATCATCCATCGCCCATCACATGGGTCGAGAAGATATACGTTAGTCTACTCTGGAATATCGATGCCCCGTCTCGATATTCCCACGACTAGGAACATTGAAGGATGTACTCATGGACTACCCAGGCCCCACTAGTATGATCTACATCATAGTCCTGAAAGTCGAGTATACATTTTAAGGGCTTTATCAACATGTAATAGAGAGACAACAAGTATACATGTTAAGATAAAGAGCAACCAGATAGCGTACTATCATGTCGAGCAAGAAAGTCCTCCTTATATATGTCCCAGCATCCTCTACATTATACATCTCATGTACAGTAATGGCCTTTAGGGCATACATATAACTAACATGATTTTATCCACCCCCCTAGACTCGATATGCGATACTCTTAGACGAACAGACCAGACTGTACGGATATTGTCACTGTCAGGATCAGTAGGGGTTCTGGATGAGTTTGCTCGTCGGCCTCCCTTTCGCTCAATACCTGGATAGCCGTTACGTACAGCTATTGTCGCTGACGTGCTTGTGGTTAAACCCACTGCCACCGTATTGACGACTCTTTAGAGTCCCACACAGAGGGTTTTCACGGTTCAGGCGATATGGTGTACATGATGTATGTTGGTACATACAGGTGTCCGATTAAATATGTGCATGCTGCGCAGACTTTAAACGGACGGTTGATAAAACTAACGGCTTAGGATTAAGCCGGATTATTAAATCGGGTTTTTTGATTTAATAATTTACATATGTATTTATATATATGTATCCTAGTATTATTGTTCGCTAGTTATTTTCTCTCTTGGCTATTCGTATTTTTGTACGAATACGCGTATATGTATTTCGATACATGTACCGGGAAGTATTCCGTATTTTATACGGGATAGCTTCTAGAAGTTTTTGCACATCATTATTTGATTTTCCATTTATGGAAATTCATTTGTTTAATGATGAGGTGGAGGGTGTGAGGTGGCATGAACATGGAACAAGGTATGGGTTTTGGGTACGGTCATTTGTTTATTGTAATTTGACATTGAAAAATATTTTTTTGGAAATGAGAGAGGGAGAGGAGCCAGCCACTATTTTGATGTGGGGGATTCATTTTTTGGTTACATGATTGATTACACTCTCACTCTTATTCAAAAAATAAAAATAAAAATACAAAGCCATTTTATTGTTGTTCATAGCCAAAAGCTTTCACCTCCTTCATCTTCTTCTTGAGTTTCTCATCGAGCTCAAGGGTAGAGAGAAAAACATAGTGACATACTACTACACCTCGACTCTCCATCGCTAGCGACTTTGGAGCGTCGGTTGCCTCGTTCGTCGAGGTTGGAGCTTGCGCCGTTTCCCTCGGGTGGATCATCGGAGATGGAGGAAGACCGACGACCAAACCACATCAAGGAGCCTCTAGGAGATTGGAATGAAGACCGAAGGAAACGGATCAACTCGGTATAACAATTCTAACTCTTAGTTAGTTTGCTAGTTTAGGGTTTAAGGTCGATCCGGAATTCGGGTAACGGTAGCCCCGGTTTAAAAAAATTTTGTTCAGCATTTTGGCCGTGTTTCGATGGCTGGGGCGCTGCCGGGACCCCAACACCCTAAACCCTTGATTTTTGCTATAAATACCACCCCTCAAATCACCCCCCTCACTCATAAATCCCTGCCTAAACTCTCAAAAAAATTCCAAGATCCTTTTGTGTGCAAGTGGAGTTAGCAAAGGGCGAAGCTCCGACGAACTTCCGGCGATAACTCAAGGAGTTTCCGACGACGAAACGACTCACCGGACAATCCCACCACTTCCTCTTTCTCTCCTCTAGCCAATCATCCAGTAAGTCCCTACTTCTCCTTCTTTTCTCTATTCTAAAAACATTCAAAACTAAAACCCGACGGAAGCGGAGTTAGTCCGATTTCCGATTCGGTTTTCTTTAAAAACAACAAATTTTTCTTAATCAAGATACCTTCATATCATCACATATTGTTCATTAAACGTTAATAAACTTCTTTAACAAGTTTCATCACAAAATATTGGTATATGCATCTTTTATCGCAATTTTACATTAAAATACCACAAACTTTAGTTTCCGACATAAACTCTATAATACCTTTATACCTTTAGATAACTCACGAGGTAATGACATACCTCCTCACAACACACATATCTAACATAGCACAATGAAATTTGGTAACATAGATTTGTGAAAATACAACTTTACATATTACCACCTTCAACTATTAAAATATTTTTCTATAGGAAGTGTATTTGACAAATCTTTGCAATTGCGCCTCTACAACCCATTTTGCGGAACCCGTTCGGTATGGTGCGGATTATCGCACATCCTCGGACCTAGTAGAGTGAGATGCAGACCTCCGCAAGGAGCATACGATCTCGAATGATTTTTTATACATTTTTTCTTTAGAAAATATGGTTTCTATTATAAATAAAACTTATATTTTTAATAAATAAATATATATATAATTAATATCAAAATATCTATTTTTAATATTCCACATTTCCAAAATTCAAGAAAAACATCCCATTTACAAGAAAATACCATACAATTCCAATATTTCAAATAAAACCTTATACTTTAAAACTAGGTCATATTCCTAGAAATTTCGCATTTAATAAAAGAAACATCTATGAAAACTCTAAAGATAATAATTAAATACTTGAGCTATATTTTGTAATTATGCCAAAACTATTTTACATAAAAAAAACCCTTAAGTTATACTAAATAAATCTCGAGGGTGTTTTATGAAAAATATTTACCTACATATCCAATCTCGAGGGACACTCAACCTTGTACTACATATACCGTAGTCTCTGGTCTAGTGAGACTCCTCTCGTATACACTGGCCTCTTCTGTATCAATCTACAAACAACAGCGTTAACACTAAATAAAATATTATAACAATATACTTTCTATTCTGACTATTCCATTCTTGTCTATTTAGGAGACTTACCGAGCGATTTGTTTGCTGACGACATTCTCTTTCTTCTTCTTTGGAATGTTGTGCGGACTCACTGGAGATCGAGCCCACCAGCGAGGATTTGGACCAGCTAACTTTCGACCCAGAGCTTTAGATTCCTTGTACACATTTACATTCTGTATTTTCCATTTCTGTTATGCCACTGTTTAGGCATTGCTTTCCATTCAATGTATTTACTTTTCAGATGCATTGTAAAAAGAATGTTAATAAATAAAGTTGTTGTTCATTTATATCTTGTCTCTTGTGTACATTCCATGTATTCCCGTCGCGTCCTCCGTCCGTATACTTGGAAAGCAGGGCATGACAGGTTTTGTTGGTGGCCCATGCAGGTCCGAGCTGTATGGAACCCTACCATGCAGTTCAGTTCTGGGTAGACAACCTAAGAAATATAACACAAGAACCGGCAACTGAAAACATTCTTTACAATTCATATTTCTTGAATCTTATCATTTCATATACTTTGAATCTGTCCTAATCCAAATTTTTCTTTTAAGGTTATAGATTCCCCAAACAACACTAGCACGAATGTCAACAACACTCCCCCGCCACTACCACTCACACTTGCCGTCGCTGCTCCAATCAATGAGCAGGTGGTTCTTCTTGACGCAATCCGTAGCCTCCTGGAAGGACAGCAGCAGCAGACTGCTATCTTGATGAACCGACCAGAGGCAGAAGCACCTGGAGTGAAGCAATTCAGTGCCTTGCACCCCAAGCAATTCTCAGGAAAAGAGAGCCCTATAAAACCTGAGGAATGGGCTCAAAGTATCGAAGATGATCTAGCAGTGGCACAAGTGCCAGAGATAGCTTCGGTCCGTGTTGCGAAATTACAGCTCATGGACAATGCACGGGTTTGTGGAAGGCGGAAGAAAGCCGTCTTGATCAACCCATCGAATGGAAGACTTTCCGCGACATGTTTGATGCAAAGTATTTCCCAGAGGCTGCCAGGTTCAACATGGAACAGCAGTTCATCCACTTACAACAGTGTTCGATGTGGACCAAGTCAGTAGATGAATATGATGCTGAGTCACCATGCTCAGTCGGCAAGATATGTCTCAATAATTCAATTTTTCAATAAATCACATACTACACATCTAACAAAATACTTTAAAAGATTTGCAGCACACCTGATACCGACGGATGAGATCAGAGCCCATTGATTTCAACAAGGGTTAGATTCGGAAATCCAGGCTGCATTAGCCACAGGAGATTTTCCGACTCATGAATCGGATCTGAAAGCTGCCCGCCGTTATGAGGCAGTGGTAAAGATGAGGGGCAGATCTCAATCTGCTGGAGTTTAGCACCCTGCACCCAGATGGCAGGAGGTGCCTCATCAAGGCTACCATTTGTGCCTAGGAGACCGGGAGTACCAATCAACCGGCCCAGTCCAGCCTTTTGTACCTACTGCAGGAGAGATGGACATTTGGCGAAAGACTGCCGGCGAGCCAACCGTCTTTGCTTAGTCTGCGGCTCAGCTACTCATGATATTGGGTCTTGTCTCCGAAGACACAACCCAATTGCTGCACCCAGGCCAGCAATCACTTACCAACAGAGATGGGCTCTTCAGGCACCTGCTCCAAGACTCGCTCTCCCTGCTCCACTACCTAGAGGACCACCGACTGCACCTCCTCCTCGTCAGTTCCATCAAGCTCAAAGGAACGTTCAGAGGAATGCTCCTCCGGCCAGGAGGAATGTACCACAGCTACAGGCTTTCACGATGACCATGGATGAAGCTGAGGCCACTGGCGATGGGCGGAGCTAGTGAAAGATTATGACTCCGAGATTCCTTGTCGTCCGGGAAAGTCAAATGTTGTGGCAGATGCATTGAGTAGGAGGCCCGGAGATAGTTTTTCTTGTTTGAGCACGGTTCAGAGACTGTCGACGGCAGATTAGCAGATTCCTTGTGACAGCCGAGTGCAGTTCGAGCTATTTTTACGAGAGATGATAAATATGGACCCGAAAAAGATCGAGGTCGTTTCGCACTGGCCCAGACCTATATCAGTGACGGAGGTTCGCAGCATTTTGGGTTTGGACGAATGCTATTGATATTTCGTACAGGATTTTTCGCGGATAGCTGCAACGTTGACCGGGTTGACCCGGAAGGGGGTTTCTTTTTCTTTGGACCGAAGCATCCAAGCAGAGCTTTCAGCAATTAAAGAATCGTTTGATTACGGCACCAGTATTATCTTTACCTTTAGGATCAGGAGGTTTTGTTGGTTATTGCGATGCTTCTGAGCAGATGAAGAAGCATGAACATAATTATTCCACTTATGACTTAGAGATGGTTGAAATGGTCTTTTCACTTAAGATCGTGAGACACTATTTTTACGGCGAGTCGTGCCAGATATTCACGGACCAGAAGAGTTTAAAGTACATTTTTTTTCAGCAGCGAGATCTAAATTTGAGACAGTGCCGATGGGCGGAGCTAGTGAAAGATTATGACTCCGAGATTCATTGTCGTCCTGGCAAGGCAAATGTTGTGGCAGATGCATTGAGTAGGAGGCCCGGAGATAGTTTTTCTTGTTTGAGCACGGTTCAGAGACTATCGACGGCAGATTAGCAGATTCCTTGCGGTTGAAGGAGTGCATTTCTGAGACTTCGGTCGTTTCTGGACAGAAGCGGATTCGTACCGGTATGCTAGCTCCGAGGCAATTAGATAGACGCCATTGTGACAGGCATTCTTTTGGTGTTTTCTTCCGATGCGTATTTCTTTTTGGTTTTGTTTGAAATGGTATCCACATAATTTGTATCGAAGTCGAGCCGATAGTAGTCCTTGCTAAATCAGTCGCTTGTTGTGATTTCTTCCATAGGCTAGTCTTTTGTAGCTCGATGTGTTTTGACTTCGATGTTTTTCTGGGCATGGATCAGTTAGCCATGTGTTTTGCCGTGGACTTCCGTAAGGAGGCAGTCAGATTTAGTTTTCTGGGTAAGCCAGTTCTTGTTATTCAGGGTGACTTTGCGCCACCCTTCCCTATTTGAATTCTTCTCTTCGCGCTAGTCAGCTTTTGAGAAAGGGATGTCAGAAATTCTTGACGTGTGTTTGTGATGTTAGAGCCGCAGAGGTCCCGTTGGATCAGGTTCCGATTGTGAGAGAGTTTCCAGATGTTTTCCTGATGAGTTGCTTTGTTTGTCGCCAGAGCGCGATATTGAGTTATGCTTTGACTTGATTTCCGGCACGGAGCCTTTTTCAATACCGCCATATCGGATGGACCTGGCGGAGCGTAAAGAATTGAAGGATCGGTTGCAAGATTTGTTGGATAAGGTCTTGTTCTTCCGAGCGCGTCACTTGGGGAGCTCCTGTCCTGTTCGTCAAGGAGAAAAAAAAGTCGACAGTTTGTGTTGATGCATTGATTATTGTCAGTTGAATAGGGTTACTGTGCGGAATAGATATCCCCTACCTTGCATCGATGATTTATTTGATTAGCTCGAGGGCGCGGGACATTTCTCGAAGATTGACTTGCGGTCAGGCTACTACCAGTTGTGGGTTCGAGAGGATGATATTCCGAAGATCATTTCTCAAACAAGTTACGGGCGTTATGAGTTTTGGTGATGTCGTTCGAGCTCACCAATGCCTCAGCAGCATTTATGGATCGGATGAACATAATATCCAGGCCGTTCTTGATCAGTTTATCATTGTGTTCATTGAGGACGTCTTAGTGTACTTTTGGAGCCGAGTGGAGCCTAGGCAGTGATTGAGGATTTCGTTGCAGACTTTGAGAGAGCGCCAGCTATTCGCTAAATTATCCACGGGTGTATTCTGGTTAGATAGTGTGGACTTTTGGGACCCGTAGTTACGAGAGATGATAAATATGGAACCGAAAAAGATCGAGGTCGTTCCGCACTGGCCCAAACGTGTATCAGTGATGGAGGTTCGCAGCATTTTGGGTTTGGATGGATGCTATTGATATTTCGTACAGGATTTTTCGCGGATAGCTGCAACGTTGACCGGGTTGACCCGGAAGGGAGTTTCTTTTTCTTTTGACAGAAGCATGCGAGCAGAGCTTTCAGCAGTTGAAGACTCGTTTGATTACGGCACCAGTATTATCTTTACCTAGGATCAGGTGGTTTTGTTGGTTATTGCGATGCTTCTGAGCAGATGAAGAAGCATGAACATAATTATTCCACTTGTGACTTAGATATGGTTGCGGTGGTCTTTTCACATAAGATCGGGAAACACTATTTTTACGGCGAGTCATGCCAGATATTCACGGACCACAAGAGTTTAAAGTACATTTTTTTCAGCAGCGAGATCTAAATTTGAGACAGTGCCGATGAGCGGAGCTAGTGAAAGATTATGACTCCGAGATTCCTTGTCGTCCGGGAAAGGCAAATGTTGTGGCAGATGCATTGAGTAGGAGGCCCGGAGATAGTTTTTCTTGTTTGAGCATGGTTCAGAGACTGTCGACGGCAGATTAGCAGATTCCTTGTGACAGCCGAGTGCAGTTCGAGCTACGTCGACCAGGGGAAAACTTGTCCATGTCCGTACACATCCACAGTTAATTGATCGTAACCATGAGACACAGTCCAATGACGTTCGATTGTCAGAAATTATGGAGCAGGTTCGACAGGGCAAAGATTTATATTTTGTGATTGATGATCAGAGAGTAATACGATTTGGGATTCGACTGTGTGTGCCAGATTCCGAGGGACGGAGACACGAGATCTTAGAGGAGGCACATCAGTCAGCATACAGTGTTCATCCGGTTTCCACCAAGATGTATTAGGATTTGAGAGAAGTTTGCTAGTGTGAAGGGATGAAGAGAGATGTCACAGATTTTGTTTCGGAATGCTGACTTGTCAGCAAGTCAAGGCCGAGAATCAAAGGCCAGCTGGAGAGTTACAACCTTTGCCCATTCCGGAGTAGAAATAAGAGCAGATTTCTATGGAATTTATTATGGGTCTACCAAGGACCAGTCGAGAGTATGGCTCTATTTGAGTGATCGTAGACCGATTGACGAAGGCAGCTTACTTTCTGCCTGTAAGGACCATTTTCGGATTCGTTCAGTATGCTCAGATATATGTTGATGAGATTGTGTGACTACATGGAGTTCCGAATTGTATTGTGTCCGACAGAGGCACCCAGTTCACCAGCCGACTACTGTAGAAACATTAAGAGACTTTGGACAACCGATTGAGTTTCAATGCAGATTTCTATCCGCGGACCGACGGTCGATCAGAGCGGACCTTTCAGACTCGTGGGGACATGCTCTGAGCTTGCGTCCTAGATTTCGTGTGTAACACCTTAGAATGTGATTAGTGGCTAATTATATTATAATGTGTGGTTTTTAGTAAAAAGTTTACCAAAACGATTTTCAAATATTTTATCAAAATTTATGAATATTTTATTAGAATTTAATTAGGCTTGCACACACATGTGCATGTAAACTAGGGTTAAGTTTGGGGCTAAACCATGTTTAGACAACCATGGTGGACTAACACATTTTATTAAGCTAATTTGAATTTAGTAAGTTATTAGTTTTTTTTTATATTGTGGTGTTTTGGGAGTTGACTTGGAGAGAGAGAGAGAGAGCATGATGGGCTTAGCAATGCTTGTAGTTAATGATGAGAGAGAGGGGGTTGACTCTCATATCCTCTCATTTCCTTTTTCAAACACTCATTTCCTCACATTATCATACCTCTCTCCCTCTCACACAGCAGCACACACAGCAGCAGCACACAGCAGCAGTAGCAGCAACAAGCAAGCAACGGCAGCGGCAACACACGCAACGGCAGCAACAACAACCATCAGCAGCAGCAGCAGCAGCTGAAGCAACAGCAACAACAGCAAGCAGTAGCAGCAGCAGCAGCAACATTTGCAACAGCTCACCCCCTTCTCTTCTTCTTCTTCTCCTTCTTCCTGCATCCTAGGATCTAGTGGGGTATAACTTCTTAAACTCAACTCCTTTCTTTGCTTGCACCTGGTTATTTTAGCTTCGGTTAGTGATTAATGTGGTTTTAGTGCCAGTTTTGTGATTTAAGTGGGGTTTAAGCCGAGTTAGGGTTATTATTGCTTAATGAACCTAATTAAGTGTTAGTATTGCTGTTTAAACCTAGTAGTATCACTAGATTTAGCTAAGTCACCTTAAAGTCGCAAAATTTGAAATTTAAAATACGGTTTAGAAGCAAACTGTAGGATATTGGTGATCTGCTACAACTGTGATCTTTTTTAGCTTAGCAAACGCCTACAGAAGTATGCAAGCCTTGCTGATGTTGTGTTGATTTTCGAGCCCACCCCCTTCCCAAAAATCCGGCGACCTCCCATGTATTTCCGGCGTCGCCGGCCTCCCTGATGTTTTGGGTGTAGGTGTTTTGTGTAGGGGTGTTTGTGAGTGTTTTACAGTGTTTAGTATGTTTAGTGTTTGGGTTTTTACCGTGGACAGGATCTGGGAGAGTTTGGCTAGTTTAGTGTTTTGTGGATTTTGACGATATTTTGATGGTTTAGTTGGAGAATAGGGTAGACTAGGGTGGTTAAGGTTAGATTAGCTCTAATATAAGCCGTTGGTATCACTTGAATCCTGTAATTTCACCTAATATCACTTGTGCACTCTATATTTGTAAATTAAGTGTTTTTAAAACGTTTTTAAAACTAAACCTTAAGATACGTAGAATCTGTTGTATCTAGGTTAGAAAATTTTGTAAGCAAACATATAAAATAGGGTATACTTTGTGTTAGGATTATAGTGTAGAAACCTGGACCCCTTTCACCTGGTTTTGGCCGATATGACCACTATGGTGGCCGGCCCAATTTTGTGGGATTGCATTGGATTTTTGCAGGTAGCTGTCTGTATGTATTATAAGATGTTTGGTCTTGTTTGATTTTCTTGTTTTTACTCCAGATTAAATCTGGGAACGTTTACTTATATTTAGCGTAGCGGGACTTGCGCGACACATACGATACGAGTTGAGTTGCTGCGCTATATGTCACAGCGTGTCGCGTTGGTTTTTGGCGTATGCACACACGTTACGTATACAGACGCGTTTAGTTCGCGACGCGAGTTTCTCGTTTGGTTTTAATATCACGTTTTTGCAGGATTTTAGCTTATGTGTATTCTTTGTGTATTTTCTAGGTTCGCAAGAGGGTACGTCGGACGCCGCAAAGAAAGGGAAGCAAGTAGTCGGCTACACCTAGCACGAGACCACGGTGAGTAGATTTAACATCTATGGGGAAATCGCCCGTATGGCGTTAAGCGTCACGGCTTGATAGGATATTGTAGTCACGTATATATATTTATATGTATATTGCTTGCGCACATGTATTTTTGTAGCGTACCCATTTTTGTTGCATATAGAAATAGTAGCTATGTAACACCGCACTGTCACTAACGGTTCAAGCAGCACGAGCACTATTTGTTTGTTACACCCACACTATTAGTGATTGTCCTGACACTCGCACTATAGGATTGCTACGAACCATACATCATTTTGATTACCACATTATTGATTAGACATGATTCTGTCGCATATTGCGCACATACACATTGTATATCCATATTGGTGCACACATTCATTGATATATCAATATTGCGCACATACACATTGTATATCCATATTGGTGCACACATACATTGATATATCCATATTGCACACATACACATTGTATATTCATACTGGTGCACACATACATTGATATATCCATACTTGCGCATATACATATTGTATATCCACATTGGTGCACATATACATTGATACACTCATACATGCGTATATATCCACATGCACATCCATACCTATATACATACATATTTCACATACATGGATGATACTGGCTTTGATTTCTAGAAAATGCGAACCATATGAGATATTTTCAAAACTGGATCCATTTAAAAGAGTTGTTTTCCCTTTTTACTCTTAGTGGCATACGACACATTGCATGGATTTACGCATTGTGTTTTGGATTTCCTATGATTTCTGGATTTGAGAACCGTGGTATTATTTTAAGAAAATGTGCACTGTTTGAAAACCCGGTTTCTCTTGATATGATATTTTAGTGCATCCACCATGTGTTTTCTCGGTTCTGAGACGTGTGACATGTGAACCCGAATCGAGGAGCTGGATGAGGCTGATTGCGGGTACATGGTGGACCCGGTATGGTACCCCGGGGCAAGAAAGAGATGCTGTGTATACAGACGGTGAGCCTGGCAGAGGGACTACTACCTACCGGTGATTGGTTGGACCTGGCGGTTATCCGGAGGATACTGACCAGAGTCGAGAGATGGATATGGGCCGACCCGTACTGCCGGGGCCGAGGGCTGATTCCGCAGACGGAGCCCGTGGGCCGATCCGGACTGACGGAGCCCGATATATGAAGATTTGCATGTCGTTGCTGGACATGAGTATTTCATGATGTTTTTGGGTGCCGATGTTGGGCACCCCGCTTCTATGAGATTTACAGGATCGAGGGCCGTATAGAGTGACGGAGCCTGAGTTTTCGGGATTTTGGGGTGTTTTGGTAGACAACGGGGTTTTCCACGTTGATGATCCGTGTAGATGATATTTTTATCCCATACTTAGCATTCCCTGTTATACATTGCATCATGTAGTCGTAGTACCTGATAGTTGCATGATTATTGCGTACCTAGCTCATCATATAGTTGTTATTAGATTGCACTTGTTATGCATGATTAGTGCGTACCCAGCTCATCATATAGATGTTATCTGATTGCACCTGTTATAGTATCGTAGTACGTGCATACTCGCGATTACATTTATATGTTATCTACTATTCACGAGTTGGCAACTCACCCCGTTGTGCCACAGTGTTTACAGGTCGACCCTCAGAGTAGTTGCGGCAGGGCTACTTCCTTGTATCTTTTTGCTACGGATACCACTGCAGTTGGCGTGTGATCCCTTTGCTTATAGGTGGGTTTTTGCGGTATCCGTTTCGTTTCCATTTGTACATTTTATTGTATCTAGTACTCTCCATATACCATTTCATGTATTGACTTAGAGATCAGTTGTGAGGACGATATATATTATTATTTTGTATTCTGGATGTCGAGCTCGTGTGAACCGGCTTTATTTATGCAGTTTTGTCTTTTATGCTGTTTTTCACTTTTTTACTCATTCTTCGCTACGACGTCGTATATTGTTATTGTGGTGGTTGTTTCCGCCGTTGGGCGTGATTGCTCCCATTTGGGGATGCTTCATTCTTATTATATGTCATTTTTACTTATATCATGTCTTGTACACGGTTTCGGGGCTAGTTTTTACAAAGGAATTGCTGCCGAAATTTTTAAGAAAATAACAAACTTTAATGATTTTTACTCGAGTTTTCTAAATGTTTTTAAACCAATGTTTTCAACACTCACTACTTTTAATGGTTTTGATTTCTGGGTTTCGGCTTACTTAGTTGCGTTATGCCTGTAGACGTTACGTGGTTAAGTGTCGGTTACGGGCCGAACTTCGGGTCATGACAAAGTTGGTATCAGAGCGTAGGTTTTATCTTTCGGGGTGTAGGATGACCTTGGTATGATGGAGTAGGTAGCTGAAGCAGAGTGGCGTAGCGTGTGTATGTTCCGCGGCATACTCACGACACGGTATTCCGCCTAAGTGACCTTAGTACTTATTGATTGAAATTCCTTCATGATTATATACATTCTTGTGATTCGATTTCCGTATCCTTATCGAATCCTACTTTCTTTTCAGCCATTATGCCGCCAAAGACTACGAGGGCACAGAGAGCGGCCGCGAGAGCCGAGATTTGAGTTAACTCGTCTGAGACGCGGACTGACCCGGGCAGTACACCCGTTGTACCAAAGCAGACTGTTCCTCCTTCATCAGATCAGATCGCCATGCTAGGGACCGGTATGCAGGAGATGCGCCAGATGATAAGGTCGTTAGTCGAGACGCTTAGAGCGCAGCGACCAGCGGTAGTTCCACCCGTTACGGGGACCGCGATGGTACCTACAGTTCAGGCAGTTGCACCTGCAGCTATAGAGGTTATCACAGTATCGCTATCCGAATTTATGAGGTTGAAGCCTCCGGTCTTCACAGGCACCGATGCAGCCGAGGGCCCACAGTCATTTATCGATAGGATGGCCCGAATATGTCGTTCACTCAGATGCTCAGATGCCGTTCACAGATCAGATGCTCAGATGCGATATGGGTGGAGTTCACAAGCTTTCGCCTGGAAAGTCTTGCGCAGAAGTGGTGCGAGTCGGTTGAAAAGGGCAGAGCAGCAGGTCTTCCTTCTATGACCTAGGCTGTGTTTGTGACGTTGTTTCTAGCCCGTTTCCTTCCCCAGAGTGTCAGGGATGCCCGAGCGCGTAGGTTTGAGTCATTACGCCAGACGCCGGATATGACGGTGGCAGAGTATGATGTGCAGTTCACCGAGCTATCTGTTTATGCCCCGTATTTAGTGGCTACTGAGGAGATGTGAGTCAAGAGGTTTGTTCGAGGCTTGCTGACCCCACTGTTTCTTGCGATCAACGTACAGCATTGCGAGACTTATGCATAGCAGCTGTAGATGCAGCCCTATTAGTTGAGGAGCGCCTTGCTGAAACTTCGGTAGTTCCAGGGCTGAAGAGAGTTCGTACAGATACGTCAACACAGAGACAACGATTTAGGTACCGCGACAGGTTCTGTTCATGTACGGGGGGTAGCGGAGGCTCGAGACGAGGTCAGCTATTCAGCTCTTTATCCCCAGGAGGGTCAGCCGGCACCATCCCGATGTTTCCGATGCGGGAGTACTTATCATCGTGTGCGAGATTGTCGGAAGCCACATGAGGGCGAGACAGCCGTACCACATGTCACATTTCCACCTTCTCCACCCCAGAGGGCGTTGCCTATTGTACCTACTGTTGCTCTGCGTCAGACTCATGCAAAGAGAGGTCATGGTCGCGGAGGGTTTACTCATAGAGGACGAGGTGGCCGAGGCAGAGGACAGCCAGCTGCCGGCAGAGGAGAGCCAGCTGCCGGCAGAGGACAGCCAGTCGTAGGTAGAGGACAAGCACGGGTATTCGCTTTGACGCATCAGGACCGCGCAGGCGTCCAATGCAGTGGTCTCAGGTACCCATTTAGTATGTTCTGTTGACGCACACGTGTTGTTTGATCCGGGATCCACGCACTCGTACGTTTCCACACACTTCGTGCCGAGTTTGGGTAGAGAGTCTGGTTTTCTTAATCAGCCGCTTGCTGTGACCACTCCTGTAGGCGAGTCGTTTATTGCTTGACACGTGTTCCGATCGTGTGCTGTCCGTATTAGCGAGAGAGAGTTGCCTGTCGACATGATCCTTCTTGAGATGTTGGACTTCGACGTTCTCCTGGGCATGGATTGGTTAGCCATGTGCTATACGTCTATGGACTACCGTGAGAAGACAATTAAGTTTTGTTTTCCCGGCAAGTCGGTTTTTGTTATGTAGGGGGGCCGTGGTGCCGCCCCTCACAGTTTGACTTCTTCTCTTCCCGCTGGACAGCTTTTGAGGAAGGGATGTCAGGGATTTCTAACCTATGTTTGCGATAATAGAGCTACAGAGGTTCTGTTGGACCAGGTTCCGATTGTTAGTGAGTTCCCTGATGTTTTCCCTGACGAGCTTCCTGGGCTACCGTCTGAGCGCGATATTGTTTTCTTCATTGACTTGATTCCCGGCACGGGGCCTATTTCCATACCGCCTTATCAAATGGCCCCAGCGGAGCTTAGAGAGTTGAAAGGTCAGTTGCAAGATTTGCTGGATAAGGGGCTTATTCGACCTAGTGTGTCTCCTTAGGGTGCTCCAGTCCTGTTTGTCAAGAAAAAGGACGGCAGGTTGCGCTTGTGAATTGACTACCGCCGGCTGAACAGGGTTACCGTACGAAACAGATATCCTTTACCACGCGTTGATGACTTGTTTGACCAGCTTCAGGGTGCAGGATACTTTTCAAGGATCGACCTGCGATCAGGCTACCATCAGCTGCGGGTTCGGCAGGAGGATATTCCGAGGACGGCTTTTCGCACGCGTTATGGGCACTATGAGTTTTTGGTGATGTCGTTCGGACTCACCAATGCCCCAGCAACGTTTTTGGATTTGATGAACCGCGTCTTCAGGCAGTATCTTGATCTGTTCATCATCGTATTCATTGACGACATTTTGGTGTATTCCCGGAGCCGAGAGGAGCACGAGCAGCACCTGCGGATCACATTACAGACCTTCAGGGAGCACCAGCTGTTCAGGAAGTTCTCCAAGTGCGCGTTTTGGCTTGACAGCGTAGATTTCTTGGGTCACGTGATTACTCGAGATGGTATATGTGTGGACCCGAAGAAGATCGAGGCCGTTCAGCCTTGGCCCAGACCGACATCAGTTACGGAGATCCACGGTGTCCTAGGCCTGGCCGGCTACTACCGACGATTTGTACAGGACTTCTCCCGTATTGGTGCACCGTTGACCGGGTTGACCCGGAAGGGAGTTCCTTTTGATTGGACGGAGGCGTGCGAGCATAGGTTTCAGCAGTTGCAGACTCGTTTGACTACGGCGCCGGTGTTATCATTGCCTTCGGGATCGGGCGGATTTGTGGTCTATTGTGACGCTTCTCGAGTGGGGCTAGGGTGTGTATTGATGCAGCACAACAAGGTGATCGCGTATGCTTCTCGGCAGCTGAAGAAACACGAAAAGAACTACCCCACTCACGATTTGGAGATGGCTGCAGTGGTCTTTGCACTCAAGATCTGGCGACATTACCTATACGGCGAGTCGTGCCAGATATTCACTGATCACAAGAGCTTGAAGTACATATTTCAGCAGCGAGACCTGAATCTGAGACAACGACGTTGGATGGAACTAGTGAAGGACTACGATTGTGAGATCCTTTACCACCCGAGCAAGGAAAATGTAGTGGCGGATGCCTTGAGTAGGAGGCCCGGGGGTAGTCTATCTTGTTTAAGCGCAGTGCAGAGGCAGTCGTCGGTAGATTGACAGATTTTATGCGACAGCCGAGTGCAGTTCGAGTTCACTCCGATCGGGGGACAGCTTGCGCATGTTCGTGCATGCCCACAGTTGCTTGACCGTATACATGAGGCACAGTACAGTGATGATCGTTGTTCAGAGATCATGGTACAGATTGGACATGGCAGATTTTCCGAGTTCGTGATCGATGATGAGGGGATACTACGATTTGGGACTAGACTGTGCGTACCAGATGCTAAGGGACCGCGGCGTGAGATTCTTGAGGAGGCACATCGATCGGTGTACAGTGTTCATCCGGGTTCCACCAAGATGTACCATGATATGAGAGATGTTTACTGGTGGGACGGAATGAAGAGGGACATCACAGACTTCGTGTCGAGATGCCTGACTTGTCAGCAAGTCAAGGCCGAGCACCAGAGGCCCGCGGGAGAGCTACAGCCATTGCCTAATCCGGAGTGGAAATAGGAGCAGATTTCTATGGACTTCATTGTGGGTCTTCCCAGGACTAGTCGAGGGTATAGCTCCATTTGGGTGATCGTGGATCGATTGACGAAAGCGGCTCACTTCCTGCCGGTGAAGACGACTTTCGGATTTGCTCAGTATGCCCAGACATACATCGACGAGATCGTACGACTGTATGGAGTCCCTACATGTATCGTGTCAGACTGAGGCACCCAGTTTACCAGCCGACTATGGCAGAAGCTTCAGGAGGCTTTGGGCACCCGCTAGAGTTTCAGCATAGCATTTCATCCGCAGACCGACAGCCAGTCAGAGCGGACTATTCAGACTCTTGAGGACATGCTTCGAGCTTGTATTCTAGATTTCGGTGGTAGCTGGGATCGTCATTTACCCTTAGTGGAGTTCTCCTACAACAACAGCTTCCAGGATACTATTCAGATGGCACCTTTCGAGGCCTTGTATGGGAGGAGATGTAGATCACCCGTCTGTTGGACAGAGCTCAGTGAGAGCAGTATTTTGGGGCCACAAATCGTACAGGAGACGACCGAGAAGATACAACTGATTTGAGATCGGATGAGAGCGGCCCAGAGCAGGTAGAGATCGTATGCTGACAGACGCCAGTGCAGATTAGAGTTTGCAGTTGGCAATCATGTTTTTCTGAGGGTCTCTCCAATGAAGGGTGTGGTGAGATTTGGACGGAAAGGGAAGCTTCGCCCCAGATTTATAGGTCCCTTCGAGATCCTCGAGCATGTGGGCGCAGTGGCATATCGTTTGGCTCTTCCACCCGACTTTCCGGATGCTCACCCCGTATTCTATGTGTCGATGCTTCGCAGATACCTGTATGACCCTTCTCACATGATTCAGCATCAGACCGTTCAGCTCGAGCACGATCTTTCGTTCACCGAGCAGCCAGTAGTGATATTGGACCGGCAGGTGAAGAAACTTCGATCAAAGGCCTTTCCATCTGTGAAGGTGCTTTGGCGCAGCCCCAATGGTGAAGAGATCACTTGGGAGGCCGAGGGCGAGATGCGAAAGAAATTCCCTCATCTCTTTTAAGGTACGCGTAGCTATATTTTTAAATTCGGGGACGAATTTCTTTAAGGGGGGAAGATTGTAACACCTTAGAATGTGATTAGTGGAAAATTATACTATAATGTGTGGTTTTTAGTAAAAACTTTACCAAAACGATTTTCAAATATTTTATCAAAATTTATGAATATTTTATTAGAATTTAATTAGTCTTGCATACACTTGTGCATGTAAACTAGGGTTAAGTTTGGGGCTAAACCATGTTTAGAAAACCATGGTGGACTAACCCATTTTATTAAGCTAATTTGAATTTAGTAAGTGTATTAGTTTTTGTTTTTTAAAATTGTGGTGTTTTGGGAGTTGACTTGGAGAGAGAGAGAGCATGATGGGTTTGGCCATGCTTGTAGTTAATGAGGAGAGAGAGAGGGGGTTGACTCTCATATCCTTTCATTTCCTTTTTCAAACACTCATTTCCTCGCATTATCATACCTCTCTCCCTCTCACTCAGCAGCACACACAGGAGCAGCAGCAGCAAGCAAGCAACAGCAGCAGCCCACAGCAGCAGCAGCAGCAAGCAAGCAGCAGCAGCAGCAACAACACAAGCAACAGCAGCAGCAACACAAGCAACAGCAGCAGCAGCTGAAGCAACAGCAACAACGGCAAGCAGTAGCAGCAGCAGCATCATCATCAGCAGCAACATCAGCAGCATTTGCAATAGCAACAACAACAAGAAGTAGCAGCAGCAGCAGCAGCATCATCAGCAACAGCAGCAGCATTTGCAACAGCTCACCCCTTCTCTTTTTCTTCTTCTTCTTCTTCTTCTTCTTCTTCCTGCATCCTAGGATCTAGTGGGGTATAACTTCTTCAACTCAACTCCTTTCTTTGCTTGCATGTTGTTATTTTAGCTTCGGTTAGTGATTAATGTGGTTTTAGTGCCAGTTTTGTGATTTAAGTGGGGTTTAAGCCAAGTTAGGGTTATTATAGCTTAATGAACCTAATTAAGTGTTAGTATTGCTGTTTAAACTAGTAGTATCACTGGATTTAGCTAAGTCACCTTAAAGTCGCAAAATTTGAAATTTAAAATACGGTTTAGAAGAAACCTAGACCCCTTTCACCTGGTTTTGACCGATATGACCCCTATAGTGGCCGGCCCAATTTTGTGGGATTGCATTGGATTTTTGCAGGTATCTGTCTGTAGGTATTATAAGATGTTTGGTCTTTTTTGATAATATCGTTTTTGCTCCAGATTAAATCTGGGACCATTTACCTATATTTAACGTAGCGGGACTTGCGCGACACGTACGATACGAGTTGAGATGGTGCGCTATGTGTCACAGTGTGTCGCGTTGGTTTTTGGTGTATGCACACACGTTACGTATACACACGCGTTTAGTTCGCGACGCGAGTTTCTCATTTTGTTTTAATATCGCGTTTTTGCAGGATTTTAGCTTATGTGTATTCTGTGTGTAATTTCTAGGTTCGCAGGCGGGTATGTCGGACGCCGTATTGAAAGGGAAGCAAGTAGTCGGCTACACCTAGCACGATACCACGGTGAGTAGATTTAACATCTACGGGGAAATTGCCCGTATGGCGTTAAGCGTCAGGGCTTGATAGGATATTGTAGTCACGCATATATATTTATATGTATATTGCTTGCGCACATGTAGTATTGTAGCGTACCCATTTTTGTTGCATATAGAAATAGTAGCTATGTAACACCGCACCGTCACTAACGGTTCAAGCTGCACGAGCACTATTTGTTTGTTACACCCACACCGTTAGTGATTGCCATAACACTCGCACTATAGGATTGCTACGAACCATACATCATTTTGATTACCACATCATTGATTTGTCACAACCCGAAATATTAGCTCGTGGCCATCACTTGAATCACGCAACGTTTAAAGACGTAACGAAATTCAAGTAAGCTGAAACCTAGAAATCTAAACTTTTTTAAGAAAATAAAGGAGGTGAAGTTTTTGAAATAAAGGTATAATGAAATCAAGTGTGCTTAAATGCATAGAAAAGGAACATGAAAATGCAAGTGGATTGTGCAAGTTTAAAAAACAACATGTTTCGTCTTTTTGAAAATTTGGGCAGCACCTCCCTTGTATATTTTGATCCAAAACCACAAATACATGAAGATAATAAGGCATCCCCAAGCGGGAGCTAGCTTTTCGCCAAACGGCGGATCATAACCACGCAAGACAGTAAATATAAGTATACGACGCCCAACGGCGAAGTTCACCACAAAAGATAAAGAAATAAGCAAGACATAACCCCAAAAGCGAATATAAAACCCATCGTTCAATCTCGCAACTACAAGTCTCACTAAGTCTCATTACTTATACAATTTACAAATTTTGATTGATTGATGGAGTTAACTAGATACAATATGAAATATAAATACAAGAGTGGGTACGATACAAATGTCCCACCTAGCAATGCAAAACACCCGAATGCAACTGTGTGCCAGCGAAGCCGCTACTGATCCAAACAGTCAACCTGCAAGAACTGTGGCACAACGGGGGTGAGTTGCCAACTTGTGAGTAGAGAAATATCAACAGATAGAAATCGAATAAACAAGGACTCCTAGGTCAACTATATCATAAAGGTAACACTATGATATCTCGGGTGACCGGGTCCGTATATGTGACAACAAGGTAGTCAATACCTATATGCATGTGGATAATATCCAACAGTAATAATCAATGCATGTGTGCATGTGGATCTCGTCCACCCATATAATCAATGTCTGTACGCACATAAATATCATAAAAGAGTGTCACGACCCAAAATTTGGCCCGTAACCAACACAAAAAACTATGTAACGTTTACAGGCGTACGTAACTTAAGTAAGCCGAAACCCAGAAATCTAAACCGCCCAAAACTGGATAAACGGAGAAAAACATAGTTTAAAAGATTCGGAAAATCTTAAGTAAAATCTTTTACTTTAGTTTTCGTTTTTAAAAATTTCGGCAGCACCTCCTTTGTAAAAACTAGCCCCGAAAATAGGTACAACATAGATAATTGTAACAATTAGGAAAAAGCTAGAAATAAATAAATGTAATTAAAGTTAGAATAAGCTGATAAATCACAAAATGGTTAAAATCAAATATGTTAATCTTCATAAGTTATATGTAATACAAATTAAATTAAAATTTTTGAATGTAAATTAAATGAGTTATAAGGGTTTTAATGGAAAATTTAGCTTCATTTTAACAAAAGATGTGTTTTCTAATAAGTAAGTTGTGAGGGGTTAAATTGTAAAGTTTAGGTTTTATGCAATTATGAAATTGTGGTGGATGTAAGTGAATGTGAGTGTAAATTTAAATTTGGTTCAGAATTTAATTGAAATTTAAAAAGGAAAATAGAAGATAATTCATTAAACCACCTCAAACTTTCTTGCACTCTCTCATCTCCACCTCCTCCTTGCATGAAACATGCACACATTAGCTTAAGACACCTCCTCCTTCCCTTATCTCTTTATACCTTCACTTAAATAGCTCCATTTCAGTTAAGCATCAGATTAAAACTTCAAATGAACTGAAAAAGAAAATCAAAAGAAAAGAAAAATAAAGAGAGAAAAGAAAGAACAAGAAGAACAAGAGGAAAGAGAAGAAGATGGAGCTTGTTCTTGGAGTTGGTTCATCTTCAAGCTAGGAGGAACTTGTAGATCTTTGGGGGGTTATTCCTACAGCAATATAGGAAGGTAAGGTTCTTATTCACAGTAGGTTAATTGGTTCTGTAGATCAGTTAAAACAGATTAAACATGTCACATAATATTGTATTTTTAGCTAAACTTATAGTCTGCTAGAATCTGCTTTAATCTGGAACTTAAATAAATAAATTCAACAGGGTAAAAATGATGTAGGTAACAAATAGAGTGAACCACAAGAAAACGACAGGAGGGGGCCGGTTTTGGGCCGGCGACAGAGGAAGTATGGCCGGCGTCGCCGGCCATGGTGAGGGCTGTGGGGATTTTGTCTGTTGGGGTGTCTGCAGTATACTATTTAGGCTATTTTGGCACTGTTGATTTAACTTAGTTTCACTGTAATTAAAATCTGGAATGCTATATCGGAAAAAGAATCGTAAAACGCTAAATACGACACGACGAAACTACGTCGCGTGTTAATTTCTGAAACAGTGCAGTTTTAGACTAAAATTCAGCAAGACTAAGTGTTAAACAACTTGATATAACCTAATAATATATAACTAGCAAAAGGGATAACGTGTTTCTATTTCCGTTATATCGGAATAGTCGTTTTGCTTATACACGTAACTTGGTATATTTAGACGCGGATACGAGAAGTACGGAAGCCGCGAGGAAAAGGAAAGGATTAGCGATTCCGGAGTAGATTCGACTTTCCGGTGAGTAGACTAAACATCTACCGGGTAATTTAGTAAAGATGGCGTGTTTCGCCCATGGTTTTTCTTAATGTGATATTCATATCATCATGTTTAAATGTTAGAATTTCATGCATTAAAATATGTGTATATTGCTTAGTTGTTAGAACACTTCACAAGTATCGACGAGTCATGCCACGTGCACATCTTATATGCTACACACACCTCGTCGATATTGCCATGTCACATACACTTAAATATCATACTTATTAACATGGATTATATTGTATTTCATATGTCAATTATATTGGTAGAATTCATTAATTACATCCTGTTGCTTTATGCGTACTTCCATGTTGGATATGAGATAGATGCAGAATTGAGGATTTATGATTTTGAGTTTTTGAATACTACTACATAAATCCAGTTTTCATGATTGATGTGACATGTCCACCCTGAGATGATTTCTGTTTTTGGTTTTATTCCGGACCGAGTGGGGGAGATATACGGTCGCGGATTTACGTTATCCATACTGAGTGGGGGAGATATACAGTTGGATACAGGGTGGACCCGGTCGAGACCGAGGGGCAGGATAGCCGTATTGAGACGGGGGAGCCTAGCGAGGTTACTCGATACCGGAGTTGGTTATAGAAATACGGCGTGTATCTAGAGGATAACGACCGATATTATGAGTATAGGATCATTCGGGGAATGATGCCTATGAGAAATGAAAGTTTTGTGTCGTTGATAGACACCGAGAGATGATTTACTTGAGTTGTGATTTCAGAAGTATAATGAGATTTATTGTTGGATTTCACATATACTCATATATCATATTGATTCATATTCATTGTCAGGATGGTCATATTTACTTTATTCGCCGTTATATGTTAGTCGTATTCACTGAGTTGGCAACTCATCCCCGTTGTGCCACAGTTCCTTGCAGGGATAGAGTGGACGGGTAGCTGCGAGGCAGGATCACTTTTGCTGTTGTATTCCATCTTTTGATAGGTAGGTTACATGTGTAGTAACCTTCCATTTTGTACTTTTGTATCTAGAAAGACTCCATCAGACTTGTATTTGACTTAGAAATGAGAAATGGTATGTATATATACAGTTGAGATCGGTTGATCAGTTTCATAGCTTCTTTCTTTATGAGATTCAGTGATGTTCATTATATGTATATTCATGTTTATTATTGATATTGTTGATTCCAACTCGGAATGCAACTAAACTTAACCTTGTTAATTGTTTACTGATTTAAATTCATAACTTGAGATTTCTACTTAAAAACTAAACTTTCATAAATAATTCCGAATAAGGTATTTTGATCTTGGTTTTTGGCTTACTTGGATTTGTGCATATCTTTAGATATGATACAATCTGAGTGCCTGTCACATCCAAACTTGGGTCGTGACAAAGTTGGTATCAGAGCTTAGGAGTAACCTTACGGAATTCAGTAAGGAATTTCAATAGGTTGAAGTAAGTCTGAGAGTTAGGATGACCTTTGGTTTGATGGAGTAGGTGAATTAGGACGAATGCAGTACCGTACGTATGTTCCGCGGCATATTTACGTTATCGTATTCAGCCTAACTAACCTTAGGATGTTTATCTTGATCTATTCTCCCGTTGATTCTTCGTTATTGATTGCTTCTGTTCCCACACCTTATCAACTCTCGTTTCTTGTTCCAGTTGCTATGGCTACGCGGGCTAGGCGAGCCGCAGCCAGGAATGCAGCTAGGGCGAGTCCGCCTGTGACGAGGACTGGTACACCGGACGTGCAGGAGGTGCATGAGCATGCTGATCCTCCTCCTCCAGATCGCATGACTAGGATCGAGGAGGGTATGTTGGGATTACAGCGAGTGGTAGGACAGTTAGCTGAGACCACTCGAGCTTTGAGATCAGATCCAGCACCGACCGTAGCAGAGTCCGAGGTACAGCCTACACAGACGGTAGCGCCAGTAGATACGAGAGTGATGGAGGTATCACTTGCGGAGTTTATGAGATTGAGACCACCGGTATTCACAGGGACCGATGTGGCGGAAGATCCTCAGTCTTTTCTTGATAGGATGGCGAGGATCGGCAGATCATTGCGATGTTCTGATGCGAGGTCAGTTGAGCTGACTAGCTTTCGTTTGGAAGGACTTGCACAGGAGTGGTGTGAGTCGATGGAGAGAGGACGAGCTACGAATCTTCCTCCGATGACGTGGACCGAGTTTTCTACAGTCTTTCTTGCCAGATTTCTTCCCGAGAGTGTGAGGGATGCTAGACCTAGCAGTTTCGAAGCGTTGAAGAAATCAGCAAGTATGTCAGTAGCAGATTATGACTTACGATTCACCCAGCTATCGCGATATGCCCCATACTTAGTACCTACAGAGGAGCTTCGGGTGAAAAGGTTCCTAAGGAGTTTGGACACACAGTTGTATCTGGCGATAGGCTCCCAGCATTTTGATACATATGCACAGGCCATGGATGCGACAATACGAGTAGAGGAGCGGTTGAGCCAGTCAGGAGTTGTTCCGGAGCCAAAGAGGAGTAGACCATTCGTGCCGACAAATAGATAGTTTGGTAGAGGTAGAGGGTCATATCCAGGCCGCAGTGTTGGACGAGGTTGGACACAGGGCCAGATGTTCAGTTCTTATCCTGGTGATCAGAGACCACCAGCTACTTGTTATAGTTGTGGACTTCCCGAGCACTTTGCACGAGATTGTAGATCTCAGGGAGGGACCGTTACTCCACAGGCTGCTTTACCCCTTCCACCTCCTACACCGATGGCTTTACTTCCTCCCCCAGTTGGCGCTACACGCCAGGCAGTTGCACCACGAGGTAGAGGCTATGCGGGACATGCTCAGAGAGGTAGAGGAGATAGAGGTAGAAGACGACAGGATGCGGGCAGGGGCCAGGCACGGGTTTTTGCGCTGACTCCACAGGATGCCCAGGCATCAAATGCAGTCGTGACAGGTACTCTTACAGTATGCTCATTAGAGGCACATGTTTTATTTGATCCCGGTTCTACACATTCTTATGTATCTTCACGATTCGCACTTTTGTTGGGGAAGGAGTCGTCATTATTAGAGTTACCATTGGTAGTGATTACTCCAGTTGGAGATTCCTTTATAGCTCGACACGTATTTAGATCGTGTTCGGTGCGTATTGGTAATAGAGATTCGCTAGTTGATCTGATTCTCCTGGACATGTTGGATTTTGATATACTTCTTGGGATGGATTGGTTAGCCGCTTGTCATGCCTATGTAGATTGTAGAGGAAAAGCGGTTAGATTTTGTTTTCCAGGTGAACCGGTGTTTGTTGTGCAGGGGGATTGCAAGTTAACCCCTGTCAACATGATTTCTGCTTTTGGTGCGAGACGGCTATTGAAGAAGGGTTGTCATGGGTTCTTGGCTTTTATTCAGGACATAGGGGTCGCTGAAGTTCCATTGGACCAAATCCCGATCATACGAGAATTTCCTGAGGTATTTCCTGCTGAGTTACCAGGATTGCCACCTGATCGAGATATTGAATTCTGTATCGACTTGATTCCGGGTGCAGGGCCTATTTCTATACCACCATATCGAATGGCACCGACGGAATTGAAAGAACTCAAAGGCCAGTTGCAAGAGTTGTTAGATAGAGGACTTGTTCGTCCCAGTGTTTCACCGTGGGGAGCTCCTGTGTTATTTGTGAAGAAGAAGGACGGTAGTATGAGAATGTGCATCGACTACCGACAGCTGAATCGCGTCACGGTGCGAAACAGGTATCCATTACCACGAATAGATGACTTGTTGATCAATTACAAGGAGCCGGATTTTTCTCAAAGATTGACTTGAGGTCAGGATATCATCAGTTGAGGGTTCGGAAGGAAGATATTCCGAAGACGGCGTTTCGTACGAGATATGGGCATTATGAATTTCTGGTGATGTCGTTCGGACTCACCAATGCTCCAGCAGTTTTTATGGATATGATGAACCGTATCTTTAGACCATTTATCGATCGGTTTATTATAGTATTCATAGATGATATTCTTGTATATTCTCGGAGTCAGACGGAGCACGAGCAGCATTTACGTATCACATTGCAGACCTTGAAAGAGCATCAGCTGTATGCTAAATTTTCTAAGTGTGCTTTTTGGCTCGATAGTGTGGAGTTCTTGGGTCACATAGTTACAAGACAAGGTATATGCGTTGACCTAAAGAAGATTGAAGCGGTACAACACTGGCCCAGGCCTATGTCAGTTACAGAGGTTCGGAGTTTCTATGGTCTGGCAGGTTATTACAGACGCTTCGTACAGGATTTCTCACGGATAGCGGCACCTTTGACAGGATAGACTAGGAAGGAAGTTCCATTTCAGTGGACAGATGCTTGTGAGCAGAGTTTCCAACAGCTGAAGATGCGTTTGACGACTGAACCTGTATTATCTTTACCTTCCGGGCCAGGGGGTTTAGTCGTGTATTGTGATGCTTCTAGAGTGGGCTTAGGCTGTGTGTTGATGCAACACGGCAAGGTTATAGCATATGCTTCTCGACAGTTAAAGAGGCATGAACAAAATTACCCCACTCATGATCTAGAGATGGCTGCTGTAGTATTCGTATTGAAGATTTGGAGACATTACTTGTATGGAGAAACGTGTCAAATCTTCACAGATCATAAAAGTTTAAAGTATATCTTTCAACAGAAGGATCTGAACCTCAGGCAGCGTAGATGGATGGAATTGGTGAAAGATTACGACTGTGAGATTTTGTACCATCCAGGCAAAGCAAATGTTGTAGCAGATGCCTTGAGTCGGAGGCCTGGAGGCAATTTATCTCATTTGAGCATTTTGCAGAGACAGTCTTCTACAGACTGGCAGATCTTATGTGATAGCCGTATACGGTTTGAGTTTACATCGGCAGGAGGTCAGTTAGCACATGTTCGCACCAGACCTCAGCTATTGGATCGTATTCGAGATGCGCAGCCTACAGATACTCGCGTGATGGAGATTATGGATCATGTTAGGCAGAGCAAGGAGACGGAGTTCGTGATTGATGATCATGGAGTACTACGTTTTAGGACTCGTCTCTGTGTGCCAGAGTATGACGGATTGAGGCGTGAGATTTTGGAGGATGCCCACAGATCAGTATATAGTATTCATCCTGGTTCCACCAAAATGTATCGTGATTTGAAGGATAATTATTGGTGGGAAGGAATGAAGAAGGATGTTACGGATTTTGTTTCCAGATGCTTGACTTGTCAGCAAGTCAAAGCAGAACACCAGAGGCCAGCCGGAGAGCTGCAACCGTTACCCATTCCAGAGTGGAAATGGGAACAGATTTCCATGGATTTTGTGGTGGGTCTACCCAGGACTAGCAGAGGGTACGATTCCATTTGGGTGATTGTAGACAGGCTGACGAAGGCAGCTCATTTTCTTCTAGTGAAGACGACATATGGATTTGCTCAGTATGCACAGGTTTATATCGATGAGATTGTACGTCTACATGGAGTGCCGACATGCATAGTATCAGATCGAGGTACCCAGTTCACGAGCAGGCTATGGCAGAAACTTCAAGACGCTCTTGGTACACGACTGAGTTTTAGTACAGCTTTCCACCCACAGACAGACGGTCAGTCGGAGCGGACAATTCAGATACTAGAGGATATGCTTCGGGCTTGTAGCTTAAATTTCGGTGGTAGTTAGGATCGTCACCTACCTTTGGTAGAATTCTCATATAACAACAGTTTTCAAGAGACGATCCAGATGGCACCCTTTGAAGCTTTGTATGGAAGGAAATGTAGTTCACCTGTTTGCTGGACGGAACTTAGTGAAAGTAGTATATTGGGACCGCAGATAGTACAAGAAACTACAGAGAAGATCCAATTAATACGAGATAGAATGAAAGCGGCTCAATGCAGACAAAAGTCATATGCAGATCGAAGACGACGCAAACTGGAGTTTGATGTGGGAGATCATGTGTTCCTTCGAGTATCTCCAATGAAAGGTGTGATGCGCTTCGGGAAGAAAAGGAAGCTCAGCCCCAGATATGTTGGACCTTACGAGATTTTAGAGAGAGTGGGCGCTGTGGCTTATCGGTTAGCACTTCCACCTGGGTTTCCCGACGTACATCCGGTGTTCCATGTTTCGATGCTTCGCAGATATCTTCACGATCCATCTCATGCTATCCATCATCAGACTCTACAGCTTGAGCCAGATCTATCTTACACAGTGCAGCCCGTCGCTATTCTGGACAGGCAGGCAAAGCAACTACGATCGAGGATACTGCCATCTGTAAAGGTTCTCTGGCAAGGAAAGGATCGTGAGGAGGTTACTTGGGAGACGGAGGACGCGATGCGAAAGAAATTTCCACATCTTTTCTTAGGTATGTATAGTATTTATTTTAAATTCGGGGACCGAATTTTCTTAAGGGGGGAATATTGTAACAATTAGGAAAAAGCTAGAAATAAATAAATGTAATTAAAGTTTGAATAAGCTGATAAATCACAAAATGGTTAAAATCATATATGTTAATCTTCATAAGTTATATGTAATACAAATTAAATTAAAATTTTTGAATGTAAATTAAATGAGTTATAAGGGTTTTAATGGAAAATTTAGCTTCATTTTAACAAAAGATGTGTTTTCTAATAAGTAAGTTGTGAGGGGTTAAATTGTAAAGTTTAGGTTTTATGCAATTATGAAATTGTGGTGGATGTAAGTGAATGTGAGTGTAAATTTAAATTTGGTTCAGAATTTAATTGAAATTTAAAAAGGAAAATAGAAGATAATTCATTAAACCACCTCAAGCTTTCTTGCACTCTCTCATCTCCACCTCCTCCTTGCATGAAACATGCACACATTAGCTTAAGACACCTCCTCCTTCCCTTATCTCTTTATACCTTCACTTAAATAGCTCCATTTCAGTTAAGCATCAGATTAAAACTTCAAATGAACTGAAAAAGAAAATCAAAAGAAAAGAAAAATAAAGAGAGAAAAGAAAGAACAAGAAGAACAAGAGGAAAGAGAAGAAGATGGAGCTTGTTCTTGGAGTTGGTTCATCTTCAAGCTAGGAGGAACTTGTAGATCTTTGGGGTGTTAGTCCTACAGCAATATAGGAGGGTAAGGTTCTTATTCACAGTAGGTTAATTGGTTCTGTAGATCAGTTAAAACAGATTAAACATGTCACATAATATTGTATTTTTAGCTAAACTTATAGTCTGCTAGAATCTGCTTTAATCTGGAACTTAAATAAATAAATTCAACAAGGTAAAAATGATGTAGGTTACAAATAGAGTGAACCACAAGAAAACGACAGGAGGGGGCCGGTTTTGGGCCGGCGACAGAGGAAGTATGGCCGGCGTCGCCGGCCATGGTGAGGGCTTTGGGGATTTTGTCTGTTGGGGTGTCTGCAGTATACTATTTAGGCTATTTTGGCACTGTTGATTTAACTTAGTTTCACTGTAACTAAAATCTGGAATGCTATATCGGAAAAAGAATCGTAAAACGCTAAATACGACACGACGAAACTACGTCGCGTGTTAATTTCTGAAACAGTGCAGTTTTAGACTAAAATTCAGCAAGACTAAGTGTTAAACAACTTGATATAACCTAATAATAGATAACTAGCAAAAGGGATAACGTGTTTCTATTTCCGTTATATCGGAATAGTCGTTTTGCTTATACACGTAACTTGGTATATTTAGACGCGGATACGAGAAGTACGGAAGCCGCGAGGAAAAGGAAAGGATTAGCGATTCCGGAGTAGATTCGACTTTCCGGTGAGTAGACTAAACATCTACCGGGGAATTTAGTAAAGATGGCGTGTTTCGCCCATGGTTTTTCTTAATGTGATATTCATATCATCATGTTTAAATGTTAGAATTTCATGCATTAAAATATGTGTATATTGATTAGTTGTTAGAACACTTCACAAGTATCGACGAGTCATGCCACGTGCACATCTTATATGCTATACACACCTCGTCGATATTGCCATGTCATATACACTTAAATATCATACTTATTAACATGGATTATATTGTATTTCATATGTCAATTATATTGGTAGAATTCATTAATTACATCCTGTTGCTTTATGCGTACTTCCATGTTGGATATGAGATAGATGCAGAATTGAGGATTTATGATTTTGAGTTTTTGAATACTACTACATAAATCCAGTTTTCATGATTGATGTGACATGTCCACCCTGAGATGATTTCTGTTTTTGGTTTTATTCCGGACCGAGTGGGGGAGATATACGGTCGCGGATTTACGTTATCCATACTGAGTGGGGGAGATATACAGTTGGATACAGGGTGGACCCGGTCGAGACCGAGGGGCAGGATAGCCGTATTGAGACGGGGGAGCCTAGCGAGGTTACTCGATACCGGAGTTGGTTATAGAAATACGGTGTGTATCTAGAGGATAACGACCGATATTATGAGTATAGGATCATTCGGGGAATGATGCCTATGAGAAATGAAAGTTTTGTGTCGTTGATAAACACCGAGAGATGATTTACTTGAGTTGTGATTTCAGAAGTATAATGAGATTTATTGTTGGATTTCACATATACTCATATATCATATTGATTCATATTCATTGTCAGGATGGTCATATTTACTTTATTCGCCGTTATATGTTAGTCGTATTCACTGAGTTGGCAACTCATCCCCGTTGTGCCACAGTTCCTTGCAGGGATAGAGTGGACGGGTAGCTGCGAGGCAGGATCACTTTTGCTGTTGTATTCCATCTTTTGATAGGTAGGTTACATGTGTAGTAACCTTCCATTTTGTACTTTTGTATCTAGAAAGACTCCATCAGACTTGTATTTGACTTAGAAATGAGAGATGTTATGTATATATACAGTTGAGATCGGTTGATCAGTTTCATAGCTTCTTTCTTTATGAGATTCAGTGATGTTCATTATATGTATATTCATATTTATTATTGATATTGTTGATTCCAACTCGGAATGCAACTAAACATAACCTTGTTAATTGTTTACTGATTTAAATTCATAACTTGAGATTTCTACTTAAAAACTAAACTTTCATAAATAATTCCGAATAAGGTATTTTGATCTTGGTTTTTGGCTTACTTGGATTTGTGCATATCTTTAGATATGATACAATCTGAGTGCCTGTCACATCCAAACTTGGGTCGTGACAATAATAAATAAAGCATCCCAAACGGGAGCAAATCATGCCCAACGGCGGAGACAACCACCACAAATATATATACGACGCTGAAGCGAAGAAATATAAAAGAAAACTGCATAAAGAAGTAAACTTTTCAACAAAACCGGCTTCCACGAGCTCGTCATCCAAAGTCCACCAAAATAATAATACAACACCGAATCCTCACAACTCGTCTCTAAGTCAAATACAAGAAGTGGTAGATGGAGAATACTAGATCTAACAAAATATATACAATATACAAACAGATAACCGCAAACCCACCTAAAAGAAAAGGCCTCACAGCCAAATGTAGCGGTATCCGCAAAAGTAGAGATGATAAGACGCCCTGCCGCAACTACTCAGAGGGTAAGTCCTTCAAAATACTGTGGCAAAACGAGGGTGGGTTGCCAACTCGTGAATAGTAAATAACATCATACTGAAATCTCAAGTATGCACTAACAGCAATGATCAATAGCATGTAAGCTGGTAGCATGAGTATGACAATATGAATATGCGACTATCATGATCAAGGTACACCACCAGGTAATATATTGTAACGTTTTGGAAATCGTTATGCGATTTCGTCCGTTTTAGGGTAAGTTGTCGGTATTTTCCGTTTTTACCCGAATGTGAACAAACGCCCATATAGACTTGCCAGCACCTAGATTAGCTAAAATAAAGCTAGTGCGCGAGCTTTTGGAGTATATGGGACGTTTTGGTTCAATTTGATTTTTCCCAATTTTTAATATTATTTTAATGCGGTATTTAAATTTTGGGAAAATTTCTATAGCAATCTTTTCTTTAAAATCATAAGTTAAGAATTTTCTTCTCACTTCACCTAGGGAATTATGTGTGGACTAGGTTTAAACTAGGAATTTAAATGAAAAAGAAAAGAAAAGAGAAGGATTTAGATGCATGCATGTGTGTGTATGTGTGCAAGGCATTTAATAGCAATAAATGAAGGAAATTGCTTGGAAACTCTTCACAACTCCACCTCCTCACCCCTTGGCCGAAAATCCTTCATCCTCTACTGCCCTTGCTCAATTATTCTTCATAATTTATCATTCCAAACTCACAAACTCTCAAAATTCTGAAACCTATCACAAAAATACCTTAAGCTTTGGATTTTCTTGAATCTTGATCACTTGGAGATAGGGAAAGCTTGGACTTGAGAGCAAAGTTGTTAGGTATAACCCCTCTACTGTTAAATTGTAGTTTTTGTGTGGTTTTGATCGTTAAATTCTGCGTAGAACGTAGTTTATATCGTTTGAGGCGATATCGGGTTTTTAGTGTCTTTTTAGAGATATGAGTATCTGCTGTGACCTGGGAATTTTAGTGATGGAATCAACAACTTCAGAGGAGTGTGCAGGTTGACCTGAGACACCACCTAGGAGACGGGGACCATCCCACCGGCCGGGGCCGGCGAGACTTGAAGAGGGGGCCGGCGACGCCGGCCGACTTGGTGTGTTTTGGGGTGGGTCTTCTGTGGTAGTTGTCTGCTATGGTTTTGGGGTTGTTTGGTACTGTTGATTTACTTAGTAGATGCAGTATGCAAAATCTGGGATCGATTACCTATAATCGTGTGTTTTGAGTTCGCGTGATACGTATTGCGACACGAGTCGTGTGTCGTGCTGCGATATACTCAGTTTGGGTTTAGGTATCGTTTCGTGTGTTTGCACTAGACGTGTATTCGTGAGTTGGTTTGGTGCGTTGTTACGTTTTATAATACGTAGTTTTACGTTATTGTGATTGCTTCTGAGATGTTCGCTTTATTTCTTGTGTTTGTGATATTATAGCGTCGCAAGCGGGGACTTCAGACGCTGCGAACAAAGGGAAGCAGGTGGTCGGATCTTCATAGCTGGAGACCACAGTGTGAGTAGATTTAACATCTACGGGGAATCGCCCGTATGGCGCTACGCGTCGGGGCTAGATATGATATAATATTAGCCGTATGCTTATTTGCGTATATAGAAACAGTGCATGATTCATGTTGCATATAGTTACTTGTGCTTAGTACTGTACCTGTTGTACACTACACTATTATCGACAGTCCATGTTGCACGAGCACCAATGATATGCTACACACACACTGTCGGTAATTGCCATGACACGCACAATACAAATGCTTATTGTATACCTTGCTATTAGTTAGCGACATTAAACTGTTATACTTGTGCGACAATGCATATTACATAGAACATACCTGTATACCTACATGCTCATATGTATGCCATGTTGTATTACTCGTTCGCACATATACCTTGCTATTGTTATGTGATCAGTTTTTATTGCATATATATCGGTGGTATGGGACGCCGTATATATATGTATTTTGGATTTGGATTTACATGATTTGTATTGCATATATATCGGTGGTATGGGACGCCGTATATATATGTATTCTGGATTTGGATTTTGGGAACCGCGAGATGCATTTAATGACTTGATTCATTATTTGGCGAATCGTTCCGTGATATGCTCATACTGATGTTTTATGTTGCATATGCTACTTTATATGGATTTATGCATTTGAGATGCGATATGGGAAATTAAAGTGTCGATCTTGGGCACTTACTTTCCGAGAGATATATGGGATTTGACAGACCGATACGTGGAAATACAAGTGTCGAGGTGGGATACTTGGGTTTCGAGGAACGTATGGATTTCAGAAAGACCGATACGTGGAAATACAAGTGTCGAGGTGGGATACTTGGGTTTCGAGGAACGTATGGATATCAGTATTTATGTGTCGATGATAGGCACTGGTTTTCATGATGTTTTTGAGTGTCGATGTTTGACACTCAGGTTTCATGAGACGTACAGGATCTGAGGGCCGATCTGAGTATTTTGGGATTTGGGGTGTTGTTGAGTTACACCGTGTTTTCCATGCTCATGATATGTGCATGAGATTATTTACTATTCCGCACTCAGTATTCAATTGATATGGATATCATGATAGTTGTATATTCATATTGTCATACTCATGCTATCAGTTCACATGTTATTGATCATTGCTGTAGTGCATACTTGCGATTACTGTATGATGTTAATTACTATTCACGAGTTGGCAACTCACCCCCGTTGTGCCACAGTGTTTTGCAGGACTTACCCTCTGAGTAGTCGCGGCAGGGCAGCTTATCATCACTACTTTTGGGGATACCGCTACCTTTGGCAGTGAGGCCGTTGCTTTATAGGTGGGTTTGCGGTTATCCGTTGTACATTGTATATCTTTTTGGTTGGATCTAGTATTCTCCATCTACCCTTGTTGTATATGACTTAGAGACGACTTATGAGATATCAGTGTTGTATTATATTGGTTTTGGGAACCGTGCTCGTGGAAGCAGGTTATTTTGGAGATGTTTACTTCTTGATATAGTCGTTCTCTTTGATATTTCTTCGCTTTGGCGTCGTATACTTGTTGTGGTGATTGTCTCCGCCGGTGGGCGTGATTTTTCTCCCACTTGGGATGATTTATATTTTATCTGTGTTGTACCCGTTTACGGGGCTAGTTTTACAAAGGAGGTGCTGCCAAAATTTTTATGAAAGAAAACTAGAGTTAGAGATTTTAAATGGCGACTCCTAACACTTTTAAATTATGTTTTCTCCGTTGATCCAGTTTTGGGTGGTTTAGATTTCTGGGTTTTCGGCTTACTTAAGTTACGTACGCCTGTAGACGTTACGTAGTTTAAGTGCCGGTTACGGGCCGAATTGCGGGTCGTGACAAAGTTGGTATCAGAGCGTTAGGTTTTACCTTTCGGAGTCTAGGATGACCTTGGTATGATGGAGTAGGTAGCTTAAGCAGAGTGACGTAGCGTGTGTATGTTCCGCGGCATACTTACGACACGGTACTCCGCCTAAGTGACCTTAAGACTTGTTGATTGATATTCCTTCCGTTATTGATATACATCTGGTGATTCGATTTCCATTTCCTTATCGAATCTTGTTTCAATTTATAGCCCATATGCCTCCGAAGACTACGAGGGCTCAGAGAGCGGCCGCGAGGGCCGAGGTCAGAGTTGACTCGCCTGAGGCGAGGACTGACCAGGGTGGTACGCCTGTTGTACCGGAGTATATTGCTATGATTGGAGCTGGTATGCAGGATCTGAGCCAGATTGTGGGGACTTTGGTAGAGACCATCCGAGCGCAGGGGCAGGCAGTTGTTCCACCCGCTGCGGAGGCTACGATGGTACCTACAGTTCCGGTAGTCGCAGTTTCAGCTCCGGGGGTTATTGCTGTGTCGTTGACGGATTTTATGAGGTTGAGACCTCCGGTGTTTACGGGTACAGATGTTACCGAGGATCCGCAGTCGTTTATCGACCGGATGGTCAGGATTTGTCGCTCACTCCGATGTTCCGACGAGAGATGGGTAGAGTTAGCCAGTTTTCGTCTGGAGGGCATGGCCCAGAAGTGGTGTGAGTCGTTGGAGAGGGGCAGAGCCGCTGATCGTGACTACTCCTGTGGGAGAGTCGTTTGTTGCGCGTTATGTGTTTCGATCTTGTGTCGTCCGTATTGGTGACAGAGATCTGCCCGTCGACTTGATCCTTCTGGAGATGTTGGACTTCGACGTTTTGTTGGGCATGGATTGGCTAGCTACTTGCTATGCGTCCGTGGACTGCCGCGAGAAGACAGTTAGATTTTGTTTTCCCGGCGAGTCAGTGTTCGTTGTGCAGGGGGACCGTAGTGCCGCCCCTCACAGCTTGATTTCTGTTTTGTGCGCTAGTCGGCTTTTGAGGAGGGGTTGTCGGGGATTCTTGGCGTTCATACATGATACTGGAGCCACAGTGGAGTTGCTGGACCAGGTTTCTACCGTGCGAGAGTTTCCCGATGTTTTTCCCGATGAGTTACCTGGGTTGCCGCCAGAGCGCGATATTGAGTTTTGCATTGATCTGATTCCTGGCACGGAGCCTATTTCTATACCGCCTTATCGGATGGCTCCGGCAGAGCTTAGAGAGCTTAAAGATCAATTGCAAGAGTTGCTTGATTTGGGACTTGTGCGTCCGAGTGTTTCGCCGTGGGGAGCTCCTGTTCTGTTCGTCAAGAAGAAGGACGGCAGTTTGAGGTTATGTGTGGATTATCGTCAGTTGAACCGTGTTACGGTGCGGAACAAGTATCCTTTACCCCGTATTGACGATTTATTCGATCAGCTCCAGGGTGCGAAACATTTTTCGAAGATTGATTTGCGTTCGGGTTATCATCAGTTGCGGGTTCGGGATGATGACATTCCGAAGACTACTTTTCGTACGCGCTATGGGCATTATGAGTTTTTGGTGATGTCGTTCGGACTCACCAATGCTCCAGCAGCGTTCATGGATCTGATGAACCGGATTTTCAGGCCGTTCCTCGACCAGTTCATTATCGTGTTTATTGATGACATACTGGTTTACTCTAGGAGTCGAGAGGAGCATGAGCAGCACTTGGGGATTACTTTGCAGATTTTGAGAGAGCACCAGCTGTATGCTAAATTCTCAAAGTGCGCATTTTGGCTTGATCGAGTGGACTTCCTGGGTCATGTGGTGACTAGTGATGGTATTCTTGTGGACCCGAGGAAGATCGAGGCTGTACAGTTTTGGCCCAGACCTGTATCGGTGACTGAGGTCCGCAGCTTTTTGGGCTTAGCTGGTTATTATCGCCGTTTTGTGCAGGATTTTTCGAGTATCGCTGCACCGTTGACTGGACTGACCCGGAAGGGGGTTCCTTTTCTCTGGACTGATGCGTGCGAGCAGAGTTTTCAGGAGTTGAAGACTCGGTTGACGACAGCACCAGTTCTTTCTTTACCTTCTGGATCGGGAGGCTACGTTGTGTATTGTGATGCTTCTCGAGTGGGGCTCGGCTGTGTTTTGATGCAGCATGATAGGGTGATTGCATATGCTTCTAGGCAGTTGAAGAAGCACGAGCAGAATTACCCCACTCACGATCTTGAGATGGCAGCGGTAGTGTTTGCGTTGAAGATCTGGAGGCACTACTTGTATGGGGAGTCATGTCAGATCTTCACGGATCACAAGAGTCTGAAGTACATCTTCCAGCAGAGAGATCTGAACCTGAGACAGCGCCGATGGATGGAGCTAGTAAAGGATTATGATTGTGAGATCCTTTATCATCCGGGCAGGGCGAATGTGGTAGCCGATGCTTTGAGTCGTAGGCCCGTGGGTTGCTTGTCCCAGCTGAGCGCCGTTCGGTGTCAGTCTTCTGCAGATTGGCAGCTCTTGTGTGATAGTAGAGTTCAGTTTGAGTTCACCTCCACTGGGGGACAGTTTTCTCATGTCCGCGCCCGTCCTCTACTTGTTGATCGTATTCGTGAGGAGCAACCCAGTGATGTTCGCTTGTCTGAGATTCTTGAGCTTGTTCGACGAGGTACAGTTTCAGAGTTCACGATTGATGACCAGGGTGTGCTACAATGCGGGACTCGCTTGTGTGTACCGGATGTTGATGGGTTGAGACGCGAGATCCTAGAGCAGGCACATCAGTCGGCCTTTAGCGTTCATCCAGGTTCCACCAAGATGTACCGAGACTTGAGAGACTACTACTGGTGGGAAGGGATGAAGCGCGATATTTCGGACTTCGTTTCGAGGTGCCTGACTTGTCAGCAAGTCAAGGCTGAGCATCAGAGACCGGCTGGAGAGTTGCAGCCTTTACCCATTCCGGAGTAGAAATGGGAGCAGATTTCCATGGACTTCATTGTGGGTCTACCCAGGACCAGTAGAGGGTATGACTCCATTTGGGTTATTGTAGACCGGTTGACGAAAGCGGCTCACTTCCTTCCAGTGAAGACCACTTTCGGCTATGCTCAGTACGCTCAGCTTTATATAGATGAGATTGTGCGTTTGCACGGTGTTCCCACATGCATAGTATCCGACAGAGGTACCCAGTTTACTAGCCGACTATGGCAGAAGCTTCAGGAAGCTTTGGGTACCAGATTGAGTTTTAGCACCGCTTTTCATCCGCAGACAGATGGTCAGACGGAGCGGACTATTCAGACTCTGGAGGATATGCTCCGTGCATGTGTGCTTGATTTTGGGGCAGTTGGGATCGTCACTTGCCGTTGATTGAGTTCTCCTATAACAATAGCTTTCAGGAGACTATTCAGATGGCACCTTTTGAGGCTTTATATGGTAGGAAGTGTCGATCGCCAGTCTGTTGGACCGAGCTTAGTAAGAGTTTGGTTTTGGGACCCCAGCTTGTTCAGGAGACTACGGAGAAGATCCAGCTGATTCAGGACAGGATGAGAGCAGCCCAGTGCAGGCAGAAGTCTTATGCCGACCGTCGTCGTCGCAGACTTGAGTTCGCAGTGGGAGATCATGTATTCCTGAAGATTTCTCCGATGAAGGGCGTTATGCGATTTGGGAAGAGTGGGAAGCTCAGTCCCAGATTTGTAGGTCCTTTCGAGATCCTCGAGCGAGTGGGTTCGGTTGCTTATCGTTTAGCGCTCTCGCCTAGTTTTCCAGATGTTCACCCCGTTTTTCATGTGTCGATGCTTCGTAGATACCTTCATGATCCTTCTCATATGATTCAGCACGAGACCGTTCAGCTTGAACGTGATCTTTCGTTCACCGAGCAGCCGATAGTTATTTTGGATCGGCAGGTGAAGAAACTTCGGTCTAGGGACTTGCCTTCTGTAAAGGTTCTGTGGCGTAGTCCGACTGGTGAGGAGATCACTTGGGAGATCGAGAGCGAGATGCGGGAGGAATTCCCTTATCTTTTTGAAGGTACGTCTTAGTATGAAATTGTAATTCGGGGACCGAATTTCTATAAGGGGGGGAGATTGTAACGTTTTGGAAATCGTTATGCGATTTCGTCCGTTTTAGGGTAAGTTGTCGGTATTTTCCGTTTTAACCCGAATGTGAACAAACGCCCATATAGACTTGCCAGCACCTAGATTAGCTAAAATAAAGCTAGTGCGCGAGCTTTGGGAGTATATGGGACGTTTTGGTTCAATTTGATTTTTCCCAATTTTTAATATTATTTTAATGCGGTATTTAAATTTTGGGAAAATTTCTATAGCAATCTTTTCTTTAAAATCATAAGTTAAGAATTTCCTTCTCACTTCACCTAGGGAATTATGTGTGGACTAGGTTTAAACTAGGAATTTAAATGAAAAAGAAAAGAAAAGAGAAGGATTTAGATGCATGCATGTGTGTGTATGTGTGCAAGGCATTTAATAGCAATAAATGAAGGAAATTGCTTGGAAACTCTTCACAACTCCACCTCCTCACCCCTTGGCCGAAAATCCTTCATCCTCTACTGCCCTTGCTCAATTATTCTTCATAATTTATCATTCCAAACTCACAAACTCTCAAAATTCTGAAACCTATCACAAAAATACCTTAAGCTTTGGATTTTCTTGAATCTTGATCACTTGGAGATAGGGAAAGCTTGGACTTGAGAGCAAAGTTGTTAGGTATAACCCCTCTACTGTTAAATTGTAGTTTTTGTGTGGTTTCGATCGTTAAATTCTGCGTAGAACGTAGTTTATATCGTTTGAGGCGATATCGGGTTTTTAGTGTCTTTTTAGAGATATGAGTATCTGCTGTGACCTGGGAATTTTAGTGATGGAATCAACAACTTCAGAGGAGTGTGCAGGTTGACCTGAGACACCACCTAGGAGACGGGGACCATCCCACCGGCCGGGTCCGGCGAGACTTGAAGAGGGGGCCGGCGACGCCGGCCGACTTGGTGTGTTTTGGGGTGGGTCTTCTGTGGTAGTTGTCTGCTATGGTTTTGGGGTTGTTTGGTACTGTTGATTTACTTAGTAGATGCAGTATGCAAAATCTGGGATCGATTACCTATAATCGTGTGTTTTGAGTTCGCGTGATACGTGTTGCGACACGAGTCGTGTGTCGTGCTGCGATATACTCAGTTTGGGTTTAGGTATCGTTTCGTGTGTTTGCACTAGACGTGTATTCGTGAGTTGGTTTGGTGCGTTGTTACGTTTTATAATACGTAGTTTTACGTTATTGTGATTGCTTCTGAGATGTTCGCTTTATTTCTTGTGTTTGTGATATTATAGCGTCGCAAGCGGGGACTTCAGACGCTGCGAACAAAGGGAAGCAGGTGGTCGGATCTTCATAGCTGGAGACCACAGTGTGAGTAGATTTAACATCTACGGGGAATCGCCCGTATGGCGCTACGCGTCGGGGCTAGATATGATATAATATTAGCCGTATGCTTATTTGCGTATATAGAAACAGTGCATGATTCATGTTGCATATAGTTACTTGTGCTTAGTACTGTACCTGTTGTACACTACACTATTATCGACAGTCCATGTTGCACGAGCACCAATGATATGCTACACATACACTGTCGGTAATTGCCATGACACGCACAATACAAATGCTTATTGTATACCTTGCTATTAGTTAGCGACATAAAACTGTTATACTTGTGCGACAATGCATATTACATAGAACATACCTGTATACCTACATGCTCATATGTATGCCATGTTGTATTACTCGTTCGCACATATACCTTGCTATTGTTATGTGATCAGTTTTTATTGCATATATATCGGTGGTATGGGACGCCGTATATATATGTATTTTGGATTTGGATTTACATGATTTGTATTGCATATATATCGGTGGTATGGGACGCCGTATATATATGTATTCTGGATTTGGATTTTGGGAACCGCGAGATACATTTAATGACTTGATTCATTATTTGGCGAATCGTTCCGTGATATGCTCATACTGATGTTTTATGTTGCATATGCTACTTTATATGGATTTATGCATTTGAGATGCGATATGGGAAATTAAAGTGTCGATCTTGGGCACTTACTTTCCGAGAGATATATGGGATTTGACAGACCGATACGTGGAAATACAAGTGTCGAGGTGGGATACTTGGGTTTCGAGGAACGTATGGATATCAGAAAGTCCGATACGTGGAAATACAAGTGTCGAGGTGGGATACTTGGGTTTCGAGGAACGTATGGATATCAGTATTTATGTGTCGATGATAGGCACTGGTTTTCATGATGTTTTTGAGTGTCGATGTTTGACACTCAGGTTTCATGAGACGTACAGGATTTGAGGGGCCGATCTGAGGGCCGATCTGAGTATTTTGGGATTTGGGGTGTTGTTGAGTTACACCGTGTTTTCCATGCTCATGATATGTGCATGAGATTATTTACTATTCCGCACTCAGTATTCAATTGATATGGATATCATGATAGTTGTATATTCATATTGTCATACTCATGCTATCAGTTCACATGTTATTGATCATTGCTGTAGTGCATACTTGCGATTACTGTATGATGTTAATTACTATTCACGAGTTGGCAACTCACCCCCGTTGTGCCACAGTGTTTTGCAGGACTTACCCTCTGAGTAGTCGCGGCAGGGCAGCTTATCATCACTACTTTTGGGGATACCGCTACCTTTGGCAGTGAGGCCGTTGCTTTATAGGTGGGTTTGCGGTTATCCGTTGTACATTGTATATCTTTTTGGTTGGATCTAGTATTCTCCATCTACCCTTGTTGTATATGACTTAGAGACGACTTATGAGATATCAGTGTTGTATTATATTGGTTTTGGGAACCGTGCTCGTGGAAGCAGGTTATTTTGGAGATGTTTACTTCTTGATATAGTCGTTCTCTTTGATATTTCTTCGCTTTGGCGTCGTATACTTGTTGTGGTGATTGTCTCCGCCGGTGGGCGTGATTTTTCTCCCACTTGGGATGATTTATATTTTATCTGTGTTGTACCCGTTTACGGGGCTAGTTTTACAAAGGAGGTGCTGCCAAAATTTTTATGAAAGAAAACTATAGTTAGAGATTTTAAATGGCGACTCCTAACACTTTTAAATTATGTTTTATCCGTTGATCCAGTTTTGGGTGGTTTAGATTTCTGGGTTTTCGGCTTACTTAAGTTACGTACGCCTGTAGACGTTACGTAGTTTAAGTGCCGGTTACGGGCCGAACATATCTTTAGATATGATACAATCTGAGTGCCTGTCATATCCAAACTTGGGTCGTGACAATAATAAATAAAGCATCCCAAACGGGAGCAAATCATGCCCAACGGCGGAGACAACCACCACAAATATATATACGACGCTGAAGCGAAGAAATATAAAAGAAAACTGCATAAAGAAGTAAACTTTTCAACAAAACCGGCTTCCACGAGCACGTCATCCAAAGTCCACCAAAATAATAATACAACACCGAATCCTCACAACTCGTCTCTAAGTCAAATACAAGAAGTGGTAGATGGAGAATACTAGATCTAACAAAATATATACAATATACAAACAGATAACCGCAAACCCACCTAAAAGAAAAGGCCTCACAGCCAAATGTAGCGGTATCCGCAAAAGTAGAGATGATAAGACGCCCTGCCGCAACTACTCAGAGGGTAAGTCCTTCAAAACACTGTGGCAAAACGGGGGTGGGTTGCCAACTCGTGAATAGTAAATAACATCATACTGAAATCTCAAGTATGCACTAACAGCAATGATCAATAGCATGTAAGCTGGTAGCATGAGTATGACAATATGAATATGCGACTATCATGATCAAGGTACACCACCAGGTAATATATATACATGAGTTAGTGCATATTAACTGAGTACTGAGTGCGGGAAAATAAATAATCTCATGCACAAATCATAAGCATGGAAAAGCCCGGTGTAAATCAACAACACCCCAAATCCCAAAAACACTCAGATCGGCCCTCAGATCGACCCTCAAATCCTGTAAGTCTCATGGAACCTGAGTGTCAAACATCGACACTCTAAAACATCATGAAAACCAGTGTCTAACATCGACACATAAATACTCGTATTCATACGTTCCTCGAAAACCAAGTATCCCACTTCGACGCTTGTGTTCCACGTATCGGTCTTTCTGATATCCATACGTTCTACGAAACCCAAGTATCCTACCTGGACACTTGTGTTCCACGTATCGGTCTCCAAAATCCAATATCTCTCAGAATATAAGTGCCAAACATCGACACTTGAAATTCCCATATCTCATGAAAATATTTCTCAAATGCGTAAATCCATGTAAAATAGCATATGCAACATAAAACATCAATATGAGCATATCACGGGAAAAGTCCGCTATTTAAATGTGTCAAGTCATTAAATATATTTCGCAGTTCCCAAATATACAAATCCAAATTACATATATATACAGCGTCCTATTCCACCGATATATATGTTATAAAAAGCTGATCATGTAACAATAGCAAAGTGTATGTGCGAGCATGTAGGTATAGTATGGCATATATATAGGCATGTAGGTATACAGGTATGCTTTATGTCATATATGCTATCGTACAAGAATAACTACCTCTATGTCGCTAACCACTAGCAAGGTATATCAATGAATATTTGTGTTGTGCGTATCATTGCAATTACCGACAGTGTGTGTAGCATATCATTGGTGCTCGTGCAACATGGACTGTCAATAATAGTGCAGTGTACAAAGAATACAGGTTCAGGCACAACAAGTAGCTATATGCAATGAAATGCATGCATCATCTCTATATGAGCATATACAAATGCGGCTAATATCATATCATATCTGTCCCTGACGCTTAACGCCATACGGGCGATTTCCCCGTAGATGTTAAATCTACTCACCGATGGTCTCAAGCTATGAAAATCCGAACACCTGCTTCCCTTTGTTCGTAGCGTCCGAAGTCCCCGCTTGCGACGCTATAATTTCACAAACACATAAACAGAGCAAAATCTCAGAAATCAACTAATATAACGTAAAACTACACTTTAAACGACGCACCAACACTAAACTAACTCACAAGTTTCCGTCTAGTTGCTAACGTGCGTTGCGACACTACTAAACCAATCTAAGTGTAGCAGCTGCACAAGATCACGATTCGTGTCGAATAACGTAACACGCGGATACAAAACAATAGATTATAGGAAAACAGTCCCAGATTTTGCATACTGTAAATTCTAAAAATTTAAACAGTACCAAACACCCCTTAACCACAGCAGACAACTACCCTTAAAAAAACCAACACTCAACTCCCCTCAATAGCCGACGTCGTCGGAATTCTTGCTTTGGTCGCCGGCCCAAGCCGGTGGGGTGGTACTCGGGTCTCAGGTGGAACTCCAGGGTCACTGGTACAACACTTTTAAATTGTTTGGTCACTCAGTAAAATTTCCAGGTCACAACCATTCACAGAGGTTCTAAAAGACACTAAAAACACGATATTGGTACGAAGCGATACTTTAAGAGTTCTAAACAATAACCAACGAGCTACCCATCATAAAAACTCCTAATTAACAGTTTAGGGATTATACCTATCAAAACTTGCTCCCAAGATCCGAGCTTTCCTAGCTCCAAGTGATCATGAAGGCAAAAACAAGACTTGAGGTATTTTTGTGATTTATTTTGGGAATTTTGGAGATTTATTGAGCTTGGCTTGATGCAAATGGTGAAAGAAATTATCAAGGGTTGAATAATGAACAAGAATCTCGGCCAAGTGAGGAGGTGGGGGTTTTGTGAAGGCTTGTGTAGATGTTCTTGCTAATTCTTGCAATGAATGCTCATAAATGCATATGCATGCACATGCCACCTCTTTTATTTTCTTTAAAGACTTAATCCCTTGCACAACAAAATATCTAGATATTATGAGAAGGGCTTCGGTTAACTTATCTTGATAAATTTCCAAGATAAAATTTTAGGAGAAAAAACCCAAACCCAAAATGTAAATACCGCATTAAAATAATATTAAAATAGGGAAAAATTCTATTTGAACCAAAACGTCCCATATACCCCCAAAGCTTGCGCACTAGCTTTATTTTAGCTAAACTAGGTGCTGGCAAGTCTATATGGACGTTTGATCACAGTAGGGTTAAAACGGGAAATACCGACAATTTTACCCTAAAACGGAAAAATTCGCATTACGATTTCTAAAACGTTACAATCTCCCCCTTTATAGAAATTCGGTCCCCGGATTAAAATTAACTACTAAGCGTACCTTCAAAGAGATGAGGGAATTTCTTCCGCATCTCGCTCTCGGCCTCCCAAGTGATCTCCTCAGTAGTAAGGCTACGCCAAAGAACCTTCACCGATGACAAGACCGTTGACCGAAGTTCTTCACCAGCCGATCCAAAATAATTACCGGCTACTCGGTGAACGAAAGATCGCGCTCAAGCTGAACGGTCTCGTGCTGAATCATGTGAAAAGGGTCATGAAGTTATCTACGAAGCATCGACACATGGAAAACGGGGTGCACATCCGGAAAACTAGGCGGGAGCGCCAAACGATAAGAAACGGAACCCACTCGCTCAAGGATCTCGAAAGGACCTATAAATCTGGGACTGAACTTCCCCCTCCTCCCAAATCGCATAACGCCCTTCATCGGAGAAATCCTCAGGAATACATGATCCCCCACCGTGAACTCGAGTCTGCGACGACGACGGACGACCTAAGAGTTCTGTCTGCACTGGGCTGCCCTCATCCGGTCCTGAATCAGTTGGATCTTTTACGTAGTCTCCTGAACTAGCTGGCGTCCCAAAACTCTACTCTCGCTGAGTTCGGTTCAACAGACTAGCGATCGACACTTCCGACCATATAAAGCCTCAAAAGGTGCCATATAAATAGTCTCCTAAAAGCTGCTGTTGTAGGAGAACTCAATAAACGGCAAGTGACGATCCCAACCGCTACCAAAATCAACACACATGCACGGAGCATATCTTCCAGAGTCTGTATAGTCCGCTCCGACTGACCATCGGTCTGTGGATGAAAAGCGGTGCTAAAACTCAACCGGGTACCCAAAGCTTCCTGGAGCTTCTGCCAAAGATGGCTAGTAAACTGGGTGCCTCTGTCGAATACTATGCATGTGGGAACACCGTAAAAACGCACAATCTCATCTATTTACAACTGAGCATACTGAGCATAACTGAAAATGGTCTTCACTGGAAGGAAGTGAGCCGCTTTCGTTAACCGGTCAATAATCACCCAAATGGAGTCATACCCTCTACTGGTCCTGGGTAGACCCATAATGAAGTCCATGGAAATCCGCTCCCATTTCCACTCCGGAATGGGTAAAGGCTGCAACTCTCCAGCCGGTCTCTGATGCTCAGCCTTGACTTGCTGACAAGTCAGGCACCTCAAAACAAAGTCCGAAATATCGCGTTTCATCCCTTCCCACCAGTAAAAGTCTCTCAAGTCACGGTACATCTTGGTGGAACCTGGATGAACGCTAAAGGACGACTGATGTGCCTACTCTAAGATCTTGCGTCTCAACCCATCAGCATCTGGTACACACAAGCGAGTCCCGCATCGTAGCACACCCTGGTCATCAATCATGAACTCCGAAATCGTACCCTGTCGAACAAGCTCAAGAATCACAGACAAACGGGCATCACTGGGTTGCGCCTCACGGATACGATCAAGTAGTAGTGGACGGGCGCGGACATGAGCAAACTGTCCCTCAGCGGAGGTGAACTCGAACTGTACTCTACCATCACACAAGAGCTGCCAATCTGCAGAAGACTGACACTGAACTGCGCTCAACCGGGATAAGCTACCTCCGGGCTTACGACTCAAAGCATCAGCTACCACATTCGCCTTGCCTGGATGATAAAGGATCTCACAATCATAATCCTTCACTAGCTCCATCCAATGGCGCTGTCTCAGATTCAGATCCCGCTGCTGGAAGATGTACTTCAAGCTCTTGTGATCCATGAAGATCTGACACGACTCCCCGAACAAGTAGTGTCTACAAATCTTCAACGCAAAGACCACCGCGGCCATCTCAAGATCGTGAGTGGGGTAATTGTGCTCGTACTTCTTTAGCTGTCTAGAAGCGTAAGCAATCACTCTATCGTGCTGCATCAATACACAGCCGAGCCCCACTCGAGAAGCATCACAATAAACAATATAGCCACCCAATCCAGAAGGCAAAGATAGAACTGGTGCTGTCGTCAACCGAGTCTTCAACTGCTGAAAACTCTGCTCGCACGCATCAGTCCAAAGAAAAGGAAATCCCTTCCGGGTCAGTCCAGTCAGCGGTGCAGCGATACTCGAGAAATCCTGCACAAATCGGCGACAATAACCAGCTAAGCCCAAAAAGCTGCGGACCTCAGTCACAGATACAGGTCTGGGCCAAAGCTGTACAGTCTCGATCTTCCTCGGGTCCACAAGAATACCATCACCAGTCACCACATGACCCAGGAAGTCAACACTATCAAGCCAAAACACGTACTTTGAGAATTTAGCATACAGCTGGTGCTCTCTCAATATCTGCAAAGCAATCCTCAAGTGCTGCTCATGCTCCTCACGACTGCTAGAGTAGACCAGTATGTCATCAATAAACACTATAATAAACTGGTTGAGGAACGGTCTGAAAATCCGGTTCATCAGATCCATGAACGCTGCTGGTGCATTGGTGAGTCCGAACGACATCACCAAAAACTCATAGTGCCCATAGCGCGTACGAAAAGCAGTCTTCGGAATGTCATCATTCCGAACCCGCAACTGATGATAACCCGAACGCAAATCAATCTTAGAAAAATGTTTTGCACCCTTGAGCTGATCAAATAAATCGTCAATGCGAGGCAAATGATACCTATTCCGCACCGTAACTCAGTTCAATTGACGATAATCCACACACAGCCTCAAACTGCCGTCCTTCTTCTTGACGAACAGAACAGGAGCTCCCCACGGCGAAACACTCGGACGCACAAGTCCCATATCAAGCAACTCTTGCAATTGATCTTTAAGCTCTCTAAGCTCTGCCGGAGCAATCCGATAAGGCGGTATAGAAATAGGCTCCGTGCTAGGAATCAGATCAATGCAGAACTCAATATCGCGCTCCGGCGGCAACCCTGGTAACTCATCGGGAAAGACGTCGGAAAACTCTCGCACGGAAGGAACCTGGTCCAACGACTCTACTGTGGCTACAGTATCATGAATGAAAGCTAAGAATCCCCGACATCCCCTCCTCAAAAGCCGACTAGCGCAAAGGACAGAAATCAAACTGTGAGGGGCGACACTAAGGTCCCCCTGCACAACAAACACTGACTCGCCGGGAAAACAAAACCTAACTGTCTTCTCGCGGCAGTCCACGGACGCATAGCAAGTAGCTAACCAGTCCATGCCCAGCAGATCATCGAAGTCCAACATCTCATGAAGGATAAAGTCGACGGGCAAATCATTGTCCCCTATACGGACAACACACGACCGGAACACGTGTCGTGCAACAAACGACTCTCTTACAGGAGTAGCTACGACCAGCGGCTGATCTAGCCAACAAGAATCTTGGCCTAACCTCGACATGAAGTGCGTAGAAACATACGAATGCGTAGATCCCGGATCAAAAAGAACATGTACATCATAAGAACATACTGAAAGGGTACCTGAAACCACAGCATTGGACGCCTGAGCGTCCTGGTGAGTCAAGGCAAACACCCGAGCCTGCCCTCTACCGACAACTGGCTGACCTCCGCCTCTACCACCCCGCCCTCTCGGTACAAAACCACCGTGACCCCAACCTCTCTGCACAAAACCACCGTGACCCCGACCTCTCTGCACAAGAGTCTGATGCAGAGCAACCACCGGCATAAGTGGCAACGCCCTCTGAGGTGGAGAAGGTGGTAAGGTAACCTGCGGTCCATCTGCCTCGCTCACAAGTGGCTCAGCACAATCTCGAACCCGATGACCCATACTCCCGCACCGGTAACATCCAGATACAAACTACTGACCCTCCTGAGGGTAAGAGCTAAAAAGCCGACCACGTCCCGAACCTCCACTATCAGAACGGGAAATGTCACGACGTCTAAACGCCCGCCTCGCTGCCGGATCACCAGTATGAACCCTCTTCGGTTCCGGAGCAACTGACGACTCAGAAAGACGCTCCTCAACCAATAGGGCTGCATCCACCGTTGCCGCATATGTGTCAGAATGCTGAATGCTAATGGCTAGGAACAATTGGGTAAGCAGGCCTCGAACAAACCTCTTCACCCTCATCTCCTCAGTAGCAACCAAGTACGGAGCATACACTGACAGCTCGGTAAACAATACATCATACTCAGACACCGTCATCCCCGGAGTCTGGCGTAACGACTCAAATCTATGCGCTCGCTCATCCCTGACGCTCGGTGGAAGAAAACGGGAGAGAAATACCGTCACAAACTCAGCCAGGTCATAGGAGCAAGACCCACGGCTCTGCCCCTCTCCAAAGACTCACACCACTTCTGGGCCAGACCCTCAAGACGAAAGCTCGCAAACTCCACCCATCTTGTTAGATATGTATGCCCTAGAGGCCATTATTGTATAGTACTGGTTTGTATAATACATTTTGGAGGCTTGGGATATATATATGGTTTTACGACAGTCTTGCTCGATATAGTAGTATGCTACTTGGTTTGTTTCTATCTTAATATGTGTATATGTTTCTTTTAACATATCGCTAAAAACAAATTGGTAGAGCCCTTAGGATCTTTTCTTGACTACCGGCGTTGTGATGGCGATCACACTAGTGGGGCTGGGTAGTCTATAAGCACATCCTTATTTTGGTCCCTAGTCGTAGGATTATCGAGACATGGCATTGATACTCCAGAGTAGAATAGTGCATACGCTTCTCTTCCCAGCAGGGGAGATGGTCTGTCCCACAGCCATCAGTACGTCGTACTGGAGATAGTATGCAGGTGCTCGTTAGGTTACGAGTACACTGGACAGGACTCGTCGGGAACTGTTGGTTGGTATTATACCTATCGTCAGTTAACATTTCCCTGGTGACATGAGTACAGCTTAGTCCGTTTACTTGACACTGTCACTCCGCCTCGAGTGTGTTCCCACTGTTCTTAGATTACTACCCTACCACGGCTCTACTGAGTCGTGCAAACAGGTAGTAGTTGGGTGTAGTCCCGAAGCACTTGGAGGCAGTGATGGTAAGACAGGATTCGTCTCTCCCGGTATTGGGGGTTGATATCGCGCTGTGTCTAGGAGAGCCATTACACAAAGTCCCTGGCCAGGGCAAGCGAGATAGACTGGTAGGTTTCCAGTGTTATCTCAGGTGTTCTGGGCTACACTCCGGCACGACTTGTACCGCTAGTAGGGGACTGACGTTTACCGCCCCCCAAGGCCCGCCATGCGATGTTCTTAGACGAACAGACCGGACTGTACGGAGATTGTTATATACAGGCTCAGTAGGAGTTCGGATAGGTTCACCTCAGCAGTCTTCGTATCGGCATCTACCTGGGGACCGTTACGTACAGCTAGTGCCACTTGCGGTCTGTGGTTAACCCCACTGCCAGCGTAGTGTCGAGTCTTTAGAGTCCCACAGAGAGGGTTACTCTCCTTTGGGCAAAACTGAGTAGAGGTCGCATGTTTTTGCGACAGGGTTCGTTCACACTCGCGCACTTGTGCATGTTTGGTGACCGGGCAGTTATTACTAGTGAGCTTTGGTTTAAGCCAGATACTGGTATTGGTTTTGGGATTGGTTTTATTTCATTGTATTCGTGTTCCTCGGAACGCGGATGTGGGTGTGTATGCACAGTTGATAGAGGCAGAGGCAGAGAATTCTCATTAGGGTTGTTGACCGTTTGACTTTGGTTGACTTGTTGACCGTTGACTTTTTTCCAAACCCTAATGAGAATGATAAATATGATTAATAATGATAATCAAGGATTGTTGTGTGATGGTTAGGTTGACCATTTGACCATGGTGGACATTTTGACCATTGTTGACATTTTGACCATAATCATTTCATATCAAAGATGCTTCTTGATCTTTGCAAATTGCATTTATTATGAAATGATAATGGTCATTCCATACCCACCATCACAATTTCCTTTTTGATTATTATTGTTAATCTATTATTCTCATATGAGCATGGTTGCAAAAGAGAGCTCTCATTCTATCATATCTTTTCTCTCTTTTTGCAAAAGCTCTTCTTCTTCCTCTCTCAAAGCTTAAATGTTCCATGTGTTGGAAATCATAAGTTTTTGAGACAAAGCCACCATAACACATCTCTACTCATTCTAGGGTACTAAGTTTAGCAAACCAAATACCTTAGTTACCTCTAGGTTGAGGTAGGAGCTCAAGTTCGAGGCCCTCGGGTGGATCTATCTAAGACAAAGAGGAGACGACGAGGAGGAGCCGTACAAACTACTACAAGGAGCAAGTAAGGAGGAGAACAACAAGAAGAGAAGGAGTTCAAGAGAACAACAAGAAGAGAAGGAGTTCAAGACTAGGTATAACCATTCTACATAGTAGTTAGAACTTGTAGATTTTATGTTAGTTTTGTTTAGCAACGATCCTTCTTGAAACGGTCCATGTTACCTAGCTAGGGAAAATTTTTCGTTTTACCTATTCCGCCTCCCCGAAAGAACCGGGGTGGGTAACATGGACCTAACAGTGGTATCAAAGCTTATCTAAACACAAACTTGCATGTTAGCAAAGTATCTAGAATTTCGATCGGACAAAAATCGCAAAACATGTCCGGAAAAACCATGTTTCTGCCGATTTTTTATACTGCTCTAAAAATGATTTAACATACACGAAAAATCGGCTCAGGGTTTTGTAAAAACACAGAACAAAAACGATACGGTGACTCGGTCAAAGCGCAGCGGATCCGCGGCAAGAACATGCTTGCTTCCGCGGAACCGCGGCCGAGTTGACTCGGCCGTGGACCGGGTTTTGTGCAGTGTTCTTATTTGAATGTTTTGGGATTTTTAGTATATGTTGTTTCTGCCCAGATTTTCCAAAGAACAAATTTGTTTTTGGGGTGGTTACAAATCCGTATTTTGATCAAACTTCTCTAGACTTTGGCTGATGGGTTATATCTGTGATATGATATATGCACTGAACGTCGGCTAATCGCTATACGTCGATTAGTGGGGGTTGTGCATATCTGTGATCTGTAATGTTGATGGTTTGTGTATATGAATTCGTTGGATTGTCGCGGATGAATAGCCGGGGGGGTTGTGAGATGAGAGTTTTCTTTATCTTTCAATTCATGTAATATGTAAATTGATGTAATATTATTTATTTGGCCGCACAACCGGGATGGGGTTGTAACCGTCATTGTATAATTTCTTTTACTGTTTTTGCTCCTATGATAGACCCAAGGTGGGGTGTACAAACTACCGGGTACCTCGAAGTGCCGAGTGGCCTACTCACGGTGTTGAGGGAGGTTGCTTCGCTTCGGGTACTTGGCGGGTAGTTTGCCGCACCCGTAGGGGTCTAGGATGGGGTTTTGACTATTCATCGCGACCGTGTAATCCGCTCTTCGTTACAGGCTCGTACGGAATGCGGATTCCTAGTATATCCGATGTGTTTATCTGTGATCTGGAATGGCTATCATTGCATTTGAAGAATGTGAATATATATCTATATATGATATCTATTTAGGCGTTGCTTATGTCTTGCATCCGTGCTAGTCCAGCCCCCGCTCTGTCGTTAGATAAGTAACCTAACGGGTAATGACGGGACCCCGTGGCGAATGTGGATGGCATAAGCGTACGTCATATTTTCGTTGTTTCTACAATGGTAGGATTAACTGATGGGACGCATTAAATTAATGCAAAGAAAAATAAACCAAAAAGACGTTGTTGGAACAATTTTCAAAAAAAACTGTTATTGCAAGGACGTTCTCTTTTGTTTTGCATAGAGGTATTTAGTTATGAATGCCCAGCACCTCAGTCGACGAGGCAAGGGCCGAGATCCCTTCATCGGGAGTGACCCCTTGGACAAAAAGTTTGCGTCAGGGTAATAACTTCACTATAGTCGATTATTCTTGCTTTGCATCGAGGTATTCAGTTTGGAATATCCTGCACCTCATTCGACGAGGAAAGAGCCGAGATCCCTTCACAGGGAGTGACCTCTTTAGCAAAAAGTTTTCGCCACTATAATTTCAAAAAGGTTATCAGGTTCCTTCAACGATATCAAGTTCATTACGTTAACGGGTTTTTCGCCTAAAACCCAGCAGTAGCCCTCCGTCATTTCTTATAAGTTATACTTAGTATTCGTGCTGCGTTTGTTGACCGTGTCAAGGCGCAGTGAACGGTAGCTGAGTATTGCTTATCTGCTGGATACAATGTGATTGGTTAGGACAGTCGTGTAACCTTGTTAACTGTGTCAAGGGTTATGTGGGTGGGTTTACTGCAATCAAGATAATGACGGGTTGAACTTTAGTAGGACTCTTTGATTTGTTGACTGTGTGAAGGTCACTTGGGTCCTAGGGGCAAAAATCCACATCGGGAGTTTCTAAAGAAACTGAAACTTGCAGATTTAGCATACCTTCTGGAGTGTGGTGACTAGAGTGAATTCCATCTAGGTCATCACACAATGATAGTTGGATCTCGATCCCACTGATGAGTTGGATTACTCTCGGGAGATTATTTCACTTAACAATCAATGCTATAAACCAAGTAGGTGTCTAGAACGGTGTTAGCGGGGCTACGCCTCCAGGGAAAAGAGGTTATTTAATTAAGGAACTTCGCGAAAACGTTGGAAAACCTCCCTCGAAGTACCAACACCATCCTGGCTGAAAGGTTAAGCAAGTATTTTGACGTGCAATTAATCTTGACTAGTTCTTCTTTTAGGGTTTGAAGAAGAATTTGAGGAAACAGTGGGAGCCATCCTGATTAGATAAATCAATAAACCAATCTAATCTTGCAAGAGCGCACGCTGAGTGTTTCTTTTCTCTCTCTCCAGGTAGCAGCCATTTCACGCCCTAATCAAGATAATAAAATGTATCGCTTGACCGATCCGAATTCTTATTTGGGGCTGGGGAACGTTGGTTCGGCTCTAACTTACGACAACAGTCATAAGTATGAGCAAGGAAAAGAGGATTGTATGGATTCCAAGGATACCCAGTTGAAGAAGAAGCATGGTTTTGCATCTACTTCAGGTGTTCATGTAATTGAGAACTGCTTTACGGTCAGCCCTACCTCCTGGGTACTTGATACCGGATCAGGATCTCATATCTGTAATTTATTGTAGGGACTGAGAAAAAGTAGGAGAGTTATACCTGGTGATATGTCGCTCAGAGTAGCGAACGGAGCACAAGTTAATGCTGCAGCCGTCGGTGAATATCACCTAGTGTTGCCAAATGGAAATATTATGATTTTGAACAATTGCTACTATGTACCTTCCATGGTTTGCAACATCATATCAGTTTCTTTACTCGATAAAAATGGATATAACTTTGTTCTTGATAGAAATATCATGAACATCTACCTTCATAAGGTACTAGTTGCAGAAGGTACACTGTGTAATGGTATCTACGTTCTAAATCAGAATACCGTTCTCAATATACAAAACATACGCAAGAGGAAGAATTCAGATACGAATGAATCCTACTTGTGGCATTGTAGACTTGGTCATATCGGAGGGAAAAGACTAAGTAAGTTGCATAAAGATGGACTCTTGAATACGTTCGAGTTTTCATCTTATGAAACTTGTCAGTCTTGTCTCAAAGGGAAGATGACCAAATCTCCGTTCACCGGACATGGAGAAAGGGCAGCAGAGGTCTTGGGACTCATACACAGTGATGTATGTGGTCCGATGTCTATACATGCAAGAGGTGGGTTCTCGTACTTCATCACATTCACTGTCGATCTCTCTAGATTCGGATATGTGTATCTTATGAAACATAAATCTGAAGCTTTTCAGAAATTCAAGGAATTCAGAAACGAAGTGGAGAACCAGACTAGCAAAAGTATCAAGATCCTCTGATCAGATAGAGGAGGGGAGTACTTAAGCAGGGAATTCCAAGATTACATAAAAGAGAACGGTATTCTCTCTCAGCTTACTCCTCCTTATACACCACAGCACAACGGTGTATCGGAACTGAGGAATCGTACCCTGTTCGATATGGTTCGCTCCATGATAAGTAGTGCTGAGTTGCCTCTTTCATTCTGGGGACATGCGCTTTTAACAACAGCACATCTATTGAATCAAGTTCCATCCAAATCCGTGCCTAAGACTGTAAGTCCACGTTACCTCTCCCGGCACTTACGGGCTTGCGGAAATGATGAAAAACGATTTTTCAAGAGATGGTAACATGGACTCAAAATACGGATCTTTGTTAAACAACTATCTAACAACCTAACATGAGTTTTACCTACTCGGTTAGGGGGCTATACCTTTCTTGAACTCCTTCGTCTTCAACTCTTTCCGGTGTACGGATCGGCTTCACCTCGTCGTCTCCTTGCGCCGAAGATGGATCCACCTGAAAGCTTCTACCTTTGGCTTCTTCTTCGAACTTGAAGAAACTATAACACTTGGTTTGCCAAACCTTGTGAACTAGGATAAGTAGAGAAGTGATTTGGGTTTTCTTTTATCTCTAAGACAATGTTTCTCAACTCAAGAGAGGGTGTTACCATGAGCTAGAGGGAGAGCAAGAGGAAGAGCAAGAGGGAGAGCTCAAGCAAGATAGAGAAATGGAATGAGAGAATGAGTAACTCTTTTGCCATCCAAGCTCTCATAATCCAAAACCATCATAACAAAAAAATAGTAATCAAGTATTATCTGATGGTTCAAGTCAAAATGGCTATATCATTTCATGCACTCGTTTTGCAAAAACAAACAAGCAAGCAAAAGTCTTTGCCATGAAATGATAGCCATTGTCATGATGATGGTCAACTAGTCCAACCTAGTCAACCGGTCAACAAAGTCAACAAGTCAACAAAGTCAACCCTTTAACAACCATGTCACTATAATACTTAATTAATATTATTGTTAATTATATTTCTTATTCTCATTAGGGTTTAGCAAAAAGTCAATAGTCAACAGTCAACAGTCAACAACCCCAATGAGAATCATCTGCCTCTGTCTCTCTGTCAACTGTGCATACACACCCGCCACTACTACAAATAAGGGTTGCCCCTACGGATTTATCGGTAGGGGCAACCCACTTCCCCTACGGATATATACGTAGGGGCGAAAAAAGACCCCGTAGGTGCAAAGGCCGCAGGTGCAAGTTGAGGCCCTGAACTTGCCTCTACGGGCAAATTAGAGCCCCTACGGACATATCGGTAGGTGTTATAGCCCCTACGGAGTACCCCGTAGGGGTAATCAAATCATATATGTATTTTTTTTTTTGAATATATTTTATATACCTACGGATAACTCCGTAGGTCCTTGTTCTACCCCTACGGATAGCTCCGTAGGGGATAGGAAGTGGCCCCTACGGATAAATCCGTAGGGGCCTTCCCAACACCCTGCACTGAGATCAGGGGGGAAATATCAGGAAACTTGATATTTTTCCCCTACGGATAAATTCGTAGGGGATAAACAGTTGCCCCTACGGATAGATCCGTAGGGGCACTCCCAACACCCTGCACTGATATCAGGTGGAAAAATATCAGGTTTCCTGATAGTTTGCCCCTACGGATATGTCCGTAGGGGCAACATATATACCTACGGCTTAATCCGTAGGTACATATTGTCTGTATTTTTTTTTAAAAATGGGCTGCTAGATTTTTCCCCGCCCTGTGCACAATACTATATACATCAATCAAACCATATATTGCAGTATTCATAATCACATCTCACGCATATATATAATATACAAAAGAAACCCAAAAACTGAATATGATATAAATACAAACCAATATCAATATCGTTTCAAAATGTAGTACAATGTGATATAAATACATGTTTCAAAAAATAAGAACCAAAAAGCTACCCTAGTTCGGTCCAGCTCCACCTCCGAATAACATTAGAATAACGCGCACCTGCTCCTCGGTCAATACACTCTGCAATGCTACATATAAGAGAGTCTGAGCGGCATGTGGAGCTGGCGATGTGGTCTGCGCAGCCGCCGTCGAGGTAGTCGCTTGCGGAGCCGCGGCTGCGGGAGTCTGAGAGGGCGGTGGAGCTACAGGAGCTGTCTGCGGAACCGCAGCCGATGTAGTGGCTTGCGGAGCCGCAGCCGAAGGAGATGCATGTGGAGGCTCGGCCGATCTACCCTGTCGCGTCTGGACATAACGTGTGTAAGAAGCGTGTAAGCACTGTGTATTATTCGAATTCGTTTCATTATTAAGTTATTTCGAAACCCTGTTTGGATATCTAGTTTGGAAAAGCGTTGTTTATTTTAATTACATATGTATGTATGATTAATCAGACTTAAGTCTAAAACCAAATAAGCTCAAGCTACGTACTAATTATGGATATGTTGATACGTATATAATATGAAATGATATTTTACTATAAAGTAGTATACATACCAGCATCTCCTTCAACTCCTGAACGGTGGCCCTCAAGCTATCCAGTTCCTGATGGACATGCCGGTCACTGGAGACGGAGGAAGTAACCGCCGGGGTGGAGTCCAACCTCATATGGGCCCTGCTAGGGCCCAATCCCCGGCCTCTCTCCCAATCTCTGTGGTGCCCTCCGTGTGCGGCGTCCAGAACTGGGGTCAGCAGCCTCGGATCGTTCTGTCCGGTAAAATCGATCCCCGAGGCCTGGGCCTGCTCAACCACCCGCTCCTACACCCACATTAAGCAGTAAAGTATAAGTATAAAATTTAAACTTGAACCTTCCAAAACTAAAATTTCAAATTTGGGTAGAAAAAATATTAACACTTACGCAGTACTCCTGGGTAGCGACGTCGGGACATCGAAGCTCGCCCGTGGCGGGATCTGTCGAGGTGCCGTGGACGGCAAGATATGCGGACAGCACGCTCGGTGTACCACCTGACGCCACGGTCCGAGATGTCTGCAATATTAGAAAGTAACTCTTAATATTAGAAATATTAGAGAACAACTCTTAATATTGCGGAACATTAGAGAATAACTCTTAATTTACCGATAACTCCATGGCTCGAGTAATGTTCCTCGAGCCACCTGTGTAAGTGGGGCGACCCCTCTTCGCCGACTTCCTGTTCTCCGTATTCTGAGCGGCCTGTTTCTGCACAACGCATTAACATTTAGTTTTCTAATTAAGAAACACAAAGAAATAAATTATATCATAAATAATGAATTAAATTTAAAATACATACTTGTTTGCGTTCGGAGTCGAAATAAGCGCACAATAGAGGCCATGTCTCTACGTCGACTCTCGCAAACGCCGGAGTAGATAGGAGGGCCGCTCTCTCTGCCTCGGGGGTCGCTATCCACATGGAGTAGCAGTCGGCCTTCAGCTCATTCCTGTTGTATCGGACCTTGGCCTGCATGTTCTTCATCAGGCCATTGTACAGAGCATGAAGGTCGAGCACCCTCCCCGGGTGATCAGGGTCGGCTACAGGCTGAAAATCGTAATCCAACTGAAAATACAAAAAAAACATTTTTATTAGATTGCAAGTGTTAATAATAAATATATTGGATAGATCAAATGAAAATATATATTAATACATACCCGAGCCTGTTCGGAGTCAAACTTGTTGCTCCATCCATTTAGGCACTTAATTTGGAAAAGTTGGACGAACCATGAGAGGGTGGAATACTTCGCATTCTCATAAATTGGTTTCCTAGCATCATTCATGAAATTTTTATATTTATCCGCACGCGGTCCTTGACCGGAAGGAATGTCATCTTCGGTACGAAAAGATTCACCTAGGGCAGCCTCTACCATATCCTCCATTTCTTCTGATGGAAATAAATTTCCGTATCCTGCCGTATTACCGAATTCTTCTTCTTCTCCTTCCGCATTATCGTGTTCTCCTTCTTCTTCTACCGCAGTACAGCATTCTTCTCCTTCACCGTGATAATTCCAAGTTGAATAAAGTCTAGTAAACCCATGCTTTACAATATGAAGCTCTGCCAATTCTACCTTCTGCCAGTACTTATTGCCACATCTATCGCACGGACAGAGAATCTTCTCTATTATGATCTTATTATGTGCTCGTGCAAATTCAAGGAAAGCATCTACTCCTGCGACAAACTTAGGTTGCATACGTTGTTTCCAATCGACATACATCCAGTCCTTAACTCTGACGTACTCATGGGCCATGTTAGACTGAATAACATATAAATTGTAGGTTATGCTGACTATATTGAGAAATATAAGAACGGGATAGTTACTGACAAAGGAGAAAATCCGTGTATATGCTTTGTGTGTGCGTTTGTCGTTGAAAAGAATAAATTATCGCACGTTATGTTGACCGATAGACGGGGACTAAGTGGCGCTTTTAGTTTCATATATGGGTATCGATGGGAATATGAAGGTTTCATATTATCATATATTGGTTTTAACCCGAACATCTCGAATCGCTCTCTGATTATGCGTTTGTATGTATGTGTTCCGGCTGTCGGGGGTAGGCTTCTATCCCATTAAGAATGAATAGAGCGAACGCCCATCACTTGTGCTTTCAACCGTTTCGAGTAAATTTCGGCAGCACCTCCCCGCTGTTCTCCGAGTACACTGTAATAGAATAGATAATCATTTCAAAGCTGTGAAACAACGTTGAAATGAACATCTAATCTATCTTTGTACACGGAGAACCAGCGGAAAGATACCGACGAAATATCTCGAAACGGATGAAAACACAAATGAATGAAGGCGTTTGCTTTATACATTCTTAACTTGTCCACACGGGACAAATCTATGGGTTACCATACGATTGAATTTTCTCGTCGCGTAGACTATACGACGGTTGTTAGTATCGAGCTATACTGTCCGATATTTAACAACCTTCGTATAGTTCTAGGTCACGACGAGCATCGCACGTATGTTAACCGATAGACGGGGACTAAGTGGCGCTTTTAGTTTCATATATGGGTATCGATGGGAATATGAAGGTTTCATATTATCATCGAGTATCATATATTGGTTTTAACCCGAACATCTCGAATCTCTCTCTAATTATGCGTTTGTATGTATGTGTTCCGGCTGTCGGGGGTAGGCTTCTATCCCATTAAGAATGTATAGAGCAAACGCCCATCACTTGTGCTTTCAACCGTTTCGAGTAAATTTCGGCAGCACCTCCCCGCTGTTCTCCGAGTACACTGTAATAGAATAGATAATCATTTCAAAGCTGTGGAACATCGTTGAAATGAACATCTAATCTATCTTTGTACACGGAGAACCAGCGGAAAGATACCGACGAAATATCTCGAAACGGATGAAAACATAAGTGATTGAAGGCGTTTGCTTTATACATTCTTAACTTGTCTACACGGGACAAATCTATGGGTTACCATACGATTGAATTTTCTCGTCGCGTAGACTATATGACGGTTGTTAGTATCGAGCTATATTGTCCGATATTTAACAACCTTCGTATAGTTCTAAGTCACGACGAGCATCGCACGTATGTTAACCGATAGACGGGGACTAAGTGGCGCTTTTAGTTTCATATATGGGTATCGATGGAAATATGAAGGTTTCATATTATCATCGAGTATCATATATTGGTTTTAACCTGAATATCTCGAGTCGCTCTCTATTTATGCGTTTGTTGTGCATTCGTGTTGTATGTGTAACATGATTTTAAACCATTGAGATCAAGATTGATAGAACTGATCATCCTACATTGCAATAGCATTCATCAACCAAAAACTATTATTGCAATGGTATACATCTATAACAATCAACAATTAAAACTACAAATATAGGATACTGATATCATAAAGCGTTATGAGACACGTCATCTGCCACGTGTCGTGATCATGGAAATCGCTAATATTGAGCATCATCAAGATTAGATTATGGTTTTGAAGCAAGTTATTGAGCATCTTGGATTGATTGTCAAGTGTTGATTTTTATTTCAACACTTGACAGAATGAAAATCATAAATACAGTTGCAAAATGTGTTCCTCACCCCCATAAAGTGGATCTTAACAATCCAGACAAGACCATCATTGTTCAAATTGCCAAGGTAGACATAATCTCAGCAGTTATTTACGGTTGCTAGCTTGTATTGCTTGTTGCTATTCTTTTTTTTCCTTGTCCTTTCTTTCTTTCTTTTTTTTGGGGGGTGGGGGGTTGTGTTTGAAAAGTTTTAACCAACTCACTGCTATTTCTAGGCAATGCAGGAATATAACTAGTTTTATCCCCCAAAAGAAAGTGCTTCAGGCTTCATGAGTCAAGAGATGTGTACGTATAATTATAGGATTTTCTTGCTAGCGGTTCATTTACAACTATTCTTTAGTCTATATACCTAGCATCTGCTACTAGATATTACATCTTGCATCAACACCCTGCATGTTAAAATCAAAATCGATTATTTTTTTCTTGATCTTTTTCTGATTTTCTACCATCTGTGTCGAGTAAATTATGGTTAACATTATATTTGTCAACTAATCAGAATAGCCATTCAACCAGCCCCACCGTAACCCTAACCCCAGCCCCACTACCGTAACCCTAACCCCAGCCCCACCGTAACCCTAACCCCAGCCCCACCCCAGTAGCAGCCGAACCCTAACCCTACCCCGACCCCGACCGCCACCGCGACCCCTGCCCAACCCCAACTCTCGCGCGCGCAACCCAGACCCAGCCATGAACCCTAAGCCCAAAATAATCCAAAAATGCTTTAATTTACCTCGAGATTTATACCTGAACGGCTGCTGGTGGGCTGGAGCGACGACGGTGGAGATTTGGCGACGAAACCGGCGGTGGCGACGACGGTGGCGACGACGGTGGCGACGAAACAGGCGGTGGCGACGACGGTGGCGACGAAACCGGCGGTGGCGACGACGGAGGCGACGGTGGAGACGACGGAGGCGATTTGGGGTTTTTTCTCGCGCGCGATTGAGAGAGAGAGAGAAAGTGAGCGTAGGCGATCGATCTGGGGTTTTGGTAAATAGATATTTACTTGCCCCTACGGATATACCCGTAGGTCCTTTGTTTGCGGCTCCGTAGGGGCAAACACAAAATTAAGAATTAATATTTTTATTCTTGGACGTCTGTGCCCGTAGGGGCAACCTTTTAGCCCTACGGATTAATCCGTAGGGCCAAGTAAAATCTGCCCCAACGGATATGTTCATCCGTAGGGGCAACCCCCTATTTTACTAGTGCGCATCCGCGTTCCGAGGAACACGAATACAAACGAGATAAAACCAATCCCAAAATTTACACTAGGATCTGGCTTAAACCAAAACCCGCTAGTGTTAACTGTCCGGACACCAAACGTGCACAAGTGCATGGATGTTACCGAACCCTGTCGCAAAACCATGCGACCTCTACTCTTTTGCCTAAAGGCAAATAGCTTTTTGTGTGGGACTCTAAAGACTCGAAACTACGCTGGCAGTGGGTTTAACCACAGACCGAAAGCGGCACTAGTTGTACGTAACGGTCCCCATATAGATGCCGACAAGAAGACGGACGAGGTGAAACCCATCTGAACTCCTACTGAGCCTGAATGTGACAATCTCTGTACAGTCCGGTCTGTTTGTCTGATACATCGCATGGCGGGCCTAGGGGGTGGTAAACGTCTGTCCCCTAATAGCGGTACAAGTCGTGTCGGAGTGTAGCCCAGAACACCCTGAGATAGCACTGGAAACCTACCAGTATATCTCGCTTGCCCTGGCCAGGGACTACTGGTGTAATGGCTCTCCTAGAAACAGCGCGATGTCAACCCCCAATACCGGGAGAGACGAATCCTGTCTAACCGTCACTGCCTCCAAGTGCTTCGGGACTGCACCCAACTACTACCTGTTTGCACGACTCCTTTGTGCCGTGGTAGGGTAGTAATCTAAGTATAGTGGGAACACACTCGAGGCGAAGTGACAGTGTCAAGTCAGCGGACTAAGCTGTACTCATGTCACTTGGGAACTTATAACTGACGATAGGTATAGTACCAAACAACAGTTCCCGACGAGTCCAGTCCAGTGTACTCGTAACCCAACGAGCACCCGCATACTATCTCAAGTATGACGTACTGACGGCTGTGGGATAGACCGTCTCCCACACTGGGATGAGAAGCGCATACGCTAGTCTACTCCGGAGTATCGATGCCCTGTCTCGATAGTCCTGCGACTAGGGACCTGCATAAGGATGTGATTATAGATTATCGAGCCCCCACTAGTGTGACTGCCATCACAACGCTGGTAATCAAGCAAAGATCCTAAGGGCTCCACTAATGTGTATAGGTGATATACTAAGATAAACACATGTACACATTGAAGTAGAAACAAACCAAGTAGCATACTACTATATTGAGCAAAATTGTCTATACAAGGTGAATATCCCAAGCTTCCATTAAGTAATATACAAACTAGTATGATACAGTAATGGCCTCTAGGGCATATACACTAACAATCTCCCACTTGCACTAAGGCCATGTACTGGCGTATCGAAGACCTATCATCTCGATCAGCCGCTCGAACTGAGTCTGGGGTAAGGCCTTTGTGAGTGTGTCAGCAGTGTTATCTTTCGTAGAAACTCTCCGAACCTCAATCTCCTAGCGACCCACGATCTCCCTGATCAGGTGATACCGCCTCAAGATGTGTCTGGACATCTGATGGGACCTGGGTTCCTTCGCTAAAGCTATGGCCCCGTTGTTGTCGCAATACAGCGGTATTGGATCAACAATGGATGGAACCACCTGAAGTTCAGTTAAGAATATCCTTATCCAGACGGCTTCTTTTGCGTCATCTGCAGTAGCGATATATTCCGCTTCCATCGTCGAGTCAGCAACGGTTTCCTGTTTGGAACTCTTCCAACACACCGCCCCTCCATTGAGGGTAAATACATAACCCGACATGGACTTGGAATCATCATTGTCACTCTGGAAGCTGGAGTCCGCAAAGGCCTCGATCTGGAGGTCTTTTCCGCCATACACCAAGAACATCTCCTTAGTCCTTCTCAGGTACTTGAGAATATTCTTTATGTTAGTGTATATGCCCTAGAGGCCATTACTGTATCATACTAGTTTGTATATTACTTAATGGAAGCTTGGGATATTCACCTTGTATATACAATCTTGCTCAAAATAGTAGTATGCTACTTGGTTTGTTTCTACTTCAATGTGTACATGTGTTTATTTTAGTATATCGCCTATACACATTATTGGAGCTCTTAGGATCTTTGCTTGATTACCAGCGTTGTGATGGCAGTCACACTAGTGGGGCTGGGTAATCTAGAAGCACATCCTTATGCAGGTCCCTGGTCGCAGGACTATCGAGACAGGGCATCGATACTCCGGAGTAGACTAGCGTGTGCGCTTCTCATCCCAGTGTGGGAGATGGTCTGTCCCACAGCCATCAGTACGTCGTACTTGAGAGAGTATGCGGGTGCTCGTTGGGTTACGAGTACACTGGACAGGACTCGTCGGGAACTGACTAGTTGGTATTATACCTATTGTCAGTTATCAGTTCCCAGGTGACAAGAGTACAGCTTAGTCCGCTGACTTGACACTGTCACTTCGCCTCGAGTGTATTCCCACTGCACTTTGATTACTACCCTACCACGGCTCAAAGGAGTCGTACAAACAGGTAGTAGTTGGGTGCAGTCCCGAAGCACTTGGAGGCAGTGACGGTTAGACAGGATTCGTCTCTCCCGGTATTGGGGGTTGACATCGCGCTGTGTCTAGGAGAGCCATTACACGAGTAGTCCCCGGCCAGGGCAAACGAGATATACTGGTAGGCTTCCAGTGTTATCTCAGGGTGTTTTGGGCTTCACTTCGACACGACATGTACCGCTATTGGGGGACTGACGTTTACCGCCCCCTAGGCCCGCCATGCGATGTATCATACGAACAGACTGGACTGTACCGAGATTGTCACATTCAGGCTCAGTAGGAGTTCAGATGGGTTTCACCTCGTCGGTCTTCTTGTCAGCATCTACCTGGGGACCGTTATGCACAGCTATTGCCGCTTGCGGTCTGTGGTTAAACCCACTTCCAGCGTAGTGTCGAGTCTTTAGAGTCCCACACAGAAAGCTATTCGTCTTTAGGCAAAAGAGTAGAGGTCGCATGGTTTTGCGACAGGGTTCGGTCACATCCGTATACTTGTGCAAGTACAGTGTCCGGACAGTTTACACTAGCGGGCTTTGGTTTAAGCCAGATCTTAGTTACCTTTTGGGATTGGATTTATCCAGTTTGTATTCGTGTTCCTCGGAACGCGGATGCGGGTGTGTATGCACAGTTGACGGAGAGACAGAGGCGGAGGATTCTCATTAGGGTTGTTGACCGTTGACAGTTGACTATTGACTTTTTGCTCAACCCTAATGAGAATATGATATGTGATTAACAATTATATTAATTAGGTATTATGGTGACATGGTTGTTGAGTTGTTGACTTGTTGACTTTTGTTGACTTGTTGACTTTGTTGACCGGTTGACTAGGCTTGACTAGTTGACCATCATGATAACTATAGCTATCATTTCATGGCAAAGACTTTTGTTTGCTTGCTCTTTTGTTCAAAATGAGTGCATGAAATGATATGGCTATGGTTGCTTAAACCATCATATAATACTTGATTGATATGATGTGTTATGATTGTTTTGGATTATGAGAGCCAAATGAGAAAAGTCTTCTCTCATTCTTTCATGCTCATTCTCTCTCTTGTTCTTGAGCTCTCATCTCCTTCCTCTTGCTCTCCCTCTCTTGACTCTATGGTTCACTTGTCTCATGAGTTGAGAACCAAGAACCATAGATAAAATCCCATACAAACTCTTCTCTACTCACTCTAGTTCACAAGGTTTAGCAAACCGAGTGAACTAGTTTCTTCAAAGTTCGAAGAAGGAGCCAAAGGTTGAGGCTTTCAGGTGGATCTATCTTCGGCGCAAGGAGACGACGGGGAGAAGCCGATTCGGACGACCACCAAAGCTTGAAGGCGAAGGAGTTCGAGAAATAGAAAGGTATAACCCCCTAACCGAGTAGTTAGCAACTCGTAGTTAGGTTGTTAGTTAGATGTTTAACAAAGATCCGGGTTTTAAGTCCATGTTACCACCTCTAAGAAAATCGTTTTTTATCAAATTCCGCATGCCCGAAAGTACCGGGAGAGGTAGCATGGACTTACAGTGGTATCAGAGCCAGGTTAAACTCTATCTAACATGTTAGCAAAGTAGCTAGAAGATCGATCAAAGAAAAGTCCCGAAATGAACCCCGAAATTCGAACTTACTGTCGATTTTAAAAGTGCTGGAAAACTTTTTTGAAATACACAAAAAATCGACTCAGGGTTTTTTGAAGAAACTGCAAAAATTTGGCCCCCTAACTCGATCAAAGCGCCGCGGTTCCGCGGCGGGAGCAAGCTCCCGCCGCGGAACCGCGGCCGAGTTGACTCGGTCATGGGTTTTCTTTTTTGCAGTTTGCTCATAGGGGTATTTTGGGATTTTTGAAATATGTGTTTTCTGCCCAGATTTTCCAGAACGAAAATTTTGTGTTTGGGGCCTGAAAATCCGTATTTTTGATCGAACTTCTAAAAGACTTAAGCTGACGGGTTTTTCTGTGATGTGATATTTGTATTGAACGTTTACTAATCGCTATATGTCGATTAGTGGGGGTTGTACAAATCTGTGATCTGTAATGTTGCTGCAATGTGTATTTGAATATATTGGATTGTCGCGGGTGAATAGCCGGGGGTTGTGAGACGAGAGTTTTCTTTTCTTTCAATTCATGTAAATTTGTAAATTGATGTAATAATTATTTGTATGGCCGCACAACCGGGTCGGGGTTGTAGCCGTCATTGTATAATTTCTTTTTACTGTTTTTGCTCCTAGGATAGACCCATGGAGGGGGTGCACAAACTACCGGGTATGCCGAAGTGCTGAGTGGCCTACTCACGGGGATGAAGGAGGTTGCTTCGCTTCGGGTACTTGGCGGGTAGTTTGCCGCACCCGTAGGGGTCTTGGGTGGGGTTTTGGCTATTCACCGCGACCGTGTAATCTGCTTTTCGTTACAGGCTCGTACGAATTGCAGGTTCCTAGTATATCCAATGTGTTCATCTGTGATCTGAAATGTCTATCATTTCCATATATCTATATATGATATTATTTAGGCGTTGCTTATGTTTTACAACCGCGCTAGCCCAGCCCCCGCTCTGTCGTTAGTTAAGTAACCTAACGGGTAATGACGGGGCCCCGTGGCGAATGCGAATGGCATAAGCGTACATCATATTTTGGTTGTTTTCTGCAATGGTAGGGTTAAATGATGGGACGCATTAAAAGAACTAATGCAAGAATATCACGCATTAAAAGAACTAATGCAAGAAAATAAACCAAGTATAAGTCGTTGGAACACTTTCGAAAAACCACTCGGTTCTTTTCAAAACAAACTTTTAAAATGCGGAGTTTGAGCCACTCCATTTAAAAGCTATCTCGTTCCATCGACTAAATCAAGTTCACAACGTTCACGGTTTCGCCAAAACCATTCGTAGCCCTCCGTCGTTTCATATGAATATTCAACAGTATTCAAGCTGTGTTTGTTGGCCTTAGTCAAGGCACAGTGATTGGTAGCTGGTGGATATTCATATGTTGCATAGATAGATGCGTTGGTTTGGGACAGTCGTATTACTTTGTTGGCCATAGTCAAGGGTATATACGGATGGGTTCAAATTAACCTGGACAACGACGGGTAGAACTTGACATGTGACTTATGATTTGTTGGCCTTAGTCAAGGTCATAAGAGCATGGGGCAAAAATCCACATCGGGAGTTTCAAAAGAACTGAAACTTGCTAGCTTTGCATACCATTTGGAGTGTGATGATTCTGGTAGTATTCCTTCAGTTTTGTCACGCGATGATATTTGGATCCCGATCCTACTGTGAGTATATGCTACTCCTCGGGAAATTTCTCACTTAACGATCAATGCTATAAACCAAGTAGGTGTCTAGAAAGGTGTTAGCGAGGCTACGCCCACAGGGAAAAGAGGTTATTTAATTAAGGAACTTCGCGAAAGCGTTGGAAAACCACCCTCAAAGTACCGACACCAGCCTGGCCGAACGGTTAAGCAAGTATTGTACGATGGGATTGATCCTGACTAATTCTTCCTTTTTGGTTTTGAGCAGGGATTCGAGAGACAGTGGGAGCCATCCTGTTTAGACAAATAAAAAACCACTGTAAACTTGCAAGAGCATCATGCTGAGTGTTTTCTTCTCTCTCTCTTAATTGCAGCGACCCTGTGACCGCACCTAGGTTACATCTAGATAATAATATGACTGAACCTGACTGTTATGACTGGCAAAGGTCTGTCCAGATGTCCATTGCCCATGAAAAGCTGGGACACCTCTTAACTAATCAAATCCCTGCTGTCTCAGGTCCAGTTTCCCCTGTCACGGATGTTCACATACGCAGGACATCGGAAAAGGATTGTGCGAAAGCCAAGTGCCTCGTGTTAGCCTCAGTTGATGGTGCAAACCAGAGGCAGCACGAGAAGATGGACTCAGTTTCTATCTTCCTCCATAACAAAGTTTTATATGGAGAGCAATCTCGTATCGCAAGATATGAGACCTCGAACGAATTGCTTCAAGCGAGGTTGGTTGTCGGGTCATCTGTAGTGGGCAACGTCCTTACAGAGACCAGCTATTTTGAGCTCACGGACCTGGAGACCACGTTGGAGTATGGGTCAAGTACTGACCTAATTCTACAGTCCCTGCCCTCTGCTTATACCCTGAAAGAAACCTGGGAAGAAAAAGGAAAAGGAAGGGCAAAATTTTCAGGACTGGATATAGTAAAAGAGGGACGTTCCTATTGTAACGGGAATGAACTATTGCAGAGAGATTGCAGGGCTTGTAAAGCCAGTAGCCAGAATTCGAAGCAAGTTGTGGCTCCGGCTTCGAGTGTGTTTGTAATTAAGAACTGTTTGTCAGTTAACCCTACTTCCTGGGTATTGGATACCGGATCAGGATCTCATATCTGTAATTCGTTGCAGGGTCTGAGAAACCGTAGGGTTATTAGGAAAGGTGATATGACTCTCAGGGTTGCTAACGGAATGAGCATGGATGCTGTATCCGTAGGGGAATATCACCTAGGACTGACAACTGGGCAGATATTGATTCTGCGTGACTGTTTGTATGTACCAGGTGCGACTTGTAATATCATATCTGTATCCTTACTTTCTAAGGAAGGATATGATTTTGCTTTTGTAAGCGATGTAGTAAACATCCACCTAAATCAAGCACTGATTGGGTCAGGTACATTAAATAACGGTATATACGTATTGAATCAAGCTCAGATATTCAGTGTCCAGAACACACTTAAAAGAAAGTCTCCAGAATTAAATCAGGCTTTCTTATGGCATTGTAGACTGGGTCACATCAATGAGACACGGTTGACTAAGTTACATAAAGAAGGATACTTGGATCCGTTCGAGTACCAGTCTTATGCCACTTGTGAATCTTGTCTCATGGGAAAGATGACAAAGACTCCTTTCACTGGACACGGAGTAAGAGCGAGCGAGCTCTTGGGACTTATACACAGTGACGTGTGTGGTCCAATGTCTACACATGCGCGAAGCGGTTATTCATACATCATTACTTTCACAGATGATTTCTCTAGGTATGGACATGTCTTCTTAATGAAGCACAAATCCGAGGCCTTTGAGAAATTTCGGGAATATAAGAATGAAGTAGAAAAACAAACAGGCAAAAGTATCAAGATCCTAAGATCGGATCGAGGTGGTGAATACTTGAGTGCCGAGTTTCTGGACTACTTAAAAGAGAATGGAATTCTCTCTCAGCGTACTCCTCCATACACACCACAACATAACGGTGTATCGGAAAGGAGGAATCGAACCCTATTAGATATGGTTCGTTCCATGATGAGTAAGGCTGAGTTACCGCGATCTTTCTGTGGTTATGCACTAGAAACAGCTGCACATCTCTTGAACCAAGTTCCTACTAAGACAGTGCCTACCACACCATATCAGATGTGGAGTGGGAAGAAACCCTGTCTTAAATCCTTTAAGACATGGGGATGTCCGGCTTTTGTAAAAAAGCAGCATGCGGACAAGCTCGAGGCACGCTCAGTACAGTGCAAGTTTGTGGGATACCCAAAGAACTCCAAGGGGTATCTTTTCTATTACGCAGAGGAGCAAAAAGTCCTTGTTTCTCGTCATGCCCGCTTCTTGGAAACTGAGTTTTTAGAAAATCAGATAAGTGGGAGCCCAATAGAACTGGAAGAAATTCCAGAACCACAAGCTATTACTGAAACCTTAGTAGAACCAGAAGGTTCAGGGGAACCGGACATTCCTACGCCGCTCCGCAGAAGTAGTAGGCAGTCTCATCCGCCCGAGAGATACTTCGGTTTTCTCATAGACGGGGATAGAGAAGATTGCACAGTTAAATATGATGAGCATACTAGCTTCCAGCAAGCCATTCAGAGCGATGACTCGGTAAAATGGCTTGATGCAATGCGGACCGAGATGGAGTCCATGTACACCAACAAAGTTTCGACTTTGGACTTTGCTCCAGAAGTGGTAAAACCCGTAGGCTGCAAATGGATCTTCAGAAAGAAGATTGGTGTAGATGGGCAGGTTGAAACCTATAAAGCTAGGCTCGTTGCAAAGGGTTTTCGTCAAAGACCTGGTTTGGACTATGACGAGACCTTTTCTCCGGTAGCCATGCTTAAATCCATTCGGATCCTTCTTGCCATTGCTGCCTTCCACGATTATGAAATCTGGCAGATAGACGTAAAGACGGCTTTCTTAAATGGAAATTTGGAAGAGTGCGTCTATATGGATCAGCCAGAGGGATTCATTCAGGGTGGGAGCAGCGGTAAAGTGTGCAAGTTGCTCAAGTCCATCTATGGACTTAAGCAGGCATCGCGGAGTTGGAACATCTGCTTTGATGATACTGTCATAGAATTCGACTTTGTCAAAAACCCAGATGAACCATGCATTTACAGTAAGATTGTTGGGAGAAATGTGGTATTCCTCGTCTTATACGTCGATGACATTCTCCTAATAGGAAATGATATTCCTATGCTACAGTCAGTCAAAGGATTCTTGTCGCAGAGGTTCTCCATGAAGGACCTGGGCGATGCCAACTACATTCTGGGGATCCATATCTATCGTGATAGATCTAAGAGGATATTGGGACTTTCACAGTCAAGGTACATCGACACCATACTGAAACGATTCAGTATGGAAGATTCCAAGCGCGGTAATCTACCGGCTTGTCACGGAATCACCCTCTCTAAAGAGATGTCTCCCAAGACTGATTTGGAAAGGGCTCGCATGTCATCAATACCCTACGCATCTGCGGTAGGCTCTATTATGTATGCGATGTTATGTACCAGACCAGATGTAGCATACGCATTGAGCGTTGTAAGCCGGTATCAGTCGAACCCAGCGGAGAAACACTGGATAGCGGTAAAGAACATTCTCAAGTACCTGAGAAGGACTATGTCACGACCCGCAGGGTACGGAACGTGACTGGCACTTAAGTTTACGAAACGTCTAAAGACGTCCGTAAAATAAGTAAGCCAAAGCCCAGAAAACAAAACCAATTAAGCAAAAGAGTGAAGAAAACCCAAACATTTGAAAGCAAGTTTATCAAATTAGTCATGTAAAACCCCTTTTAAAAACAATACTAATTTTTCCGAAAATTTCGGCAGAGTCTCCTTTGTAAATACTGGCCCCCAAAAATGGGTACAACAAGAATATAAACATGAATCCAACAAAATAGGGCATCCCCAAGCGGGAGCTAGCTCTTCGCCACAAGGCGGTCACAAATCCCACGCAATATAAATGACAACAAGCATAATAACCATAAGGAAGCATGAAAAAAGTAGCATGTCGGCTCAAGTGAGCTCGACCCCAAAATACAGCATAAAATCCACAAACCTTACAGTCTCATCTCTAGGTCAATATACAATAATCTGGTAGAAACAGTAGATGGAGTACACTAGATACAAGGATATACAAGGTGGTACAAAATAATAACATAACCCACCTATGAGCAAATCTCGAGCCCAAGCAAAAGAGGCAAAAGAACAAGTGCGCCCGCCGCTACTGAACTGACGGAGCGGACCTGCAAAAGACTGTGGCACAACGGGGGTGAGTTGCCAACTCGTGAGTAATAAATAACATCTACAAAGGCTATCGTATGCATGCACACAAGCATCCTAGCATCTATAATACAGGTATGACTGGATGCACTAGCAGGTGTGTATACAATATCAGTGTATGAATATGTATGCAACATGAATATCTGAGGTCTCAATAGGTATATATAAGAAATATTTTATCTCTTTTTGTTTTTGAAACTCTTTTAGAATGCCAGCATAATGTCAATGAATCGACGAAAATCGGTGTCCAGCAACGACACCCAAAAGCTGTCTCAAATCTCATAAATCCATGTCATAGTGTCTCTGGACTCAGCCATCCGGCTGACCCATCTCAATATCAATATCTCATCCTCTCGCGGCCCCGGTCGGTATCCTCTGGATATCCGCCGTGCCCAATGAAGTCACCGGTAGGTAATCCGTCCCCTGCCAGGCTCATCGTCAACACCACGAGCTTCTTGCCCCGGGGTACCCTACCGGGCCCACCATGTACCCGAAACGGTTCATCCAACTCCTCGAAACGGGTCTCCAAAAACCACAGCAAACTCATGGTGGACGACACTTACATCACTAGAAAACCGCAATTTACATGTTTTAAAAATATATAATAAGTTTAGAAATTTGCGGTTTTCCCCCGAAATCTAGCAATATCATCAAATCCCAAGAAATCCTCATAAGTGCATATATCAATGATAATGAATGCGTATGATATCAATAATCAAGATGCGATGTGTGATTAATGTATTAAGCATGAACAATTAATATGATGAAGTACATGCACATGACTAGCAATACTACGGTTTCATTTTTTTGGAATTAAAGGCAATAGTACCAGTTTAAGTATCAATTAGTAAAAGGTTTCAATTTAAAAGTTATCTAGTGTGGTGGCATGGCAATTACCAGGGTGTGTGTGTAAACATGAATAGTGCTCGTGCTGCATATAAAGACCTGGTAATGGTGCATGTGTCCTACAATTGAGTTTGCGTATATGGGTATAACCTATTGATCTAATTGCAGCAATTATCATGCCAGTATTATTATTCTAATGTCACAAGTGATTATCCAATTTACTATTTTCCAGTTTACTAAATCTATCGGGCGAGTTGCGCCATCCAAACGATCGTCCCCCGTAGATGTTAAATCTACTCACCGGAATCCCTGGCTAGCTGTGTCCAATCACCGCCTTTCCCTTTCGCGCCGCGTCTGACGTTTCGCGACCGAACCTGGAATTTACATCAGTACCAAATATAAGGTTACATAACAAGAACGACGCAAAACCTCAACGAAACTACTAAAGTTCGCTAGCTAGGTACAACGTGCACAAAGTGCGCGGACACACGCGAAAATCGCAAAAACTGCCGAAAAACGCCGATTTGGTCGCCCGGCAAAACTAAAACCCGACTACCCAAAAAAAACCGCACTCACGCATCCTAAAAGTCGTAGGACAAGCCATACAATCATCAAGATATCAAAAATAAATCATCACATAATTTTTTATAAAAAAACTAGTAAGCACTGCGTCCCAAAATCGATGCAAAAATCGCCGATTTGCGACAAAACGACAACAATAAAGCATAATTACCCAAGCACACTATAAGCAATCTACAAACACTAATTACAACACAATAGCCATGCTTCCAATCCTATTTCCCATAACCACCAATTCTTGAATGTATAACCTAGTAAGCTAGAAATTGCAATTTGATGCAAACATCGACAATATAGCGACAAAGTCAACACCACCCAACACCAACATCCAAACTAACCAAATAGCTAGCCAATACACAAATTTTAAACCATTAACTAAGCTTAAAATCCTAATTTTCATAAACAAAACCTTCTCTTGATTTTTGTAATTAGCAAACATAAACCAAACTATATATGAAAAACCTTACTTTAACACTAGATTTTAGCCTAATAAGCAAATTAACCACTTAGATTAAGGTTAGCAAAACACTAGATAGCAAATTAGGTTTAATCACTTAAATAATGCTTTCTAAAACTTAATCCACTCACTAATCATGATTCACAAACCACTACAAAACATAAACCCTCTCTTGAAAATTTCAAAACAACAATTTCACCCTTCTAAAATTAACTAATTTAGCAAAATTGAAAACTATATCAACAAGGTAACTATATAGATTAGTTCATTAACAAATAACTTAACTATAAACAACTTAATTAACCACCATGGTTCAAAACCCTAGTTTAGATTTTTCAAGCAAAACCTAAGAAAACTAGATTAAACTACACTAAATTAACACTAAACCATACAATTAAAGGAATTTTTGCAAAAGAAAGTAACTTGATGAGAATTATACCTCTTGATCTATGGATCAAGCAAGAAAATTTGGCTCCAATTGATGGCCTCAAGCACCAAGATCCAAGCAAGAATGGCTAAGGAAAATGATAGCATAAGGATTTGTTTGGATTTTTGAATAAAGTGTGGATTTTGATGTGGTTTTTTGAAGAAATTGAAGGAAAATGAAAAGAAAAGAGAGGAAGAAGAGGGTGTGCAGGAATTTCGGCCAGAGGAGGAATGGGGGAGGGTGTGGGCAAGTGGGGAAAGTCAAGGGTCAAGTTCCAAAGTCAAATGTATCATAACTTATTCATTATATTTAAAATAAATCCAAAAACAACCCCAATTTCACACAAGAAGGCAACCAAAGAAAGGAGCCCAGAATTTTCTGGTCTTGGTCAGGGTTGGGCTGTTCTAGGGCTGAGGGAAAAGATAGAGGGGTTTTACAAAAGAAATTTTATGCAAAAAGGCCCCCTACAACTCAAAAATTGCAAGTTTTAGCCCAAAATTCAATAAATTCGTTTCAATTCATAAAAATTTGTTAAAAATCAAAATAAATTACTAAAAATTCATGTTATCACTAGATTATAATTATCATAATTTTAGAGATTAAAAATAGCCCGAAAAAATTTGTATTTATCGCTTATTTAATGTATTTTCTTACCGGCTTAAAATAATATTAAAAAATTGAAAAATAGGGAAAAAATTTTAAATGACCAAAATTTCATAATTAACTCATTAGTAACTAAAAACAAGTAATTACCTATCCATTTAAGGTATAATTAGCCCTAAACTGCAAAATATCGAGAAAGACGGTTTTCGGAAAAATACCGAATTTTCACCGAATTTCAGGAAAACACCAAAACGACTTTTCAAGACGCTACAATCTTCCCCCCTTAAAGAAATTCGGTCCCCGAATTTAAAATAATATCTACGCGTACCTTCGAAGAGATGGGGATATTTCTTCCTCATCTCACCCTCGGTCTCCCAGGTAACCTCCTCGCTGCTCGGGCTACGCCAAAGGACCTTGACGGTTGGTATAATCTTCGACCTCAACTTCTTCACCTGCCGATCCAAGATGGCCACCGACTGCTCTGCAAAAGAAAGGTCGCGCTCTAGCTGGACTGTCGGGTGCTGAATCACATGCGAAGGGTCGTGAAGGTACTTGCGGAGCATCGAAACATGGAAGACGGGGTGAACATCGGAAAAGCTGGGAGGAAGAGCCAAACGATAAGCAACAGCGCCAACACGCTCGAGGATCTTGAAGGGGCCTACGAATCTAGGGCTAAGCTTCCCCTTTCGCCTAAAACGCATCATGCCCTTCATCGGAGAGACCCTCAGAAAAACGTGGTCGCCAACTGCGAACTCTAATCTGCGACGGCGCCTGTCTGCATAGGATTTCTGCCTGCTCTGAGCCGCTCTCATCCGGTCTCGGATCAACTGTATCTTCGCTGTCGTCTCCTCAACAAGCTGCGGCCCCAAAATGCTGCTCTCGCTGAGCTCTGTCCAACAAACGGGCGATCTGCATCTTCTCCCATACAATGCCTCGAAAGGTGCCATCTGAATAGTATCCTGGAAGCTGTTGTTGTAGGAGAACTCCACCAGAGGTAAATGACGATCCCAGCTACCACCAAAGTCTAAAACGCACGCTCTGAGCATGTCTTCGAGAGTCTGAATGGTCCGCTCTGACTGCCCGTCTGTCTGCGGATGAAACGCTATGCTGAAGCTCAAACGAGTGCCCAAAGCCTCCTGAAGTCTCTGCCAAAGTCGGCTGGTGAACTGAGTGCCTCGATCTGACACGATACAAGTCGGTACGCCATGTAGTCGCACGATCTCGTCAATATAGAGCTGAGCATACTGAGCAAAGCTGAAAGTCGTCTTCACTGGAAGGAAGTGAGCCGCTTTTGTCAATCTATCCACGATCACCCAGATGGAGTCGTACCCTCGACTGGTCCTGGGTAGACCCACAACGAAATCCATCGAAATCTGCTCCCATTTCCACTCTGGAATGGGTAACGGCTGTAACTCTCCTGCGGGCCTCTGGTGCTCGGCCTTGACTTGCTGACAAGTCAGGCATCTCGAAACGACCCCCGCAATGTCCCTCTTCATCCCGTCCCACCAGTAGGTCTCTCTCATATCATGGTACATCTTGGTGGAACCGGGGTGGACACTATACACTGATCGGTGTGCCTCCTCAAGAATGTCGCGTCGCAATCCATCAGCATCTGGTATGCACAGTCTAGATCCATATCGTAAAATCCCCTGATCGTCAACCATGAACTCGGAAAATCTGCCCTGTCCTATCTGTGCCATGATCTCTGAGCAACGGTCGTCACTGCGCTGTGCCTCATATATACGGTCAAGCAATTGTGGGCGTGCACGAACATGCACGAGCTGTCCCCCTGTCTGAGTGAACTCGAACTCAACTCGGCTATCGCATAACATCTGCCAATCTGCTGACGACTGCCTCTGCACTGCGCGCAAAAAGGATAGACTACCCCCGGGCCTCCTACTCAACGCATCTGCCACCACATTCGCCTTGCCAGGGTGATATAAGATCTCGCAGTCGTAGTCTTTCACCAACTCCATCCAACGACGCTGTCTGAGGTTCAGGTCTCGCTGCTGAAATATGTACTTTAAGCTCTTGTGATCGGTGAATATCTGACACGACTCGCCGTAAAGGTAATGCCGCCAAATCTTCAGTGCAAAGACCACTGCAGCCATCTCCAAATCAAGAGTGGGGTAGTTCTGTTCATGCTTCTTCAACTGCCGAGAAGCATAAGCGATCACCCGGCCATGCTGCATCAATACGCATCCTAATCCCACTCGCGAAGCATCACAGTAGACAACAAATCCGCCTGATCCCGAAGGCAAAGATAATACCGGCGCCGTAGTCAAACATGTCCGCAGCTGCTGAAAACTGCGCTCGCACTCCTCCGTCCAGACGAAAGGAACTCCTTTCCGGGTCAAACCGGTCAACGGTGCAGCTATACGGGAGAAGTCCTGAACAAAACGCCTGTAGTAGCCCGCCAAGCCTAGAAAACTACGGATCTCAGTAACCGATGTAGGTCGGGGCCACTGCTGAACAGCCTCAATCTTCTTCGGGTCCACACAAATGCCGTCTCTCGTAACCACGTGACCCAAGAATCCGACGCTGTCCAGCCAGAATGCACACTTGGAGAACTTCGCGAACAGCTGGTGCTCCCTCAGAGTCTGTAACGTAATCAGCAAGTGCTGCTCGTGCTCCTCTCTGCTCCGGGAGTACACCAAGATGTCGTCGATAAACACGATGATGAACAAGTCAAGATACGGCCTGAATGTACGGTTCATCAAATCCATGAATGCTGCTGGGGCGTTGGTGAGTCCGAACGACATCACCAAAAACTCGTAGTGGCCATAGCGTGTACGGAAAGCTGTCCTCGGTATATCCTCCTGTCGAACTCGCAGCTGATGGTATCCTGATCGCAAGTCGATCCTCGAAAAATACCCCGCACCCTGAAGCTGGTCGAACAAATTATCGAACAAATTATCAATGCGCGGCAACGGATATCTGTTCCGAACGGTAACTTTGTTCAGCTGGCGGTAGTCGATACATAAGCGCAAACTTCCATCCTTCTTCTTGACAAACAGGACCGGAGCACCCCACGGAGAAACACTCGGTCGAATAAGCCCCTTATCTAACAAATCCTGCAACTGATCCTTCAGCTCTCGAAGCTCTGCCGGGGCCATCCGATAAGGCGGTATAGAAATAGGCCCCGAACCGGGAATCAAATCAATGCAGAACTCAACATCGCGCTCAGGCGGTAGCCCAGGCAGCTCATCAGGGAACTCACAAACTACCGGGACCCGGTCCAACGGAACATCTGCAGCTCGAGTATCACAAACTAACGCTAAGAATCCCTGACATCCCTTCCGCAAGAGCTGACCAGCGCGAAGAGAAGAAATTAAGCTGGGAAGGGCGACACTGCGGTCTCCCTGAATAACAAGGACTGGCTCTCCCGGAAAGCTAAATCTGACTGCCTTCTCACGGCAGTCCACCGAAGCATAACAAGTGGCTAGCCAATCCATGCCCAGAAGCACATCAAAGTCCAACATATCGAGGAGTATCAAATCAACTGATGAATCCCTCTCCCCGATACGAACGGAACACAAACGAAATACAAGACGAGCGACAAACGACTCGCCTACCGGAGTAACAACAACAAGCGGCTGATCTAATGACGACGACTCACGGCCCAACATCGGTGCAAAGTGTGTAGATACGTACGAATGTGTGGAACCTGGGTCGAATAATACCCGAGCGTCGAAAGAACAAACTGGCAAAGTACCTGTCACAACGGCATTGGATGCCTGCGCATCCTGCGGTGTCAAAGCAAATACTCGGGCCTGTCCTCCACCGATAGCGGGCTGACCTCGACCTCGGCCTCTGCCTCCTCGTCCTCTCTGAACAGGACCGCCGCGTCCACGGCCTCTCGGTGCACCTAGCTGGCGTGGAGCATCGCCTGGGGTAGGAAGTAGGGCTCTCTGAGGAGGGGGTGGTGATGGTGGTAGGGTCACGTGCGGAACTGTCGCTGCTCCCTATCGTCTCACCGGACAGTCTCTGACAAGATGGTGCAAACTCCCGCACCCAAAACATCCTGGCGACGGCTGCTGCCCCTGGGGATAAGAACCATATAACTGTCCCCGTCCAAATCCTCTTCCAGGCCTATCTCTCGGAAAGAATCTGGCGCGCTGCCTCTGAGGCGGTACATCGGTGCGCATCCTCTTCGGCCCAGAAACGGCCGAAGTCTGTGATATGCGTGCCTCCATCCGCAATGCCGTATCCCTAGCAGCTGAATAAGTGTCGTAGTGCTGGGCGCCAATGGCAAGGTATAGCTGGGCATCAAGTCCCTATACGAACCTCTTCACCATCTTCTCCTCGGTATCCACCAAATACTGAGCATATCGGGATAACTGTGTAAACTGGATATCATACTCAGACACCGTCATCCCAGGTGTCTTGACTAAGGCCTCGAAGCTGCGAGCTCTGGCGTCACGAACGCTCTCTGGAAGGAAACGGGCTAGAAAGACCGCTGTAAACTCGGCCCAAGTCATAGGCGGTAGATCTGCAGCTCGACCTCTCAAGACTGACTCCCACCATGTCTGCGCGAGACCCTCTAGTCGGAAACTCGCAAGCTCTACCCATCGATCATCCGAACATCTCAGCGAACGGCAGATCCTGGCTAAACTGTCAAGGAACGTCTGTGGGTCCTCCGCTGCCTCGGTGCCGGTGAATACTGGAGGTCTCAGCCTCATGAAATCCTGTAGTGAAACCGGAATGGCCACGGTGGTAGTAGTAGGAGCAGGTATCATGGTCGTCTGTGATGTAGTAGGTATGTCATCCGGCCTCGGTGTACGACTGGCTGCAACTAGGGATCCTACCATCTGACGCAGCTCCTGCATGCCTCCCATCATCTGTCGCAACTCCTACATACCAGTCTCGAGCCTATCCATACGGCCTGGGGAAGGTGGATCGGTCTGTCCCTGCGGCGTAGGCATACCGCCCTGCTCAGTCCTAGTCTCGGACGAGCCAGCTCGAATCTCGTCTCTGGCGGCAGCCCTTGTAGCCTTCGGCGGCATAGTGCCTGTTACAGGAAAACGAATAGTAAGGACAGTGCAATAGGATCATAGGATACACGGAATTGAAGAAGCAATTTTCAAGCAAGTATATCCTAAAGTCACTTAGGCGGAGTACCGTATCGTAAGTATGCCGCGGACATACGCACGCTACGTTACCCTGCTTAAGTCACTTACTCCATCTACCAAGGGTCATCCTACACTCACAAAGGTAAAACCTATCGCTCTGATACCAACTTTGTCACGACCCGCAGGGTACGGAACGTGACTGGCACTTAAGTTTACGAAACGTCTAAAGACGTCCGTAAAATAAGTAAGCCAAAGCCCAGAAAACAAAACCAATTAAGCAAAAGAGTGAAGAAAACCCAAACATTTGAAAGCAAGTTTATCAAATAAGTCATGTAAAACCCCTTTTAAAAACAATACTAATTTTTCCGAAAATTTCGGCAGAGTCTCCTTTGTAAATACTGGCCCCCAAAAATGGGTACAACAAGAATATAAACATGAATCCAACAAAATAGGGCATCCCCAAGCGGGAGCTAGCTCTTCGCCACAAGGTGGTCACAAATCCCACGCAATATAAATGACAACAAGCATAATAACCATAAGGAAGCATGAAAAAAGTAGCATGTCGGCTCAAGTGAGCTCGACCCCAAAATACAGCATAAAATCCACAAACCTCACAGTCTCATCTCTAGGTCAATATACAATAATCTGGTAGAAACAGTAGATGGAGTACACTAGATACAAGGATATACAAGGTGGTACAAAATAATAACATAACCCACCTATGAGCAAATCTCGAGCCCAAGCAAAAGAGGCAAAAGAACAAGTGCGCCCGCCGCTACTGAACTGACGGAGCGGACCTGCAAAAGACTGTGGCACAACGGGGGTGAGTTGCCAACTCGTGAGTAATAAATAACATCCACAAAGGCTATCGTATGCATGCACACAAGCATCCTAGCATCTATAATACAGGTATGACTGGATGCACTAGCAGGTGTGTATACAATATCAGTGTATGAATATGTATGCAACATGAATATCTGAGGTCTCAATAGGTATATATAAGAAATATTTTATCTCATTTTGTTTTTGAAACTCTTTTAGAATGCCAGCATAATGTCAATGAATCGACGAAAATCGGTGTCCAGCAATGACACCCAAAAGCTGTCTCAAATCTCATAAATCCAAGTCATAGTGTCTCTGGACTCAGCCATCCGGCTGACCCATCTCAATATCAATATCTCATCCTCTCGCGGCCCCGGTCGGTATCCTCTGGATATACGCCGTGCCCAATGAAGTCACCGGTAGGTAATCCGTCCCCTGCCAGGCTCATCGTCAACACCACGAGCTTCTTGCCCCGGGGTACCCTACCGGGCCCACCATGTACCCGAAACGGTTCATCCAACTCCTCGAAACGGGTCTCCAAAAACCACAGCAAACTCATGGTGGACGACACTTACATCACTAGAAAACCGCAATTTACATGTTTTAAAAATATATAATAAGTTTAGAAATTTGCGGTTTTCCCCCGAAATCCAGCAATATCATCAAATCCCAAGAAATCCTCATAAGTGCATATATCAATGATAATGAATGCGTATGATATCAATAATCAAGATGCGATGTGTGATTAATGTATTAAGCATGAACAATTAATATGATGAAGTACATGCACATGACTAGCAATACTACGGTTTCATTTTTTTTGGAATTAAAGGCAATAGTACCAGTTTAAGTATCAATTAGTAAAAGGTTTCAATTTAAATGTTATCTAGTGTGGTGGCATGGCAATTACCAGGGTGTGTGTGTAAACATGAATAGTGCTCGTGCTGCATATAAAGACCTGGTAATGGTGCATGTGTCCTACAATTGAGTTTGCGTATATGGGTATAACCTATTGATCTAATTGCAGCAATTATCATGCCAGTATTATTATTCTAATGTCACAAGTGATTATCCAATTTACTATTTTCCAGTTTACTAAATCTATCGGGCGAGTTGCGCCATCCAAACGATCGTCCCCCGTAGATGTTAAATCTACTCACCGGAATCCCTGGCTAGCTGTGTCCAATCACCGCCTTTCCCTTTCGCGCCGCGTCTGACGTTTCCGCGACCGAACCTGGAATTTACATCAGTACCAAATATAAGGTTACATAACAAGAACGACGCAAAACCCCAACGAAACTACTAAAGTTCGCTAGCTAGGTACAACGTGCACAAAGTGCGCGGACACACGCGAAAATCGCAAAAACTGCCGAAAAACGCCGATTTGGTCGCCCGGCAAAACTAAAACCCGACTACCCAAAAAAAACCGCACTCACGCATCCTAAAAGTCGTAGGACAAGCCATACAATCATAAAGATATCAAAAATAAATCATCACATAATTTTTTATAAAAAAACTAGTAAGCACTGCGTCCCAAAATCGGTGCAAAAATCGCCGATTTGCGACAAAACGACAACAATAAAGCATAATTACCCAAGCACACTATAAGCAATCTACAAACACTAATTACAACACAATAGCCATGCTTCCAATCCTATTTCCCATAACCACCAATTCTTGAATTTATAACCTAGTAAGCTAGAAATTGCAATTTGATGCAAACATCGACAATATAGCGACAAAGTCAACACCACCCAACACCAACATCCAAACTAACCAAATAGCTAGCCAATACACAAATTTTAAACCATTAACTAAGCTTAAAAACCTAATTTTCATAAACAAAACCTTCTCTTGATTTTTGTAATTAGCAAACATAAACCAAACTATATATGAAAAACCTTACTTTAACACTAGATTTTAGCCTAATAAGCAAATTAACCACTTAGATTAAGGTTAGCAAAACACTAGATAGCAAATTTGGTTTAATCACTTAAATAATGCTTTCTAAAACTTAATCCACTCACTAATCATGATTCACAAACCACTACAAAACATAAACCCTCTCTTGAAAATTTCAAAACAACAATTTCACCCTTCTAAAATTAACTAATTTAGCAAAATTGAAAACTATATCAACAAGGTAACTATATAGATTAGTTCATTAACAAATAACTTAACTATAAACAACTTAATTAACCACCATGGTTCAAAACCCTAGTTTAGATTTTTCAAGCAAAACCTAAGAAAACTAGATTAAACTACACTAAATTAACACTAAACCATACAATTAAAGGAATTTTTGCAAAAGAAAGTAACTTGATGAGAATTATACCTCTTGATCTATGGATCAAGCAAGAAAATTTGGCTCCAATTGATGGCCTCAAGCACCAAGATCCAAGCAAGAATGGCTAAGGAAAATGATAGCATAAGGATTTGTTTGGATTTTTGAATAAAGTGTGGATTTTGATGTGGTTTTTTGAAGAAATTGAAGGAAAATGAAAAGAAAAGAGAGGAAGAAGAGAGAGGAAGAAGAGGGTGTGCAGGAATTTCAGCCAGAGGAGGAATGGGGGAGGGTGTGGGCAAGTGGGGAAAGTCAAGGGTCAAGTTCCAAAGTCAAATGTATCATAACTTATTCATTATATTTAAAATAAATCCAAAAACAACCCCAATTTCACACAAGAAGGCAACCAAAGAAAGGAGCCCAGAATTTTCTGGTCTTGGTCAGGGTTGGGCTGTTCTAGGGCTGAGGGAAAAGATAGAGGGGTTTTACAAAAGAAATTTTATGCAAAAAGGCCCCCTACAACTCAAAAATTGCAAGTTTTAGCCCAAAATTCAATAAATTCGTTTCAATTCATAAAAATTTGTTAAAAATCAAAATAAATTACTAAAAATTCATGTTATCACTAGATTATAATTATCATAATTTTAGAGATTAAAAATAGCCCGAAAAAATTTGTATTTATCGCTTATTTAATGTATTTTCTTACAGGCTTAAAATAATATTAAAAAATTGAAAAATAGGGAAAAAATTTTAAATGACCTAAATTTCATAATTAACTCATTAGTAACTAAAAACAAGTAATTACCTATCCATTTAAGGTATAATTAGCCCTAAACTGCAAAATATCGAGAAAGACGGTTTTCGGAAAAATACCGAATTTTCACCGAATTTCAGGAAAACACCAAAACGACTTTTCAAGACGCTACAGACTAAGGAGATGTTCTTGGTGTATGGCGGAAAAGTCCTCCAGATCGAGGCCTTTGCTGACTCCAGCTTCCAGAGTGACAAGGATGATTCCAAGTCCATGTCGGGTTTTGTCTTTACCCTCAATGGAGGGGCGGTGTGTTGGAAGAGTTCCAAACAGGAAACCGTTGCAGACTCGACGATGGAAGCAGAATATATCGCTGCATCTGATGCCGCAAAAGAAGCTGTCTGGATAAGGTAGTTCTTGAAAGAACTTCAGGTGGTTCCGTCCATTGTTGATCCAATACCTCTGTATTGCGACAACAACGGGGCTATAGCTTTAGCGAAGGAACCCAGGTCCCATCAGAGATCCAGACACATCTTGAGGCGGTATCACCTGATCAGGGAGATCGTAGATCGCCAGGAGATCGAGGTTCGGAGAGTCGCTTCAGAAGATAACACTGCAGATCCATTCACCAAGGCCCTGCCCCAGACTCAGTTCGAGCGGCTGATCGAGATGATAGGTCTTCGATACGCCAGTACATGGCCTTAGTGCAAGTGGGAGATTGTTAGTGTATATGCCCTAGAGGCCATTACTGTATCATACTAGTTTGTATATTACTTAATGGAAGCATGGGATATTCACCTTGTATATACAATCTTGCTCAAAATAGTAGTATGCTACTTGGTTTGTTTCTACTTCAATGTGTACATGTGTTTATTTTAGTATATCGCCTATACACATTATTGGAGCTCTTAGGATCTTTGCTTGATTACCAGCGTTGTGATGGCAGTCACACTAGTGGGGCTGGGTAATCTAGAAGCACATCCTTATGCAGGTCCCTGGTCGCAGGACTATCGAGACAGGGCATCGATACTCCGGAGTAGACTAGCGTGTGCGCTTCTCATCCCAGTGTGGGAGATAGTCTGTCCCACAGCCATCAGTACGTCGTACTTGAGAGAGTATGCGGGTGCTCGTTGGGTTACGAGTACACTGGACAGGACTCATCGGGAACTGACTAGTTGGTATTATACCTATTGTCAGTAATCAGTTCCTAGGTGACATGAGTACAGCTTAGTCCGCTGACTTGACACTGTCACTTCGCCTCGAGTGTGTTCCCACTGCACTTTGATTACTACCCTACCACGGCTCAAAGGAGTCGTGCAAACAGGTAGTAGTTGGGTGCAGTCCCGAAGCACTTGGAGGCAGTGACGGTTAGACAGGATTCGTCTCTCCCGGTATTGGGGGTTGACATCGCGCTGTGTCTAGGAGAGCCATTACACGAGTAGTCCCTGGCCAGGGCAAACGAGATATACTGGTAGGCTTCCAGTGTTATCTCAGGGTGTTTTGGGCTTCACTCCGGCACGACTTGTACCGCTATTGGGGGACTGACGTTTACCGCCCCCTAGGCCCGCCATGCGATGTATCAGACGAACAGACCGGACTGTACCGAGATTGTCACATTCAGGCTCAGTAGGAGTTCAGATGGGTTTCACCTCGTCGGTCTTCTTGTCGGCATCTACCTGGGGACCGTTACGCACAGCTATTGCCGCTTGCGGTCTGTGGTTAAACCCACTGCCAGCGTAGTGTCGAGTCTTTAGAGTCCCACACAGAAAGCTATTCACCTTTAGGCAAAAGAGTAGAGGTCGCATGGTTTTGCGACAGGGTTCGGTCACATCCGTGTACTTGTGCACGTACAGTGTCCGGACAGTTTACACTAGCGGGCTTTGGTTTAAGCCAGATCCTAGTGTACCTTTTTGGATTGGATTTATCCAGTTTGTATTCGTGTTCCTCGGAACGCGGATGCGGGTGCGTATGCACAGTTGACGGAGAGACAGAGGCGGAGGATTCTCATTAGGGTTGTTGACCGTTGACAGTTGACTATTGACTTTTTGCTCAACCCTAATGAGAACATGATATGTGATTAACAATTATATTAATTAGGTATTATGGTGACATGGTTGTTGAGTTGTTGACTTTGTTGACTTGTTGACTTTTGTTGACTTGTTGACTTTGTTGACCGGTTGACTAGGCTTGACTAGTTGACCATCATGATAACTATAGCTATCATTTCATGGCAAAGACTTTTGCTTGCTTGCTCTTTTGTGCAAAATGAGTGCATGAAATGATATGGCTATGGTTGTTTAAACCATCACATAATACTTGATTGATATGATGTGTTATGATTGTTTTGGATTATGAGAGCCAAATGAGAAAAGTCTTCTCTCATTCTTTCATGCTCATTCTCTCTCTTGTTCTTGAGCTCTCATCTCCTTCCTCTTGCTCTCCCTCTCATGACTCTATGGTTCACTTGTCTCATGAGTTGAGAACCAAGAACCATAGATAAAATCCTATACAAACTCTTCTCTACTCACTCTAGTTCACAAGGTTTAGCAAACCGAGTGAACTAGTTTCTTCAAAGTTCGAAGAAGGAGCCAAAGGTTGAGGCTTTCAGGTGGATCTATCTTCGGCGCAAGGAGACGACGGGGAGAGGCCGATTCGGACGACCATCAAAGCTTGAAGACGAAGGAGTTCGAGAAATAGAAAGGTATAACCCCCTAACCGAGTAGTTAGCAACTCGTAGTTAGGTTGTTAGTTAGATGTTTAACAAAGATCCGGGTTTTAAGTCCATGTTACCACCTCTAAGAAAATCGTTTTTTATCAAATTCCGCATGCCCGAAAGTACCGGGAGAGGTAGCATGGACTTACACTTTACTGCTATCCAGTGTTTCTCCCCAGGGTTTGACTGATACCGGCTTACCACACTCAGTGCATAAGCTACATCTGGTCTGGTACACAACATCGCATACATTATAGAGCCTACCGCAGAAGGGTTGGGTATAATAGACATGCGATCGCTTTCCAAATCAGTCTTGGGAGACATCTCTTTGGAAAGGGTGATCCCGTGACAAGACGGTAGATTACCGCGCTTGGAATCTTCCATACTGAATCTTTTCAGTATGGTGTTGATGTACCTGGACTGTGAGAGTCCCAGTATCCTCTTGGATCTGTCACGATAGATCCGGATCCCCAGAATGTATGAGGCATCACCCAGGTCTTTCATGGAGAACCTGTGTGACAAGAACCCCTTGATAGATTGTAGCATAGGAATGTCATTTCCTATTAAGAGAATGCCATCCACGTATAAAATGAGGAATTCTACAGTTCTCGCTACAAATCTACTATAGATGCATGGTTCATCTGGATTTTTGATAAAGCCAAATTCTTTTACCGTCTCATCAAAACCGATGTTCCAACTCCGCGATGCCTGCTTTAGCCCGTAGATGGACTTAAGCAACTTGCACACCTTTCCGCTGCTCCCACTCTGAATGAAACCCTCTGGCTGGTCTATATAAACACACTCCTCTAAATTTCCATTTAGAAAAGCGGTCTTAACGTCCATCTGCCAAATCTCATAATCGTGGAAGGCAGCAATGGAAAGAAGGATCGGAATGGATTTCAGCATAGCTACTGGAGAAAAGGTCTCGTCATAGTCCAAACCAGGTCTTTGACGAAAACCCTTTGCAACCAGTCTAGCTTTATTGGTCTCAACCTGTCCATCTACACCAATCTTCCTTTTGAAGATCCATTTGCATCCTACCAGTTTTACCCCATCTGGAGCAACGTCCAACGTCCATACTTTGTTGGTGTACATGGACTCCATTTCGGTCCGCATTGCATCCAGTCATTTTACCGAGTCAACGCTCTAAATGGCCTGCTGGAAGCTAGTCGGCTCATCATAATCGATGATGCAATCCTCTCTATCCCCGTCTATGAGAAAACCGTAGTATCTCTCGGGCGGATGAGACTGCCTACTACTCCTGGGAAGCGGCGTAGGAATGTCATGTTCTTTTGAACCCTCTGGTTCTACTAAGCTTTCAGTAATAGCTTGTGGTTCTGGAATTTCTTCCAGTTCAATTGCGCTCCCTCTTATCTGATTCTCCAAAAACTGAGTTTCCAAGAAGTGGGCATGCCGGGAAACAAAAACCTTTTGTTCCTCTTCGCAATAGAAGAAATATCCCTTGGAGTTCTTTGGATATCCCACAAACTTGCACTGTACAGAGCGTGCCTCGAGCTTGTCCGCATGCTGCTTTTTTACAAAAGCCGGACTTCCCCATGTCTTAATGTGATTAAGATAGGGTCTCTTCCCACACCACATCTGATATGGTGTAGGAGGCACAGTCTTAGTTGGAACTCGGTTCAAAAGGTATGCAGCTGATTCTAGTGCATATCCCCAGAATGATCGCGGTAACTCAGCATTACTCATCATGGACCGTACCATATCCAATAGGGTTCGGTTCTGTCTCTCCGATACACCGTTATGTTATGGAGTGTATGGAGGAGTAAGCTGAGAGAGAATTCCATTCTCTTTTAAGTAATCCAGAAACTTGGCACTCAAGTATTCACCACCTCGATCCGATCTCAGTGTCTTGATACTTTTGCCGGTTTGTTTTTCTACTTCATTCTTATATTCCTGGAATTTACCAAAGGCTTCGGATTTATGTTTCATTAAGAAGACATAACCGTACCTTGGAAAGTCATCCGTAAAAGTAATGAAGTAAGAATAACCGCTTCGCGCATGTGTAGACATTGGACCACACAAGTCGCTGTGTACGAGTCCCAAGAGCTCGCTCGCTCTTACTCCGTGTCCAGTGAACGGAGTCTTTGTCATCTTTCCTTTGAGACAGGATTGACAAGTGGCATACGATTGATATTCGAACGGATCCAAATATCCTTCTGTATGTAACTTCGTCAACCTTCTCTCATTGATGTGACCCAGTCTACAATGCCATAAAAAAAGTCTGATTTATTTCCAGAGACTTTCTTTTGTGTGTATTCTAGACATTGAAAATCTGTGGTTGGTTTAGTACGTATATACCATTGCTTAATGTACCTGACCCAATCAGAACTTGATTAAGGTGAATGTTTACAACATTACTTACAAACACAAATTCATAACCTTCTTTAGAAATCAAAGATACAGAAATGATATTACATGTTGCGTTGGGTACAAAAAAGCAATTACGTAAAACCAAAACATGTCCATCTGACATTCCCAGGTGATAGTCCCCCACGGCCTTAGCATCCATCCTAGCTCCGTTTGCAACTTTGAGGGTCATGTCACCTGCCTTAAAAAACCTACGGTTTCTCAACGCCTGCAAAGAATTACAGATATAAGATCCTGATCCGGTATCCAATACCCAGGAAGTAGAGTTTATTGATAGACAGTTTTCAATAACATACACACCTGAAGCTGAAGCCGCAACTTGCTTCAGATCCTGTGTTCTGGCTTTCCAAGCCCTACAATCTTTCTTCCAGTGCCCACTCTTATGACAGAAAAAGCACTCTTCCTTCCCTATAAGCTTCCCCGCTATCTTTGTTGCTTTTGCCTTTCCCTTCGTATCCACTTTACTAACACCGCCCCTTGGTTTGGCGGGGGTTTTCTTCTTCTTTCCCTTGGCTTTCGCCTTGGACCTAAAAGAGGAAGATCCTCCTACAAACAAAGTGGATGTTTCCCTACCTTTCTGTAGGGTGCCCTCTGCACTCCTCAGCATGTTGAGGAGCTTTGAAAGTTCAACTTCTTTTTCTTGCAAGTTGAAGTTAAGGATAAACTGGGCGTAAGTGGAAGGACAGGACTGGAGAATCAAGTCCGTATAGAGCTCGTTCTCCAACGTGGTCCCAAAGTCCGCGAGCTCCTCAATGAAGCCAATCATCTTAAGCACGTGTTCCGCTACCGATGATCAGACGGACAACCTTGCCGAAAACAGCTTTTTCGACACTTCGTATCTTGCGATACGAGATTGCTCTCCCTACAGTTCTTTTGTATGAAGAAATATGGATTCGAGGTCCATATTCTCGTGCCTCCTCTGATGTTCGTTGTCCATAGAGGCAAGCACGAGGCACTTGGCCTTCGCGCAATCGATTTCCCAGGTCTTATAGATTTCCCTATCCACGACGCTAGTTTTGGGACCTGGGACAGGGGGAGCTTTGGTGGTAAGGAGATACCCCAACTTGTCATAAGTGATTGCCATTTTGACATTCCTGAGCCATTCATTGTAGTTTGGCCCTGTCAGTATGTTTTTATCTAGTAGTAACTTAAGTCCGGTCATGATGTTTGGTCGCTCCAATTAGGAGAGAGAGAAGAAACACTTTAGCATGATGCTCTTGCAAGTTTAGAGTGGTTTTTAATTTGTCTAAACAGGATGGCTCCCACTGTCTCTTGAATCCCTCCTCAAACCAAAAAGGAAGAATTAGTAAGGATCAATCTCACCGTACAATACTTGCTTAACCGTTCGGCCAGGCTGGTGTCGGTACTTCGAGGGAGGTTTTCCAACGCTTTCGCGAAGTTCCTTAATTAAATAACCACTTTTCCCTGGGGACGTAGCCCCGCTAACACCTTTCTAGACACCTACTTGGTTTATAGCATTGATCGTTAAGTGAGAAATTTCCCGAGGAGTAGCCTATACTCACAGTAGGATCGGGATCCAAATATCATTGTGTGACAAAACTGAAGGAATCCTACCAGAATCATCACACTCCATATGGTATGCAGCGCTAGCAAGTTTCAGTTCTTTTGAATCTCCCGATGTGGATTTTTGCCCCATGCTCTTATGACCTTGACTTTGGCCAAAATATCATAAGTCACATGTCAAGTTCTACCCGTCATTCTCCAGGTTAATTTGAGCCCATCCGCACATACCCTTGACTTTGGCCAAAATGGTAGAACGACTGCCCCAAACCAACACATCTATCTATGCTTCACATGAATACCCAATAGCTACCAATCACTATGCCTTGACTTTGGCCAACATACATAGCTTGAATGCTTATTGACCATTCATGTGAGACGACGGAGGGCTACGAATGGTTTTGGCGAAACCGTGAACGTAGTGAACTTGATATAATCGAAGGAACGAGATAGCTTTTAAAAGGAGTGGCTTAAGCTCCGCGTTTAAAAGTTATTTTGAAAAGAAACTGAGTGGTTTTGAAATTGTTCCAACGACTTTTACTTGGTTTATTTTTCTTTCATTAATTCCAATGCGTCCCATCATTTAATCCTACCATTGCAGAAAACAACCAAAATATGACGTACGCTTATGCCATCCGCATTCGCCACGGGGCCCCGTCATTACCCGTTAGGTTACTTAACTAACGACAGAGCGGGGGCTGGACTAGCGCGGATGCAAAACATAAGCAACGCTTAAATAATATCATACTTAGATATATTGCAATTGTAAGTGCACGGCGGCGCCCCGGCCGTCAATCCGACGGCCAAATGCGGAAGCGGTGATAAACTTTAATTTTGCGAACTTAGCAAACCGGCACCACCGCGCACTAAACACCCGGATCGAACCATTAACTAGTCTAAGCAAACTACAAGACGGGTTAGAGATATACCGAGTGATCCGAGTCCTCCGGTCTTCTCGTCATCGTCCCGATCTCCTGCGGAAACTCCGGTCGTCGCCACCTTGCCGGAAGGGCGCCACATCGCCTGCATCTTTTACGGGCTCCCACCTCAATACCGAGGCAACTCGGACGCGAAGTTGGCTGGCCGACGCGTCCAAGATTTGCTGTAGAATGTGTAGTATAGAGGCTATGTCTCATTTGGGGTTTTGTTGCCATTTGAAGATGATGGAGGAAACTAGATAAGGAAAAATGGTGCTTGCATTTTTCCTAGCATGAAATGAGACCAAGAAAAATCCCACAAGCTCAAAATGAAACTCTCTCTTCTTCTTCTCTCAAGTGTGGCTTCTTTCATCTAGTGAGAAAAATGGTGGATGAATTCAAACAAAAGCAAGAGGGAGGTGAGTGTAGGAGAAGAAGATTGGTGACCATAACCAAACATCATCATAACAAACTCAAATCAACCTCAAATCCTTTCTAATCTCATTAATACAAAACAAGTGATGTAAAGAGAATCAAATGATGGTTGAAAAGAAAAGATGCCATCATAATCAAAACATTTGCAAGAAACCCCTCCACAATATGTTATTTGCAAACTTACAAATAACCCCCTCCATCGGAAAAGTCCGGCCGGGAAAGAACAAAGGAAAACCGGCCGGAACGGAATGCAAACTGGCAACTCCAGAAAACTGGTGCCGTAATAAATTACAGGAAAACCCCGCTACTGCAAATACATGCCCGCATCTGTATTCCGCCCGGATACAAATGCAATGAGACAAAATCTACACTGTACTATACTAGGATCCGGCTTAAGCCAAAGCCGGCTAGTAAAAACTGTCCGATCACGATCCGTGCAATACCGCACGTATCTGATCGAACCCTGCCATATCTCCATACGGCCTCTACAGCATTTCGCCCGAAAGCTTGAGTAACTGTAAGTGTGGTGGACTCTAAAGACTCGTCAATACTATGGCTGTGGATTTAACCACTAGCACGTCAGAGGTATAAGCCAATACGTGACGGGCCACCAGCTATTGACCAAAAGTGACGTCGATGAGCGAACTCATCCTGACACCCTACTGAGCCTGTCAGTGACAATATCCGTACAGTCCGGTCCGTTCGTCTATGAGCATCGCATGGCGGGCCTAGGGGGTTGGTAAAAGTCAGACCCCCAAAAGCGGTACAAGTCGTGTCGGAGTGTATCCCAGAACACCCTGAGATACTACTGGAATACCTACCAGTAAATCTCCTGCCTTGGCCAAGGACTTCGTGTAATGGCTCCCCTAGACACAGCGCGACCTCACCCCCAATACCGGGAGAGACGAACCCCTGAAGATCCGCTCACTTCCTCCATGTGGCTCGGGACTGTACCCAACTAAAACCTGTTTGCACGACTCCTTTGAGCCGTGGTAGGGTAGTAATCAAAGCACAGTGGGAATTCACACGAGACAAATGACGATCCCCAGGTCGATGAACAAACCTGTACACATGTCACCTGGGAACTGCTATCTGATGTCAGGTATAAGACCAACTAGCATGTTCCCGGCGAGTCCTGTCCGGTGTACTCATAACCCAATGAGCACCTGTATACATCTTAGGTGAACCAACTGATACCAGTGGCTTGTGAGACCGGCCACCGCCCCTCATCGGGGTCTCGACTGTATACACTAGTCTACTCTGGAGTATTGATGCCCTATCTCGAAACTCCTACGACTAGGGACGTTTTAAGGATGTGCTTATAGATTACCAGCTCCCACGTATATGATCGCCCTCATACTGCCGGTAGTCAAGCATGAATCCTAGGGGCTCTATCAACGTGCAATAGTGACCTGTCATGTCACCTAAAGCAGTACACGATGATAAAGGTAAACCAGATAGCATACTATCATCTCGAGTAAGACTGTCCTACCGGGATAGGTCCTCCCTCAATCATTGCAATCACGTGCCTGTGATCCAATAATTGACTCTGAGGGCACTATCTCCAACAATCTCCCACTTGCACTCAAGGCTAATTATTGCGATGTCGCATACTCACGGCCCGTGTGATACCGAACACCCAACTCCTCTACTAGTCAGTCTCACAAATCCCGTTTGTGAAACTATTGCGGTCGAGGAATAGCCTCAGTGAGTGGATCCGCCTTGATGTTTCTTTCTATGTCTCTCTATATCTCATGTTCGCGGAGAAAGCCATCTCCCGAAATGAGCAATACTTGTCTTAGAATGTCTGGATGTCTGATGGGACCTAGCTCATGAATGAACTCCAAATCCAAACTTCTTAGACTGTATCGTCAACTGGACATAATCAGTATCCTGCGCCATGCCTCCCTCAGTATTGCCTTGGACCACCTGTCCAAAATACTGCCCCTCGTCAGAAGGAAAACTATAACTCTGACAACCTCCTTGTCGTCCATGTCACCTTGGAAGCCTGGAATGATAACTGTCTCCTAAATGAGGCTGTCGTTATCATATCCCTAGAACATCCACTTATGTTCTAAAACTGCTTCCGACTGTTTCTCCAGGATTGGATCAATGTCAACTTATTGCATCTAGTGCAAGAACAACATCTGGTGTGGTACTTGACATCTCATGATTGACTCAATTGCCTAAGCAAGTGATCTGCTAATCATGCACATCCCTCTCTACTTTAGTCTATAAGACACCTTTAGAGAGGGTGACTCCATCACCTGCAGGTACACTACCGTGCCAGGAGTCGTCCATTCTAAATACTCTTAGAATGCTGTCAAAGTACCCTGATTGGGAAACCACCCAAATCTAGATCTAAAAACCATAGATCTAGTAACCAGTATGTCTGATATAATGTCCAAGTCCCTTGTGGAGAAACCACTGTGTGACGACCAAAGTATAACCGATCGTAGTATAGGAATGTCACTTCCTATTTTGTGTATGTCATCCAAATACCAGGATATCACACCCTACTACCTTCTCAACAGATCCATCCCCTATTCTGATGACGTCAAACCTATGACTGTCACATCAGAAACAGATGATCTATCTCCGCTACATCTGCTTATTCTATAAATAGACATAAGCCTGATGTCCACCAATGCTTCCGCTGCTCCCACTGACTACGACAACCCTCTGGCAGAGTCATATAGACGTGCACTTCTAAAGCTAGTTTAGAACGACGCTATACTCATCCTCCTGCCGGGTCTCGCAGCCTGGAACAGCAGCAATGGCAAGTGTGGGTTAACAAGAACTTCCCTGTCACCGTCCTTGAGGCTACCGGAGTACCTCTCGGGTGCCTGAAGTTACCCACCGTATCTGCGGAGTGGCCTATGGAATGTCAAATCAGATTGAATCTTTAGGTTCCTTATCAAATCTTCAGTAATCGTTTGCGGTTCTGGAATCACTTCCAGTTCTACCATACTCCCACTACTGTTTTTGAAAAAATCCATTTTTAATAAAACTGTGGCGAGTCTAGAACAATATTTCTATTGATCTGCCAGATGGTAGAAAGTCAACCCTCGTCATAGCCTGGGTCAACCCACAAACAACCATTACATAAACGTGCCTTGAGTTGTCCAGTGTCTGGTTTTAATCATAAGCCGGACAACTCCCCGTACCATAACAACGTTAAGATATGAACTGTTCTACATCCAATATAGAACCAGAGGCACTGATTTAATTTAACCAGATTCAAATCATGCAGCTGTCTCCAGTGCATGTCAACTAAATGGAGAGAGGCCGATCAGCGTTACTCAACTTAGGAATGTTTCTAATTATGAGTAACCTGAAAGAGAAGCAATTTCTCTTTATCATTACTATCAACTGAATACCATACACAAGTATCTACATCTTCGATCACTTTGAAGAATCCCGATACTTGCTACACCTGGTTCTCTACTCTATTCAAATACCTATAACTCCTCAAAACATGGACCCTGTGTTTCTACGAAACACATGTCTAAGAACTAGAGAAGTTAAAAGTAAACATAATAGTATGAGGACCAACCCCTCTTTCCTAATGGACACTGGACAACATACAATACTCTGTATAAGTCCGCTGAGTCTAACAACTCTTTCACTGTGTGTCGCAGGTTGAAAACTGTACTTATGGTTAAGAAGAATTACACCGCTGTTTAATGCTCCTTACCTAACCATCCACTGATATAGGTAAATGTCATCGACATAATATCAAAAGGTATATCTCACTCTATGAAAATAGACGTACAGATATATCAATTTGAAATTGGTGCATAACAGCGGATATTCAAAACCAAATGTTTGCCAACCGGCAAACAACCCAGGTGACTTCCTCAGATATCACCAATTACAACGAATCCCGATATAATGAGGATGATCACCTAATTCCCAATAACTTACTCCCACTCACCATCTGTAAAACCATACAGATGTGAGAATCCATCCTGGTAAATACATACCCTGGAGTAAGTGTCTAATCGGGAAATCAGTTTTCTATTAACAGTACACAGTGAACTGAAACATTGAAATGTTTCGATGGGGTATCCTGGTATTCCTTGTAATGCCTCTACCATTATCCAGATTCACAACTACAACCGTATAATTCTTTGCCACCTCTCCAAATCCCTTTATATGTCTTTAGTCATTACCTTCTGCACACCCCTTTAGGCCAATTGGTTTTCTTCCTTCCCTACCGTTCGGCACCAGCCTATGGTTTGGAAGAAGACTATCCAATAAGCATAATGGGTGTACTGTCCTAATCCTAGGAGCACTCGCAGTGCGAGAGAAGGTGAAGATAAAAGACAACCGAATAAACCTTATTCCTATTTCTCCTGGACCAGAATCCATCCCCGAACTGGAACAAGTTCCTTTCGAGTTCGTATATAACCATACGATGGAGTATCCAATAAACTGTGGATCTTCGTAGTGATACGGAGTGTCCTGGAGAAATACAAAGGTGATTTAGGATTGGCGAAGAAATACTTGGTTTGGTCGTGAATATCAGTCGCAATTTACTTTGCCCTCTTACTAATCCCTTGCTTTGTCTTAATCTTAATACCTTCTGCACACCGTTTAGGCTAATTGGTTTTCTTCATTCCCTACCGGTCGGCACCAGCCTATGGTTTGGAAGAAGACTATCCAATTTGCGTAATAGGTGTACTACTCCTAAACCAAGGAGTACTCGCAACCTGAGAGAGGGTGAAAAGAAAAGACAACTGAATAGTCCTATTCGTTTTCTCCAGAACCAGAAACCATCCTCGAAGTCCTTCGAGTTCGTATATAACCATACGATGGTTTTGTCCAATGGAAGTGGACGTTCGCAGTAATACGGGGTGTCCTGGAGAAAAGGGTAAAAGTAGGAGTGGCAATGAGGTCTGCAACTCTGATAATCCAAAAGCCAGTATTAAGAAGGTTCGGTCAACTTGGTTACTGAGTCATAGTCTAGGGTCGGGTCAATGGTCGCTGCCGAAGAGAGAGAGAAAAGAAACACTCAGCGTGCACTCTAACCTAGATTAGAATGGTTATCACTTTTTCTAATCAGGAAACCTCCCACTGTACCTCAAATTCTCTTCCAAACATGAAAGAAGAATTAGTCGGGGTCACCCGAGGAGTAAACCAACTCATCAGTGGGAATCGGGATCCAACTATCATTGCATGATAACGTGACGGAATCCGCTCACGGTGTCACACTCCAGAAGGTATGCGCATATCTGGCAAGTTTCAGTACTTTTGAAACTCCCGATGTGATTTTTACCCCATGCTCTTATGACCTTGACTTTGGCCAACATATCATAAGTCACATGTCAAGTTCTACCCGTCATTCTCCAGGTTAATTTGAACCCACCGGTACATACCCTTGACTTTGGCCAAAATGGCAGTACGACTGTCCCAAACCAACGCATCTATCTATGCTGCATATGAATACCCCAATAGCTACCAATCACTGTGCCTTGACTTTGGCCAACATACACAGCTTGAATACTATTGACTACCCATATGAAACGACGGAGGGCTACGAATGGTTTCTGGCGAAAACCTTTAACGTAATGAACTTGATATCGTTGAAGGAACGGATAGCTTTTTAGAAAATATAGTGACGAAAACCTTTACTAAAGAGGTCACTCCCGGTGAAGGGATCTCGGCTCTTTCCCCATAAAATAGGGTGCAGGATATTCCAAATGAATACCACGATGCAAAGCAAAAGTAATCGGCTATAGTGAAGTTAATGCCCTAACGCAAACTTCTGTCCAAGGGGTCACTCCCGGTGAAGGGATCTCGGCCCTTGCCTCGTCGACTGAGGAGCAGGATATTCCAAATGAATACTACGATGCAAAACAAAAGTGAACGTCCTTGCAATAACAGCTTTTTGAAAAGTGTTCCAACAACATCAAAATAGGTTTGTTTTAACTTGCATTGATCCGAATCAACGCAGTCCCACCAATTGATCAAACCACAAAGAACGAAAATATACCGACGTACGTATATGCCATCCGCATTCGCCACTTGGTCCCGTCATCACCCGTTAGGTTAGCTAACTAACGACAGAGCGGGGACTGGACTAGCGCGGATGAAAAACATATACAACATCTACTAATATATATTCCAATATATTATATTTCGCTCAAGACGTGATAAAAGTGCAACATCACAGAAATGTACAGCATCACAGAACAATACAGATATCTGGGATCCCCGGGTTTCACAGGGCCACTACTGAAACCCGACGTTCCCCTGGTCGTGTGGATAGCCTGTGCAATGAAATCCTAGACCCCTACGGGCACGACAAGTTACCCGCCAAAACCTGAAGCGAGGCAGCCCCCTTCAGCAACGTGAATGGACCACCCAGCACTTCACGGAATCCGGTAACTTGGGCACCCCTTCTGGGTCAACCTGTACCCCCTACGAGTGCGGCGAATAGCCCGCCAATCCTAGAGTGAAGCCCCCTCCGTCTCAATGCCATGAGATGCGGGCCCGTTGCCCTCTAGAACCCGGCTATCCATGCACCCCTCCGCGGGGTAATCCTAGTACATGAAGTAAAATATACATACAACGGGTACATCGACCGCAACCTGGTCATGCCCCAAAAGAATAATACAATCAGGCAGTGACGGCAGTCCACATGTCGGACGCTCGCCCCGCAATAACAAATGTACATAATACAACAGAAACTGTACTAGCATTGCATCCAGGCTATCCCCCACGACCGATCCGCAACATCACAGCATAAACACAGAACATCAACGTGAAAGTCACGTTCGCAAATCCGTCTAACCGGGCTATAGCAGTTAGACCGTATTTACCGATCGAGTGACATTCACGGTCGCAGATATAACAAGCGGGCATACTGTGAAATAATGTGTTTAAAATATCCGATCGATCAAAGATTAACAAGCGGGCCCCCAAGCAATACTGTAGCACTCACAGAAAATCTGGGCCTAATATTAATATTCCAAACCCCCTAAAATAAGCCCAGAAGCCCACTGGAAAAAAATGATACAGTGACGACACCAATGTGCGGTGGAACCGCGGCCCAAGGGGGGGTTTGGCCGCGGTTCCGCGCTTCAGTGGTCGACTGACTGTGTCGAATTTTCCCAGTAGTCTTAGAATTTCCAGTACATTAGTTTTTTACAACCTGAAAAAATTTTGGACTTCAAAAAATTTCGACAGAAAACTGATGTAAGAAAAAACGCGGGTTTTTGGAATTTTGGTCGATCGGAAATGCAAACACATCAAACAAAGCTAGACGAAGTTAATGGCGAGGCTCTGATACCACTGTAAGTGCACGGCGGCGCCCCGGCCGTCAATCCGACGGCCAAATGCGGAAGCGGTGATAAACTTTAATTTTGCGAACTTAGCAAACCGGCACCACCGCGCACTAAACACCCGGATCGAACCATTAACTAGTCTAAGCAAACTACAAGACGGGTTAGAGATATACCGAGTGATCCGAGTCCTCCGGTCTTCTCGTCATCGTCCCGATCTCCTGCGGAAACTCCGGTCGTCGCCTCCTTGCCGGAAGGGCACCACATCGCCTCCATCTTTTACGGGCTCCCACCTCAATACCGAGGCAACTCGGGCACGAAGTTGGCTGGCCGACGCGTCCAAGATTTGCTGTAGAATGTGTAGTATAGAGGCTATGTCTCATTTGGGGTTTTGTTGCCATTTGAAGATGATGGAGGAAACTAGATAAGGAAAAATGGTGCTTGCATTTTTCCTAGCATGAAATGAGACCAAGAAAAATCCCACAAGCTCAAAATGAAACTCTCACTTCTTCTTCTCTCAAGTGTGGCTTCTTTCATCTAGTGAGAAAAATGGTGGAGGAATTCAAACATAAGCAAGAGGGAGGTGAGTGTAGGAGAAGAAGAATGGTGACCATAACCAAACATCATCATAACAAACTCAAATCAACCTCAAATCCTTTCTAATCTCATTAATACAAAACAAGTGATGTAAAGAGAATCAAATGATGGTTGAAAAGAAAAGATGCCATCATAATCAAAACATTTGCAAGAAACCCCTCCACAATATGTTATTTGCAAACGTGCAAATAACCCCATCCATCGGAAAGGTCCGGCCGGGAAAGAACAAAGGAAAACCGGCCGGAACGGAATGCAAACTGGCAACTCCAGAAAACTGGTCCCGTAATAAATTACAGGAAAACCCCGCTACTGCAACTACATGCCCGCATCTGTATTCCGTCCGGATACAAATGCAATGAGACAAAATCTACACTGTACTATACTAGGATCCGGCTTAAGCCAAAGCCGGCTAGTAAAAACTGTCCGATCACGATCCGTGCAATACCGCACGTATCTGATCGAACCCTGCCATATCTCCATACGGCCTCTACAGCGTTTCGCCCGAAAGCTTGAGTAACTGTAAGTGTGGTGGACTCTAAAGACTCGTCAATACTATGGCTGTGGATTTAACCACTAGCACGTCAGAGGTATAAGCCAATACGTGACGGGCCACCAACTATTGACCAAAAGGGACGTCGATGAGCGAACTCATCCAGACACCCTACTGAGCCTGTCAGTGACAATATCCGTACAGTCCGGTCCGTTCGTCTATAAGCATCACATGGCGGGCCTAGGGGGTTGGTAAAAGTCAGACCCCCAAAAGCGGTACAAGTCGTGTCGGAGTGTAGCCCAGAACACCCTGAGATACTACTGGAATACCTACCAGTAAATCTCCTGCCTTGGCCAAGGACTTCGTTTAATGGCTCTCCTAGACACAGCGCGACCTCACCTCCAATACCGGGAGAGACGAACCCCTGAAGATCTGCTCACTGCCTCCATGTGGCTCGGGACTGTACCCAACTAAAATCTGTTTGCACGACTCCTTTGAGCCGTGGTAGGGTAGTAATCAAAGCACAGTGGGAACCCACACGAGACAAATGACGATCCCCAGGTCGATGAACTAACCTGTACACATGTCACCTGGGAACTGCTATCTGACGTCAGGTATAAGACCAACTAGCATGTTCCCGGTGAGTCCTGTCCGGTGTACTCATAACCCAATGAGCACCTGTATACATCTTAGGTGAACCAACTGACACCAGTGGCTTGTGAGACCGGCCACCGCCCCTCGTCGTGGTCTCGACTGTATACACTAGTCTACTCTGGAGTATCGATGCCCTATCTCGAAACTCCTACGACTAGGGACCTTTTAAGGATGTGATTATAGACTACCAGCTCCCACGTATATGATCGCCTTCATACTGCCGGTAGTCAAGCAAGAATCCTAGGGCCTCTATTAACGTGCAATAGTGACCTGTCATGTCACCTAAAGCAGTACACGATGATAAAGGTAAACCAGATAGCATACTATCATCTCGAGTAAGACTGTCCTACCGGGATAGGTCCTCCCTCAATCATTGCAATCACGTGCCTGTGATCCAATAATTGACTCTGAGGGCACTATCTCCAACAGCAATGATAGCCATTTCAGATCACAGATGAACACATTGGATATACTAGAAATCCACAATTCGTACGAGCCTGTAACGAAAAGCGGATTACACGGTCGCGATGAATAGCCAAAACCCCCACCCTAGACCCCTCTGGGTGCGGCAAACTACCCGCCAAATATCCGAAGCGGAGCAACCTCCCTCAACGACGTGAGTAGGCCACTCGGCACTTCGAGATACCCGGTAGTTTGTGCACCCCACCTTGGGTCTATCCTAGGAGCAAAAATAGTAAAAAGAAATTATACAATGACGGCTACAACCCCGACCCGGTTGTGCGGCCAAAAATAATATTACATCAATTTACATATTACATGAATTGAAAGATAAAAGAAAACTCTCATCTCACAACCCCCCGGCTATTCATCCGCGACAATCTAATGAATTCATATACACATACCATCAACATTACAGATCACAGATATGTATAACCCCCACTAATCGACGTATAGCGATTAGCGGACGTTCAATACATATATCACATTACAGATATATACCCGTCAGCTAAAGTCTTTTAGAAGTTCGATCAAAATACGGATTCTTAGACCCCATAAACAAATTTTCCTTTCTGGAAAATCTGGGCAGAAAAAACATATTGTAAAAATCATAAAAGAACCCCAGAAACACACTGCAGCAAAATTGTGCCACGGCCGAGTCAACTCGGTCGCGTTTCCGCGGAGGGAGCATGCTCCCGCCGCGTTTCCGTGGCGACTTGACAGGTTCATTGGACCAATTTTCTTGGGTGTTTTAACATAAGCCTGAGCCGATTTTTAGTGTAAGATTTATTAATTTTTGAACAGAGGAAAAAATCGGCAGAAACTATGCTTTTACGGGTTCGTTTCGCGACTTTTTCTCTGATCGAACTTCTACTTACTTTGCTAACATGTTAGACAGTGTTTAACTAGGCTCTGATACCACTGTAAGTCCATGTTACCTCTCCTGGCACTTACGGGCTTTCGGAAATGATGAAAAACGATTTTTCAAGAGGTGGTAACATGGACTCAAAATACGGATCTTTGTTAAACAACTACCTAACAACCTAGCATGAGTTTTACCTACTCGGTTAGGGGCTATACCCTTCTTGAACTCTTTCGTCTTCAACTCTTTCCGGTGTACGGATCGACTTCACCTCGTCGTCTCCTTGCGCCGAAGATGGATCCACCTGAAAGTTTCTACCTTTGGCTTCTTCTTCGAACTTGAAGAAAATAGAACACTTGGTTTGCCAAACCTTGTGAACTAGGATGAGTAGAGAAGTGATTTGGGTTTTCTTTTATCTCTAAGGCAATGTTTCTCAACACATGAGAGGGCGTTGCTTTGAGCTAGAGAGAGAGCAAGAGGAAGAGCAAGAGGGAGAGCTCAAGCAAGAGAGAGAAATGGAATGAGAGAATGAGTAACACTTTTTCCATTCAAGCTCGCATAATCCAAAACCATCATAACAAAAAAATAGTAATCAAGTATTGTCTGATGGTTCAAGTCAAAATGGCTATATCAATTCATGCACTCGTTTTGCAAAAACAACCAAGCAAGCAAAAGTCTTTGCCATGAAATGATAGCCATTGTCATGATGATGGTCAACTAGTCCAACCTAATCAACCGGTCAACAAAGTCAACAAGTCAACCCCTCAACAACCATGTCACTATAATACTTAATTAATATTATTGTTAATTATATTTCTTATTCTCATTAGGGTTTAGTAAAAAGTCAATAGTCAACAGTCAACAGTCAACAACCCCAATGAGAATCCTCTGCCTCTATCTCTCTGTCAACTGTGCATACACACCCGCATCCGCGTTCCGAGGAACACGAATACAAATGAGATAAAACCAATCCCAAAATGTACACTAGGATCTGGCTTAAACCAAAGCCCGCTAGTGTTAACTGTCCAGACACCAAACGTGCACAAGTGCACGGATGTTACCGAACCCTGTCGCAAAACCATGCGACCTCTACTCTTTTGCCTAAAGGCGAATAGCTTTCTGTGTGGGACTCTAAAGACTCGACACTACGCTGGCAGTGGGTTTAACCACAAACCGCAAGCGGCACTAGCTATGCGTAACGGTCCCCAGATAGATGCCGACAAGAAGACGGACGAGGTGAAACCCATCTGAACTCCTACTGACCCTGAATGTGACAATCTCTGTACAGTCCGGTCTGTTCGTCTGATACATCGCATGGCAGGCCTAGGGGGCGGTAAACGTCAGTCTCCTAATAGCGGTACAAGTCGTGTCGGAGTGTAGCCCAGAACACCCTGAGATAGCACTGGAAACCTACCAGTATATCTCGCTTGCCCTGGCCAGGGACTACTGGTGTAATGGCTCTCCTAGACACAGCGCGAGGTCAACCCCCAATACCGGGAGAGACGAATCCTGTCTAACCGTCACTGCCTCCAAGTGCTTCGGGACTGCACCCAACTACTACCTGTTTGCACGACTCCTTTGAGCCGTGGTAGGGTAGTAATCTAAGTACAGTGGGAACACACTCGAGGCGAAAGTGACAGTGTCAAGTCAGCGGACTAAGCTGTACTCATGTCACCTGGGAACTGATAACTGACGATAGGTATAGTACCAACCAACAGTTCCTGACGAGTCCTGTCCAGTGTACTCGTAACCCAACGAGCACCCGCATACTATCTCAAGTACGACGTACTGATGGCTGTGGGACAAACCGTCTCCCACACTGGGATGAGAAGCGCATACGCAAGTCTACTCCGGAGTATCGATGCCCTGTCTCGATAGTCCTGCGACTAAGGACCTGCATAAGGATGTGCTTATAGATTACCCAGCCCCCACTAATGTGACTGCCATCACAACGCTGGTAATCAAGCCAAGATCCTAAGGTCTCCACTAATGTGTATAGGTGATATACTAAAATAAACACATGTACACATTGAAGTAGAAACAAACCAAGTAGCATACTACTATATTGAGCAAGATTGTCTATACAAGGTGAATATCCCAAGTTTCCATTAAGTAATATACAAACTAGTATGATACAGTAATGGCCTCTAGGGCATATACACTAACAAAGACTCCGTATGAAATATGGAGTGGTAAGAGTTTGTATCTTAAACGTATTAGGATTTGGGGTTGCCCAGCTTATGTCAAAAAGCAGAACCCAGACAAACTTGAGGCACGGACAGTTTTATGTAATTTTGTGGGATACCCAAAAGATTCAAGTGGGTATCTATTCTACCATGCAGAGGAACAAAAGATAATTGTTTACAGGAATGCCACATTTTTGGAAAAAGAATTTCTTGTTAAAAATATTAGTGGCAGCACGGTAGAACTAGATGAAATTCCAGAAACACAAACTTTAACTAAAGATTTGGAGGAACCGCTATATTCAGTTACACCCAACGAACCTCAGCCACACCGCAGATCTGGTAGGATATCTCATCCGCCCGAGAGATACTACGGTTTTCTCATAGACGGGGATCGAGAGGATTGCATCTTGAAAGAAGATGACCCTACCAGTTTCAGGAAGGCCATTATCAGTAGGGACTCTGATAAGTGGCTGGATGCAATGCAATCAGAAATGGAGTCCATGTACACCAATAAAGTGTAGACCTTGGATATTGCTCCACCTGGGGTAAAACCCGTTGGATGCAAATGGATCTACAAAAGGAAACTTGGTGTAGATGGGCAGGTGGAAACCTATAAGGCTAGACTCGTTGCAAAAGGTTTTCGTCAAAGGCCTGGTTTGGAATATGACGAAACTTTTTCTCCAGTGGCTATGCTCAAATCCATTCAGATCCTACTTGCCATTGCTGCCTTCCATGACTATGAAATCTGGCAAATGGACGTTAAAACGGTTTTTCTAAACGGCTGTTTAGAAGAGTGCGTTTACATGGATCAGCCAGAAGGTTTCATGGACAGTGGGAGCAGCGGGAAGGTGTGCAAGTTACTCAAATCCATTTATGGATTGAAGCAGGCATCGCTGAGCTGGAACATCTGTTTTGATGAGGCAATCAAGGAATTTGATTTCATCAAGAACGAAGATGAACCTTGTGTCTATAAGAAGATTGTAGGACGAACTGTCGTATTCCTAGTCTTGAACATGGACGACATTCTTTTGATAGGAAATGACATTCCTATGCTACAATCGGTCAAGCTATTCTTGTCACAACGGTTCTCTATGAAGGACCTGGGTGATGCCTCGTACATTCCGGGGATCAAGGTCTATAGAGATAGATCCAAGATACTACTGGGACTTTCGCAGTCCAGGTACATAGAGACCGTACTAAAGAGATTTAGTATGGAGGATTCTAAGCATGGTAACATACCCGCATTGCACGGAATTACCCTCTCCAAGAAGATGTCTCCTAAGACTGACGAGGAGAGGGTTCGCATGAACACTATACCCTACGCTTCGGTGGTAGGATCTATAATGTATGCGATGCTATGTACAAGACTAGATGTAGCTTACGCGCTGAGCGTGGTGAGCCGGTATCAGTCAGACCCAGGTGAGGACCACTGGACGGCAGTGAAGAACATTCTCAAGTACCTGAGAAGGACTAAGGAGATGTTCCTGGTTTACGGTAATGGAGACCTCAGGGTCAAGTCATTTACCGATTCAAGCTTCCAGAGTGACAAAGATGACAGCAAGTCTGTCTCGGGTTTTGTGTTTACCCTCAACGGAGGGGCGGTATGTTGGAGGATTTCCAAAAAGGATACCGTCGCAGACTCGACGATGGAGGCTGAATACATTGCTGCAAGCGATGCCGCAAAAGAGGCGTTCTGGATGAAGAAGTTCATTAGTGAACTTCAGGTAGTTCCGTCCATTGTTGACCCATTACCTTTGTATTGCGATAATAATGGGGCTATAGCTTTAGCGAAGGAACCAAGGTCCCATCAGAAATCCAGACACATCTTAAGGCGGTATCACCTGATCAGGGAGATCATTGATCGCCAGGAGATCGAGGTACGGAGAGTGGACACAAAAGACAACACAGCGGATCCATTCACGAAGGCCCTCCCTCAAACACAGTTCGAGCGACTTTTTGAGCTATTGGGTATGCGGTACGCCGGCAGCTGGCCTTAGTGCAGACGTTGGGTATGCGGTACACCAATTACTGGCCTTTAGTGCAAGTGGGTGATTGTTAGATATGTATGCCCCAGAGGCCATTATTGTATAGTACTGGTTTGTATAATACATTTTGGAGGCTTGGGATATATATATGGTTTTACGACAGTCTTGCTCGATATAGTAGTATGCTACTTGGTTTGTTTCCATCTTAATATGTGTATATGTTTCTTTTAACATATCGCTAAAAACATTTTGGTAGAGTCCTTAGGATCTTTGCTTGACTACCGGCGTTGTGATGGAGATCACACTAGTGGGGGCTGGGTAGTCTATAAGCACATCCTTATTTTGGTCCCTATTCATAGTATTATCGAGACAGGGCATCGATACTCCAGAGTAGATTAGTCCATACGCTTCTCTTCCCAGCAGGGGAGATGGTATGTCCCACAGCCATCAGTGCGTCGTACTGGAGATAGTATGCAGGTGCTCGTTAGGTTACGAGTACACTGGACAGGACTCGTCGGGAACTGTTGGTTGGTATTATACCTATCGTCAGTTAACAGTTCCCAGGTGACATGAGTACAGCTTAGTCCGTTGACTTGACACTGTCACTCCGCCTCGAGTGTGTTCCCACTGTTCTTAGATTACTACCCTACCACGGCTCTACTGAGTCGTGCAAACAGGTAGTAGTTGGGTGCAGTCCCAAAGCACTTGGAGGCTGTGACGGTTAGACAGGATTCGTCTCTCCCGGTATTGGGGGTTGATATCGCGCTGTGTATAGGAGAGCCATTACACAAAGTCCCTAGCCAGGACAAGCGAGATAGACTGGTAGGTTTCCAGTGTTATCTTAGGTGTTCTTGGCTACACTCCGGAAGGAATTGTACCGCTAGTAGGGGACTGACATTTACCGCCCCCCTAGGCCCGCCATGCGATGTTCTTAGACGAACAGACCAGACTGTACGGAGATTGTCACATACAGGCTCAGTAGGAGTTCTGATGGGTTCACCTCATCAGTCTTCATCGGAATCTACCTGGGGACCGTTACGTACAGCTAGTGCTACTTGCGGGATGTGGTTAACCCCACTGCCAGTGTAGTGTCGAGTCTTTAGAGTCCCACACAGAGGGTTACTCGCTTTTGGGCAAAACTGAGTAGAGGTCGCATGTTTTTGCGACAGGGTTCGTTCACACTCGCGCACTTGTGCACGTTTGGTGACCGGGCAGTTATTACTAGTGGGCTTTGGATTAAGCCAGATACTGGTATTGGTTTTGGGATTGGTTTTGTCTCATTGTATTCGTGTTCCTCGGAACGCGGATGCGGGTGTGTATGCACAGTTGATAGAGGCAGAGAATTCTCATTAGGGTTGTTGACCGTTTGACTTTGGTTGACTTGTTGACCGTTGAGTTTTTTCCAAACCCTAATGAGAATGATAAATATGATTAATAATGATAATCAAGGCTTGTTGTGTGATGGTTAGGTTGACCATTTGACCATGGTGGACATTTTGACCATTGTCGACATTTTGACCATAATCATTTCATTTCAAAGATGCTTCTTGATCTTTGCAAATTGAATTTATTATGAAATGATAATGGTCATTCCATACTCACCATCACATTTTCCTTTTTGATTATTATTGTTAATCTATTATTATCATATGAGCATGATTGCAAAAGAGAGCTCTCATTCTATCATATCTTTTCTCTCTTTTTGCAAAAGCCCTTTTTCTTCCTCTCTCAAAGCTTAAATGTTCCATGTGTTGGAAATCATAAGTTTTTGAGACAAAGCCACCATAACACATCTCTACTCATTCTAGGGTACTAGGTTTAGCAAACCAAATACTTTAATTACCTCTAGGTTGAGGTAGGAGCTCAAGTTCGAGGCCCTCGGGTGGATCTATCTTCGACAAAGAGGAGAGGACGAGGAGGAGCCGTACAAACTACTACAAGGAGCAAGTATGGAGGAGAACAACAAGAAGAGAAGGAGTTCAAGAGAACAACAAGAAGAGAAGGAGTTCAAGACTAGGTATAACCATTCTACATAGTAGTTAGAACTTGTAGATTTTATGTTAGTTTTGTTTAGCAACGATCCTTCTTGAAACGGTCCATGTTACCTAGCTAGGGAAAATTTTTCGTTTTACCTATTCCGCCTCCCCGAAAGAACCGGGGTGGGTAACGTGGACCTAACACATCTCTCATCGGAGCATCGGAGCGAACGACAAATCCTGGCCATCCGGTAAATAAATGACTGCGGATCCTCAGTAGTATGTATGCCAGTGAACACCGGAGGCCTCAGCCTCATAAACTCTGTCAGTGACACGGTAATAACCTCCGGAGCTGTAACTGCGACTGCCAGAACTGTAGGTACTATCATGGTCCTTGCAACGGGTGGAACAACTGCCTGCCCCTACGCTCGAATGGCCTCTACTAAAGTCCCCATCATCTGGCGCTGGTCCTGCATACCAGCCCCAATCATAGCAATGTGCTCCGGTACAACAGGCGTACCGCCCTGGTCAGTCCTCGCCTCAGATGAGTCAACTCTGACCTCAGCCCTCACGGCCACTCTCTGTGCCCTCGTTGTATTCGACGGCATATAGGATGGAAATTGAAACAAGATTCGATAAGAAAACAGGAATCGAATCACAAGGATGTATATCATCACGGAAGAAATTTCAATCAATAAGTCCTAAGGTCACTTAGGCGGAGTACCGTGTCGTAAGTATCTCGCATAACATACACACGCTACGTCACTCTGCTTAAGCTACCTACTCCATCATACCAAGGTCATCCTACACTCCGAAAGGTAAAACCTAGCGCTCTGATAACAACTTTGTCACGACCCAAAATTTGTCCCTTAACCGGCACTTAAACTACGTAACGTCTACAGGCGTACGTAACTTAAGCCGAAACCCAGAAATCTAAATCGCCCAAAACTGGATAAACGGAGAAAAACATAATTTAAAAAATTCAGGAAATCTTAAGTAAAATCTTTAACTTTAGTTTTCTTTCTTAAAAATTTCGGCAGCACCTCCTTTGTAAAAACTAGCCCCGAAAACGGGTACAACATAGATATTAAATAAAGAATCCTAAACGAGAGCAAATCACACCCAATGGTGGAGACAACCACCAAAAATATATATACGACGTCGAAGCGAAGAAATATAAAAGTAAACTGCATAAAGAAGTAAACTTTTCAACAAAACCGGCTTCCACGAGCACGGCATCCAAAGTCCATCAAAATAATAATAAAACACCGAATCCTCACAACTCGTCTGTAAGTCATATACAAGAAGTGGTAGATGGAGAATACTAGATCCAACAAAAGATATACAATATACAAACAGATAACCGCAAACCCACCTAAAAGCAAAAGCCTCACAGCCAAACGTAGCGGTATCCGCAAAAGTAGAGATGATAAGACGCCCTGCCGCGACTACTCAGAGGGTAAGTCCTGCAAAGCACTGTGTCACAACGGGGGTGAGTTGCCAACTCCTGAATAGTAAATAACATCATACTGAAATCGCAAGTATGCACTAACAGCAATGATCAATAGCATGTAAGCTGGTAGCATGAGTATGACAATATGAATATGTCACTATCATGATCAAGGTACACCACCAGGTACTATATCTACATGAATAAGTGCATATTAACTGAGTACTGAGTGCGGAAAAATAAATAATCTCATGCACAAATCATAAGCATGGAAAAGCCCGGTGCAAATCAACAACACCCAAATCCCAAAAATACTCAGATCGGCCCTCAAATCCTGTAAGTCTCATGGAACCTGAGTGTCAAACATTGACACTCTAAAAAATCATGAAAACCAGTGCCTAATATCAACATGTAAATACCCGTATCCATACGTTCCTCGAAACCCAAGTATCCCACTTTGACACTTGTGTTCCATGTATCGGTCTTTCTGATATCCATACGTTCCTCGAAACCCAATTATCCCACCTCGACACTTGTGTTCCACGTATCGGTCTATAAAATCCATATATCTCTCGGAATATAAGTGCCGAACATCGACACTTGAAATTCCTATATCGCATGAAAACATATCTCAAATGCGTAAATCCATGTAAAATAGCATATGCAACATAAAACATCAATATGAGCATATCACGGGAAAAGTCCGCTATTTAAATGCGTCAAGTCATTAAATATATTTCGCGGTTCCCAAATATCCAAATTACATATATATACAGCGTCCCATTCCACCGATATATATGTTATAAAAAGCTGAACATGTAACAATAGCAAAGTGTATGTGCGAGCATGTAGGTATAGTATGGCATATATATAGGTATGTTATATGTCATATGCGCTATCGCACAAGAATAACTACCTCTATGTCGCTAACCGCTAGCAAGGTATATCAATGAATATTTGTGTTGTACGTATCATGGCAATTACCGACAGTGTGTGTGTAGCATATCATTGGTGCTCGTGCAACATTGACTGCCAATAATAGTGCAGTGTACAAAGAATACAGGTTCAGGCACAACAAGTAGCTATATGCAATGAAATGCATGCATCATCTCTATATGAGTATATACAAATGCGGCTAATATCATATCATATATGGCCCTGACACTTAACGCCATACAGGCGATTTCCCCGTAGATGTTAAATCTACTCACCGATGGTCTCAAGCTATGAAAATCTGACCACCTGCTTACCCTTGTTCGCAGCGTCCGAATTCCCCGCTTGCGACGCTATAATTTCACAAACACATAAACAGAGCAAAATCTCATAAATCAACCAATATGACGTAAAACTACACTTTAAACAATGCACCAACACTAAACTAACTCACAAGTTTCCGTCTAGTGGCTAACATGCGTTGCGACACTACTAAACCAATCTACGTGCAGCAGCTGCACAAGATCACGATTCGTGTCGGATAACGTAACACGCGGACACAAAACACAAGATTATAGGAAAACAGTCCAAGATTTTGCATACTGTAAATACTAAAAATTTAAGAAAACCAAGAAAATTAGAAGTTTTCTTAAACGTACTAGTAATAAGTAGTTATGAGCCATTGTCCCAAGGGTTAGTAAGATGAAGGAAGTCACTAATCTAAGGATAAAAATAAGTCTAAAAAATAGTTCATATTCTAGAATCCTAACATTTTGAACGTTGATACCCTACTATATGCACTTACACACGTCTTAAAACTCGGGATAGTAGAGGATACCTTGACATGCTCTTGTCTAAAAGCCAAAGTATGAAGGAAAAAAAATGAATAAAAATATAAAATGGTGTTAAGAAAAAAATGAACACTGCTTTTGTTATCACCAAGGCGGCAATAAAAAAATATAGCGAGGGTGCTTCATCACCTAGTGCCTTAGACCAACTGGTCTAGGAGTCACTGCTAAGCCTTAGGTGGTGCAAGACGAGGAAAATACTAAAACACCTAATAAGCAAGCACGTGAGTAATCGGTCGGTTAGTACCTCAAGATGTATTAACGGTCGCATGAAAATGTAAGTCCACGGTAGCGCCCCGGCCGTCTAACAGACGCCAAATGCGGAACAAAAACTTTTAACGAAACTGGCGCTATCGTGTACAGTAATCCGGATCTTCCATTAAATCTAAACTAACAAATTGCAAAGGGGGTAGAAACGTTATACCGAATGATCCGAGTCCTTCGGTCTTCAACCATCATCCCACGCTTTGTTGCGGCTGCTCCGATCTCCTGAATCTCCAATCTTGTCGTCCAGGTGGCACCACGTCGACGGATCTTTAAACGGGCTTCCGCCTCTGAACCGAGGCAACTCGATCGTCAAGTTTGCTAAAAGAGACGACCAAAATGAAGTAGAGAATGAGTAGAACACTTTGTCTCGTTACGTACAAGGCTATGGACGAACGGTTAATGAAGTTGCCTTTTGGATCGATACGAAATGAGAAATGAAGTATATCAATTTCCATGAACCAAAATCCTTAATCTTTTCAAACAACAACCATGATCCATGAGAGGGGGGAGGCCGGCCACTTATAGAGGGGAGGGGGTGAGTGTAAGAGCAAGGTGGGTGAGAATAAGAAAAATATCAAGTGTGAACACATAGTGTGAACACAAAGTGTGAACACAATAAATGCACCATTAATGAACAAGTGAGTCACAAGCCTAATCACCCTCTCTAGAACCTTCTAGAACACTGACTCCCCTCATCAAGAAAAGATAGATCCGTATATAACCGAATGTCAAAATACGGCTGATAGAAAACTGGAAACTGGCAACTTCCAAAAGTGAACCTGAAAGGAATTTCAGGATAACCCCGTATCAGTATAAACATACCCGCATTTGTATTACGACCGAATACAAATGCAACTGAGACAAAGATATTATATCTACATAGTATAATACTGGGTTCCGGTTTAAACCAAAGCCTACCAGTATTATCTGCCCGAAAAACGACACGTGCGAAAACGCACGTGCTTTTTCCGAACCTTGCCGTATCACCATACGGCCTCTACAACATTTCGCCCGAACTTGGGAAAGTGTCTGTGGGGGACTCTAATGACTCATCAACACACTGGCACTGGGTATAACCCCTAGCACGTCAGAGGTACAAGCTGCACGTAACGTTTTTCCTATGTATTGATTGGAAGGGAAGCTGACGAGCGAACTCATCTATAAACCCTACTGAACCTGACGGTGACAATGTATATACAGTCCGGTTCATTCGTCTAAAGAGTATCGCATATCGAGTCTAGGGGGCTGGATAAAGTCAGACTCCTAATAACGCGATAAATCGTGTCGGCATGAAGCCTATCACCACCTGATAAACTACTGATCCAAATCAGTAATTCTCCACTATCTCGGCCGAGGGTTTCTAGTGATGGCCACCCGTGCACTGTGCGACATCAACCCCCAATACCGGGAGAGACGAATCCCCGAGATCCGCTCACTTGCCTCCACTATGGCTCGGGACTGTACCCAACTAAAACCTGTTTGCACAACTCCTTTGAGCGTGGTAGGGTAGTAATCTAAGCACAGTGGGAACTCACATGAGACAAACGACGATATCAGGTCGATGAACTAACCTGTATACATGTCACCAGGGAATTGCTATCTGACGATATGTATAATACCAACTAGCAGATTCCCGGCGAGTCCTGTCCGGTATACTCATAACTCAATGAGCACCAGTATACATCTTAGGTGATCAAACTGACACCAATGGCTTGTGAGACCGGCCATCGCCCCTCGTCGGGGTCTCGACTGTATACACTAGTCTACTTTGGAGTATCGATGCCCTGTCTCGAAAACTCCCACGACTAGGGACACTTTAAGGATGTGCTTATAGACCCCAGCTCCCACGTATATGATCACCATCATACTGCTGGCTGTCAAGAAGAATCCTATGGGCTCTATCAATCATGCAATAGTATGTATACGATGATAAAGACAAACCAGATAGCATACTATCATCTTGAGCAATACTGTCATATCGGTATAGGTCCTGCCTCAATCATTGCAATCACGTAACTTCGGTCCAATAATTGACTTTGAGGGCACTATCTCCAACAATCTTCCACTTGCACTCAAGGCTAATTATTGCGATGTCGCATACTCACAGCCCGTGTGATACCGAACATCCAATTCCTCTACTAATCAGTTTTACAAAGCTAGTTTGTAAAACTCTTTTGTTCGAGAAATAGCCTTAGTGAGTGGATACGCCCTGATGTTTCTTTCTATGTCTCTCTAAATCTCAAATTCGCGGAGAAAGCCATCTCCCGAATCGAGAAATACCAGTCTTAGAATATGTCTGGATATCTGATGGGACCTAGTTCGTAAATGAACTCCAAATCCAAACTTCTTAGACTGTATCGATAACTGAACCCAATTAGTATCCAGCACCATGCCTCCCACAGTATCCTCTTGGACCACCTGTTCATAATACTGTCCCTCGTCAGACGGAAAAACTATAACTCTGACAATCACTCTGTCATCCATGTCACCTTGGAAGCCTGGAATGATAACCGTCTTCCGAAGGAGGCTGCCGTCATCAAATCCGTAGAACATGCACTTATGTTATATAACTGCTTCCTTTTGTTTCTTCAGGATTGGATTAATATAAACTTATCGCACCTAGTGCAAAAACAACATCTGGTGTGGTACTTGACATCTCATGATTGACTCAATTGCCTAAGCTGGTGATCTGCCAATCATGCACATCCCTCTCTCCTTTAGTCTGTAAGACACCTTTAGAGAGGGTGACTCCATCATCTGCAGGTACACCACCATGCCAGGAGTCATCTATTCTAAAATACTATTAGAATACTGTCAAAAGTACCCACATTGGGAAACTACCCAAATCTAGATCTAAAACCATAGATCTAGTAACCAGAATGTCTAATATTATATCCATATCCTTTTTGAAGAAACAACTGTGTAACAACTACAGTACAACCGATCGTAGTATAGGAATTTTACTTCCTACTTTGTGTATGTCATCCAAATACCAGGACATCACACCCTACTACCTTCTTAACAGATCCATCCCCTATTCTGATGAAGTCAAAAGTCATGACTTTCACATAAAAATTAGATAATCTATCTCCGCTATAACTGCTCGAGTCTATAAATAGACATAAGCTACTTGCCCACTATGCTTCCGCTGCTCCTACTGACCACAACAACCCTCTGGCAGAATAATATCTACGTACACTTCTAAAGCATGTTTAGAACGACGTTATACTTATCCTCTTGCCGGGTCTCACAGTCTGGAACAACAGTAGTGTCAAGTCTGGGTAAACAAGAACCTCCCTGTCACCGTCCTTGAGGCTACCGGAGTACCTCTCGGGTGTCTGAGGTTACCCACCATATCTGCGGAGTGGCTAATGGAATGTCAAACTTGATTGAATATATAGGTCCTATTAAATTCTCCGTAATCGTTTGTGGTTCTGGAATCACTTCCAGTTCTACCATACTCCCACTACTGTTTTCTGAAAAAAAATCCATTTTACTAAAACTGTGGCGAGTCAAGAACAATATCACTATTGATCTTCCAGATGGTAGAAATGTCAACCCTCGTCAAAAGTCAGGGTCAACCCACAAACAGCCATTACAGAAACGTGCCTAGAGTTATCCAGTGTCTGGTTTTAAGCATAAGCTGGACAACTCCCCTTACCTTAACATCGTTAAGATATGAACCATTCTATATCTAATATAGAAATGGAGGCACTAATTTAATTGGAACCAGATTCAAATCATGCAGCTGTCTCCAGTACATTACAACTTAATGGATAGAGGCTGCTCAGCATTACTCAACTTAGGAATCCATCCAATTATGAGTAACCTGAAAGAGAAACAAGTTTCTCAAAACCATTACTATCAACTGAATACCAATCACAAGGATCTACATCCTCAATCTCTTTGAAGAATCCCGATACTTGTGACACCTGGTTCTCTACTTTATTCTTATACCCACAACTTCTCAAAACTTAGACTTTGTATTTCTACGAAACACTTGTCTAAAAACTAGAGAAGTCACAAGTAAACAGAACACAGTACGAGGACCTACCCCTTTGTCCTGACAGACACTGGACAACATACAATACTCTGTATAAGTCTGTTGAGTTTGAATAACACAAAACCTGTGCATCGTAGGTTGAAAGCTGTACCCAGGCGATTTCTTCAAATATCACCAATTACAACGAATTCTGATATAATGAGGATGATCACCTAATTCCCAATAACTTCCTCCCACTCATCATCTGTAAAACTATACAGATATGAGAATGAAACCTGGTAAATACATACCTTGGAGTAAGTATCTAATCGGGAAATTAGTTTATAATTAACAATACACAGTGAAACTGAAACATGAAAAATGTTTCGTAGGGGTATTCTGGTATTCTTAGTAATGCCTCTTCCATAATCCAATTCATGACTGTAACCGTATATTTCTTTGCCATCTCTCCAAATCCCTTTATTTGTCTTTAGTCGTTACCTTCTGTACACCATCGTTAGGCTAAATGGTTTTCTTCCTTCCCTATCATTTGGCACCGGCCTATGGTTTAGAAGAAGACTATCCAGTAAGCATAATAGGTGTACCCTCCTAATCCTAGGAGTACTCGCAACTTGAGAGAAGGTGATGATAAAAGACAATCTGAATAATACCTTATTCTATTTCTCCCGAACTGGGGAAAAAGCAAAGGTGAAATAGGAGTGGCGATAAAGTGTGTGGTTTGGTCGTGAATGATAACAGTCGCAATTTACTTTGCCCTCTTTCTAATCCCTTTTATTTTGTCTTTACATATTACCTTCTGTACACCCTACTTAGGCTAATTGGTTTTCTTCATTCCCTACCTTTCGGCACCAGCCTATGGTTTGGAATAAGACTATCCAATAAGCGTAATAGGTGTACTCTCCTAAACGAAGGAGCTCTCGCAACCTGAGATAAGGTGATAATAAAGGACAACTGAATAAACCAATTCTATTTCTCCTGAACCTGGATCCATCATCGAAGAAGTCCCTTCGAGTTCGTATATAACCATACGATGGATCTATCCAATGGAAGTGGATATCCGTAGTAATACGGGGTGTTCTGAGAAATGTAAAGGGTAAAAGAAGGAGCGGCAATGACTTATGCAACTAAGATAATCCAAAAGTCAGTATTTTAAGAAGGTTCGGTCAACTTTGGTCACTGAGACATAGTCTAGGGTCGGTCAAAGGTTGCTGCCAAAGAGAGAGAGAAAAGAAACACTCTGCGTGCACTCTAACCTAGATCAGAATGATTATCAATTTATCTAATCAGGAAACCTCCCACTGTTATCTCAAATTCTCCTCCAAACCAGAAAGAAGAATTAGTCGGGATCACCCGAAGAGTAAACCAACTCATCAGTGAGAATCGGGATCTAACTATCATCGCATGATAACTTTATTGAAGCCACTCAAGTTATCACACTCCAGAAGGTATGTGCATGCCTGGCAAGTTTGCTTTATGTTTGAAACTCCCGATGTGATTTTTGCCTCATGCTCTTATGACCATGACTTTAGTCAACAAATCATAAGTCACGTGTCAAGTTCTACCCGTCATTGTCCAGGTTGATTTGAACCCACCCGTACATACCCTTGACTTTAGTCAACAAGGTAATATGACTTTCCCAAACCAACACATCTATCTATGCAACATACGAATACCCAGCAACTACCAAACACTATGCCTTGACTTTAGTCAGCAAACATAGCTTGAATACTACTGACCACCCATAAGAAATGACGGAGGGCTAGGGCTGGTTTTTGGCGAAAAACCTTTAACGTAATGAACTTGATATCGCTGAAGGAACCTGATAGCTTTTTATAAAATATAGTGACGAAAACGTTTTGCTAAAGAGGTCACTCCCGGTGAAGAGATCTCGGCTCTTTCCTCGTGGAATGAGGTGAAGGATATTCCATATGAATACCGTGATGCAAAGCAACTTGTAATCGACTATATTAAAGTTACTACCCTGACGTAAACTTCTGCCCAAGGGGTTTTTCCCGGTGAAGGGATATCAGCCCTTGCCGCGTCGAATGAGGTGCTGGATATTCCAACTGAATATCACTATGCAAAACAAAAGGAAACATCTTTGTAATAACACCTTTTAAAATTTGTTCCAACAACATCAAATATAGGTTTGCTTTATCTTTGCATTGATAAGAATCAATGCAGTCCCATCAATCAATCACACCAGAAAAGAACGAAAATATAATGTACGTATATGCCATCCGCATTCGCCACTGGGTCCCGTCATCACCCGTTAGGTTACTTAACTAAAGACAGAGCGGGGGCTGGACTAGCGTGGGTGTAAAACATATACAACATCTAATAGTATATATACCAATATACAATAATCGCTCCAGGCGTGATAATATGCAACATTACAGAAAAGTAATAAGCATCACAGAACAATACAGATAATCTGGGATCCCCGGGCTTCACAGAGCCGCTACTGAAACCTGACGTTCCCCTGGTCGTGTGGATAGCCTATGCAATGAAACCTAGACCCCTACGGGTGCGGCAAGTTACCCGCCAAAACCTGAAGCGAGGTAGTCCCCATAATATAGTGAATGGAACACCCGGCACTTCACGGAATTCGGTAAATTGAGCACCCCTCCTTGGGTCAACCTGTACCCCTTACGAGTGCGGCGAATAGTCTGCCAATTCTAGAGTGAGGTCCCTTTGCCTCTCAAAGCCATGAGATTACGGACCCTTTGCCCTCCAGAACCCGGCTATCCGTGCACTCCTTCGCGGGATAAACCTTGTACAGAAATAAAAATATGTACAACGGGTACATCGACCTCGACCCGGTCGTACCCCAAAAGAATATTATACAAACAGGCAGTAACGGCAGTCCACATGTTGGACGCTCGCCCCGCAATATCAAATGTACAAATTAATCAAAACTGCACTATCATTGCACCCTGCTATCCACTACGACATATCCACAACAATACAACACAACACGGAACATCAACGCAAATGTCACGTTCGCAAACCCGTCTAAAAGAACTATAGCAATCAGACGCGGTTTACCGATCAAATGACATTCCCGGTCGGAGATATAATGTAAATACTGCATACTAACAAATTTAAAATTTCGATCGACTAAATTTTCTGAAGTGGGCCCCACGTACATCTGTTGTACAATAACAAAATCTGGGCCCAAAATATATATACCAAAAACCACAAATTCCAAAACTAAGCTCTCTGGGAAAAATTGATGCATTGTTCCCACTAAAGCGCCGCGCTTCCGCGGTCCAACCATGGGTTTGACCGCGGAACCGCCGCGCTCTTGTTGGATCACGTGCCCAATTTTTTTCAGTATGCTTAGAAAACCCTGCTTATCTTTCTGTGATATGTAAATTTATTTTAGGACATCATTTAAAATTGACAGAAACTGGGTGCTTGAAAATTGTGATTTTGCGAAATTCGTTCGATCGATGTTTTAAACATGTTAGCACAAGTTAGTATAGCTTAATGGTGAGGATCTGATACCACTGTAAGTCCACGGTAGCACCCCGGCCGTCTAAAAGACGCCAAATGCGGAACAAAAACTTTTAACGAAAATGGCGCTATCGTGTACAGTAACCCGGATCTGCCATTAAAGCTAAACTAACCAATTGCAAAGGGGGTAGAAACGTTATACCGAATGATCCGAGTCCTTCGGTCTTCAACCATCATCCCACGCTTTGTTGCGGCTGCTCCAATCTCCTGAATCTCCAATCTTGTCCTCCAGGTGGTACCACGTCGACGGATTTTTAAACGGGCTCCCGCCTCTGAACCGAGGCAACTCGATCGTCAAATTTGCTAAAAGAGACGACCAAGATGAAGTAGAGAATGAGTAGAACACTTTGTCTCGTTACGTCCAAGGCTATGGACGAACGGTTAATGAAGTTGCCTTTTGGATCGATACGAAATGAGAAATGAAGTATATCAATTTCCATGAACCAAAATCCTTAATCTTTTCAAACAACAACCATGATCCATGAGAGGGGGGAGGCCGGCCACTTATAGAGGGGAGGGGGTGAGTGTAGGAGCAAGGTGGGTGAGAATAAGAAAAATATCTAGTGTGAACACAAAGTGTGAACACATAGTGTGAATACAAAGTATGAACACAATAAATGCACCATTAATGAACAAGTGAGTCACAAGCCTAATCACCCTTTCTAGAACCTTCTAGAACACTGACTCGTCTCATCAAGAAAAGATAGATCCGTATATAACCGAATGTCAAAATACGGCTGATTGAAAACTGAAAACTGGCAACTTCCAAAAGTGATCCTGAAAGGAATTTCAGGATAACCCCGTATCAGTATAAAATACCCGCATTTGTATTACGACCGAATACAAATGCAACTGAGACAAAGATATTATATCTACACAGTATAATACTGGGTTCCGGCTTAAACCAAAGCCTACCAGTATTATCTTCCCGAAAAACGACACGTGCGAAAACGCACGTGCTTTTTCCGAACCTTGCCATATCACTATACGGCCTCTACAACATTTCTCCCAAACTTGGGAAAGTGTCTGTGGGGGACTCTAAGGACTCATCAACACACTGGCACTGGGTATAACCCCTAGCACGTCAGAGGTACAAGCTGCACGTAACGTTTTGCCTATGTATTGATTGGAAGGGAAGCTGACGAGCGAACTCATCTATAAACCCTACTGAGCCTGACAGTGACAATGTATATACAGTCCGGTCCATTCGTCTAATGAGTATCGCATATCGAGTCAAGGGGGTGGATAAAGTCAGACCCCTAATAACGCGATAAATCGTGTCGGCATGAAGCCCATCACCACCTGAGAAACTCCTGATCCAAATCAGTAATTTTCCACTACCTCGGCCGAGGGTTTCTAGTGATGGCCACGCGTGCACTGTGCGACATCAACCCCCAATACCGGGAGAGATGAATCCCCGAGATCCGCTCACTTGCCTCCAATGTGGCTCGGGACTGTACCCAACTAAAACCTGTTTGCACAACTCCTTTGAGCGTGGTAGGGTAGTAATCTAAGCACAGTGGGAACTCACATGAGACAAACGACGATCTCAGGTCGATGAACTAACCTGTATACATGTCACCAGGGAATTGCTATCTGACGATATGTATAATACCAACTAGCAGATTCCCGGCGAGTCCAGTCCGGTATACTCATAACTCAATGAGCACCTGTATACATCTTAGGTGATCAAACTGACACCAATGGCTTGTGAGACCGGCCATCGCCCCTCGTCGGGGTCTCGACTGTATACACTAGTCTACTCTGGAGTATCGATACCCTGTCTCGAAAACTCCCACGACTAGGGACACTTTTTGGATGTGCTTATAAACGCCATCTCCCACGTATATGATCACCATCATACTGCTGGCTGTCAAGCAGAATCGTATGGGCTCTATCAATCATGCAATAGCATGTATACGATGATAAAGACAAACCAGATAGCATACTATTATCTTGAGCAAGACTGTCATATCGGTATAGGTCCTGCCTCAATCATTGCAATCACGTACCTTCGATCCAATAATTGACTTTGAGGGCACTATCTCCAACAGAAAATGTGTGAGCAAATCCATATATTCATCAAATTAAAAAGTACTGAGGAAGATGGACAAGAGTATGATAGCTTGAATTGAATTCTCCGGGTGTAGGGATGTTCGATACACACACGTAGGGTTATATAATCTGTGTTTGGAAGAAAGGTAGGAATGAAGAATAAAGACATTGTTTTATTGAGGGATGATGTGATTTTTAACATCTTTTCATGACTATTAAGATTGGGCTCATGACAACCGAAAAACTAGTATAGTTGGAAACTCTGATTTTAAAATTCTTTCTTTTATAATTCTTATCTTTATATGTAACTTTCACGGTCTTCCTTTTATAATGGGATTTTGTGGGTGCAATCCACTGAAAACCCTCAGGAGACAACACTCCTCCTACTAGGGACACCTAGAGATTTAAAGGCTTGTTGCACGTGCTCAGTGCAATCGTGTTGCCTACGAAAGTGTGCTAGTTAGTTTTTCTTTTTCTTTATTTTCTCCTTCTCTTTTTAATAAAACAGTTTGCTCGAGACGACCAAAAATAAGTTTGGGGGAATTTGATCAGTCGAAAATATTGCATTTTTAACACATCAATTTCCCTACTATTTGCAATCATCTAAAGGTGTTCGGTATGAATATAGCACATATTAGCAATTTGACTGTAAAATACCAAATAACTTGTGTTATACATTATAACCGGCATTTTGAGGGAAATTGAGTGTTTATCATTGCACGCATGATCTTTTGTATATCGCAACACTTGTATCGAGAATCTGTGCAGGAAATTCCAGGAAAAGAGCCGAAACCGTTAAAAGTGCTGATAAAAATACGCTAAGTCCAAAACTTGTGATCTGGTAGTGAGCAAGAAAGATTTATGAGATTCCACACATCAGAAAAGTGCCACAAAGACAGCATAAATTCACTCTGGAAAAATCAGGCACAAAGGCCATCAAAGGGTCGCGGATCCGCGGCCGAATGGCCCTTCCCGCGGCGGATCCGCGGCCACGTCAGCGTTTCGTCGGCAGTTTGATACTTCAGGCTTCTCCTTTCAATTGGAAGACTTCTTTAAGCCACTGCAAATTCCAGAAATCTCCAGAAGCTTCTGTCCGAACAACAAAGCTTCTTGTACAAGCTAAGCACATCCAAGCTTTTCAAGCAAGCCACATAACTACCTAAACCTAGAAGCTTCTTCCTAACCTCCAAGCTTCTAAAGGAAGCTAGCTAACTAACTAACTCTAGAAGGTTCTACCTAACTACGAAGCTTGCAAGTGAAGCTAAACTAAGCCTAGCTTCTAAAGAAAGCTAATTGTCATGACCCGAAAATAGCCCGTGACTGGCACTTGAATCATATGAAGTCTATAGGACCCCATCTAATCCAAGTAAGCCAAAAGCCCAGAAATCTAAAACCATTTTAAGGAGTAAATAAAGAAAACTGGTTTTTAAGAAGTAGGAAAACATGTTTTAAAACAAGGGTTTTTAAATAACATAAGCCGAATATGCATTTTAAAAATTACATGTCTTTTCTGAAAATTTCAGCAGAGTTTCCTTTGTAAATACTGGCCCCGGACGGGGTACAACATGAATAATATATATGCGATGATAAAAGGCATCCCCAAGCGGGAGCTAGCTCTTCATCAATCGACGGTCACAACCACGCAAGCAAAATAATATACAACGCCAAAGAGCGAGGATCAAAACTCAAAGGAAAACTCAAATCAGCTTGAAAACCATAATCCTACAACACGCGACTCTAAGGTCGAAATAATACAGAACTGGTTTTCTAAGTCTGAAACAATATACAAGTTTATTTGATGGAATTACCAGATACAACGGAATAAAATAATACAAGGGTGGTCACGATGCGAGTGAAACCACCTACCAATGCAACCACTCAGAAAGGAAGCAGTGTGACAGAAAGCCGCAATGGAACCTGTACGGCAAAACCTGCAAGAACTGTGGCACAACGGGGGTGAGTTGCCAACTCGTGAATAGAAAACATCACAGAGCAGAAATTGTATGTATGACACAATCCTAGGTAAATACGATCAATATATATATAAACCTCAAATGAATATGTCTGAAGCATGATAAGGTGGCAATATAACATCTATACATGAGTGTAGTGCCAAGTGCTCGCGCCAGTGCCTCATATAATAACAAATTCTAAGTATGAGGTATAATCAATGTCGACTATATCATGAAGTCTATAAGTATGTGGATATCATCCAACTATGTAATCAAGTCATCATGTATGTGGGTCTCGTCCAACTATGTGATCAATGTCATCAATGTCAATATATGTATGTGGAAATCGTCCACGTGTCACCCAATGACAATAAACATCATGCATGTAAATATCATAAAGAATATGCATGGAAATATGAGGATATAAATCAACATGTGTCGCTCGTGACATATCAAAATCATGGAACCTGAGTGTCTAGCATCGATACTCGAAAACATCACGAAACCTGTGCCTAGCATCGGCACGTAAATCCTCATATATCGAGCTCCGTCAGTGCGGATCAGCCTGCATCATCTCTCGACTCCGGTCGGTATCCTCCGGATATCCGCCGAGCCCAAATACAATCACCGGTAGGTAGTAGTCCCTCTTCCAGGCTCACCGTCTACTACACAGCGATCCGTTCTCGCCCCGGGGTACCATACCGCATCCACCATGTACCCACAATCGGCTTCATCCTCCTCGAATCGGGTTTCACATGTCGCTCTCAGAACCGAGATAACACATGGTGGACGCACTGAAATATCATATCAAGGGTAACCGGGTTTTTTAAAACAATTACATATTCTCTTTTGAAATACCCACGATTCCCAAATTCAGAAATATCATGGAAACAACATATCTCAATGCGTATAATCAAAAAGCATGATGTATGCGACATGTAAAAGAAATGTAAGCATATCAGTATATCAAGCAACATGGATAGTAATATGCACAAATTGAGGGAAGACCGCTTCTTTAAAATGAATCAGTTTTAGAAAGTATCTTGCGGTTCCCAGATCTCCAAGTCAACCAGAATCATCTATGTATGTGTACAGGTATGAGTGTACAATAGGTAGGTGCACGAGTATGAATGTACAATAGGTGTGTGCACAAGTATGAGTGTACAGTATGTAAGTACACACGTATGTCATGCAAAGGTTATATCCTGAATGCAACAGTACTACAGTGTAGTGACATGGCAATTATCGATGATGAAGTGTGTGAGCCGGCAAGCAGGTGTACGTGGAACATATGCATCATCGATAATGGTGCTGGTGTCCTAACAACATGGATTTGATATAACAATAGCATATTTAACATGTAACACGATGCGAACAACAAGAATATGCGGCAAACGAATAATAAACACAACAGTGCAGAATCTACATCAATGTATCTATGTCATACAGTTTTGCCATTTGAAAGAGGACGAATCGGGGTTTTTAGAAAAATAAGGGCTACGGTGTTTTAAAGAAAAGATGCGTCTTTTGAAAATATCCGTAGAATCCCTTTTCCTGTCTTTAGAATACCCCCGATTCGTTATTTTTTGAAATAGGTATGACATCGGCCTAGCCTAACATCTACTAGCAAAACTACAGCTTTAACTAACAAGTCAATCAGGAGGGGTATGGAAACCACCTAAATCTGAGTCGATATATACATATACATAAATATAATAGTCGGCGATCCCGTCTCAAAGGTACCGCGTACGATATAATATCATATGACATCCTCGAGTCATGAGTGCGAATCTATCATCAATATAAAGCTCGTACGGTAAATCATCGTACGACATCCCACAAGCTGGGTACGGGTCAATATCACATTCATCTCATCAATTATCTGGTATCCTTATCATCATATCTTATGATCTGGGGTACTGATCTAAGTCTAGTACAAATCGATACCATCTATATAAATATAAATGCGTGTGTGAAACACACGTCTAAAGGCCCGCTAAAATCTCATGTCGTATCCGAAATACGAATCACATCATATCACCGATATCATGGCACTATGCCCAATCTCATATAATCATCTCCAAATATCATACATTATCCTCATCATCACGGTATAAGTATAACGAATATGCATGTGTGTGCGTATGGGTGTAAGCCTATTCTAGGGTTCGCAACGAGGAACTATACTAGTTTACTTCTACGCCCTAATCTAATCATAGTAAACCTAATCTCATCTCAAATATCCACGACACACAATAAGCTATCATAAATAGTATATATATACTATACTAAACATCGAACTACGGGGGTGCTATACGTCATCCACCCGACTTCCCCCGTAGATATAATCTACTCACATTGATCTTGCTTGCCGATGTCAATGTCGCCACCATCTTCTTCATCGTCTCGAATCATCGTGGGGGTACCTACATGTCACTTGTATTGCATCGCATTAAAACCAAATCAAAACCAAAACGACACACGAAAACCAAAACGATGCGCTTAAAAGCCTATAGGTTAGAACCTATGGTTAGCTCTCGCAAAACAACTCGATATCACTCGATATAGACGTACAAACGTCACATGATCGAGATGAAGCACAAATACTAAAATCTAGAAATCGAAATTCGGAAAACCATAACTCAAATCAAAGCAGCAACCCAAGTTTTTAATCCTAGATTTTGATCAGGGTGAAAACAAGGTTCCAAAACAACACTAGGGTGATATATAGGGTACATATGACCTACTGAAGCAACCCGGACCCACCCCCTCACCAAGTGGCCGAGCCCTCTGCCATGCCAAACCGGCCTCGCCGGACCTGGGGAATCCTCTGGGGTTCGTGCTCTCAGGGTGTCTTCCTAGGGTCAATTCTAAGCTCCGGAAGTTGTTTATTTTTCCAGTAAAAATCCCAGTTCATTCCAGATTTTCCTGCACACTCAAAGTTCACAAACCGACATTGCAAAGTTCTGTAAATCCGTATTTTTGTGTTTCAGGTTGTGTATTGTGTTGGATCTTGGTTCATAGCACCAAGGGGGGTTTAAGGGTCACCACTAAGGCTTAATTACACTAACCCAACTCAATTTGACCCTAACCCTCTCTAGGGTTTTCCAAAGTCCACAAAACTCCGCCAAAACGACATTAAACTTGAAATGATGCTTAAACAACCTAAACACTACACTATTTGTGAAAGGATATACCTCTCTTAGCACCCATGAATCCTCCACAGCGCCAAAATGAAGACTTTCTTGGTCCATTGGGTAGCTAGAGGGCTTGTGCACCTTTTTTGTGAAATGGGACTTGCGTTTTGAGGTGTTTTTCATGGAGTATTGGGGTTTCAAGATAGAGGAGGAGGGAGAGAGGGGCAGCAGCAGCAGCAACAAGAGAAGAGAGGGGAGAGAAATGAGAGGAAGAAATGATGGGGGATGGCTCATAACAAGGGTTGACCCCTCACCCACTTTTTCTCTCTCTAATCATACCTCCATATAATACTCTTTTCTTTTCTTTTACTCTGTAATTTCCTTCTCTCCTCAATAGTAAACCCAAAACAAACCATGGTAGAAAATGCATAAGTGTAAAAAAAAAGATATGGTGCATGTTTGCACAAAATACGCTTAAAGCGCGATTAGCGATTTTTAATCGCGATTAGCACTAAATTAGCATATAATTAATCATAAAAACTTAAAATTTGCATAATTAACATAAAACACCCTCTTTTAAGTAATTTCTATAATTTTCAAAATTTCCCCCCAATTTATCGGTATTTAATTATAACGAAATATTAAAATATTCATTTCAAATTATTATTAAATTATAAAAATTCCCCAAAAATAATATTTAATTTTTTTGAAATGTTACACTAATCCTACTCGAGCTTCTAGGGGAAGCTAATGAAGGCTATAAAAAGGACCCAAGGGCTTCTTCTCAAAAGGTTGATCATTCCACATCAATTCACCCACAAGTTGAGTGACACAACTTGTGCACCCTAACCCTAATCCAATCACAAAAGCCAAATTCAAGATCTTCGAGAACAAATCAAGCAAGAAGCCTTCAACCTTTTAGAAGCAGCGCCGATCTTCAATCGAGCAAGTGATCGAAGACGATCCGCGACTCACGGAGACGATGCGAAGCTAATTCGACGATCGAGTTCTTTCCTCAAATTCTTGTAGTTCTTGAGCGAATTGTAACGGAATTATTAGATAATAAAAGGTGAAATTTCTTAAATTTGCTTTTCTTTATATTTGAGCATTATGATGAGATATCAATTCTTGATTGTTTTCTTTATTATGATGCTTGAGTAAAAACTCCGCTCGTGGAGGAATCGAGAAAATTGATAGTTGACGATGATTAAATTCTTGTACGATTCTTAAGTCCTATGAGTTTTGTAAACTCTAGTAAATTGAATCATCGACAACCTAGTTTTGAGCGAGATGCTTTCTTGAATGTTTTCGCTCTTAATTAGTGATTAACGATCGATGCTTGAATTTCCTAGAGGCTAGAACTTGAATGAAAATCAACGAAAGGACAAGGGATAGATGATGAAACCCTAGTTTCCGCAAGAGATCCCTAATTCTCGTTGATCGTCATCGATCTAGCAACAAATCATCAAAGGATAAGAAAACGTAATCACAAGTCTTCATCCTCACTATCGATTCGATCGATTCCTACGAGCCTCATTACAAATCTTGATAACTAATTCAAATTGGACGATTCTTGATTCTTGATTTTTAGTACTCTTGATGTTAGATCTAGATTTTGATAATTCTTGAAATTCACTTTTATAAATCTTGAATCAAGTTCTCTTTTCTTTTCTTCTTTAATTTTCAATTCATCTAAATCAAATACGATCAAATCTCACTTTCCCTGTAGATGGTCCGCACTCGCTAACGAACCTACAATTGACACCGTTATTGATTGCGGTTTACAAATTTCTTTGGTTGTGATATATCTTACATTTTCCATACATATCGAGAATCATTCAATCAAATGGTGCCGTTGCCGAGGATAGTGTGCTAATTTATTCGTTTTTGAAATTTGAGTTGAAAGATTTATTAATCCATCAGAATTTTTAGATCAAAATTCAGGCAAACACTAAACTATTCGTTGTGATTTGTTGCAAGGAAATCTGGAATCTGTGGAGCAAGAGGAAAAAATTTCTGAATAGTCCAGAGAGCTCAGTGAAGCAATAGAAGCAGTGCCTGAATTTTTTGTGCTGGAACCGAACTACCTGACCGCGGAAACGCGGCATTAGAAGCTTATTGTGGTGGAACCGCGGCGTGGCTAGGGCTTCGCTGCACGAAAATTTTTCGGTGACTTTCTGACTTTCTTATCTCCTCCTTGATCTGCTCCATTAACCAATTTCTGCAGGTTTCTTTACAAAAATTCGTTGCGCCGTAAAAATAAAAATTGTGCTTGTTTGATCGTGGTTGTTTGCATTTTTAATATGGACATTAAGGGGCAAAGACCAAATTCAGATTAGGTGGGGAGTTCATTACCTTTCCTAAGCCCCGAAAATCACAAAACTGCATCCGCATTACCCTTCATTAATTAAAAAATATCTAGACATGACTCTAAGGACCGTCGCGCTCACTTAGGACAGGGAAGGTCGTAGGTAATCTATTGCTTATCCGCGTTTCTTTTGTGGTGTCTACGGCAAGTGTGTCTAAGGCAAGTGGTTACTTAATTAGGCCCACTACTTACGTAGTGGAGAACCTCCCACTTACCTGGCACTTACCTGGCCACAGGAGAGACAAAGAGGTGGTAGAGGATTGATCCTGCGATTTGACTTCTGGCAGTTAGGAGCGGTCTAGAGACTTGACCTAGGTGACCATTAGACTTAGGGTTGCTTGTGCATATTTTTGTGATTTGCATTTTTTTCAAAAATCCATATCTTTTTCAAAACAAACACCACTTCATTTTTTCCTTAATTATTTTAACGCTGCCACTTGTGCTAAACCCTTTAGTACATGCTCGGCTGGACACGGGATTCTAGTGCCCGTCTTGTCCGCGTTCCCCTTATCTACTCCGAAGTCGGTATTTCTACGTCTACTTTTTCTTTACCCACCACCACACCCACTTCGATGGACAATTCTCTATCGAACTTCTTTAACACTACTCTACAGCCATCTGCAGGTGCATAGAATCCACCCCGCATCTCTCTTTAAGAGAGATGCTATCCTATGCGAGGTCCTCTTTCGACCTGTCTCACCATTCTACCAACCAACGGGGACAATTTTGAAATAAAACCCCAATACATCAATCTTCTACCCAAATATCACGGTCTCGAGTCTGAAGACGCATATGTCTTTATTACCAAATTTGAAAATGTATGCGCTATGATGGGTACTTCACAGCTTTCTGTAGATGCTATGCGTCTATGTCTTCTCCCATTTACCTTGTGCGATATAGCTGAGAAGTGGATTTATAACACAACTGCACATTCCATTTCAAACTGGGAAGAATTCGTTGCAGCATTCCTTAAAAAATTCTACCCGAATCATAAAACAGCTCGAGTCCGTAGCGAAATAAATCAATTCACCCAGCTTCCGAATGAACCATTCTCGAAGTGTTTTGAACGCTTTAAGGATCTGTTAGTTCAATGTCCACATCACGGAATCCCTAGATGGGATCTGTGCAGAATCATCTATGAGGGCATTAATCCTACAACAAAACAGAACCTTGAATCCATGTGTCAAGGCACTTTCATGACTAAAGATGATAGCGAAGCTTAGAAATTCTTAGAAGATTTCGCTGAAAGATCTTTACCATGGGAGGGTGTAAGTCAATCGTCAAGGGGGGGCAATAACCAATCTGATGTTTCCATAGGAGTTAGAGCTGAAATGTCAGCAATGCAAAAGAAACTCGAGGCTATGAAAAATAAATTTTTAGCAGCCGCCCTAAATCAGATGTCACTCTCTAAAACTGTCTGTGGATGCCGTTCTGATCCTTCTCACCTCACGGAAGAATGTACATTGAATTCTCTGTTTCAAGGTCAAGAGCATACCAATGCTTCTTTCCAACAAAAACCTCGGAACGATCCGTATTCTTCCACATATAATCAGGGTTGGAGGAATCATCCTAATTTTGCTTGGAACCAAACACAAAATCAAAACACGGTTCCAAACCAAAACAACTTTCAAAGGGCTCTTCCACCACAACAGCAACCACTTCAATTGAGTCAGCACCCCTTCCAATCACAAAACTTTCAAAATCCGGTCAACACAACTGCACCAAATAATCCTTTGCAGTTGACTGGTACTGATGAATCCTCTTCATTCATGAACTTGCTTCTGACAAATCTCATGCAAGTGTCGGCTGAAATTAAGACTTTTGTCGATGATATAAAGAAAAATTCTACCTCTAAAGCTGAGAGTATTAAATCGATGGAAGTAGAAATTGCAAGATTAAAAACCGAAATGAGTACTAGAGAGAAAGGGAAACTTCTAGCTCAACCTTTACCCAATCCTGGCTATTCACATCATGTGAACGCTATCACCACGTTGAGATCTGGAAGAGTGCTTGACAATCATGTTGGTGAGGAGATTGATAAAAATGAAGAATCAATCGATGATACCCCGGCTGAGACCTTTCCTTCCACTTCTTCTTCTAATTCTGACCCCAGTTCGTCTACCCCACCATTTTCTTCCGAGCCTATTCTTCGTTTTCCCCAAGGCTCTACACCTCAGCCCACCTCTTCTAGTACACCGAAAACGATCCCCACTCCTATTCTTAGATCGTTCCCACCCATACGATCTTCTCCAATATTGGACCCCGACCTTATTGCTCAAGCTCCTTACCCGAACCGGTTAAGGGGAAACACACCAAGTCAGCCAATGGAGAAGATCACGGAAATCTTTAAACAGGTTAACATCAACATCCCTCTCCTAGATGCTATCCAACAAGTCCCCGCTTATGCGAAAGTTCTCAAAGAATTTTGCACTAGGAAGAGGAAGACTCAAGTGCCCAAGAAGGTATTCATGTCAAAGACTGTAGACACAGCTTTTCCCCAACAATTACCAAGGAAATGTAAGGATCCTGGCTATCCTACTATTTCTATTTCAATTGGGGATAAACACATCAACCGTGCTCTACTTGACCTTGGCGCAAGTGTTAACCTGCTTCCTTTCTCAGTATATGAGCAGTTAGGGATCGGAGAGTTGAAACCAACCCACTGCACTCTCCAGAAAGCTGACCGATCAATCACCAAAGCACTTGATACACAGCCTGTAGTAAACCCACGGAATCAAATTTCGGTGATTCTAGGTCGCCGCTTTTTAGCCACTTCCAATGCTATAATCTGTAAGTCGATGTACTTCACCCCAGAACTTGTGGGGAGGCTGAATTTTCGAAAACGATCATGTTTAAAGAACGAACATCGACTAACCGCTTGAATCGAAGCTAAACTATAAATAACCAAACACAAAGTGTTTCTAAAATACGGTGTTTCGGGATTATACCTAATGAATCAACTCCTTCGTCTTTACGAACTCCTTGTTCTCCTCGGCCTTCTCTAGGTAGTAGACGATCCACCCGAGAGCAAAACTCCAAGCTTCGCCTCTAAACTTGAGGCAACTAACCTTCTTGGATTGCTAATCGAAGAAGATAGATCGATATAGAGTGATGGTTATGGATTGTTAAGTCTTACTAACCCTTGTACTCAACTCATGAGAAGGGAGGATTAGTCTTGAAGAGGGAGAGCTAGAGGAGAGAGAAGATGAAAAATGAAAATGAGCATTCTTATGAGAATAGTGAATCAAGAAGATATATATCTATCATTTCTTTTTACTAGAAAATAATAAATAATTAATTTAGCAACCATGATAGAATATATCTTGTGACGATTCATTAGAATGACAAAATACTTTTATGAATCATCAAGGTGACTCATTTTTACACTCATTTCATTTTACACCTTAACCTCCTTAGTCACCATCTTCTAGAAGCTTCCCGCAAAATTACGAGAACGCCCCTCCAATCCGTAAAAATACGGAAAAACTTTAGACTGTAAAAATCCAATAACCGGATACCAGTAACTGGCTTAAACCAAAGCCAACTGGTAAAAACTGTCCGAAAGTCGTACGTGCGTAAACGCACGTATGTGTCCGAACCCTTGTCGTAAAACCATACGACCTCTATATCCTTTTGCCTGGAATAGGAAACTCTCTGTGTGGGACTCTAGAGACTCGACTACTATGCTGGCAGTGGGTTTAACCACAGACCGCAAGCGGCACTAGCTGTACGTAACGGTCCCCAGGTAGTTGTCGATAAGAAGGCCGATGAGAAAACCCATCCGAACTCCTACTGAGTCTGATGTGACAATCTCCATACAGTCCGGTCCGTTCGTCCAAGACTATCGCATATGCTGCCTAGGGGGCGGCAAGTGTCAGTCCCCTAATGGCTGTATAAGTCGTGTCGGAGGGAAGCCCATTACACCCTGAGAAACTACTGGAACCTACCAGCAAATCTCGCTTGCCCTGGCCAGGGACTTTGCGTAATGGCTCTCTGACACAGCGCGATATCTACTCCCAATACCGGGAGGGACGAATCCTGTCTAACCGCCACTGCCTCCAAGTGCTCGGGACTGTACCCAACTGCTACCTGTTTGCACGACTCATTTGAGCCGTGGTAGGGTAGCAATCTAAGAACAGTGGGACACACTCGAGGCGAAGTAGCAGTGTCAAGTCTGCGGACTATGCTGTACTCATGTCACCTGGGAACTGTTCACTGACGACTGGTATAAAACCAACCAACAGTTCCCTGTGAGTCCTGTCCGGTGTACCCGTAACCTAACGAGCACCTGCATACTATCTCCAGTACGACGTACTGACGGCTGTGGGACAGACCATCTCCCCAACTGGGATGAGAAGCGTACACACTAGTCTACTCCGGATTATCGATGCTCTGTCTCGATAATCCAACGACTAGGGACCTGAATAAGGATGTGCTTGTAGACTACCCAGCTCCCACTAGTGTGACTGCCATCACAACGCTGGTAGTCAAGCAAGATCCTAAGAGCTCTATCAAAACGTATACTCACATATTAAGATAGAAAAACCAAGTAGCATACTACCATGTTTAGCAAGACTGTTATATACATGTGAATATCCCAAGCTTCCATTAAGTAATATACAAACTAGTATGATACAGCAATGGCCTTCTAGGGCATAAACACTAACAATCTCCCACTTGCACTAGGGCCATGTACTGGCATATCGAAGACCAATGATCTCGAGTAGCCTCTCGAACTGAATCTGAGGTAGGGCCTTCGTGAATGGATCAGCAATGTTCTCTTCTGTTGCAACTCTCCGAACCTCGATCTCCTGACGATCAATGATCTCCCTGATCAGGTGATACCGCCTTAAGATGTGTCTGGACTTCTGATGGGACCTTGGTTCCTTTGCTAAAGCTATAGCTCCGTTGTTGTCGCAATACAAAGGTATTGGATCAACTATGGTAGGAACCACCTGAAGTTCTGTTAGGAACTTCTTCATCCAGACTGCTTCTTTTGCGGCATCGCAAGCAGCTATATACTCCGCTTCCATCGTCGAGTCAGCAACGGTGTCCTGCTTGGAGCTCTTCCAGCACACCGCCCCTCCATTGAGGGTAAAGACATAACCCGACATGGACTTGGAATCGTCCTTATCACTCTGGAAGCCGGAATCAGCAAAGGCCTCCAACCTGAGGTCTTTTCCGCCATAAACCAAGAACATCTCCTTAGTCCTCCTCAGGTACTTGAGAATGTTCTTTACTGCTATCCAGTGTTTCTCACCTGGGTCTGACTGATACCGGCTTACCACGCTCAGTGCGTAAGCTACATCTGGTCTGGTACACAACATCGCATACATTATAGAGCCTACCGCAGAAGCGTAGGGTATAACTGACATGCGTTCCCTTTCCAAATCAGTCTTGGGAGAAATCTCTTTGGAGAGGGTGATTCCGTGACAAGCCGGTAAATTACCGCGCTTAGAATCTTCCATACTGAATCTTTTCAGTATAGTGTCGATATACCTGGACTGCGAAAGTCCCAACATCCTCTTGGATCTATCACGATAGATCCGGATCCCCAGAATGTAAGAGGCATCACCCAGGTCTTTCATGGAGAACCTTTGTGACAAGAATCCTATTACAGATTGTAGCATAGGAATGTCATTTCCTATCAATAGAATGTCATCCACGTACAAGACGAGGAATACGACACTTCTAGCTACAACTTTACTATATATGCACGGTTCATCTGGATTTTTGATAAAGTCATATTCTTTGACTGTCTCATCAAAACAGATGTTCCAACTTCGCGATGCCTGCTTTAGTCCATAAATAGACTTAAGCAGCTTGCATACTTTCCCGCTGCTCCCACTCTGATTGAAACCCTCTGGCTGATCCATATAGACGCTCTCTTCTAAATTTCCATTCAGAAAAGCCGTCTTTACGTCCATCTGCCAGATTTCATAATCATGGAAGGCAGCAATTGCAAGAAGGATACGAATGGATTTGAGCATAGCCACTGGAGAAAAAGTTTCGTCATAGTCCAAACCAGGTCTTTGACGAAAACCCTTTGCAACAAGTCTAGCTTTATAGGTTTCTACCTGCCCATCTACACCAATCTTTTTCTTGAAGATCCATTTGCATCCTATGGGTTTTACCCCACCTGGAGCAAAGTCCAAAGTCAATACTTTGTTGGTGTACATGGACTCCATTTCGCTTCGCATTGCATCTAGCCATCGTACCGAGTCGCCGCTCTGGATGGCCTGCTGGAAGCTAGTAGGTTCATCATCTTCTATGATGCAGTCCTCTCTATCCCCATCTATGAGAAAACCGTAGTATCTCTCAGGCGGATGAGACGGCCTACTACTCCTACGGAGGGGTGCGGGAATGTCCTGTTCTTCTTGAACCTCTGGTTCTACCAAACTTTCAGTAGCAGTTTGTGGTTCTGGAATTTCTTCCAGTTCTATTTCGCTCCCACTTGTTTCCTTTTCTAAAAACAGATGTTCCAGAAAATGGGCATTACGAGAAACAAAGACCTTTTGTTCCTCTGCGTAATAGAAATAATATCCCTTGGAGTTCTTTGGATATCCCACAAACAAACATTTTACTGATCGTGCCTCGAGCTTGTCCACATGCTGCTTTTTAACAAAAGCTGGACATCCCCAAATCTTCATATGCTGAAGATGGGGTTTCTTCCCAGTCCACATCTGATATGGAGTGGTAGGCACAGTCTTGGTAGGAGCCCTGTTCAGAAGATATGCCGCTGATTCTAGCGCATAACCCCAGAAAGATTGCGGTAACTCAGCATTACTCATCATGGATCGTACCATATCCAATAGAGTTCGATTCCGCCTCTCCGATACACCGTTATGCTGTGGAGTGTACGGAGGAGTAAGCTGAGAGAGAATTCCTTTCTCTTTTAGGTAACCTAGGAACTCGGCACTCAAGTATTCACCACCTCGATCAGATCTAAGTATCTTGATACTTTTGCCGGTTTGGTTTTCCACTTCATTCTTATACTCTTGGAATTTTTCAAAAGCCTCGGATTTATGTTTCATCAGATAAATAAATCCGTATCTTGAGTAATCATCCGTGAAAGTAATGAAGTAGGAATAACCACCTATTGCATGTGTAGACATTGGACCACATACATCACTGTGTATGAGTCCTAAGAGCTCGCTCGCTCTTACTCCTTGTCCAGTAAATGGAGTCTTTGTCATCTTTCCTTTGAGACAAGATTGACAAGTGTCATAAGATTGATATTCGAACGAGTCCAAATATCCTTCTCTATGCAACTTAGTCAACCTTCTCTCATTGATGTGACCCAGTCTACAATGCCATAAGAAAGCTTTATTCAAATCTGGAGACTTTCTTTTTAGTGTGTTCTGGACATTGAAAATTTGGAGTTGGTTTAAAACATATATTCCGTTATTTAGTGTACCTGACCCAATCAAACCATGATTAAGGTGGATGTTGACAACATCTCTTACAAACGTGAAATCATAACCTTTATTTGATAACAAGGAAACTGATATGATATTACACGTTAAGCTGGGTACAAAATAACAGTTATGTAAAACCAAGATGTGTCCACTCGTCAATCCTAGGTGATAATCCCCGACGGACGCAGCTCCCACGCTAGCTCCGTTAGCAACCCTGAGGATCATATCACCTTCCTTCAGCACTCTACGGTTTCTCAGTGCCTGCAATGAATTGCAAATATGAGATCCTGATCCGGTATCCAATACCCAGGAAGTAGAGTTGATTGACAAACAATTCTCAATTACAAACACACCTGAAGTCGAAGCCACAGCTTGCTTCGGTTCCTGGTTCTTGGCGTTCCACGCCTTGCAATCCTTCTTCCAGTGCCCTTTCCTGTGACAATGGAAACACTCATCCTGGCCAACTACAGGTGCTGCAAACTTTTTCTTTCCCTTCCCTCCCACCTTACTAACACCTCCTCTAGGTCTGGGTGCGGCCTTCTTCTTCCTTCCTTTGGCCTTAGCCTTGGACCCGGAAGAAGATGCACCGCCAATAAACATAGCGGGTGTTTCCTTTGAATTCTTCAAGGTGCCCTCTGCACTCCTTAACATGTTCAGGAGTTCCGGAAGATCAACTTCTTTTCTTTGAAGATTGAAGTTCAGGATAAACTGGGCGTAGGTGTGAGGAAGGGACTGGAGAATAAGGTCTGTATAGAGCTCATTATCCAAAGTCGTCCCAAGGTCTGCGAGCTCTTCTATATAGCCGATCATCTTCAGGACATGTTCTCCTACCGATGACCCGACAGCCAACCTCGCTCGAAACAAGTTTTTTGAGGTCTCGTATCTTGCTATACGAGATTGCTCTCCATAAAGTTCTTTTGTATGGAGAAATATGCCATCAAGGCCCATATCCTCGTGCCTCCTCTGATGTTCATTGTTCATCGAGGCAAGCACGATGCACTTGGCTTTCGCGCAATCTAAATCCCAGGTTTTGCGGATTTCCCTATCCGCATTGCTGGATTTGGGACCAGGGACAGCAGGTGCCGTAGCGGTGAGGACGTGCCCCAATTTGTCATAGGTCAAAGCCATTTTGACATTCCGCAGCCAATCTTTATAGTTTGGACCTGTCAGTATATTTTTCTCTAAAAGTAACTTAAGTCCAGTCATTTTCAGGGTCGCTGCAATTAGGAGAGAGAGAAGAAAACTCTTTAGCATGATGCTCTTGCAAGTTTAGAGTGGTTTTTAGTTTATCTAAACTGGATGGCTCCCACTGTTTCTCGAATCCTTCCTCAAACCATAAAAGAAGAATTAGCCAGGACTATTCTCACCGTACAATACTTGCTTAACCGTTCAGCCAGGCTGGTGTCGGTACTTCGAGGGAGGTTTTCCAACGCTTTCGCGAAGTTCCTTAATTATATAACCTCTTTTCTCTGGGGGCGTAACCCCTCTGACACTTTTCTGGACACCTACTAGGTTTATAGCATTGATCGTTAAGTGACGAATATCCTGATAAGTAGCAAATACTCACAGTAGGATCGGGATCCAAATATCATCGTCTGACAATGTTGTAGGAATGCTACCAACATTCATCAAACTCAAAATGGTATGCATCTCTTTGCAAATTTCAGTTTCTTTAGAAATTCCCGATATTTGTTTTTGCTCCATGCTCTTATGACCTTGCCTTTGGTCAAAGTGTCATAAGTCACATGTCAAGTTCTACCCGTCATTATCTTGTCAATTTGAACCCATCCGTATATACCCCTGACTTTGGTCAAATGGTAATACGACTGTCCCAAACCAACTCATCTATCTTATGCAACAATTGAAAACCCAGCAGCTACCAAACACTATGCCTTGACTTTGGCCAAAATGCATAGCTTGAATACTACTGAATAACCAAATGAAATGACGGAGGGCTACGAATGGTTTTGGCGAAACCGTGAACGTAGTGAACTTGATATAACCGAAGGAACCTGATAGCTTTTAAAAGGAGTGGTTAAAGCTCCGCATTTAAAAATATCTGTTTTTAAAATTAACCGAGTGGTTTCTTTTAAATTGTTCCAACGATTTAAACTTGGTTTATTTTCTTTGCATTATAGATAATGCGTCCCATCATTAACCTATCATTGCAGAAAACAACGAAAATATGACGTCCTCTTATGCCATCCGCATTCGCCACTGGGTCCCGTCATTACTCGTTAGGTTACTTAACTAACGACAGAGCGGGGACTGGGCTAGCGCGGGTGTAAAACATAAGTGACGTCTAAATAGCTATCATATATATAGATATTTTACATTCGTCTGACGCAATGATATACATTCCAGAACACAGATAAACTTTATTGGATTTGCAAGCAATCTGTATTTCTTTTGAGCCTGCAAGAAAAGACAGATTACACAGTTGTGATGAATAGCCGTTACCCCACCCTCGACCCCTACGGGTATGGCAAACTACCCACCCGGCAGTTTGTGTACCCCACTTTGGGTCAGTCCTAGGAGCAAAAACAGTAAAATGAAATAATACAACGGTGGCTACGACCGCAACCTGGAAGTGCCCCGCAAAAATAATATTACAACAAATTACATTTACAACAAATGAATTAAACAATAACCCATTGCAAACCCCGGCTATACACCACAACAGTCCAATACAGTTTATATGCACAAACAGATATAACCATTTCAGAAATGTGCAACCCCCTGCCAACTGACATACTAGCAGTTAGGGGAGGTTTACGAACACATTTATCAATCACAGATATAATCCAACATGCAAATACTGTACAATTTCGATCGATTAAACAACATCAATATTGCTCCAAAATCTGCTCTGTTAAACAGTAACCTGAGCAAATATTAAATATTCCAGAAAATCCCAAATATTGCACAGAAGCAACACAAGAAAAATCGGCCCCTGACTCGCCAACTCGGCGGCGGAACCGCGGCGGCTCAGTAGAGTGAGGCCGCGGTTCCGCGGCAGTTTAGACGAATCAGGTGACTGTTTTTCTTGGGTGTTCTAGTGTGGTCATTTCTAGCTCTCTGAACATCCCTGAAAAATTTTTGGACATCATTTTAAAATCGACAGAAACTTGACAGTTTTGGGGTTTTCCGGCTTCGTTTTTCCGTTCGAAATTCGTACAAATTTGCAATAAAGTTATTTATTGTTTAGCGAGGTTCTGATACCACTGTAAGTCGATGTACTTCACCCCAGAACTTGTGGGGAGGCGGAATTTTCGAAAACGATCATGTTTAAAGAACGAACATCGACTAACCGCTTGAATCGAAGCTAAACTATAAATAACCAAACACAAAGTGTTTCTAAAATACGGTGTTTCGGGATTATACCTAATGAATCAACTCCTTCGTCTTTACGAACTCCTTGTTCTCCTCGGCCTTCTCTAGGTAGTAGACGATCCACCCGAGAGCAAAACTCCAAGCTTCGCCTCTAAACTTGAGGCAACTAACCTTCTTGGATTGCTAATCGAAGACGATAGATCGATATAGAGTGATGCTTATGGATTGTTAAGTCTTACTAACCCTTGTACTCAACTCATGAGAAGGGAGGATTAGTCTTGAAGAGGGAGAGCTAGAGGAGAGAGAAGATGAAAAATGAAAATGAGCATTCTTATGAGAATAGTGAATCAAGAAGATATATATCTATCATTTCTTTTTACTAGAAAATAATAAATAATTAATTTAGCAACCATGATAGAATATATCTTGTGATGATTCATTAGAATGACAAAATACTTTTATGAATCATCAAGGTGACTCATTTTTACACTCATTTCATTTTACACCTTAACCTCCTTAGTCACCATCTTCTAGAAGCTTCCCGCAAAATTACGAGAACGCCCCTCCAATCCGTAAAAATACGGAAAAACTTTAGACTGTAAAAATCCAATAACCGGATACCAGTAACTGGCTTAAACCAAAGCCAACTGGTAAAAACTGTCCGAAAGTCGTACGTGCGTAAACGCACGTATGTGTCCGAACCCTTGTCGTAAAACCATACGACCTCTATATCCTTTTTCCTGGAATAGGAAACTCTCTGTGTGGGACTCTAGAGACTCGACTACTACGCTGGCAGTGGGTTTAACCACAGACCGCAAGCGGCACTAGCTGTACGTAACGGTCCCCAGGTAGTTGTCGATAAGAAGGCCGATGAGAAAACCCATCCGAACTCCTACTGAGTCTGATGTGACAATCTCCATACAGTCCGGTCCGTTCGTCCAAGACTATCGCATATGCTGCCTAGGGGGCGGCAAGCGTCAGTCCCCTAATGGCTGTATAAGTCGTGTCGGAGGGAAGCCCATTACACCCTGAGAAACTACTGGAACCTACCAGCAAATCTCGCTTGCCCTGGCCAGGGACTTTGCGTAATGGCTCTCTGACACAGCGCGATATCTACTCCCAATACCGGGAGGGACGAATTCTGTCTAACCGCCACTGCCTCCAAGTGCTCGGGACTGTACCCAACTGCTACCTGTTTGCACGACTCATTTGAGCCGTGGTAGGGTAGCAATCTAAGAACAGTGGGACACACTCGAGGCGAAGTAGCAGTGTCAAGTCTGCGGACTATGCTGTACTCATGTCACCTGGGAACTGTTCACTGACGACTGGTATAAAACCAACCAACAGTTCCCTGTGAGTCCTGTCCGGTGTACCCGTAACCTAACGAGCACCTGCATACTATCTCCAGTACGACGTACTGACGGCTGTGGGACAGACCATCTCCCCAACTGGGATGAGAAGCGTACACACTAGTCTACTCCGGATTATCGATGCTCTGTCTCGATAATCCAACGACTAGGGACCTGAATAAGGATGTGCTTGTAGACTACCCAGCTCCCACTAGTGTGACTGCCATCACAACGCTGGTAGTCAAGCAAGATCCTAAGAGCTCTATCAATACGTATACTCACATATTAAGATAGAAAAACCAAGTAGCATACTACCATGTTTAGCAAGACTGTTATATACATGTGAATATCCCAAGCTTCCATTAAGTAATATACAAACTAGTATGATACAGTAATGGCCTTCTAGGGCATAAACACTAACATAATCAACCGTCGTAACGGCTCTATGACCCTATCTTTCGGGAATAGGTCAATTGAGTTGAACATTTACAAGTTGGGAAGTGTACCCTCCGAACCTACTGCTCAGGTCTGTTCTGTCGAATTAATGGATGTCGACAGCAGCAAATTTGACGATCCTCATGATACTGATCTTGACTCTTTTCATATGTTGTTGTTTGACCCAACTATGTATCATACACATACAGACTCTTCCACTGAGTTGTCCGGGTCAACAACTAACACTGATTATGAACCGTTTTTGGAGTCTGAAGATCACCCCGCGCTTTGTGATGACATTATTCTCCGGGGTATCAATGAAAGTTTTGAGGAAATTTTCGCTGATGAACTCGCATTTTTAGCAAACACGGGTGTTGAGATGAATCCACCTCAATACAAAGAAATTGAACCTCCACCCCTTCTTCTGGACTATAAAAAGGATGCGAGTAATCCATCACAATCACTAAGTCGTCTCTCCAAAACGAGACGCAAACACATTCTATTCCACCACTTACCCTTTCCCTACTTCCACCAACCGGTGCACTACACGGATAAAATCTTCGAATGGTTGGTGTTGACCTTCGGTCTTTGCAAAGCTTGGTATCGACCAGTAACTTTGATCCCCTCTTGTGATTTTCAAAAGTTAAACATTGTTTAACTCAAGTTTGGGGGGTATATTTGGCTCTTGAAAATAACCGTTGTCCTCAATATTGTGAGCCAAAAATAAGTTTGGGGGAGTGTTTTCACTTTAATATATTTTGCCCCCGTTAATAAATTTCCTCCGAAGCTTACAGGTATTTGAGGTTTAGCAGATAGCAACAGCGAGGACACTGTTGAAAACGAGTTTGGGGGAGGTTTGTGCTTATTTACGCATCATTTGCATCATACTTTGCATAAGCACAAAACCTTTTTTTCTAAAAAAAAACCTATAAATTTTTTTTAAAAAATTCAAAAGATAAAAATATTTAATATTTAATTTTGTAAATAAATAAGATAATAAAAGATTAGATAGTGAAAATTACATCCAAAAGATTGGAAAAATTTAAGAAAACCAATAAAATTAGAAGTTTTCTTAAAGGAACTAGTAATAAGTAGTTATGAACCATTGTCCCAAGGGTTAGTAAGATGAAGGAAGTCACTAATCTGAGAATAAAAATAAGTCTGAAAAATTGTTCATATTCTGGAAGCCAAACATTTTGAACGATGATACCCTACTATACGCATTTACACATGTCTTGAAACTCGGGATAGTAGAGGATACCTTGAAATGCTCTTGTCTAAAAGCCAAAGTATGAAGGAAAAAAAATGAATAAAAATATGAAATGGTGTTAAGAAAAAAATGAACACTAGTTTTGTTATCGCCAAGGCGGCAATAAAAAAATATAGCGAAGGTGCTTAATCACCTAGTGCCTTAGACCAACTGGTCTAGGAGTCACTGCTACGCCTTAGGTGGTGCAAGACGAGGAAAATACTAAAACACCTAATAAGCAAGCACATGAGTAATCGGTCGGTTAGTACCTCAAGAAGTGTCAACGGTCGCATGAAAATGTGTGAGCAAATCCATATATTCATCAAATTAAAAAGTACTGAGGCAGATGGACAAGAGTATGATAGCTTGAATTGAATTCTCCGGGTGTAGGGATGTTCGATACAACCTCGTAGGGTTATATAATCGGTGTTTGAAAGAAAGGTAGGAATGAAGAATAAAGACAATGTTTTATTGATGGATGATGTGATTTTTAACATCTTTACATGACTATTAAGATAGGGCTCATGACAACCGAAAAACTAGTATAGTTGGAAACTCTGATTTTCAAAGTCTTTCTTTTATAATTCTTATCTTTATATGTAACTTTCACGGTCTTCCTTTTATTATGGGATTTTGTGGGTGCAATCCGCTGAAACCCCTCAGGAGACAACACTCCTCCTATTACGGACACCTAGAGATTTAAAGGCTTGTTGCACGTGCTCAGTGCAATCGTGTTGCCTACGAATGTGTGCTAGATAGTTTTTCTTTTTCTTTATTTTCTCCTTCTCTTTTTAATAAAACAGTTTGCTCGAGACGACCAAAAATAAGTTTGGGGGAATTTGATCAGTCAAAAATATTGCATTTTTAACATATCAATTTCCCTACTATTTGCAATCATCTAAAGGTGTTCGGTATGAATATAGCACATATTAGCAATTTGACTGTAAAATACCAAATAACTTGTGTTATACATTATAACCGGCATTTTGAGGGAAATTGAGTGTTTATCATTACACGCGTCATCTTTTGTATAGCGCAACACTTGTTCCGAGAATCTGTGCAGGAAATTCCAGGAAAAGAGCCGAAACCGTTAAAAGTATTGATAAAAATACGCCAAGTCCAAGACTTGTGATCTGGTAGTGAACAAGAAAGATTTATGAGATTCCACACATCAGAAAAGTGCCAAAAAGACAACACAAATTCAATCTGGAAAAATCAGGCACAAAGGCCATCAAAGGGTCGCGGATCCGCGGCCGAATGGTCCTTCCCGCGGCGGATTCACGGCCACGTCAGCGTTTCGTCGGCAGTTTGATACTTCAGGCTTCTCCTTTCAATTAGAAGACTTCTTTAAGCCACTGAAAATTCCAGAAATCTCCAGAAGCTTCTATCCGAACAACAAAGCTTCTTGTGCAAGCTAAGTACATCCAAGCTTTTCAAGCAAGCCACATAACTACCTAAACCTAGAAGCTTCTTCCTAACCTCCAAGCTTCTAAAGGAAGCTAGCTAACTAACTAACTCTAGAAGCTTCTACCTAACTACCAAGCTTGCAAGTGAAGCTAAACTAAACCTAGCTTCTAAAGGAAGCTAATCCTACTCAAGCTTCTAGGGGAAGCTAATGAAGGCTATAAAAAGGACCCAAGGGCTTCTTCTCAAAGGGTTGATCATTCGACATCAATTCGCCTACAAGTTGAGTGACACAACTTGTGCACCCTAACCCTAATCCATTCACAAAAGCCAAATTCAAGATCTCCGAGTACAAATCAAGCAAGAAGCCTTCAACCTTTTAGAAGCAACGCCGATCTTCAACCGAGAAAGTAATCCAAGACGATCCGCGACTCACGGAGACGATGCGAAGATAATTCTACGATTGAGTTCTTTCCTCGAATTCTTGTAGTTCTAGAGCAAATTGTAATGGAATTGTTAGATAATAAAAGGTGAAATTTCTTAATCTTGCTTTTCTTTATATTTGAGCATTATGATGAGATCTCAATTCTTGATTGTTTTCTTTTTTATGATGCTTAAGTAAAAACTCCGCTCGTGGAGGAATCGAGAAAATTGATAGTTGACGATGATTAAATTTTTGTACGATTCTTAAGTCCTATGAGTTTTGTAAACTCTAGTAAATTGAATCATCGACAACCTAGTTTCGAGCGAGATGCTTTCTTGAATGTTTTCGCTCTTAATTAGTGATCAATGATCGATGCTTGAATTTCCTAGAGGCTAGAACTTGAATGAAAATCAACGAAAGGACAAAGGATAGATGATGAAACCCTAGTTTCCGCAAGAGATCCCTAATTCTCGTTGATCGTCATCGATCTAGAAACAAATCATCAAAGGAAAAGAATACGTAATCACAAGTCTTCATCCTCACTATCGATTCTATCGATTCCTACGAGCCTCATTGCAAATCTTGATAACTAATTCAAATTGGACGATTCTTGATTCTTGATTTCTAGTATTCTTGATGTTAGATCTAGATTTTGATAATTCTTGAGATTCACTTTTATAAATCTTGAATCGAGTTCTCTTTTCTTTTCTTCTTTAATTTTCAATTCATCTAAATCAAATACGATCAAATCTCACATTCCCTGTGGACGATCCGCACTCGCTAACGAACCTACAATTGACAATGTTATTGATTGCGGTTTATAAATTTCTTTGGTTGTGATATATTTTACATTTTCCATACACATCGAGAATCATTCAATCAGCCAACGTCGTCGGAATTCTTTCTTTGGTCGTCGGCCCAAGCCGGTGTGGTGGTGCTCGGGTCTCAGGTGGAACTCCCGGCTTACTAGTACAACACTATTACATTGTTTGGTCACTCGGTAAAATTTCCAGGTGACAGCAGTTCACAGAGGTTCTAAAAGACACTAAAAACATGTTATTGGTACGAAACGATACTTTAAGTGTTCTAAACAATAACGAACGAGCTACCCATCATAAAAACTCCTAATTAACAGTTTAGGGATTATAACTATCAAAACTTGTTCCCAAGATCCAAGCTTTCCTAGCTCCAAGTGATCATGAAGGCAAAAACAAGACTTGAGGAATTTTTTGTGATTTATTTTGGAAATTTTGGAGATTTATTGAGCTTGGATTGATGCAAATTTTGAAAGAAATGATCAAGGGAAGAAGAACGAAGAAGAATCTCGGCCAAGTGAAGAGGTGGGGGTTTTGTGATGGCTTGTGTGGATGTTCTAGCTAATTCTTGCAATGAATGCTCATAAATGCATATGCATGCACATGCCAGCTCTTTTATTCTCTTTATTTTCTTTAAAAACTTAATCCCTTGCACAACAAAAGATCTAGATATTATCAGAAGGGCTTTGGTTAACTTATCTTGATAAATTTCCAAGATAAAATTTTAGGAGAAAAAACCCAAACCCAAAATGTAAATACCACATTAAAATAATATTAAAATAGGGAAAATTTCTATTTGAACCAAAACGTCCCATATATCCCCAATGCTTGCGCACTAGCTTTATTTTAGCTAAACTAGGTGCTGGCAAGTCTATATGGACGTTTGATCACAGTCGGGTTAAAACGGGAAATACCGACAATTTTACCCGAAAACGGAAAAATTCGCATAACGATTTCTAAAACGTTACAAAGAGTGTGTAAGGTTGCTAGGCACAGCCACAAGGGTACGAGGCATCAACCATGCCCGATTAAAAATTTAGCCGTGCCGAACAACCCGAAGCCGGATCTTTAAACTAGAGTTTATGCGAAAACAAGCATGTTAAACACTTTAACACTAAGTGAGAGGGATTACAACCTTTGTAGATCCGGTCCTTCACTTCTTAAGCTCCGTGTTGAAGTACCTTCACTGCGATCATCATGTTCCAGACTCTCGAGAGGTTCCACGAAGAGAAAGATGCAGTCTTGCTTCCGATCTTCGATACAAAGATGATCTACCTTGAAGTTTCGTTAACACAAGCTAACACTCATAATATGAAGTGAACACCCTCATCTAAATGGCAAGGATAGATGAGGATAATGAAGTAGGATTATTTCTCTCTTTTATTATCTTTTTCTCACACTCATTCATCACTTGGAAAAAGCTAGTAAGCTTTTTCATGAAAGAAAAGAAGAAGAAATAAGAAGATGAATAATGATTAGAATCCTTTTGTGATGAATAATGAAAAGATGATAATGATTAGTATCCTTTTGTGATGAATAATGAAAAGATGATAATGATTAGTAATGCAACCGTGGTTGACTAAACCTTTATAGAGATTTAACTAGGGCTAGGGTTTGGGTTGGGTTAAGAATGAGTCATAACAAAATATCTTAACACAAAACAAAAAGAAACCTTCTAGAAGGTTCATGAATGCACTAACCCAAATCAAACCCTAATCTTGTTTAATCTCCACTAAACATGTTGCATTAGTAATCATATCATGTTACAATATTATATATCACATATATAATATTTATTGTAACAAAATAAAATAATACAATTAACATATATCGCATATATATCAATGTATTACCCGAGTGAGAAAAAGAATCTTTTAGCGAGCTAATATTAGTTAATGTAATTTAAAATATCATATATATTATTATACATTAAATTATCGATCAACACTCGATCCGACAATCCGGCTATATCGCATATAACCGACAAATACGATGACCCGGCTATATCACATATACCCGGCCGATATCTCATATCGCGAGAATCCAATACTGTATCACATACCGCATTATCCTCGGTCACGCACATATCACATATGTGCTCCTACTTCGTTTTGCCAGAGCTAAGAAACCTCTGTGTAGGACTCTAAAGAATCGTCAATACGCTGGCAGTAGGTGATGATCATATCAAACACCCACAAGCTGCAAGCGGTCAGCTAAACGTAACAGCCACCCAGGTATTGAGCGCTCAGAAGAACAAAAAGCAAGCCTGTACATTCTCCAGTGAATCCAATCAGTAACACTCCCGTATAGTCCGGTCTCGTCATCTGATATGTCGCATATCTCGCCTAGGGGTGGTAAACATCAGACCCTAGTAGCTTGATAAGTCGTGTCGATATGAGGTCTATAACAGTTCGAGAAAATACTGATAACACTTACCAGTAAATATCAGCAACCCTGGCCAGGGATTTCCGGTTATAGCCAATAGAACACAGCACAACATCAACTCCCTATACCGGGAGAGACGAAACCCCTCCTATCGCTCATTGCCTCCATGTGATTCGGGACTGTACCCAAATGCCACCTTTTTGCACGCCCTTTTCGACGTGGAATGATGGAAATCAAAGCACAGTGGGAATCACACAAGACTCTATGACGATCTCGGGTCAACAGACTACTCTGTACCAGTGTCACCGGAGAACCGCCATCTGACGTAAGGTATAATACCATCTGGGAGTTCTCGGCGAGTCCGTCCAGTGTACCCAGTCTCCACTGAGCACCCGTACACCATCTTTGATGTCAAACACCGGTGGATATGGGATCATCCATCGCCCATCATATGGGTCAAGATGCGTATACGCTAGTCTACTCTGGTGTTTCGATGCCCTGTCTCAATATACCCTCGACTAGGAAAAGTTATAGGATGTACTCGTCGACTACCGTGGCCCCACTAATATGATCTCATCATAGTCCCAGTAGTCGAGTACATATCCTAAGGGCTTTATCTGTAGGGTTCCTAGGCACTCTAATGAAGTCTCACAAGGCATCAACCATGACAATTTCAAAATTTACGGTGCCGAGAAACCCTAGACTAGATCGTTAACTCGAATTTTAGGCGACAAATGAGAATAGTTAACAACTTAACTACAAGAACGGAAATACAACCTTTGTAGATCCGGTCCTCCACCTCCACGGCTCCGTGATGAAGTCCTCTCCGCTGTCCAAATGGAATCCCGGGCTCTAGCGTCGGCTTTATCAGAGAAATGGGCGGGCAAGGCCGTCGGCTTCGTGCCGAAGATGATCTACGTCGAGGCATCACAAGATCAAGCTCCCACTTCACCAAGTCATGAAACTTGTGAAGAAAACACACTCTACTACTTGGAAAGAGGTAGAGGATGAAGAAATAGGAAATGGGTTCACTTTAGAATTGGATTTCAAACTCATTTGCTCAAGTTGTCATTGAAGTAGAAAACTTTTCTTTCTTGCTCATGAAGAAGAAGAAGAAAGAAATGAATATGATAAGTGTTAATTAAAATGGAAAAGAAAATCAATACTTATCATATTCAAACCATGATTAGGTGTAGAGAATAAACTAGGGTTAAGTGGAATGATTAGGTTAAAGGAAAGAAACAAAATGGTCAACTTTTCAAACCTTCATGAACTTTCAATATAAAACAAAACTAGCAACCATTTTATTCCTTGCCAAAATGAAATAAATAATTAAAAACCTTAACCATTTACAGAACCAAGGTTTAAACCAAAACTACACCCAAGTGAGCATGTATCATCAAACATGATACAAACAAGTGCACAAAAGTATATCACATATACAAGTTGTGTACATCAAGTGAGAAAATCCTTTTAAAGTGTACCAATCATAGTTAATGCAAAGTAATATATCAAATATATATAATTATGCATTAAGTCATTAAATCAACACTTGATTCAATGATCCGGTCATGTCGCACACAACCGACTAGTATACAATGTATCGATTTATCGAATCGATCTTCGATTCGATAACTAGGTTATATCGCATACAACCAATCGAAACATTAATCGCGAGAATGAAATACGGTATCACATACACGCACTATTCTCGGTTCCGCACATATCTCATATGCGCTCCTATTTCGTTTCGCTTGAGCCAGGAAACCTCTGTGTAGGACTCTAAAGACTCGTCAATACGCCGGCAGCAGGTGATGATCATATCAAACACCCATAAGCCGCAAGCGGTCTGCTAAACGTAACGGCCACCCGGGTATTGAGCGATCAGAAGATCGACGAGCAAGCCCGCTCACACTCCTGTGAATCCAACCAGTAACACTTACCGTACAGTCTGGTCTGTTCGTCTGATATGTCACATATCTCGCCTAGGGGTGGTAAACGTCAGACCCCGATAGCTCGATAAGTCATGTCGATATGAGGTCTATAACAGTTCGAGAAACTACTGGTAACACTTACCAGTAAATCTCAGCAACCCTGGCCAGGGATTTCCGGTTATAGCCAATCGAACACAGCGCAACATCAACTCCCTATACCGGGAGAGACGAATCCCCTCCTATCGCTCATTGCCTCCATGTGACTCGGGACTGTACCCAAAAACCACCGTTTTGCACGCCCTCTTGGACGTGGTAAGGTGGAAATCAAAGCACAGTGGGAATCACACAAGACTCTATGACGATCTCGGGTCAATAGACTACTCTGTACCAGTGTCACTAGAGAACTGCCATCTGACGTAAGGTATAATACCATCTGGGAGTTCTCGGCGAGTCCGTCCAGTGTACCCAGTCTCTACTGAGCACCCGTATATCATCTCTGATGTCAAACACCAATGGATATGGGATCATCCATCGTCCATCTGTATGGGTCGAGAAGGTATACGCTAGTCTACTCTGGTATATCGATGCCCCGTCTCGATACACCCACGACTAGGGACCTTGAAGAATGTACTTATGGACTACCATGTCCCCACTAGTATGATCCGCATCATAGTCCAGGTAGTCAAGTACACATCCTAAGGGCTTTACCAACATGAAACAGAGAGACAATCAGTATACACGTTAAGGTAAAGAGTAACCAGATAGCATACTATCATGTCGAGCAAGAAAGTCCTCCCTATATATGTCCCAGCATCCACTACAATATACATCCTATGTACAGTATTGGCCTTTAGGGCATACATATAACTAACAATCTCCCACTTGCACTAGGGCCATCTGTAGCAGTGGTTGAAGTATCTCATACTCAACCATCCCATAAAAGTCTCTCTATGGGAATAGGCCTTCGTGAGTGGATCCGCCGTGTTGTCCTCTGAGTCTACTCTCCTAACCTCGATCCCTTAGAGATCAACCATCTCCATGATCAGGTGATACTGCCTTAGAATAAGTCTGGATCACTGATGGGACCGGCGTTCCTTGGCATAAGCCACAACTCCATTGTCTCACAATGGTAGGAACGTAGTTCATCTCATGAACTAATATACACCCAAACATCCTCTTTGGTAGCATCTTAAGTAGCGTTGTATCGTGCCTTTATCGTCTAGTATGCCACGGTATTTAGCTTGGAACTCTTCCAACATACCGTCCCTTTACTGAGGGTAAAGACAATGCCTGTGACTGACATTCAGTCGTCTTTATCACCCTGGAACACTTCCAGTGATTCTCCCCAGGATCGATTGATACCATCTCACTACTACTAGTGAGATTCCTAACATCCAATTAGATCTATCTCATAGATCCAAAATCCAGGATTTAGTAGGTATCACTTTGATCCTATATGGAGAATCTTTGTGATAATCGGAGATTGATAGAGCGTAGCATAGGAAACTCCTTCCCTATCAAGAGTATGTCATCCACATACTCTACGAGGATCGTCACCATACTCCCTACTACCTTTTTGTTTATACAAGGTTCATCTACTATTTTGATGATGTCAAACTCTTTGACTAACACATCAAAACAGACGTTCCTACTATGTGATACCTGCTTTATCCTATAAAGCATCTTGCACGCGTTTCCGCTGCTCCCACTGTTTACGAAGCCCTCTGGCTGTGTTCTTATAGACGTTCTCTTCTAAATCATTATTTAGAAAAGCAGTCATGGCACCCAACCGCCAGATATCGTAGTCATGGTATGTAGCCGTGGCAAGTAGGATCTGGATGGACGTAAGCATAGCTACTGAAAAAGGTTTCATCATTATCCACGCCTGGTCGATGAAGAAAACCTTTAACAAGTCTAGCTTTGAAAGTCTCAACTTTTCCATCTACACCAAGTAATCTTCTCAAGATATACTTGCTCCTGATGGGGATTTAACCCTTCAGATATAGTAACCAAAGTCCATACTTTGTTGGTGTATAAGGATTCCATCTCAGATTGCTAAGCATCCAGCCATTCTTACAGAGTCCCAATCCTGATGGCCAGCTCGAAACTAGTTGGGTCATCATCTCATGATGCAATCCTCGCTCCCACTGTCATAGAGAAACTGAAGTATCTCTCAGGTGGGTGAGGAACCCTACTAGATCGGAGGAGAGGCTGAGGTTCGTTGGAATCTACTGAATCCTTTGGTTCTACCAAATCATCAGCTGCAGTTTGTATAGCTGGAACGTTTCCAGTTCTACATAACCAACCTTGCCTCGAGCTTGTCCGGATTTTGCTTTTAGACATAGGCCGGACAACCCCAAATCTTAACTAGCTTAAGACATGTTCTCTTCCCATACCATATCTAATATGGAGTGGTAGGCTGTGATCTGATTCGAACCTAATTCAATAGGTATGCAGCTTCTCAAGTGCATAACCCCCAAAAGGAAAAAGGTAACTCAGTAGTACTCATCATAGAGCACACCATATCACATAGGGTGTGATTGCTCCGCCCCGATATACCATCGTGCTATGGTGTATATGGAGGAGTAATGCTGAGAGAGAATCTCATTCTCCATTAGAATAGTCCAGGTATTCCATGCACAAGTATTCTCCTCCTTGATCACATCAAAGGACATAATACTTTTACCCGTATATTGGTTCTCTACTTCTAAATCATATTCTGTGAATATCTCAAAAGGTTCGGACTTGTGTTTCAACAAGAACATATGTCTGAATTTAAAGAGATCATCAGAGAGTGTAATGAAGTACAAAGAACCGGTCTTGGCATGTGTAGACTGGGGACCTACATACATCAACATGTATCATCCTAAGAGTTCACTAACTCTTTCTCTGTTTCCAATAAACAGAGCTGTGGTCATCTTATCTTTGTGACATGACTGGCGAGATTCACAAGATGTAAATTCAAACTAATTTAAATATGCATCTTTATGTAACTCTGCTAGTCGGGTCGCATTGATATGACCTAATCTACAATACCTCAAGAAGGATCCGTTCATTTCTGAACTCTTCCTCTTGTGTGTGTTCCGTATACTAAGAACTGTAGTTTGATTTAGAACATCAATGCTTTTAGATAACGTGCCTGAACCGATCAACTTTTGATATAGGAAATGTTCAAAACATTATCCAACAATACAAAATTTTATCATTTCTTTACTAATAAAGAGACTGATATGATTTTGTATATCAGGTTCGGTATCTAATAACATTCGTTCAGAATCAATGTATTGGTAATACAGGGTGACAGTGACCGACAGACTTGGCTGCAACTCTTGCCCCATTTTCTGCCTCATGAAACTTATCACCCGTTCTCAGTTCTTTACCTATCTGTAGCCCATGTAACAGATTACATATCTGGGATCCTGATCCGGTATCATATACCCAGGACGTAAAGGATATTGAGAAACAGTTATGTATAATGAACACACCCGAAGAAGATGCATCATATGCACTTTCTTCGTTTGGGCGGCATGGGAAATCTGGTATTCCCCTATTTCCTGCTCTGTCTTATAACAATTATAAGTTGGAGCGGGACCAACGTTCCCCAGCTCAGTATAACAAGCGGGTACGGTCAATTTTTCGTTTTATTATCTTGATTAAGGCGTGATATGGTCGCTACCTGGAGAGAGAGAGAAGAAAACACTCAGCGTGCGCTCTTGCAAGAATAGATTGGTTATTGTTTTATCTAATTAGGATGGCTCCCACTGTTTTTATCAAATCTTCCTTCAAACCCTAAAAGGAAAGACTAGCCGGGATTAATTACACACTACAAGTTCGCCAATCTTTCAGCCAGGCCAGTGTCGGTACTTTGAGGGAGGTCCCCCGTGCTTTCGCACGAACCTAATTAATGTAAACCTCGTTTTCCCATAGGCGTAACCTCGTTAACACCTTTCTAGACACCTACTTGATCGGCTAATTGTAATGTATAAAACTCTCCCAGGAGTAACTCTTACTCGCAGCGGGTATCGGGATCCAACTATCTCATAGAAGGTATGCAATCTCATTGCAAATTTCAACACTTGAAATTCCCGATAATTTTGCCCCTAGCGTCCTATGACCTTGACACAGGCCAACAAACCATAGTGCGCTAGTCAAGTTCAACCCGTCATTTCCTGATTGAATTAAACCCACCCGCACGACCCTTGACGCAGGCCAACAAAGTCGCACGACTACCCTAATCCAATCTGCATCATATGCATAAGCAGATAAATACCAGTTAGCTACCGCACACTACGCCTTGACGCAGGCCAACAAACGTAGCACGAATACTAACTACTACTTATCTGAAATGACGGAGGGCTACGACAGGTTTTTCTGAAAACCTATTGCGTAATGAACTTGATATCGTTGTAGAATCAAATGATTTTAAAAATGGAGTGCTTTTGAGGCTTTTCTAGTTTTGCTAAAGGAGTCACTCCAGGTGAAGGGATCGTCGGTCCTTTCCTCGTCGAATGAGGTGCGGGATATATCATATATATCACTGTGCAAAGCAAAAACTCTTAAAAGCAATCAAAAGACAAACCGAGTATGTAGCATCTGCCAGTTATTGCTAAAGGAGTCACTCCCGGTGAAGGGATCTCGGTCCTTTCCTCATCGAATAAGGTGCAGGATATATCACATATACCGCTGTGCAAAGCAAGAACTGTAGCTACCTGTTTTATTTTGAAATTCGATACTACAACATCTTAGGTTTCTTTTCTTTCATTAATCACATTAATGAAGTCCCATCATTTAAAGTACCTAAACATCACAGATAAATACGACGTACACTTATGCCATCCGCATTCGCCTCGATGTCCCCTCGTGCACCGTTAGGTTAGGTAACTAACGGCAGAGCGGGGCAGGGCTAGTGCGGTGTAAAACATAAGTAACGTCTATATAATATATCATATATACTATATACTGTATCTATCAAAGAACATCACATGATCACATCACAGATATCGCTGCAGAAGAAACATATGAAATATTGGATATACTAGGACGTCCGTGTTTTCAATACGAGCCAGTATAAAACACGGATTCCACGGTCGTGATGAATAGCCAAACCCACACCCAAAGACCCCTACGAGAGCGGCAAGCAACCCTACCAATTCTAGAGTTAGGAGACCCGGACTCGACTCCTCGAGTTGGTCTCCCACTGGACTCCAGAACCCGGTTACTTGTGCCCTCCTCCTTAGGTCTATCCTAGTGCGGAAGAGTAAATAATATACAAAGGGTGGCAACTTCCGCAACCTGGAAGTGCCCCAATAAAAGAATATTACATACAAGTTTTTACATGAATGAAAATGAAAAACACTCATCTCACATAAAAACCCCCGGCTATTCAAACACGACGACCCAATATAACATATCCAGCAACACATAACATCACATGTCATCAACGTAAGTAAATATGAGCATCCCAATTGTCATTGACATATAGCAACGAAACCGGCGATATCACATATTACACTTACGGTCACAGAAAAGAAAGTGTAAAACTACAACAGTTGGAATCCGCATCCTGCATAGACATCGCATGCCTAATCCAATGAATTCCTTAGACATCACATGCCTAACAATTATAAACCCCGCATTTTAGTCTCATTATCGAAAACACTTTTCAATATTAAGTCGGGCAATTCAACAAGATTCCCGAAAAACTGATCGAATGCTCGTCGCAAACTTTAGTAGGCGGCCGCACCCCTGATACCGACGACGAAGTGCACCAAGGCGGAACACCGCTGCCGCGAGCACCCGAACGGATGCTTTCGGTGACGGGGTTCTCCTACAGCCACTTGTTCGGGGCTATGGGGTGTAGCTGTTTATTAAGTTTACCCGGCGAGTATCCGCGTACACTACGCGATTGCGACGGACTTTTGATCACATCAAAATTCCGTGGCAACCGATCAAGTGAGACCAAACAGCTACGTTTATAACATTCATCCAGTCATCTCATAACTACTTGTGAATTCCAATTATTGTATCACATTCAGGACAAACAGAAAATGTTAAACTTTCCGATCGAACAGTCAAACACCCAAGTTTTCCCGAAACAGCTCAACACTTGAAACAAGTTTAAAAACATCCAGTTCATGCCTCAGTACCAACGGTCCAGCCGTAGAAGGGTCAAGCCAACGCCTCACATGTGGCACGCCGTACTGCCCCAAACCCTAAGGTTCAAAGGGCAGTTCAAGACGGTCACATAATCGAGTTAAGGTTTGTTGTCTTCTAGAGGGTCCATCGAGTTACTTGCACTACTTAGAACATCGTTAAACTACGAAAAAATCCAACACTTGGAAATTTCCCGACAGGGAAAAATTGGGTATTTATATCTTGACGAACTTTTTAACATACTCAATAATTATCCGGAAAGCACATAAACAAAGTTTGACAATCCGATCGAATAATCGAATCCCTAAAACAACCCCAGAAAATTCAACTCTTGAATAAATATTAAAAATTCCCAGAAAACTCAACATCTGCAAACATGAATTACTGTGCAAAAATTAAACAGTGATAACATTTATTGGCCGCGGAACCGCCGCAGAAGCCAAGCTTCTGCCGCGGTTCCGCCGCACTGTAGCAGCTTCACTCGAAAAATTTTGCATCGTAATTCTTAGAATTCCCTGCTGAATTTTTTAAGAATTTTTAATCTGGAAAAAAACCCAGTTTTTAGAAAAAGTCCAGAGAGCATGAAATTTTAGGGTTTCGGGTTCGTTCGGGTTTCAAACTTCGTCTACGCATCGCCTAAGGCTCTAGCTAGGCTCTGATACCACTGCAGGGTTCCTAGGCACTCTAATGAAGTCTCACAAGGCATCAACCATGCCAATTTCAAAATTTACGATGCCGAGAAACCCTAGACTAGATCATTAACTAGAATTTTAGGCGACAAATGCGAATAGTTAACAACTTAACTACAAGAACGGAAATACAACCTTTGTAGATCCGGTCCTCCACCTCCACGGCTCCGTGATGAAGTCCTCTCCGCTGTCCAAATGGAATCCCGGGCTCTAGCGTCGGCTTCATTGGAGAAATGGGCGGGCAAGGTCGTCGGCTTCGTGCCGAAGATGATCTACGTCGAGGCATCACAAGATCAAGCTCACACTTCACCAAGTCATGAAACTTGTGAAGAAAACACACTCTACTACTTGGCAAGAGGTAAAGGATGAAGAAATAGGAAATGGGTTCACTTTAGAATTGGATTTCTCACTCATTTGCTCAAGTTGACATTGAAGTAGAAAGCTTTTCTTTCTTGCTCATGAAGAAGAAGAAGAAAGAAATGAATATGATAATTGTTAATTAAAATGGAAAAGAAAATCAATACTTATCATATTCAAACCATGATTAGGTGTAGAGAATAAACTAGGGTTAAGTGGAATGGTTAGGTTAAAGGAAAGAAACAAAATGGTCAACTTTTCAAACCTTCATGAACTTTCAAAATAAAACAAAACTAGAAACCATTTTATTCCTTGCCAAAATGAAATAAATAAATGAATAAATAATTAAAAACCTTAACCATTTACATAACCAAGGTTTAAACCAAAACTACACCCAAGTGAGCATGTATCATCAAACATGATACAAACAAGTGCACAAAAGTATATCACATATACAAGTTGTGTACATCAAGTGAGAAAATCCTTTTAAAGTGAACCAATACTAGTTAATGCAAAGTAATATATCAAATATATATAATTATGCATTAAGTCATTAAATCAACAGTTGATTCAATGATCCGGTCATGTCGCACACAACCGACTAGTATACAATGTATCGATTTATCGAATCGATCTTCGATTCGATAACTAGGTTATATCGCATACAACCAATCGAAACATTAATCACGAGAATGAAATACGGTATCACATACACGCACTATTCTCGGTCCCGCACATATCTCATATGCGCTCCTATTTCGTTTCGCTTGAGCCAGGAAACCTCTGTGTAGGACTCTAAAGACTCGTCAATACGCCGGCAACAGGTGATGATCATATCAAACACCCACAAGCCGCAAGCGGTCTGCTAAACGTAACGGCCACCCGGGTATTGAGCGATCAGAAGATCGACGAGCAAGCCCGCTCACACTCCTGTGAATCCAACCAGTAACACTTACCGTACAGTCCGGTCTGTTCGTCTGATATGTCGCATATCTCGCCTAGGGGTGGTAAACGTCAGACCCCAATAGCTCGATAAGTCGTGTCGATATGAGGTCTATAACAGTTCGAGAAACTACTGGTAACACTTACCAGTAAATCTCAGCAACCCTGGCCAGGGATTTCCGGTTATAGCCAATCGAACACAGCGCAACATCAACTCCCTATACCGGGAGAGACGAATCCCCTCCTATTGCTCATTGCCTCCATGTGACTCGGGACTGTACCCAAAAACCACCGTTTTGCACGCCCTCTTGGACGTGGTAAGGTGGAAATCAAAGCACAGTTGGAATCACACAAGACTCTATGACGATCTCGGGTCAACAGACTACTCTGTACCAGTGTCACCAGAGAACTGCCATCTGACGTAAGGTATAATACCATCTGGGAGTTCTCGGCGAGTCCGTCCAGTGTACCCAGTCTCTACTGAGCACCCGTATATCATCTCTGATGTCAAACACCAATGGATATGGGATCATCCATCGCCCATCTGTATGGGTCGAGAAGGTATACGCTAGTCTACTCTGGTATATCGATGCCCCGTCTCGATACACCCACGACTAGGGACCTTGAAGAATGTACTTATGGACTACCTTGTCCCCACTAGTATGATCCGCATCATAGTCCAGGTAGTCAAGTACACATCCTAAGGGCTTTACCAACATGAAACAGAGAGACAATTAGTATACACGTTAAGTTAAAGAGTAACCAGATAGCATACTATCATGTCGAGCAAGAAAGTCCTCCCTATATATGTCCCAGCATCCACTACAATATACATCCTATGTACAGTAATGGCCTCTAGGGCATACATATAACTAACATTATCAACATGTAGCATAGAGACAATCAGAGTACATGTTAAGATAAAGTACAACCAGATAGCATACTATCATGTCGAGCAAGAAAGTCCTCCCTATATATGTCCAAGCATCCATTACAATATACATTGTATGTACAGTAATAGCCTCTAGGGCATACATATAACTAACAATCTCCCACTTGCACTAGGGCCATCTGCTGTGGTATCACATACCCAACAATTAGCTGCGGTTGAAGTATCTCATACTCAACCATCCCATAAAAGTCTCTACTGGGAAAAAGGCCTTTGTGAGTGGATCCGCGCTGTCGTCCTCTGTGTCTACTCTCCTAATCTCGATCTCCCTGGAGATCAACCATCTCTATGATCAGGTGATACTGCCTAAGAATTATATCTGGATTTCTGATGGGACGGGGGTTCCTTGGCTAAAGCCACAACTCCATTGTCTCACAATGGTAGGAACGAAGTTCATCTCATGAACTTATATATATCCAGACTGCCTCTTTGGTAGCATCCTTGGTAACGATGTATCTTGCCTTTAATCGTCTAGTAAGTCACGGTATCTAGCTTGGAACTCTTCCAACATACCGTCCCTCCACTGAGGGTATAGACAAGCCTGCGACTGACATTCAGTCGTCCTTATCACCCTGGAACCTTTCCAGGATTCTCCCCAGGATCGATTGATACCATCTCACTACAACTAGTGAGTATCCTAACATCCAATTAGATCTATCTCATAGATCCAAAATCCAGGATTCAGGAGGTATCACTATGATCCTATATGGAGAATCCTTGTGATAAGCGGAGATTGACCGAGCGTAGCATAGGAAACTCCTTCCCTATCAAGAGTATGTCATCCACGTACTCTACGAGGATCACCACCATACTCCCTACTACCTTTTTTGTATATACAAGGTTCATCTACCATTTTGATGAAGTCAAAATCTTTGACTACCATATCAAAATAGACTTTCCAAGTCCGCGATTTCTGCTTTATCACATAAAACATCTTGGACAAGTTTCCGCTGCTCCCACTGTCTACGAAGCCCTCTGGCTGTGTACTTATAGACGCTCTCTTCCAAATCAACATTTAGAAAAACAGTCATGACACCCAACCGCCAGATATCGTAGTCATGGTATGTAGCCGTGGCAAATAGGATCTGGATTGACTTAAGCATAGCTTTGAAAGTCTCAACTTTTCCATGTACACCTAGTAATCTTCTCAAGATATACTTGCTCCTGATGGGGATTTAACCCTTCAGATAGAGCGACCAAAGTCCATACTTTGTTGGTGTATAAGGATTCCATCTCAGATCACTAAGCATCCAGCCATTCTTAAAGAGTCCCACTCTTGATGGCCAGCTCGAAACTAGTTGGGTCATCATCTCATGATGCAATCCTCGCTCCCACTGTCATAGAGAAACCGAAGTATCTCTCAGGTGGGTGAGGAACCCTACTAGATCGGCGGAGAGGCTGAGGTTCATTGGAAACTATAGAATCCTTTGGTTCTACCAAATCATCAGCTGCAGTTTGTATAGCTGGAACCTTTCCAGTTCTACATAACAGATCTTGCCTCGAGCTTGTCCGGATTTTTCTTTTAGACATAGTCCAGACAACCCTAAATCTTAACAAACTTAAGATATGGGCTCTTCCCTTTCCATATCACATATGAAGTGGTAGGCAGCTGATTTGATTTGAAACCTATTCAATAGGTATGCAGCTTCTCAAGCGCATAACACCCAAAAGGAAATAGGAAACTCAGTAGTACTCATCATAGAGCACACCATATCATATAGGGTGCAATTGCTCCGCCCCGATACACCGAGGTGCTGTGGTGTATTCGGAGGAGTAATGCTGAGAGAGAATCTCATTCTCCTTTAGAATAGTCCAGGAATCCCGTGCTTAAGTATTCTCCTCCTTGATCTCATCAAAGGACATAATACTTATACCCGTTTTTGGTTCTCTACTTCTAGCTTATATTCTGTGAATATCTCAAATGCTTCGGACTTGTGTTTCAACAGGAACATATGTCTGAATCTTGAGAGATCATCAGAGAATGTAATGAAGTACATAGAACCGGTCCTGGCATATGTAGACAGGGGACTTTCATACATCAACATGTATCAATCCCAAGAGTTCATTAACACTTTCTCTGTTTCCAATAAACAAAGCTATGGTCATCTTATCTTTGTGACATGACCGGCAAGTCTCACAAGATGTAAATTCAAACAAATTTAAATATGCATCTTAATGTAACTTCAGCTAGTCGAGTCGCATTGATATGACCTAGTCTACAATGCCTCAAGAAGGATTCGTTCATTTCTGAACTCTTCCTCTCGTGTGTGTTCTGTATACTAAGAACTATAGTTTTGATTTAGAACGTCAATGCTTTTAGATAACGTGCCTGAACCGATCAACTCTTGATATAGGAAATGTTCAAAACATTATCCAACAATACAAAATTATATCCTTTCTTTACTAATAAAGAGACTGATATGATGTTGTATTTCAGGTTCAGTATCTAATAACATTCATTCAGAATCAATGCATTATGGTAATATAGGGTGATAGTGACCAACAGACTTGGTTGCAACACTTGCAACAGACTTGGTTGCAACACTTGCACCGTTTCTATCTCATGAAACTTATCACCCGTTCTCAGTTATCTACCTATCTGTAGCCTATGTAACAAATTACATATGTGGGATCCTGATCCGGTATCAAATACCCAGGACGTAAAGGATACTGAGAATCAGTTCTCTGTAATGAACACACCCGAAGAAGATGCATCAGCATGCACTTTCTTCGTTTGGGCGGCACGGAAATTCTGGTAATCCCTTATTTCCTGCTCTGTCTTATAACAATTATAAGTTGGAGCGGGACCAACGTTCCCCAGCTCAGTATAACAAGCGGGTTCGGTCAATATATCCGTATTATTATCTTGATTAAGGCGTGATATGGTCGCTACCTGAAGAGAGAGAGAAGAAAACACTCAGCGTATTCTCTTGCAAAATTAGATTGGTTATCTAATATATCTAATCAGGATGTCTCCCACTGTTTTAGTCAAATCTTCATTCAAACCCTAAAGGGAAAGACTAGCCGGGATTAATTACACGCTACAAGTTCGCCAATCTTTCAGCCAGGCTAGTGTCGGTACTTTGAGGGAGGTCCCCCGTGCTTTCGCACGAACCTAATGAAAGTAAACCTCGTTTTCCCAGGGGCGTAACCCCATTGACACCTTTCTAGACACCTACTTGATCGACTAATTGTAATGTGTAAAACTCTCCCAGGAGTAACTCTTACTCGCAGCGGGTATTGGGATCCAACTATCTCATAGAAGGTATACAATCTCATTGCAAATTTCAACACTTGAAATTCCCAATAATATTTTACCCCTAGCACTTATGACCTTAACTAAGGTCAACATATCATAAGTACTAGTCAAGTTCTACCCGTCATTTCATGATTAATTAGACCCACCCTATATGACCCTCAACTATGGTCGACATAATCACATGAATGTCCTAACTAATCGCATCATATGCTGTGTAGGAAGAAATCACTTAGCTACCGTACACTATGCCTCAACTAAAGTCGACATACGCAACACGAATACTAAGTACTCTACTTCCTAAAATAACGGAGGGCTACGCTAGGTTTTTAAGAAAACCCTTTGCATAATGAACTTGATATCGTTGTAGAATCGAGTGATTTGAAATTGACTGTTTTTTAGGCTTTTCTAGTTTTGCTAAAGGAGTCACTCCCGGTGAAGGGATCGTCGGCCCTTTCCTCATCGAATAAGGTGCAGGATATTTCACAAATATCACTATGCAAAGCAAGAACTATAGAAGCAATCAAAAGACATACCGAGTTTGTAGCATCTGCTAGTTTCACTAAGAGGTCACTCCCGGTGAAGGGATCTCGGCTCTTTCCTTATCGAATAAGGTGCTGGATGTTCTACAAGGAACACAGCTATGCAAAGTAAGAACTAGAGCTACCAGTTTTTAAACAAGTTTCTACAACATCTTTAGATTACTTTTTAGTTTCATTAATCTCATTAATGATGTCCCATTTTATTATGCTTCACAAGCATCTCATTTGAAACGAAATCTGCAATATAACATATATCTCATATATATATAATATAAACATTCGTCTCAGGCAATAATATGATCTCATCACAGAACATTGCAGCAGAAGAACATATATGAAATATTGGATATACTAGGACGTCCGTGTTTTCAATACGAGCCTGTATAAAACACGGATTCCATGGTCGCGATGAATAGCCAAACCCACATCCCTAGACCCCTACGAGAGCGGCAAGTAACACTGTCAATTCTTGGGTTAGGAGACCCTGTCTCGACTCCTCGAGATGGTCTCCCATTGGACCCTAGAACCCGGTTACTTGTGCTCCCCGCCTTGGGTCTACCTAATGCGAAAAAGTAAATAATATACAATGGTGACATCATCCTCATTCCGGAAGTGCCCCAATAAAAGAATATTACATACAAATGAATTTTACATGAATGAAAAAGGAAAAAATAAAAACTCTCATCTCACATAAAACCCCCGGCTATTCAAAACGCGACGATCCAATATAACATATCATAGCAACACATAATATCACATATCATCAACGTAAGCAAGTATACGTATCCCGATTGCCGTTGATGTATAGCAACGAAGCCGGCGATACACCACATACTGCTCTTACGGTCACAGAAAAGAATGTGTAAAACTACAACAGTTGAAATCCGCAACCTTCTTAGACATCGCATGCCTAACCCAATGAATTCCTTAGACATCGCATGCCTAACAATTATAAACCCCGCATTTTAGTCACATTATCGAAAACTCTTTTCAATATCAAGTCGGTCAATTCAACAAGATTCCCGACATCCTGATCGAATGCTCATCGCAAACTTTAGTAGACGGCCGCACCCCCGGATGCCGTCGACGAAGTGCACTAAGGCGGAACACCGCTATCGCGAGCACCCGAACGGATGCTTTTGGCGACGGGGTTCTCCTACAGTCACTTGGTCGGGGCTATGGGGCGTGGCTGTCTATTAAGTTTACCTGGCGAGTATCCGTGTACGCTACGTGATTGCGACGGACTTTTGATCACATCAAAATTCTGTGGCAACAGATCAATTGAGACTGAACTGCTTGATTTATTATATTCAAATTAGTTATCTCATAACTACATGTGGATTCTAATTATTGTATCACATTCCAGACAATGTTAAACTTTCCGATCGAATAATCAAACACCCAAGATTTCCCTAATATATCTCAACACTTGAAATCAGTTTAAAAATATCCATCACATGCCACCGTACTAATGGTCCAGCCGTAGAAGGGTCAAGCCAACGCCTCACATGTGGCACGCCGTACTGCCATAACCCTAAGGTTCAGAGGCAGTTCAAGACAGTCAGATAATCGCGTTAAGGTTTGTTGTCTTCTAGAGGGTCCACCGCGTTACTTGCATGACTTTACGAAAGTTTCAAACACGAGAAAAAATCCAACTTTTAAAAAATTTCCGACAGGGGAAAAAGTGAGTTATTGATATCCGTTCGAACATTTTAACAGTTTCTAAAAATTACCCGGACAAAACTAAACGAAGTTAAATTATCCGATCGAATCAACGAGTCCCCAATACAACCCTAGAAAACTCAACACTTGAGTGGAATTAAAAAATTCCCAGAAAAAATATCAATAAAGGACCTAAGAATAAATATATGAAATATGAGGGACTAAGTCCAAATTTTGACCGCGGAACCGCCGCCAAACCCATGGTTTGGCCGCGGTTCCGCGGTCACGTGAGCGACTTAGTGGACCGTACTTCACAGTAATTCTTAGTTTTTCCTGCTTGTTTTTCTGAGCATTTTTATTTCATAAAAATCCACATTTTTGAAAAATGTACAGAGAAGGGTAAAAATCGGGGTTTCCGGATTCGATCGGACTTTAAACTTCGTCTAAAACTCTAGCTTGGATCTGATACCACTGTAGGGTTGCTAGGCACTGCCACAAGGTTCTACGAGGCATCAACCATGCCCGATTAAAAATTTAGCCGTGTCGAACAACCCGAAGCCGGATCTTTAAACTAGAGTTTTTGCGAAAACAAGCATGTTAAACACTTTAACACTAAGTGAGAGGGATTACAACCTTTGTAGATCCGATCCTTCACTTCTTAAGCTCCGTGATGAAGTCCCTTCGCTGCGATCATCGTGTTCCGGACTCTCGAGAGGTTCCACAAAGAGAAAGATGCAGTCTTGCTTCCGATCTTCGATACAAAGATGATCTACCTTGAAGTTTCGTTAACACAAGCTAACACTCATAATATGAAGTGAACACCCTCATCTAAATGTCAAGGATAGATGGGGATGATGAAGTAGGATTATTGCTCTCTTTTATTATCTTTTTCTCACACTCATTCATCACTTGGAAAAAGCTAGTAAGCTTTTTCATGAAAGAAAAGAAGAAGGAAGAAGAAGATGAATAATGATTAGAATCCTTTTGTGATGAATAATGAAAATATGATAATGATTAGTATCCTTTTGTGATGAATAATGAAAATATGATAATGATTAGTAATGCAACCATGGTTGACTAAACCTTTGTAGAGATTTAACTAGGGCTAGGATTCGAGTTGGTTTAAGAATGAGTCATAACAAAATATCTTAACACAAAACAAAAAGAAACCTTCTAGAAGGTTCATGAATGCACTAACCCAAATCAAACCCTAATCTTGTTTAATCTCCACTAAACATGTTGCATTAGTAATCATATCATGTTACAATATTATATATCACATATATAATATTTATTGTAACAAAATAAAATAATACAATTAACATATATCGCATATATATCAATGTATTACCCGAGTGAGAAAAAGAATCTTTTAGCGAGCTAATATTAGTTAATGTAATTTAATATATCATATATATTATTATACATTAAATTATCGAATCAACACTCGATCCGACAATCCGGCTATATCGCATATAACCGACTAATACGATGACCCGGCTATATTACATATACCCGGCCGATAACTCATATCGCGAGAATCCAATACGGTATCATATACCGCATTATCCTCGGTCACGCACATACCACATATGTGCTCCTACTTCATTTTTCCAGAGCTAAGAAACCTCTGTGTAGGACACTAAAGAATCGTCAATACGCCGGCAGTAGGTGATGATCATATCAAACACCCCCAAGCTGCAAGCGGTCAGCTAAACGTAACAGCCACCCAGGTATTGAGCACTCAGAAGATCAACAAGCAAGCCTGTACATTCTCCTGTGAATCCAATCAGTAACATTCCCGTACAGTCCGGTCTCGTCGTCTGATATGTCGCATATCTCGCCTAAGGGTGGTAAACATCAGACCCCAGTAGCTTCATAAGTCGTGTCGATATGAGGTCTATAATAGTTCGAGAAAATACTGATAACACTTACCAGTAAATCTCAGCAACCCTGGCCAGGGATTTCCGGTTATAGCCAATCGAACACAGCACAACACCAACTCCCTATACCGGGAGAGACGAATCCCCTCCTATCGCTCATTGCCTCCATGTGATTCGGGACAGTACCCAAAAGCCATCTTTTTGCACGCCCTCTTGGAAGTGGAATGATAGAAATCAAAGCATAGTGGGAATCACACAAGACTCTATGACGATCTCGGGTCAACAGACTACTCTGTACCAGTGTCACCGGAGAACCGCCATCTGACGTAAGGTATAATACCATCTGGGAGTTCTCGGCGAGTCCGTCCAGTGTACCCAGTCTCCACTGAGCACCCGTACACCATCCTTGATGTCAAACACCGATGGATATGGGATCATCCATCGCCCATCATATGGGTCAAGATGCGTATACGCTAGTCTACTCTGGTGTATCGATGCCCTGTCTCGATACACCCTCGACTAGGAACAGTTATAGGATGTACTCGTCGACTACCATGGCCCCACTATTATGATCTCATCATAGTCCCAGTACTCGAGTACATATCCTAAGGGCTTTATCAACATGTAGCATAGAGACAATCAGAGTACATGTTAAGATAAAGTACAACCAGATAGCATACTATAATGTCGAGCAAGAAAGTCCTCCCTATATATGTCCAAGCATCCATTACAATATACATCGTATGTACAGTATTGGCCTCTAGGGCATACATATAACTAACAGAGTGTGCATGAAAGTATGAGGATATAAATCAACGGTGTCCCTCGCGATACATCAAAATCATGGAACCTGAGTGCCTAGCATCGACACTCGAAAACATCATGAAAACCGTGCCCAGCATCGACACTCGAAAACATCATGAAAACCGTGCCCAGCATCGGCACGAAAATCCTCATATATCGGGCTCCGTCAGTCCGGATCGGCCCACGGGCTCTGTCATTCCGGATCAGCCCATATCATCTCTCGACTCCGGTCGGTATCCTCCGGATATCCACCGAGCCCAAATACTATCACCGGTAGGTAGTAGTCCCTCTGCCAGGCTCACCGTCTGTATACACAGCATCCCTTTCTTGCCCCGGGGTACCGTACCGGGTCCACCATGTACCCGCAATCGGCCTCATCCGCCTCCTCGAATCGGGTTTCACATGTCACACGTCTCAAAACCGAGAAAACGCATGGTGGACGCACTGAAATATCATATCAAGAGAAACCGGGTTTTTAAACAACACATAATCTGTTTTTAAATGTCCACGGTTCTCAAATCCAGAAATCTCATGAAAACAGCATATCTCAATGCGTAAAATCATAGAGCATGACGTATGCGACATATAATAGAAATGTAAGTATATCCGTGTATCATGCAACATGAACAGTGTGTAAGTCCACGTTACCTCTCCCGGGATTTACGGGCTTGCGGAAATGATGAAAAACAATTTTTCAGGAGGTGGTAACATGGACTCAAAATATGGATCTTTGTTAAACAACTATCTAACAAACCTAACAAGAGTTTTACCTACTCGGTTAGGGGGTTATACCTTTCTTGAACTCCTTCGTCTTCAACTCTTTGCGGTGTACGGATCGGCCTCACCTCGTCGTCTCCTTGCGCCGAAGATGGATCCACTTGAAAGCTTCTACCTTTGGCTTCTCTTCAAACTAGAAGAAACTAGAATACTTGGTTTGCTAAACCTTGTGAACTAGGATGAGTAGAGAAGTGATATGGGTTTTCTTTTATCTCTAAGGCAATGTTTCTCAACTCATGAGAGGGAGTTTCCTTGAGCTAGAGAGAGCAAGAGGGAGAGCTCAAGCAAGAGAGAGAATGAGTAAGTCTTTTGCCATCCAAGCTCTCATAATCCAAAATCATCATAACAAATAATAGAAATTGAGTATTATGTGATGGTTCAAGTCAAAATGGCCATATCATTTCATGCACTTATTTGCAAAAAGAAACAAGCAAGCAAAAGACTTTGCCATGTAATGATAGCCATTGTAATGATGATGGTCAACTAGTCCAACCAAGTCAACCGGTCAACAATGTCAACAAGTCAACAAAGTCAACCCATCATCTCAACCATGACACAATAATACTTAATTAATATTATCATTAATCATATTTCTTATTCTCATTAGGGTTTAGCAAAAGTCAATGGTCAACGGTCAACAGTCAACAATCCCAATGAGAATCCTCTGCCTCTGTGTCTCTGTCAACTGTGCAAACACACCCGCATCCGCGTTCCGAGGAACACGAATACAAATGAGATAAAACCAGTCCCAAAATGTACACCAGGATCTGGCTTAAACCAAAGCCTGCTAGTGTTAACTGTCCGGACACTAAACGTGCACAAGTGCACGGATGTGACCGAACCCTGTCGCTAAACCATGCGACCTGTCGCAAAACCATGCGACCTCTACTCTTTTGCCTAAAGGCGAATAGCTTTCTGTGTGGGACTCTAAAGACTCGACACTATGCAGGCAGTGGGTTTAACCACAGACCGCAAGCGGCACTAGCTGTGCGTAACGGTCCCCAAGTAGATGCCGAGAAGAAAACTGACGAGGTGAAACCCATCTGAACTCCTACTGAGCATGGATGTGACAATCTCCGTACAGTCCGGTCTGTTCGTCTGAGAATATCGCATGGCGGGCCTAGGGGGCGGTAAACGTCAGTCCCCTAATAGTTGTACAAGTCGTGTCAGAGTGTAGCCCAGAACACCATGAGATAACACTGGAAACCTACCAGTATATCTCGCTTGCCCTGGCCAGGGACTTTGTGTAATGGCTCTCCTTGACACAACGCGATATCAACCCCCAATACCGGGAGAGACGAATCTTGTCTAACCGTCACTGCCTCCAAGTGCTTCGGGACTGCACCCAAAAACTACCTGTTTGCACGACTCCTTGGAGCCGTGTTAGGGTAGAAATCAAAGTACAGTGGGAACACACTCGAGGCGAAGTGACAGTGTCAAGTCAACGGACTAAGCTGTACTCATGTCACCTGGGAACTGATAACCGATGATAGGTATAGTACCAACCAACAGTTCCCGACGAGTCCTTTGCAGTGTACTCGTAACCTAACGAGCACCCGCATACTCTCTCAAGTACGGCGTACTGACGGCTGTGGGACAGACCGTCTCCCAAGCTGGGATGAGAAGCGTATATGCTAGTCTACTCCGGAGTATCGATGCCCTGTCTCGATAGTCCTATGACTAGGGACCTGCATAAGGATATGCTTGTGGATTACCCAGCCCCCACGAGTGTGACTGCCATCACAATGCTGGTAATCAAGCAAAGATCCTAAGGGCTCCACTAATGTGTAAAGGCGATATGCTAAAAGAAACACATGCACACATTAAAGCAGAAACAAACCAAGTAGCATAGTATTATATTGAGCAAGATTGTCTATACAAGGTGAATATCCCAATCTTCCATCAAGTAATATAAAAACTAGTATGATACAGTAATGGCCTCTAGGGCATATACACTAATAATCTCCTACTTGCACTAAGGCCATGTACTGGCGTATCGAAGACCTATCATCTCGATCAGCCGCTCGAACTGAGTCTGGGGTAAGGCCTTCGTGAGTGGATCAGCAATGTTATCTTCCGTATTTACTCTCTTCACCTCGATCTCCCGGCGATCTACGATCTCCCTGATCTGGTGGTACTGCCTCAAAATGTGCCTAGACTTCTGATGGGAACTGGGTTCCTTCGCTAAAGCTATAGCGCCGTTGTTATCACAATACAGCGATATTGGATCAACACTGGTAGGAACCACCTGAAGCTCCGTGAAGAACTTCTTCATCCAGACAGCTTCCTTTGCGGTATCGCAAGCAGCTATGTACTCCGCTTCCATAGTTGAGTCAGCGACGGTTTCCTGCTTGGAGTTCTTCCAACAAACCGCCCCTCCATTAAGGGTAAAGACATAACCCGACATGGACTTGGAGTCATACTTGTCACTCTGGAAGCTGGAGTCAGCAAAGGCCTCGATTTGGAGGTCTTTTCAGCCATACACCAAGAACATCTCCTTAGTCCTTCTCAGGTACTTGAGAATGTTCTTTACTGCTATCCAGTGTTTCTCCCCTGGTACCGACTGATACTGGCTTACAACGCTTAATGCGTATGCTACATCTGGTCTGGTACACAACATCACATACATAATAGAGCCTACCGCAGATGCGTAGGGTATTGATGACATGCGAGCCCTTTCTAAATCAGTCTTGGGAGACATCTGTTTGGAGAGGGTGATTCCGTGACAAGCCGGTAGATTACCGCGCTTGGAATCTTCCACACTGAATCGTTTCAGTATGGTGTCGATGAACCTGGACTGTGAAAGTCCCAACATCCTTTTAGATCTATCACGATAGATCTGGATCCCCAGAATGTAGTTGGCATCGTCCAGGTCCTTCATGGAGAACCTCTGTGACAAGAATCCTTTGACTGACTGTAACATAGGAATATCATTTCCTATTACAAGACGAGGAATACCACATTTCTCCCTACAATCTTACTGTAAATGCATGGTTCATCTGGGTTTTTGACAAAGTCGAATTCTTTGACAGTATCATCAAAGCAGATGTTCCAACTCCGCGATGCCTGCTTCAGTCCATAGATGGACTTGAGCAACTTGCACACTTTACCGCTGCTCCCACTCTGATTGAATCCCTCCGGCTGATCCATATAGACGCACTCTTCCAAATTTCCATTTAGGAAAGCCGTCTTTACGTCCATCTACCAGATCTCATAATCGTGGAAGGCAGCAATGGCAAGAAGGATCTGAATGGATTTGAGCATAGCTACCGGAGAAAAGGTCTCGTCATAGTCCAAAGCAGGTCTTTGACGAAAACCCTTTGCAACAAGCCTAGCTTTATAGGTTTCAACTTGCCCATCTACACCAATCTTCTTTCTGAAGATCCATTTGCAGCCTACGGGTTTTTCCCCTTCTGGAGAAAAGTCCAAAGTCCAAACTTTGTCGGTGTACATGGACTCCATCTCGGTCCGCATTGCATCCAGCCATTTTACTGAGTCACCGCTCTGAATGGCTTGCTGGAAGCTGGTAGGCTCATTATAATCAATGACGCAATCCTCTCTATCCCCGTCTATGAGAAAACCGTAGTATCTCTCGAGCGGATGAGGCTGCCTACTACTCCTGCGGAGCGGCGCAGGAATGTCCGGTTCCCCTGAACCTTCTGGTTCTACTAAGGTTTCAGTAATAGCTTGTGGTTCTGGAATTTCTTCCATTTCTATTGCGCTCCCACTTATCTGATTTTCTAAAAACTCGGTTTCCAAGAAGCGGGCATGACGAGAAACAAAGACTTTTTGCTCCTCTGCGTAATAGAAAAGATACCCCTTGGAGTTCTATGGGTTTCCCACAAACTTGCACTGTACTGAGCGTGCCTCGAGCTTGTCCGCGTGCTGCTTTTTGACAAAGGCTGGACATCCCCATGTCTTAAAGGGTTTAAGACAGGGTTTCTTCCCACTCCACATTTGATATGGTGTGGTAGGCACTGTCTTAGTAGGATCTTGGTTCAAGAGATATGCAGTTGTTTCTAGTGCATAACCCCAGAAAGATCGCGGTAACTCAGCCTTACTCATCATGGAACGAACCATATCCAATAGGGTTCGATTCCGCCTTTCAGATACACCGTTGTCTTATTGTGTGTATGGAGGAGTACGCTGAGAGAGAATTCCATTCTCTTTTAAGTAGTCCAGAAACTCGGCAATCAAGTATTCACCACCTCAATCAGATCTTAGTGTCTTTATACTTTTGCCTGTTTGTTTTTCAACTTCATTCTTGTATTCCCGAAATTTCTCAAAGGCCTCGGATTTGTGCTTCATTAAGAAGACATGTCCATACCTAGAGAAATCATCTGTGAAAGTAATGAAGTATGAATAACCACTTCGCGCATGTGTAGACATTGGACCACACACATCACTGTGTATGATTCCCAAGAGCTCGCTCGCTCTTACTCCGTGTCCTGTGAACGGAGTCTTTGTCATCTTTCCCATGAGACAAGATTCACAAGTGGCATAAGACTGATACTCGAACGGATTCAAGTATCCCTCTTTATGTAACTTTGTTAACCGTGTTTCATTAATGTGACCCAGTCTACAATGCCATAAGAAAGCCTGATTTAATTCCGGAGACTTTCTTTTAAATGTGTTCTGGACACTGAAAATCTGAGCTTGATTCAATACGTATATCCCGTTATTTAATGTACCTGACCCAATCAGAAATTGATTTAGGTGGATGTGTACTACATCGCTTACAAAAGAAAATTCATATCCTTCCTTAGAAAGTAAGGATACAGATATGATATTACAAGTCGCACCTGGTACATACAAACAGTTACGCAAAATCAATATCTGCCCAGTTGTCAGTCCAAGATGATATTCCCCTACGGATTCAGCATCCATGCTCATTCCGTTAGCAACCATGAGAGTCATATCACCTTTCCTGATAACCCTACGGTTTCTCAGAGCCTGTAATGAATTACAGATGTGAGATCCTGATCCGGTATCCAATAACCAGGAAGTAGGGTTAACTGACATACAGTTCTATATTACAAACACACCCGAAGCCGAAGCCACAACATGCTTCGAATTCTGGCTACTGGCTTTGCTAGCCCTGCAATCCTTCTTCCAATGTTCATTCCCGTTACAATAGGAACGTCCCTCTTTTACTACATCCAGTCCCGAAACTTTTGCCCTTGCTTTTCCTTCTTCTTCCCTGGTTTCTTTCAGGGTATAAGCAGAGGGCAGGGACTGTAGAATCAAGTCAGTATTTGACCCGTTCTCCAACGTGGTCTTCAGGTCCGTGAGCTCAAAATAGCTGGTCTCTGTAAGGACGTTGCCCATTACAAATGACCCGACAGCTAACCTCGCTTGAAGCAATTCGTTCGAGGTCTCATATCTTGCGATACGAGATTGCCCTCTATACAAATCTTTTTTATGGAGGAAGATAGAAACTAATTCCATCTTCTCGTGCTGCCTCTGGTTTGCACCATCAACTGAGGCTAACACGAGGCACTTGGCTTTCGCACAGTCTTTTTCCGATGTCTTACGGATGTCAATATCCGCGACAGGGGAAACTGGTCCTGAGACGGCAGGGGTTTTATTAGTTAAGAGGTGTCCCAGCTTGTCATAGGCAATGGACATCTGGACAGACCTTTGCCAATCATAACAGTCAGGTTCAGTCATTTTATTATCTAGATGTAACCTATGTGTGGTCACTGGGTCGCTGCAATTAAGAGAGAGAAAAGAAAACACTCAGCATGATGCTCTTGCATGTTTAGATTGGTTTTTAATTTATCTAAACAGGATGGCTCCCACTGTCTCTCGAGTCCCTCCTCAAACCAAAAAAGAAGAATTAGTCAGAATCAATCTCATCGTACAATACTTGCTTAACCGTTCAGCCAGGCTAGTGTCGGTACTTCGAGGGAGGTTTTCCAACGCTTCCGCGAAATTCCTTAAATAAATAACCTCTTTTCCCTGGGGGCGTATCCCCGCTAACACCTTTCTAGATGCCTACTTGGTTTATAGCATTGATCGTTAAGTGAGAAATTTCCTGAGGAGTTGCGTATACTCACAGTAGGATCGGGATCCAAATATCATCGCGTGACAAAACTGAAGGAATCCTACCAGAATCATCACACTCCAAATGGTATGCAGCGCTAGCAAGTTTCAGTTCTTTTGAAACTCCCGATGTGGATTTTTTCCCCATGCTCTTATGACCTTGACTAAGGCCAACAAATCATAAGTCACATGTCAAGTTCTACCCGTCGTTGTCCAGGTTGATTTGATCCCACCTGTATATACCCTTGACTATGGCTAACATAGTAATACGACTGTCCCAAACCAACGCATCTATCTATGCAACATATGAATATCCACCAGCTACCAAACACTGTGCCTTGACTAAGGCCAACAAACACAGCTTGAATACTGTTGAATATTCATTTGAAACGACGGAGGGCTATGAATGGTTTTGGCAAAACCTTGAACGTAGTGAACTTGATATAATCGAAGGAACCTTGATAGCTTTTAAAAGGAGTGGCTTAAGCTCCGCGTTTTAAAAGTTATTTTTGAAAAGAAACCGAGTGGTTTTTGAAATTGTTCCAACGACTTTTACTTGGTTTATTTTCTTGCATTAATTTTAATGCGTCCCATCAATTAATCCTACCATTGTAGAAAACAACGAAAATATGACGTACGCATATGCCATCCGCATTCGGCATGGGGCCCCATCATTACCCGTTGGGTTACTTAACTAACGACAGAGCGGGGGCTGGACTAGCGCGGATGCAAAACATAAGCAACGCCTAAATAGATATCATATATAGATATACACATTCTTTACATGCAATGATAGCCATTCCAGATCACAGATGAACACATTGGATATACTAGGAATCTGCAATCCGTACGAGCCTGTAACGAATAGCGGATTACACGGTCGTGATGAATAGCCAAGACCCCACCCTAGACCCCTACGGGTGCGGCAAACTACCCGCCAAGTACCCAAAGCGAAGCAACCTCCCTCAACACCGTGAGTAGGCCACTCGGCACTTTGAGATACCCGGTAGTTTGTGCACCCCACCTTGGGTCTATCCTAGGAGCAAAATCAGTAAAAGAAATTATACAATGACGGCTACAACCCCATCCCGGTTGTGCGGCCATATAAATAATATTACATCAATTACAAATTTACATGAATTGAAAGAAAAAGAAAACTCTTATCTCACAACCCCCCGGCTATTCATCCGCGACAATCCAACGAATTCATATACACATACCATCAACATTACAGATCACAGATATATATAACCCCCACTAATCGATGTATAGCGATTAGCAGACGTTCAATACATATAACACATCACAGATATATGCCCGTCAGCTTAAGTCTTTAGAAGTTCGATCAAAATACGGATTTTAAGGACCCAAAAACAAATTTTGCTTTCTGGAAAATCTGGGCAGAAAAATCATACTGTAAAAATCCCAAAACACCCAACTGAATAAACTGCATGAAAAATCGCCCACGGCCGAGTCAACTCGGCCGCGGATCCGCGGTGGGAGCACGCTCCCGCCGCGGTTCCGCGGCGCGTTGATTGGTTCAGTGGACCATTTTTCTACAGTTTCTTCTAAAAACCCTGAGCCGAATTTTAAGATAAGATTTATTATTTTTGGAACAGAAAACAAATTCGGCAGAAAGTTGATTTTACGGGCGTGTTTCGTGACTTTTCTATTATCGAACTTCTACTTACTTTGCTAACATGTTAGATAGTCTTTAACCTAGGCTCTGATACCACTGTAAGTCCACGTTACCTCTCCCGGTACTTACGGGCTTGCGGAAATGATGAAAAACAATTTTTCAAGAAGTGGTAACATGGACTCAAAATACGGATCTTTGTTAAACAACTATCTAACAAACCTAACAAGAGTTTTACCTACTCGGTTAGGGGGTTATACCTTTCTTGAACTCCTTCGTCTTCAACTCTTTGCGGTGTACGGATCGGCCTCACCTCGTCGTCTCCTTGCGCCGAAGATGGATCTACCTGAAAGCTTCTACCTTTGGCTTCTCTTCAAACTAGAAGAAACTAGAACACTTTGTTTGCTAAACCTTGTGAACTAGGATGAGTAGAGAAGTGATATGGGTTTTCTTTTATCTCTAAGGCAATGTTTCTCAACTCATAAGAGGGAGTTGCCTTGAGCTAGAGAGAGAGCAAGAGGGAGAGCATAAGCAAGAAAGAGAAAGTAAATGAGAGAATGAGTAAGTCTTTTGCCATCCAAGCTCTCATAATGCAAATTCATCATAACAAATAATAGTAATTGAGTATTATGTGATGGTTCAAGTCAAAATGGCCATATCATTTCATGCACTCATTTGCAAAAAGAAACAAGCAAGCAAAAGACTTTGCCATGAAATGATAGCCATTGTAATGATGATGGTCAACTAGCCCAACCTAATCAACCGGTCAACAAAGTCAACAGGTCAACAAAGTCAACCCCTCATCTCAACCATGATACAATAATACTTAATTAATATTATCATTAATCATATTTCTTATTCTCATTAGGGTTTAGCAAAAGTCAATGGTCAACAGTCAACAGTCAACAACCCCAATGAGAATCCTCTGCCTCTGTCTCTCTGTCAACTGTGCAAACACACCTGCATCCGCGTTCCGAGGAACACGGATACAAACGAGATAAAACCAATCCCAAAACGTACACTAGGATCTGGCTTAAACCAAAGCCTGCTAGTGTTAACTGTCCAGACACTAAACGTGCACAAGTGCACGGATGTGACCGAACCCTGTCGCTAAACCATGCGACCTGTCGCAAAACCATGCGACCTCTACTCTTTTGCCTTAAGGCGAATAGCTTTCTGTGTGGGTCTCTAAAGACTCGACACTACGCTGGCAGTGGGTTTAACCACAGACCGCAAGCGGCACTAGCTGTGCGTAACGGTCCACAGGTAGATGCCGACAAGAAGACTGACGAGGTGAAACCCATCTGAACTCCTACTGAGCCTGGATGTGACAATCTCCGTACAGTCCGGTCTATTCGTCTGAGAATATCGCATGGTGGGCCTAGGGGGCGGTAAACGTCAGTCCCCTAATAGCGGTACAAGTCGTGTCGGAGTGTAGCCCAGAACACCCTGAAATAACACTAGAAACCTACCAGTATATCTCGCTTGCCCTGGCCAGGGACTTTGTGTAATGGCTCTCCTAGACACAGCGCGATATCAACCCCCAATACCGGGAGAGACGAATCCTGTCTAACCGTCACTGCCTCCAAGTGCTTCGGGACTGCACCCAAAAACTACCTGTTTGCACGACTCCTTTGAGCCGTGGTAGGGTAGTAATCAAAGTACAGTGGGAACACACTCGAGGCGAAGTGACAGTGTCAAGTCAACAGACTAAGCTGTACTCATATCACCAGGGAACTAATAACTGACGATAGGTATAATACCAACCAACAGTTCCCGACGAGTCCTGTCCAGTGTACTCGTAACCTAACGAGCACCCGCATACTATCTCAAGTACGACGTACTGACGGCTGTGGGACAGACCGTTTCCCAAGCTGGGATAAGAAGCAAATACGCTAGTCTACTCCGGAGTATCGATGCCCTGTCTCGATAGTCCTGCGACTAGGGACCTGCATAAGGATGTGCTTATAGATTACCCAGCCCCCACGAGTGTGACTGCCATCACAACGCTGGTAATCAAGCAAAAACCCTAAGGGCTCCACTAATGTGTAAAGGCGATATGCTAAAAGAAACATATGCACACATTAAAGCAGAAACAAACCAAGTAGCATACTACCATTTTGAGCAAGATTGTCAATACAAGGTGAATATCCCAAGCTTCTATTAAGTAATATACATACTAGTATGATACAGTAATGGCCTCTATGGCATATACACTAACACAGTGATATGACATAATAAGGGAAAACCACTCTTTTAAATGATTCCAGTTTTTAAAATATAACATGCGGTTCCCAATTTCCCAATAAAACCAGTTATCTATGTAGGCACAATATGTATATGCACAAGTATGGATGTATCAGTGTATATGTGCACCATTATGAATATACAATGTGTATGTGCGCAAATATGGAGGTATCAATGTATATGTGCACCAATATGAATATACTAATGCTTATGTGCGTAAGCAGGTTATGCGAAGAGTCATATCATGATGCAGTAATCCTACAGTTTAGTGACATAGCAATTATCGATGATGAAGTGTGTGAGCCTACAATCTGTGTACGTGTAACATAAGCATCATCGATAATGGTGCAGGTGTACTATCACAGGTATAAGCAAGGCAATGAGAATAATATGAATGAAGCATAAGGTAATCATATGCAAATACTGACAGGTATACGTATCTAACATGATCGAGTCGGTAAATCTATCAATCGGCATCCAGACTAACAACATCGCGTACGGTATAATATATCGTACGGCAGCTTCTAGTCAAGGGTATGGATAAAACATCAAGTCAAACTCATCACGCACGGAAAATCATCGTACGGCGGAATTAAGCTAATAGGGATCCTATCATCCAATAAGACAAATGAGGGTACGGCCTAATATCACGTACGACCTATCATCCATGATTCACAACATTATATATATATATATGTATCTATGTCCCAGGTCACATCCGCAATAATCTCATATTCGGGGACCGGCAGGGTATAAATCATCACGATCGACTCGCATCCGTATACCAACATACCATCAAATCATCATATCCGTCTTATATTCTTTCATCGCATTTATATCTCACATCAAGTCGAGTTTACATTAACATTTTATCTCTACTATAAGTATAAATATCTAATCTAACATACACACCCGAACCATACAAGCAGATTTTAAAAGAAGCGTATCGTAGTTTTGAAAATAGGAGTTACGGTGGTTTTAAGGAAAAGATATCATTTGAAAATCCGTAACGTCCCTCAAGGTAACTATTTAAAAGATGCATACGATTCTTTAGTTTAGAAATATGTATGGTTTGGATGACACATCTACGTCAACTATCTAGTCCTATAGTACCATAAACGGCAATATCATCAAATATCATCCTTAAATCCCGTCATCACATATTAGACGTATTATATCATTTCTAACTATCCTTAGTTTCTAATGTGGTTTCACTAGCTATCATTTAACTCTAACCCTAGTTTCCAAATCTAGGTTTCCTTAAACATATTCTATAAATCAGTTTCCATCAAAACTTTGCGGGGGTGCTATACTCCATCAACCCGACTTCCCTCGTGGATATAGATCCACTCATCTTTGCTTCTTGCTTGCCGAAGTCGATGACGCCACGCTCCGTCGCCTCGGGATCCAGGCTAAGGTACCTACAATAACAACACATATCGCAACGCTATAAAAATCATGTTCTGGAATCCAAAACGGCACACGGATCGCCTATAGGTTAGAACATATAGCCCACGTATGCAAAACCAACAAAATACCCCTAGTCGTTGATGTACAAACATCCAACAACCAAATACAAATCCAAATATAAAAACTAAAAATTTCAAAAAACAGAAACATTGCCAAAAACAACACTAAAGTGCTCCAGATTTTGATTCAGGCCAAAAGGAGTTGCACAAACAAGTCTAGGGTGCTGTATATGATGTATATGAGCAACTGGACCAACCCCGACATTCCATGTCACCAAATGGCCGGCCACTTCATCAAAAAATCCGGCCACCTCGGGTCCCCCTTCTCAGGTTGGGTCCGTCTTGTAAGTCCACGTTGCTCATCACGGTTCTTACGGGGAGGCGGAAACGACGAAAAACAATAATTTGGCGCAAGGCGACATGGACTTAGAGCACGGATCTTTGCTAAACTAGAAACTAGTAAACTACAAGAGGCTATAACTACTATGCTGTAGAAAGTATACCTCACGAAACCGGTCCTTCGGGTCTTCATTCCGCTGTCCCGCTCGTCCATCCAAGCTCCAAGTGTAGATCCGGACCTTGGGCACCTCCGCGGCCTTCTTGAGTCGAAGACGATCCAGCCGAGAGATGTACACCGAGCTCCACCTCGAGCCAAGGCAACTAGGGCAAAGAGATTGCTAGTCTAGAAGCCCTAGGATGTGTAGAGGAGATGTATGGATGTGTTTGTCAAGTGGAATCCTTTTTCTCTCAACACATGAGATCAAAGGAAGAATCAAGAGGAGGAAGAAGGAGGAGCAACCATGGAAATGTTTCTCATTTCGTTTCTATGAGAGAGAATGAGAATGAACAAATGAAAACCTTAACCAAGAGAAAACACAACCATGGTTGCAATAATCCAAAACATTATCATTACTAATCCCATCAAGATAAAGTTGATGGCTACAAATGACATGACCATTATCATAACAAAATGAAAAAGAAAACCAAAGAATACTTTAGTCCTTTCAAGAAGATCCTAGTCAACTTTGGTCAAACGGTCAACAAAGTCAAGATGGTCAAATGGTCAATGTAATTAGCCATAACGTAATTATCAATAAAAGGATTAGTAAATAATGTCTCCGGCTCATAACGGTTTTGACCAAACGAATTGTCAAAAACCCTAATGAGTGTGCCACATTACGGTTTTGGCCGAACCATCTGCCAAAACCGAAATGGGGGCACCTCCTCCTTCATCGCTCCCCAAAACTGTGCATACACACCCGCATCCGCATTCCGTAGAATGCGAATGCACAGAAGACAAATCAAATCCATCTGTGCAATACTAGGATCTGGCTTAAACCAAATCCCACTAGTATTGCCTGCCCGAACAGCATACACACACAAGTGCACGTAAGTGATCGTAGCCCTGCCGTAAAACCATACGGCCTCTACACGTTTCGTCCAGTGCATGGAAACTCTCTGTGTGGGACTCTAAAACTCGACACTACGCTGGCAGTGGGTTTAACCACAGACCGTAAGCGGCCCTAGCTATACTTAACGGTCCCCAGGTAGATGTCGATAAGAAAGCCGATGAGGTAAACCCATCCGAACTCCTACTGAGCCTGTATGTGACAATCTCCGTACAGTCCGGTCTGTTCTTCTGATACATCGCATGGCGGGCCTTGGGGGGCGGTAAACGTCAGTCCCTAATAGCGGTACAAGTCGTGTCGGAGTGAAGCCCAGAACACCCTGAGATAACACTGGAAACCTACCGGTATATCTCGCTTGCCCTGGCCAGGGACTACTTGTGTAATGGCTTTCCTAGATACAGCGCGATGTCAACCTCCATTACCAGGAGAGGCGAATCCTGTCTAACCGTCACTGCCTCCAAGTTCTTCGGGACTGCACCCAACTACTACCTGTTTGCACGACTCTCCTTTGAGCCGTGGTAGGGTAGTAATCTAAGTACAGTGGGAACACACTCGAGGCGAAGTGACAGTGTCAAGTCGGCGAACTAAGCTGCACTCATGTCACCTGGGTACTGATAACTGACGATAGGTATAATACCAACCAACAGTTCCCGACGAGTCCTGTCCAGTGTACTCGTAACCTAACGAGCACCCGCATACTATCTTAAGTACGACGTACTGACGGCTGTGGGACATACCGTCTCCCCCGCTGGGATGAGAAGCGCATACGCTAGTCTACTCTGGAGTATCGATGCCCTGTCTCGATAGTCCTACGACTAGGGACCTTTATAAGGATGTGCTTATGGATTACCCAGCCCCCACGAGTGTGAGCGCCATCACAACGCTGGTAATCAAGCAAAGATCCCAAGGGCTCTACTAATATGTATATAAGCGATTTGCTAAACGAAACACATGCACATATTAAAGTAGAGACAAACCAAGTAGCATACTACCATTTTGAGCAAGATTGTCTATACAACTGTGAATATCCCAAGCTTCCATCAAGTAATATACAAGCTAGTATGATACAGTAATGGCCTCTAGGGCATATACACTAACAATCTCCCACTTGCACTAAGGCCATGTCCTGGCGTATCGAAGACCTATCATCTCGATCAGCCTCTCGAACTGAGTCTGGGATAGGGCCTTTGTGAGTGGATCTGCAGTGTTGTTCTCCGTATTTACTATATTCACCTCGATCTCTCGGCGATCTACGATCTCCCTGATCAGGTGGTACCGCCTCAAAATGTGCCTGGACTTCTGATGGGACCTGGGTTCCTTCGCTAAAGCTATAGCGCCGTTGTTGTCGTAATTCAGCGGTATTGGATCAACAATGGTAGGAACCACCTGAAGCTCCGTGAGGAACTTCTTCATCCAGACAGCATCCTTTGCGGCATTGCAAGCAGCTATGTACTCCACTTCCATAGTTGAGTCTGCAACGGTCTCCTGCTTGGAACTCTTCCAGCAAACCGCCCCTCCATTGAGGGTAAAGACATAACCCGACATGGACTTGGAGTCATCCTTGTCACTCTGGAAGCTGGAGTCAGCAAAGGCCTCGAGCTGGAGGTCTTTTCCGCCATACACCAAGAACATCTCCTTAGTCCTTCTCAGGTACTTGAGAATGTTCTTTACAGCTATCCAGTGTTTCTCCCCTGGGTTCGACTGATACCGGCTTACAACGCTCAATGCGTATGCTACATCTGATCTAGTACATAACATCGCATACATTATAGAGCCTACCGCAGAAGCGTAGGGTATAATAGACATGCGATCACTTTCCAAATCAGTCTTGGGAGACATCTCTTTGGAGAGGGTGATCCCGTGACAAGCCGGTAAATTACCGCGCTTGGAATCTTCCATACTGAATCTTTTCAGTATGGTGTCGATGTACCTTGACAGTGAAAGCCCCAACATCCTCTTAGATCTATCACGATAGATCTGGATCCCCAGAATGTAGTTGGCATCGCCCAGGTCCTTCGTGGAGAACCTCTGCGACAAGAATCCTTTGACTGACTGTAGCATAGGAATATCATTTCCTATTAGGAGAATGTCATCCACGTACAAGACGAGGAATACTACAGTTCTCCCTACAATCTTACTGTAAATGCATGGTTCATCTGGGTTTTTGATAAAGTCGAATTCTTTGACAGTATCATCAAAGCAGATGTTCCAACTCCGCGATGCCTGCTTAAGTCCATTGATGGACTTTAGCAACTTGCACACTCTACCGCTGCTCCCACTCTGAATGAATCCCTCCGGCTGATCCATATAGACGCACTCTTCCAAATTTCCATTTAGGAAAGCCGTCTTTACGTCCATCTGCCAGATTTCATAATTGTGGAAGGCAGCAATGGCAAGAAGGATCCGAATGGATTTCAGCATCGCCACTGGAGAAAAGGTCTCGTCATAGTCCAAACCAGGTCTTTGACGAAAACCCTTTGCAACAAGTCTAGCTTTATAGGTCTCAACCTGCCCATCTACACCAATCTTCTTTCTGATGATCTATTTGAAGCCTACGGGTTTTACCCCTTCTGGAGCAAAGTCCAAACTTTGTTGGTGTACATAGACTCCATCTCGGCCCGCATTGCATCCAGCCATTTTACCGAGTCACCGCTCTGAATGGCTTGCTGGAAGCTAGTAGGCTCACCATAATCCATGGTGCAATCCTCTCTATCCCCGTCTATGAGAAAACCATAGTATCTCTCGGGCGGATGAGACTGACTACTACTCCTGCGGAGTGGCGCTGGGATGTCCGGTTCTCTGGAAACTTCTGGTTCTTCCAAGCTTTCAGTAATAGCTTGTGGTTCTGGAATTTATTCTAGTTCTACTACGCTCCCACTTGCTTCTTTTTCTAAAAACTGATGTTCCAGAAAGTGGGCATGACGAGAAACAAAAACCTTTTGTTCCTCTGCGTAATAGAAAAAATACCCCCTGGAGTTCTTTGGGTATCCCACGAACTTACACAGTACTGAGAGTGCCTAAAGCTTGTCCGCATGCTGCTTTTTTACAAAAGCTGGACATCCCCATATCTTCAGATACTTAAGACAGGGTTTCTTCCCACACCACATCTGATATGGTGTGGTAGGCACAGTCTTGGAGGTAACCTTGTTCAAAAGATATGCAGCCGATTCTAGTGCATATCCCCAGAAGGATCGCGGTAACTCAGCCTTACTCATCATTGAACGAACCATATCCAATAGGGTTCGATTCTGCCTTTCCGATACACCGTTGTGTTGTGGTGTGTATGGAGGAGTAAGCTGAGAGAGAATTCCATTCTCTTTTAAGTAGCCCAGAAACTCGGCACTCAAGTATTCACCACCTCGATCAGATCTCAGTGTCTTGATACTTTTGCCTGTTTGTTTTTCAGCTTCATTCTTATATTCCTGAAATTTCTCAAAGGTCTCGGATTTGTGCTTCATCAAGAAGACATATCCATACCTAGAGAAATCGTCTGTGAAAGTAATGAAGTATGAATAACCACTTCGCGCATGTGTAGACATTGGACCACACACATCACTGTGTATGAGTCCCAAGAGCTCGCTCGCTCTTTCTCCGTATCCAGTGAACGGAGTCTTTGTCATCTTTCCCATGAGACAAGATTCACAAGTGGCATAAGACTGGTACTCGAACAGATCCAAGTATCCTTCTTTATTTAACTTTGTCAACCGTGTCTCATTAATGTGACCCAGTCTACAATGCCATAAGAAAGCCTGATTTAATTCCGGAGACTTTCTTTTAAGTGTGTTCTGGACACTGAAGACCTGAGCTTGATTCAAAACGTATATACCGTATTTTAATGTACGTGACCCAATCAGTACTTGATTTAGGTGGATGTTTACTACATCGCTTACAAAAGTAAAATCATATCCTTCCTTAGAAAGTAAGGATACTGATATGATGTTACAAGTCGCACCTGGTACATAAAAACAGTCGCGCAGAATCAATATCTGCCCAGTTGTCAGTCCTAGATGATATTCCCCTACGGATACAGCATACATGCTCATTCCGTTAGCAACCCTGAGAGTCATATCACCTTTCCTGATAACCCTGTGGTTTCTCAGAGCCTGTAACGAATTACAGATATGAGATCCTGATCCGGTATCCAATACCCAGGAAGTAGGGTTAACTAACATATAGTTCTCTATTACAAACACACCCGAAGCCGAAGCCACAACATGCTTCGAATTCTGGCTACTGGCTTTGCAAGCCCTGCAATCCTTCTGCCCATGTTCATTCCTGTAACAATAGGAACATCCCTCTTTTACTGCATCCATTCCTGAAACTTCTGCCTTTCCCTTTCTTTCTACTTTCCTGGTTTCCTTCAGGGTAGTAGGTAGAGACTGTTGAACTAAGTCAGCATCTGACCCGTTCTTCAACGTGGTCTTCAGGTCCGATAGCTCAAAAGAGCTGGTCTCTGTAAGGACGTTGCCCCCTATAGATGACCCGATAGCCAACCTCGCTGGAAGCAATTCGCTCGAGGTCTCATATCTTGCGATACGAGATTGCTCTCGATATAAAACTTTGTTATGGAGGAAGATAGAAGCTGAGTCCATCTTCTCGTGCTGTCTCTGGTTCGCACCATCAACTGAGGTTAACACGAGGCACTTGGCTTTCGCAGAGATCCTTTCCGATGTCTCGCGGATATGAATATCCGTGACAGGGGAAACTGGACCTGAGACGGCAGGGGTTGGATCAATCAAGAGGTGTCCCAGCTTGTCATGGGCAATGGACATCTGGACAGACCTTTGCCAGTCATAACAGTCAGATTCAGTCATTTTATTATCTAGATGTCACCTAGGTGCGGTCACTGGGTCGCTGCAATAAAGAGAGAGAGAAGAAAACACTCAGCATGATGCTCTTGCAAGTTTAGATTGGTTTTTAATTTATCTAAACAGGATGGCTCTCACTGTCTCTCGAATCCCTCCTCAAACCATAAAGGAAGAATTTGTCAGGATCAATCTCACCGTACAATACTTGCTTAACCGTTCAGCCAGGCCAGTGTCGGTACTTCGAGTGAGGTTTTCCAACGTTTTCGCGAAGTTCCTTAATTAAGTAACCTCTTTTCCCTGTGGGCGTAGCCCCGCTAACACCTTTCTAGACACCTACTTGGTTTATAGCATTGATCGTTAAGTGAGAAACTTCCCGAGGAGTGGCATATACTCACAGTAGGATCGAGATCCAAATATCATCGCGTGATAAAACCGAAGGAATCCTACCAGAATCATCACTCCAAATGGTATGCAGCGCTAGCAAGTTTCAGTACTTATGAAACTCCCGATGTGGATTTTTGCCCCATGCTCTTATGACCTTGACGAAGGCCAACATATCATAAGTCACATGTCAAGTTCTACCCGTCATTATCCAGGTTAATTTGAACCCACCCGTACATACCCTTGACGAAGGCCAAAATAGTAGTACGACTGTCCCAAACCAACGCATCTATCTATGATACAGATAAATATTCAGCAGCTACCAATCACTATGCCTTGGCGAAGGTCAAAATACATAACTTGAATACTACTGAATATTTAACCGAAATGACGGAGGGCTACGAATGGTTTTGGCGAAACCGTGAACGTAGTGAACTTGATATAGTCGATGGAACGAGATAGCTTTTAAAAGGAGTGGTTCAAGCTCCGCGTTTAAAATGCTGGTTTTTGAAAAGAACCAAGTGGTTTTCAAAGTGTTCCAACGACTTTTACTTGGTTTATTTTCTTGCATTAGTTCTTTTAATGCGTCCCATCATTTAAACCTACCATTGCAGAAAACAACCAAAATATGGTGTACGCTTATGCCATCCGCATTCGCCACGGGGCCCCGTCATCACCCGTTAGGTTACTTAACTAACGACAGAGCGGGGAATGGACTAGCGCAGATGCAAAACATAAGCAACACCTAAATAGTTATTATATATAGATATATTGCAATGATAGACATTACAGATCACAGATGAACACTTTGGATATACTAGGAATCCGCGATTCGTTCGAGCCTGCAACGAAAAACGGATTACACGGTCGCGATGAATAGCCAAAACCCACCCTAGACCCCTACGGGTGCGGCAAAATACCCGCCAAGTACCCGAAGCGAAGCAACCTCCCTCAACACCGTGAGTAGGCCACTCGGCACTTCGAGATACCCGGTAGTTTGTGCACCCCACCTTGGGTCTATCCTAGGAGCAAAAACAGTAAAAAGAAATTATACAATGACGGCTACAACCCCGACCCGGTTGTGCGGCCAAACAAATAATATTACATCAATTTACAAATTTTACAATGAATGAAAGAAAAAGAAACTCTCATCTCACACCCATTCCCGGCTATTCATCCGCGACAATCCACCGAGTTCATATACACAAACCATCAACATTACAGATCACAGATATGTATAACCCCCACTAATCGACGTATAGCGATTAGCGGACGTTCAATACATATATCTCATCACAGAAAATATGCATTAGCCAAAGTCTACGGAATATCGATCAAAATACGGATTTTTAACCACCCCAAATGTCAATTTGCTCTCTGGAAAATCTGGGTAGAAAAAACATGTCTTAAAAATCCCAAAACAGCCAAACTAAAACACTGCACAAAACCCGATCCAGTGCCGAGTCAAAACGGCGGCGGAACCGCGGCAATGAGCATGTCATTGCCGCGGAACCGCGGTCGTTTGATCGAATCACTGGATTGTTTTTCTGCAGTGTTTTCACAAAACCCTGAGACGATTTTTCATATATTTTAAAACATTTTTTGAGCAGTATAAAAATCGACAGAAACTTAAGGTTTTGTGGATGTGTTTTGCGACTTTTTTCCGATCGATATTCTTAACACTTTGCTAACTTACTAGTTTATGTTTAGCTAGGCTCTGATACCACTGTAAGTCCACGTTGCTCATCCTGGTTCTTACGGGGAGGCGGAAACGACGAAAAACAATAATTTGGCGCAAGGCGACATGGACTTAGAGCACGGATCTTTGCTAAACTAGAAACTAGTAAACTACAAGAGGCTATAACTACTATGCTGTAGAAAGTATACCTCACGAAACCGGTCCTTCGGGTCTTCATTCCGCTGTCCCGCTCGTCCAGCCAAGCTCCAAGTGTCGATCCGGACCTTGGGCACCTCCGCGGCCTTCTTGAGTCGAAGAAGATCCACCAGATAGATGTACACCGAGCTCCACCTCGAGCCGAGGCAACTAGGGCAAAGAGATTGCTAGTCTAGAAGCCCTAGGATGTGTAGAGGAGATGTATGGATGTGTTTGTCAAGTGGAATCCTTTTTTCTCTCAACACATGAGATCAAAGGAAGAATCAAGAGGAGGAAGAAGGAGGAGCAACCATGGAAATGTTTCTCATTTCTTTTATATGAGAGAGAATGAGAATGAACAAATGAGAAGCTTAACCAAGAGAAAACACAACCATGATTGCAATAATGCAAAACATTATCATTACTAATCCCATCAAGATAAAGTTGATGGCTACAAATGACATGACCATTATCATAACAAAATGAAAAAGAAAACCAAAGAATACTTTAGACCTTTCAAGAAGATCCTAGTCAACTTTGGTTAAACGGTCAACAAAGTCAAGATGGTCAAATGGTCAATGTAATTAGCCATAACATAATTATCCATAATAGGATTAGTAAATAATGTCTCCGGCTCATAACGGTTTTGACCAAACGAATTGTCAAAAACCCTAATGAGTGTGCCACATTACGGTTTTGGCCGAACCATCTGCCAAAACCCTAATGGGGCACCTCCTCCTTCATCGCTCCCCAAAACTGTGCATACACACCCGCATCCGCATTCCGTAGAATGCGAATGCACAGAAGACAAATCAAATCCATCTGTGCAATACTAGGATCTGGCTTAAACCAAAGCCCACTAGTATTGCCTGCCCGAACAGCATACGCACACAAGTACACGTAAGTGATCGTAGCCCTGCCGTAAAACCATACGGCATCTACACGTTTCGCCCAGTGCAGGGAAACTCTCTGTGTGAGACTCTAAAGACTCGACACTACGCTGGCAGTGGGTTTAACCACAGACCGCAAGAGGCACTAGCTGTACGTAACGGTCCCCAGGTAGATGTCGATAAGAAGGCCGATGAGGTAAACCCATCCGAACTCCTACTGAGCCTGTATGTGACAATCTCCGTACAGTCCGGTCTGTTCGTCTGATACATTGCATGGCGGGCCTAGGGGGGCGGTAAACGTCAGTCCCCTAATAGCGGTATAAGTATTGTCGGAGTGAAGCCCAGAACACCCTGAGATATCACTGGAAACCTACCAGTATATCTCGCTTGCCCTGGACAGGGACTACTTGTGCAATGGCTCTCCTAGACACAGCGCGATGTCAACCTCCATTACCGGGAGAGACGAATCCTGTCTAACCGTTACTGCCTCCAAGTGCTTCGGGACTGCACCCAACTACTACCTGTTTGCACGACTCCTTTGAGCCGTGGTAGGGTAGTAATCTAAGTACAGTGGGAACACACTCGAGGCGAAGTGACAATGTCAAATCGGCGGACTAAGCTGCACTCATGTCACCTGGGAACTGATAACTGACAATAGGTATAATACCAACCAACAATTCCCGACGAGTCCTGTCCAGTGTACTCGTAACCTAACGAGCACCCGCATACTATCTCAAGTACGACGTACTGACGGCTGTGGGACAGACCGTCTCCCCCGCTGGGATGAGAAGCGCATACGCTAGTCTACTCTGGAGTATCGATGCCCTGTCACGATAGTCCTACGACTAGGGACCTGTATAAGGATGTGCTTATGGATTACCCAGCCCCCACGAGTGTGAGCGCCATCACAACGCTGGTAATCAAGAAAAGATCCCAAGGGCTCTACTAATATGTATATAAATGATATGCTAAACGAAACACATGCACATATTGAAGTAGAGACAAACCAAGTAGCATACTACCGTTTTGAGCAAGATTGTCTATACAACTGTGAATATCCCAAGCTTCCAACAAGTAATATACAAGCTAGTATGATACAGTAATGGCCTCTAGGGCATATACACTAACACGTCTCGTCAATGTGGTCTCCTAGTACCTTAATTTGGTCCCTAGAGTTGTTTGCTACTCTCAAAAATCCCCCGTGTTGCTCCAGATTTCCCTGCACACTCAAATTTCTCACAAACCGACATGAACTCAATTCCCAAATCCGTGTTTTGGTTTCTAGGTTATGGTCCAGGTCAAGAATCACCTCAAAAGTCACATTGACAACCACAAAACATCACCAATTTCCCAAACGCCTCTCTTGGGATTTCAAAGTTCACACATCCATCACTAAACGATATCTAAACTTAAACAAAAATCTAGGAAATCAAACTACTCTAAATGAAAAAAGATATACCTCATGGTTACTCCCAAACAAAATCTTAGAAGTCCTAAAGTTGCCAAAATCCCATTTTTCTTGGTTCAATGTGTAGAGGAAGAGATGGTGATTAATTTTTGTGAAGGGAGTATAAGATTTTGGGGATTATATGGAGATGGATCTAGGGTTTGAAGTGGAGGGAAATGGGGTTGTAGGAAGATGAAGAAGGAGTAAAATGATGGGGGGAAAAGGTTAGGCAGCAGCCCCCCTCTCTTACTTATTCACACACTCTCTCTCTCCAAGTCATCATTATGTCTCCTTTCTCTCTCCTCACTCATCATGACACCTTTTCTTTCTCTTTTCTCACCAAAACACATACACCCAAATAAAACAACACCATGAAATAACATGGAACATGTCATGGTGCATTTACCATGAAAAACTGTAGAAACACGGATTTGGCTTAATCGCGATTAGCAGTGCGCTAATCGGATTTTTACCAAAACTGCATATAATAAATTTTAAAAATGCCAAATCCTTTAAATATATTTTTAAATGAATAAATAATTTTAATTTTAATTTATTTCATAATTATTGGTATATATTTATACCCTTTTTCGAAAACCCCAATTTCGCAAATCAGGCAGTTTTCGGGAAAAATATTATTTTAATATTAAATTCCAAATATAATATTTTATATTTTCTGAAATGTTACAATCTTCCTCACTTAAAGAAATTCGGTCCCCGAATTTAAATTTAAACCCCCAAAATCTAAAACATTTCAATAATCAGCTCAAATCAACGGGGCTCCGAAATCACAGAAGATGCAGAAACAACACAGCGCGTCAAGTACGCATGAAAACGAGTACAAAACTCAAAATCGAACTCCGTCAAGCGTCACGCAAATCATCGGATTTACACGCATATCCTCGGAGTTACAATAGAGATACATATATCAAAATCTACTATTGAAATCCAATATACACTAGTCAAATACTATAATACGTGTATAGTACGCATCTTTCGAAAACTTCCAAGAACTAAATAAAAATCATGCAAAAATCTTTTCTAAATCGCCGTGTGATGCGTAACTCACGGCCTAAGTGACGGGCGCTCATTTTAAAATAATAATACATGTCCATATATGTTTTCCTAAATACACGTCCCGTTGTTTTCAAAATATCCCAAAAGGTTTTCCTTTATAAACGTTCGTGTCACTCACGGACACGTAGGAAATAGCGAGACTATAGCTCCTTTTGAAAACCCTCTTGGTAATCTTTTAATGCATGCAAGGTACTCAGGTACTGTACTCAGATCAGTCTTGTTTGGCCACTATATAATATGGTGCCAAAACGAAAACAAGGTGCTCAAAACCAAAATCAGCCTCAAAAGGCGTATCCAACAATCATGTGCGTCTGGTGCGCATGGAAATCAAATCCAAATACAAATGCCACAATATGCACAAAAGCAAAACTCCGTGCAACAGCTGTGCACGAAAGCATCTGTCCAGTGCAACGGGTATGCACGACAATAATATCATGTGCATCTAGAGTGCATCCGGTGTGCACAAAATCACGTCTCATATCATGCGCCCAACATGCGCGAAAATCCAAATCAAGTGCCTAATATGTGCAAAAATCCAACCAAAGCGCGTCGGGTCCATAAAAGCATATAGTGCAGTAGCATGCACGAAAACGAACGGCAAGTTCCAACGCGCACAAAAATGTAAATCTGGTAAAACGAATGCTCAAGGATATAAATCGGGTGCAACCAAGGTACGGAGTATAAATCCAGTGCGACAAACGCATAAATACCCGTCCGGTGCAACAAATGCAAGAAATACAAATCTAATGCAACTAATGTGCGAAATACGAATCTGGTGCAACAAATGCACAAAATATAAATCTGGTGCGAAAATTGCACGAAATGAAAATCTAGTGCAACAAATGCACGAAACACAAATCCGGTGCATCCAGGGCACGAAATACAAATCCAGTGCATCCAATGCACGAAATACTAAATACAGTGCATCTTGTGCACAAAATACCGATCAATAATCAAATGCGTGAACAGTAACACCGAGTGTACCAAGGTGTATAAGATCATAAACGTGTGCAACTGCGTGCACAAAACACATATCAATGCACTACAAGCACATATGAGCTATACCGAGTACAAAAATCAACTCGAGTGCGTACCACACGCACAAAAATCGAATCAACTGTATGAAATCCATGAAATCATAAACATGTGCCAAGGCACAAAACCGATACCAAGTGCAATAAATATGCACAAATAAAAAACCAACACAATGGTGTATAAAAACATATCTCAAGTGCAATAACTATGCACAAAATGTAAATACCCAGTAAGTACAGCCATGGTGCACGAAATCAATATCAGGAAACTCATCATCAAAACTCAAATCTAAGTGATATATGCATGATACTCATATCACAAACATAAATCGCAACAAAGGACATTGAGGTACACCACCTACAATGTCGAAAATTGAATCGGTGCGCCCAAAACTGGCAGAACAAGAATATCTGCTCGCCTCCTGCTCACGGTCTGGCGTCTTCTGTCTATGGGTATTCCTTTTCTCTGTGGATTACCAATCTCGCAATCCATTGGCTCATCGGCCCGGTCAGGTGTGCTAACGGGGACGACTCTGTTCTGGCACTTCTCTGGTCATCTCTCGGTCAATCATCACGACCACTCGTAAGGCAGCACGTCACTGGCGTCGGCCTTTGGCTCTCTGATTACACATCACACATCTGATCCTGGGTGAAATTCTTATTGCAGCAGTGTCCTGGAAGGAAATCCTGCTCGAGGTCTCTTCCGATCTCTCCTGTGCCGAACTGTACGGAGGCTGGTACTCTTACAACATCTTTTCTCGTTTTCTGGACATCTGCGTTTCAGCACAACGTTTCCTCGGGAATTGGCCATATCCCAACGCCTCTGTATACATATCAGATCTCTAATCTCGACGGGGAGTAGCAACAGCTCGTCAACATCGCGCATGAACCTCTGGCTCCACTCGCCTTTATCATCTTCCGCTTCGACGTCACATCTTTCTATCTGCGTACTGCTACTGTTCTCGGCCATGGTCAATCCGAAGTCTCTCACGCGGACTCGAAATCGCATACTCTGTATCTTCATCACTCTGTAGAAGATATCTGGCCAAACGCTTCCTCGGAAACTCGTCCCAACCATCGGAGGATTACTCTATACTCGTCCGCTCTCGATCAACTCACAACGCATCTAGGTGAGGTCCTCTATCCGAAACTGGTCAGCTTGCTGATCTCTTGCCACATAATATCTGGACGACGTCAAACTTTTCGATTGAGTCATCGAGGTCCCAAAATTTCCCGAAGGCTCAACACCTGAGCACGGTCTAAAAATATCTGGTACATACCACAACACCTCTGGACTAGCCGTAGAAGGGCAAACCCAAGCCTCACTGATGGCACCGCTAAACTGCTGCAAACCCTAAGGTTCAAAAGAGGTTCTATGGTCATCATGTCAAGTTAGGGTTTCATTCTTCTAGAGGGTCCACAGAATTACCTGCATGTTCCTCCGAACACTTTAAACTTGGGAAAAATGGGTTTCTGACACTCGTTCGAACTTTTTAGCTTCGCCTAGCCGGCATGTGAATGCCCTTCGTCCGCACGCAAATAATGCCTCAATCCTCCAGGAAAGGCGGTACATCATCGGTCATCTCTGGATCGGTCTGCTCTAGATCTGAGTAAGATACTCCACACTGGAAATCTTCAACTCAACTGTGCCTGCGTCGGCGCATCAATCTGACGAATTACCTTCGTCTCTCAACTCGGGGTAGACTAGCTATCATCTGTCGCATTCTGCCTGGAAGCTCCGGCGATCTCAGCTCGTAAGCTCTGGAAGCGACATCCTATCAATCTCAGCAACAGCTGGGTCATCTGTCTGCACGTTAGGCGACATCTATATCTCTGAGGTATGCTGTACATCAATAGTCCTCTCGCAACTGACAGCTCTATCAAAGGCCCGATCATCTGGTGCAAAACCAAACACTCGCCTCAATAGGAGTTCACAACATAAAACTACATTGAGACGTTCCCTTTTCACCAGAAAAAATAATGGTCGGCCCTCGTACTAGACGAGCTCGCCCTGACTGCAACACTAGCAGCAGCTCAAACTGCGCTCAACTATAGTGACAGGAACCTCAATCGAGTATCGATGAAAACAGATCAAGGGCATGAAAGGAAACGACAGATCCAGAATGGATACATGATCATAAGAAGGAACATCATCAATTAGAGTATGATCATGGAAACGGATAGAATCAAGGATCTCAAATGGATGTATAATCATGGGTATGAAGAGAATCATAGATCTCAAAATATGTACATCCTAAGGTTTCTTAAGTGGAGTATCGTATCGTAAATATGCAGCGGAACATACGTACGGTACGTCACTCTACTCAAGCTGCCTACTCCATCAATCAGGGTCAATCTATGAAACAAATGTTCGGGTCTATTACCCCCCCCCCCCGTTCAAGTCTAAGTTCCGTAAGGTCAATCCTAGGTTCCGAAATACACACCCGCCCTAGACTCCGTATAGTCAAACATAGACTCGAACAAAGGTTAAACCTAACGCTCTGATACCAACTTAGTCATGACCCGAAATATTAGCTCGTGACCAGCACTTGAATCACTCAACGTCTAAAGACGTAACGGAATTCAAGTAAACTGAAACCCAGAAATCTAAACCTTTTTGAGAAAATAAAGGAGGTGAAGTTTTTGAAATAAAGGTATAATGAAATCACGTGTTCTTAAATGCAAAGAAAAGGAACATGAAAATGCAAGTGGATTATGCAAGTTTAAAAAAAAAACATGTTTCGTCTTTTTGAAAATTTGGGCAGCAGCTCTCTTGTATATTTTGATCCAAAACCACAAATACATGAAGATAATAAGGCATCCCCAAGCGGGAGCTAGCTCTTCGCCAAACGGCAGATCATAACCATGCAAGACAGTAAATATAAGTATACGACGCCCAACGGCGAAGTTCACCACAAAAGATATAGAAATAAGCAAGACATAACCCCAAAAGCGAATATAAAACCCATCGTTCAATCTCGCAACTACAAGTCTCACTAAGTCTCATTACTTATACAATTTACAAATTTTGATTGATCGATGGAGTTAACTAGATACAATATGAAATATAAATACAAGAGTGGGTACGATACAAATGTCCCACCTACCAATATAAAACACCCGAATGCAACTGTGTGCCAGCGAAGCCGCTACTGATCCAAGCGGTCAACCTGCAAGAACTGTGGCACAACGGGGGTGAGTTGCCAACTCGTGAGTAGAGAAATATCAACGGATAGAAATCGAATAAACAGCGACTCCTAGGTTAACTATATTATAAAGGTAATACTATGATATCTAGGGTGACCGGGTCTGTATATGGGCCAACAAGGTAGTCAATATCTATATGCACATGGATAACATCCAACAGTAATAATCAATGCATGTGTGCATGTGGATCTCGTCCACCCATATAATCAATGTCTATATGCACATAAATATCATAAAAGAGTGTGCATGAAAGTATGAGGATATAAATCAATGGTGTCCCTCGCGACACATCAATATCATGGAACCTGAGTACCTAGCATCGACACTCGAAAACATCATGAAAACTGTGCCCAGCATCGGCACGAAAATCCTCATATATCGGGCTCTGTCAGTCCGGATTGGCCCATATCATCTCTCGACTCCGGTCGGTATCCTCCGGATATCCGCCGAGCCCAAATACTATCACTGGTAGGTAGTAGTCCCTCTGCCAGGCTCACCGTCTGTATACACAGCATCCCTTTCTTGCCCCGGGGTACCGTACCGGGTCCACCATATACCCGCAATCGGCCTCATCCGTCTCCTCGAATCGGGTTTCACATGTCACACATCTCAGAACCGAGAAAACGCATGGTGGACGCACTGAAATATCATATCAAGAGAAACCAGGTTTTTAAACAACACATAATCTCTTTTAAAATGTCCACGGTTCTCAAATCCAGAAATCTCATGAAAACAGCATATCTCAATGCGTAAAATCATAGAGAATGATGTATGCGACATATAATACAAATGTAAGCATATCCGTATATCACGCAACATGAACAGTGATATGACATAATAAGGGAAAACCGCTCTTTTAAATGATTCCAGTTTTTAAAATATAACATGCGGTTCCCAATTTCCCAATAAAACTAGTTATCTATGTAGGCACAATATGTATATGCACAAGTATGGATGTATCAGTGTATATGTGCACCATTATGAATATACAATGTGTATGTGCGCAAATATGGAGGTATCAATTTATATGTGCACCAATATAAATATACTAATGTGTATGTGCGCAAGCAGGTTATGCGAAGAGTCATATCATGATGTAGTAATCCTACTGTGTAGTGACATGGCAATTATCCATGATGAAGTGTGTGAGCCTACAATCTGTGTACGTGTAACATAAGCATCATCGATAATGGTGCAGGTGTACTATCACAGGTATAAGCAAGGCAATGAGAATAATATGAATGCAGCATAATATAATCATACGCAAATACTGACGGGTATAGGTATCTAACATGATCGAGTCGGTAAATCTATTAATCGGCATCCAGCCTAACAACATCACGTACGGTATAATACATCGTACAATAGCCTCTAGTCAAGGGTATGGATCAAACATCAAGTCAAACTCATCACGCACGGAAAATCAACGTACGGCGGCATTAAGCTAATAGGGATCCTATCATCCTATAAGACAAATGAGGGTACGTCCTAATATCATGTACGGCCTATCATCCATGATTCACAACATTCTATATATATATATATTTATGTACTTATGTCCCAGGTCACATCCGCAATAATCTCATATCCGGGGACCGGCATGGTATAAATCATCTCGATCGACTTGCATCCGTATACCAACATACCGTCAAATCATCATATCATCATATCCGTCTTATATTCTTTCATCGCATTTATATCTCACATCAAGTCGAGTTTACATAAACATTTTATCTCTATTATAAGTATAAGTATCTAATCTAACATAAACACCCGAACCATACAAGCAGATTTTAAAAGAAGTGAATCTTAGTTTTGAAAATAGGAGTTACGGTGGTTTTAAGGAAAAGATATCATTTGAAAATCCGTAACGTCCCTCAAGGTAAATGTTTAAAATATGCATATGATTCTTCAGTTTAGAAATATGTATGGTTCGGATGACACATCTACGTCGACTATCTAGTCCTATAGTACCCTAAACGGTAACATCATCAAATATCATTCTCAAATCCCGTCATTACTTATTAGCCGTATTATATCATTTCTAACTTTCCTTAGTTTCTAATATGGTTTCACTAGCTATCATTTAAATCTAACCCTAGTTTCCAAATCTAGGTTTCCTTAACCATATTCTATAAATCAGTTTCCATCAAAACTTTGCGGGGTGCTATACGCCATCCATCCGACTTCCCCCGTGGATATAGATCCACTCACCTTTGCTTCTTGCTTGCCGAAGTCGATGATGCCATTCTCCGTCGCCTCGGGATCCACGCTAAGGTACCTACAATAACAACACATATCTCAACGCTATAAAAATCATGTTCTGAAATCCAAAACGGCACACGGATCGCCTATAGGTTAGAACCTATAGCCCACGTATGCAAAACCAACAAAATACCCCTAGTCGTTGATGTACAAACATACAACAACCAAATAAAAATCCAAATATCAAAACTAAACATTTCAAAATATGGAAACATAGCCAAAAACCACACTAAAGTGCTCCAGATTTTGATTCAGGCAAAAAGGAGTTGCACAAACAAGTCTAGGGTGCTGTATTTGATTTATATGTGCTACTGGACCAACCCCGACACCCCATGTCACCAAATGGCCGGCCACTTCATCAAAAAATCCGTCCTCCTCGTGTGCCCCTTCTCAGGTTGGGTCCGTCACGTCAAGGTGGTCTCCAAGTACCCTAATTTGGTCCCTAGAGTTGTTTGCTACTTACAAAAATCACATGGGTTGCTCCAGATTTCCCTGCACACCCAAATTTCTCACAAACTGACATGAAATCAATTCCCAAATCCGTGTTTTGGTTTCTAGGCTATGGTCCAGGTCAAGAATCACCTCAAAAGTCTCATTGACAGCCACAAAACATCACCAATTTCCCAAACCCCTCTCTTGGGATTTCAAAGTTCACACATCCATCACTAAACGCCATCTAAACTTAAACAAAAAGCTAGGAAATCAAACTACTCTAAATGAAAAGAGATATATCTCATGGTTACTCCCAAACAAAACCCTAGAAGTCCCAAAGTTGCCAAAATCACATTTTTCTTGGTTCATTGTGTAGAGGAAGAGATGGGGATTAATTTTTGTGAAGGGAGTATAAGGTTTTGGGGATTTTATGGACATGGATCTATGTTTTGAAGTGGAGAGAAATGGGGTTGGAGGAATATGAAGAAGGAGGAAAATGATGGGGGGAAAGGTTAGGCAGCAGCCCCCCCTCTCTCTCACTTATTCACACACTCTCTCTCTCTCCAAGTCATCATTATGTCTCCTTTCTCTCTCCTCACTCATCATGACACCTTTTCTTTCTCTTTTCTCACCAAAACACATACACCCAAATAAAAAACACTATGAAATAACATGTAACATGTCATGGTGCATTTATCATGAAAAACTGTAGAAACACGGATTTGGCTTAATCGCGATTAACAGTGCACTAATCGGGTTTTTACCAAAACTGCATATAATAAATTTTAAAAATGCCAAATCCTTTAAATATATTTTTAAATGAATAAAAAAATTCATTTTCATTTATTTCACAATTATTGGTATATATTTATACCCTTTTTCGAAAACCCCAATTTTGCAAATCGGGCAGTTTTCGGGAAAAATATATTTTAATATTAAATTCCAAAAATAATATTTTATATTTTCTGAAATGTTACGTATATATAAAATATTATTGTAGTCACGTATATATATTTATATGTATATTGCTTGCGCACATGTATTTTTATAGCGTAACCATTTTTGTTGCATATAGAAATAGTAGCTATGTAACACCGCACTGTCACTAACGGTTCAAGCTGCACGAGCACTATTTGTATGTTACACCCACACCGTTAGTGATTGCCAGGACACTCGCACTATAGGATTGCTACGAACCATACATTATTTTGATTACCGCATCATTGATTAGACATGATTCTGTCGCATATTGCGCACATACACATTGTATATCCATATTGGTGCACACATACATTGATATATCCATATTCCGCACATACACATTGTATATCCATATTGGTGCACACATACATGTGCACATACATTGATATATCCATATTGCGCACATACACATTGTATATTCATACTGGTGCACACATACATTGATATATCCATACTTGCGCATATACACATTGTATATCCACATTGGTGCACATATACATTGATACACTCGTACATGCGTATATATCCACTTGCACATCCATACCTATATACATACATAAATCACAAACATGGAAGATACTGGCTTTGATTTCTAGAAAATGGGAACCGCATGAGATATTTTCAAAACTTGATCCATTTAAAAGAGCGGTTTTCCCTTTTTACTCTTAGTGGCATACGACACATTGCATGGATTTACGCATTGAGTTTTGGATTTCCTCTGATTTCTGGATTTGAGAACCGTGGTATTATTTTAAGAAAATGTGCACTGTTTGAAAATCCGGTTTCTCTTCATATGATATTTCAGTGCGTCCACCATGTGTTTTCTCGGTTCTGAGACTTGTGACATGTGAACCCGAATCGAGGAGCTGGATGAGGCCGATTGCGGGTACATGGTGGACCCGGTATGGTACTCGGGGCAAGAAAGGGATGTTGTGTATACAGACGGTGAGCCTGGCAGAGGAACTACTACCTACCGGTGATTGGTTGGACCTTGCGGTTATCCGAAGAATACTGACCAGAGTTGAGAGATGGATATGGGCCGACCCGTACTGCCGGGGCCGAGGGCCGATTCCGCAGACGGAGCCCGTGGGCCGATCCGGACTGACGGAGCCCGATATATGAGGATTTGCTTGTCGCTGCTGGACACAAGTATTTCATGATGTTTTTGGGTGCGATGTTTGGCACCCCGCTTCTATGAGATTTACAAGATCGAGGGCCGTACAGAGTGACGGCGCCTGAGTTATTGGGATTTTAGGCTGTTTTTGGTAGACACCGGGGTTTTACACGTTGATGATCCGTGTAGATGATATTTTTATCCTATACTCGGCATTCCATGTTATGCATTGCATCATGTAGTCGTAGTACCTGATAGAGTACTTTGCATGATTATTGCATACCCAGCTCATCATATAGATGTTATTAGATTGCACTTGTTATGCATGATTAGTGCGTACCCAGCTCATCATATAGATGTTATCTGATTGCACCTGTTAGAGTATCGCAGTACGTGCATACTCGCGATTACCTTTATATGTTATCTACTATTCACGAGTTGGCAACTCACCCCCATTGTGCTACATTGTTTGCAGGTCGACCCTCAGAGTAGTTGCGGCAGGGCTACTTCCTTGTATCTTTTTATTACGGATACCACTGCAGTTGGCGTGTGAGCCCTTTGCTTATAGGTGGGTTTTTGCGGTATCCGTTTAGTTTCCATTTGTACATTCTATTGTATCTAGTACTCTCCATCTACCATTTCATGTATTGACATGGAGATCAATTGTGAGGACGATGTATATTATTATTTTGTATTCTAGATGTCGAGCTCGTGTGAGCCGCTTTATTTATGCAGTTTGTCTTTTATGCTGTTTTTCACTTTTTTGCTCATTCTTCGCTACGGCGTCTATATTGTTATTGTGGTGGTTGTTTCCGCCGTTGGGCGTGATTGCTCCCGTTTGGGGATGCTTCATTCTTATTATATGTGATTTTTACTTATATCATGTCTTGTACCCGGTTTCGGGGCTAGTTTTTACAAAGGAAGTGTTGCCGAAATTTTTAAGAAAATAACAAACTTTAATGATTTTTACTCGAGTTTTCTAAATGTTTTTAATCCAGTGTTTTCAACACTCACTACTTTTAATGGTTTTGATTTCTGGGTTTCGGCTCACTTAGTCGCGTTACGCCTGTAGACTTTACGTGGTTAAGTGTCGGTTACGGGCCGAACTTCGGGTCGTGACATCGTGGCAGTTGGGATCACCACTTGCCCTTGATAGTGTTTTCCTAATAATAGCTTCCAAGAGAAGATTCATATGGCACCCTTCGAGGCGTTATATGAGAGGAGATGTCGATCACCATTTTGTTGGAGAGAGCTCAGTGAAAGCAGTATTTTGGAGCTATAGATTGTGCAGAAGATGACCAAAAAGATTCAGATGATTTGGGATAGGATGAGAGCGGCCCAGTGCAGGCAGAAAATCTTATATAGCCCGATGTTGGCGCAGACTTGAGTTCGTCGTTGTAGATCACGTGGAAGCCGAGGACGAGATGAGAGAGAGTTATTTCCATCTCTTCGAGGGTACGCATAGTTAGATTTTAAATTCGGAGACCGAATGTCATTAAGGGGGAAAAATTGTAACGTTTTAGAAATCGTTTAGGCGAATTTTCCGATATTCGGTAAAATAATTTGTGTTTTCCGTAAAAACATAGATATAATTATTTTTCAACGTATACTAAATTATACCTATTTTAGATATGTAATTGCTAATATTTGGTATTTATTTAGTCACTTATAAATTGTTAGTTTACTAAAATATTTTTCCTTAATAAATTGTTTTAAATAATATTTTAAGCTTTCATTTATACATTTAATTAGTGCTAATTACAAATGAGAATGGGTTAATTATATTTTAATGAACCATGACAACTTAGAACTAAGATTTGTAACATGTTTTCTCTCTCTCACCTTGTCTCCATATTTCTAGAGAATTCTAGGAAAAATGAAATTTGAAAATAAATTAAGTTATAATTATGAAGAGAGGTGCATTTAATGAGGCATGAAAGGTTGTCTAAATCCAGAAAATTCCACACACAAGCCCACACACCCTTTTCCCTCACATGGCCGAGCCAAGTAGTGGCAGCCCCCCTTCTCTCTTCACTAATTCTCATCTCATTCTCACTTCAAAAAAATTTAAAAAAAAAGAAAAATTATAAATGGGATTAATATATGATATGATGGGAGAAGTTTCCACACACACCCACACACTTTTCTCTCTCTCTCTCTCTCTTTCTTTCCTAGCTCCTGGCCGAGCCTTCCCAGCCCCAAACTACTCATTTCCCCACTTCATTTTCAACTCAAAAACTCTTCAAAAATCCATACAAAATCCCACAAACTCTAAATCAAATCTTTACGCATTATTCCTTGGCCAATCTAGCATGGATCTTGGAGCAAAGAAGCTAATTTGGGAGGCTAAGTTTCTTGTTAGATCTACAAATCTTTGAGGTATAAATCCTAACCCCATGTTTAATTTGTTGCTATATTACTTTAAATCAACTTAATTTGGTATCTAAATGGTTCTAATTTCAAGTTTTGGAATTTCAAGAGAAGGATTGGGTTCAAGATTAAGGTTTTATCACTTGATTATGGTTATGATGTGCAGTTTAACTTCTTAAGATTTTGCAAAACCTAACCTAGTTGCTCAATCGCTAATTGTTACTTTCAATTTGTCCTAATTAGTATAACCATGCAAACTAAGTTCATGATTAATGTTAATATGTGAGATTAAAAATTTATTTAAGGGTTGTGTAGCCTAATTAAGATATTAAATGAATATTGTGGCCACTAGATTTGGTAAAACATCTAGATTTTCACTAAAATTTTTAAAAGATACTTACTTGGTTTTTGGAATAAATCGATTTTGATTAAGTTTAAGGTTTTGATGAACTACAACCTAATTCATGTACTATTTAGAGTGTTGTGAATGCGCAGTTGGTACGATTGCGTTTTAAGTTTGGTGGTTTTCAGGAATAGCGACCCTAGTTATGCTTTGTGGCGTTGTCGCGAGCGCGTTTTGTGCACCAAGTGTGTGTGCGTCTTGATGTGCGCGTGGATTGACTTGTGTCGTTTGTATCCGCGACTATCATTTATTTATCCTCTTAATTGCTTGTGTGCGATTCTAGGATCGGGTGCAGAGGCGTCGGATGTGGCGCGGAAAAGACACGGCTGAGATCGGATCTGATTAGCCGAGGCGTCTGAGTGAGTAGATTTAACATCTACGGGAAAATCGCCCGTATGGAATTGAGCGTCAGGGCTAGATATGATATTATAGTCGCATGTTATACGCATATGAGTCAATTGTACATGAGCATCATTGCATACTATTACTTGTTGTGCCTTGACTTAGTACCTATTGGACACTGCACCATTACTGACGGTTCATGATGCACGAGCACTAAATTGTATGCTACACACACACCGTTGGTAATTGTCATGACACGCACAATATGTACGCATATATGGTATTGTATTCGTTATTGACCTTGAGACATTGATTCATGTTCTATTATGCATAAGAAATGTATCATGCATACATACCTACATATGTACACACATACCTTACTATAGCTACATATACACCTTTATATGATGTTGCATTGATTTTGGAGATGGTGGGAACCGCATGATATTATCTAAAAACGGGATTCATTTAAAAGAGCGGTTTTTCTCTTGATATGCTCATATTATTGTTTTATGTTGCATACATCATATTTCATGGATTTACGCATTGAGATACGGATTTCATGTGATTTATGGATTTGAAAACCGTGGGGATATTTCAAGACATTATGCATTGTTTTGAAAACCCGGTTTCTCTTGATATGGTATTTCGATGCTTCCACCATGAGTTTTCTCGGTTCTGAGACTTGTGCTAGATACCCGATTCGAGGAGCGGTAGGCACCGTCTGCGGGTACATGGTGGACCCGGTGAGGTATCCCGAGGATAGAAGACTCGTATAGAAAGACGGTGAGCCTGGCGGAGGGAATACTACCTAGCGGTGATAGTATAAAACCCGATGGATATCCGGAGGATACCGTTTGGGAGTTATGACATGAGATATATTGAGGGTCAATCTGGGTATGCTGTGCCAGAGAGATGAGTATTTACGTGTCGTTGATGGACACGGGTTCATGATGTTTCGAGTGTCGATGTTGGGAACTCATGTTATCACGACCCGAAAGAGCACGTGACTGGCCCTTGAACCATATGAAGTCTATAGGACTCCATCTGACCCAAGTAAGCCAAAAGCCCAGAAATCTAAAACCATTTTAAGGAGTATAGAAACATGTTTTGAAGTCAAGCTTTTTAAATAACTAAGCCGAATATGCATTTTAAAAATGTGTAGTCTTTTCTGAAAAATTCGGCAGAGTTTCCTTTGTAACAACTGGCCCCGAACGGGGTACAACAAGAATAATATATAAATGCAGTGATAAAAGGCATCTCGAAGTGGGAGCTAGCTCTTCGTCAATCGACGGTCACAACCACGCAAGCAATAGAATATACAACGTCGAAGGGCGAGGATCAAAACTCAAAATAAACTCAACAGCCTGAAAACCGTAATACTACAAGCGCGACTCTAAGGTCGAAATAATACAACACTGTTTTCTAAGTCTGAAACAATATACAAGTTTTGGTTGATGGAATTTCTAGATACAATAGATAGTACAAGTACAATGGTGATTCTGATACAAAAGAACCCACCTACCCAAGAAAGTCACCCGTATGAAAGCAGTGTGCCAGAAAAGCCGCTATGAAACCTGCACGGCAAAACCTGCAAGAACTGTGGCACAACGGGGGTGAGTTGCCGACTCGTGAATAGAAAATATCTACAAGCAGAGATCAAATATATGACCCATCCTAGGTCAATACGATCAGATATATATAAACCTCAATATGAATAAGTATGAAGCATGCTAAAGTGGCAATGTAATCTCTATACATGAGTGTAGTGCCAAGTGCTCGTGCCAGTGCCTCAGGTAATAGCATATCATAAATATGAGGTATGATCAATATAATCAAATCTGCATGTACGTGGATCCCATCCACTCGTCACCCAATGACAATAAGCATTATGCATGTAAATGTCATAAAGCATATGCATGGAAAATATGAGGATATAACCAAAAGCATGGAACCTGAGTGCCTAGCATCGACACTCGAAAACATCATGAAAATATGTGCCTAGCATCGGCACGTAAATCCTCATATATCGGGCATCCGTCAGTCCGGGTCAGCCCATTCTCTCATATATCGGGCATCCGTCAGTCCGGGTCAGCCCTCTCTCAATATATCGGGCATCCGTCAGTCCGGGTCAGCCCTCTCTCAATATATCGGGCATCCGTCAGTCCGGGTCAGCCCTCTCTCAAAACCAGAAATATCATAGAAACAACATATCTCAATGCGCAAATCAGAAAGCATGATGCATGTGACATATAAATGAAGTGCAAGTAACAATTTATTCTGCAGCATGGAATAATAGTATGCGCATAAAAGGTCATGTCCTGATGCAACAGTACTACAGTGTTGTGACATGGCAATTATCGATGATGAAGTGTGTGAGCCGGCGAGTAGTGTACGTGGAACATATGCATCATCGATAATCGTGCTGGTGTCCTAGCAGCATGAAAATAATATATCAATAAACACAAGCAATGCAATGCAAATAGCATGAATATGCGGAATCGAATAATCAACGCAACAGTAAAGAATCTACCTCAATAAATATATCATGCAGCCTTGCCTTTTGAAATAAGACGAATCAGGGTTTTGGTAAAATAAGGGCTACGGTGTTTTAAGAGAAGATGCGTCGTTTGAAAATATCCGTAGAATCCCTTTTTCCTATCCTTAAAATATCCCCGATTCGTTAGTTTCGAAATAGGTATGACTCGGGTCTAGTCTAACGCCTATTATGCGAACTACGGATCCAACTATCAAGCCAAATAGGAGGGGTATGGAAACCACCTAAATATGAGTCGATATATATACATATAAATATAATATTCGGTGATCCCGCATCAATAGTATCACAACGATATAATATCCTCGAGTCATAAGCGCGGATCTATCATCAATATAGGCTCGTACGGTAAATCGTCGTACGGCATCCCAATAGCGGGGTACGGTCAATATCACATTATCTCATCACATATCAGGTATCACTATCATCATATCATATAATCTGGGGTACAGATCTAAGTCTAGTACAATCGATACCATCTACACAAGTATGAATGCGTGGTAAAACACATGCCCAAAGGCCCGCTAAACCATCGTGTCGTATCTCGAATACGAAACCTACCATATCGCCGATCTCACAGCCTCAAATCGAATCTCATCGACTCAACTCACATCCCAAGTACTATCCTCAAACCCGTATATGAACACATAGTCCCATACCCTTGTATAGACATACACACCTCCAAACGCGCACAGATAAAAGAAAGAATGTATGCAAGTATATGTGTACGTGTATGTGTGGGTGCAACCACTACTTTAGGGTTTCGCACTATACTACACCAATACATTCTTATCATCACTAATCCATTATTACCATCAATAATCTTAACCAACACATAATAAATATACGTGTGTATACGTATCTGTATACATCACCACAGACTGCGGGGGTGCTATACGCCATCCACCCGACTTCCCCCGCAGATATAATCTACTCACCTGGTCTTCGCTCGCCGAAATCGATGACGCCGCGTTTCTTCGCCTTGGAATCCTTGCGAGGGTACCTACAATAATAAACCGTCGCAATACGTATTAAAATCGAGGCAGAAAACCAATACAGCGCACAGTGTGCTCATAGGTTGGAACCTAAGGCCTAAATGTGCAAATCAATCCAACAATCCCTGTTGTCGATGTACGAACACCCGACAACCAAATACAAATCCTAATATCAAGAAAGTGAATTTTAAAATACGGAAAACATCGCCTAAAACACACTAAAATGCTCCCAGATTTTCCCCTGGTGACAATTAGCTAAAACTGCATATAGGAGGGGTCTAATTTAGTGCAAAATGAGCCCTGGAAAAAAAAAATCAACCCATTCCCTTCTACTCTGGCCGTAAATTGCGGCCAGAATAATTAAATCTGCGGCCTGGGGTTTGAATTAGGTGCTCCGGTCTTGGTGGTAGCTTCCTAGGTTCCTGCACGACTCACTGTCAGCTCAATTTTATTTTAGGGGTCTCGGGGTGATAGCAGATTCCTAAAACCTTCCCAGATTTCACAATATCCCCAATATCGGTTTTCTAAATCCGTATTCCGGGTTTCAAATCTCAGGGTTGGGTCACAATTCCATCACTAGGGTGTTTTTGCAGCCTCCACTAAGCTCAATTCACACAACAACTCACAATTTTCCTCAAACCCTAACTAGGTTTCCTTTAAGTCCACAACACCACCCGATATCGATTCAATTTTAACATAGGGGTATAAGTAATGAAAAAACTAATCTAATGATCCAGAAATTACCTCATTTGGCAACTCAAGAATTTTCTTGAGTTGCCTTAAGTTACCAAAATCCTTGCTTTCTTGGTCAATGTGTAGATCTTGGGCTTGTGCATCTTTTTAATGAAATGGAGATTGGGTTTTGGAATTGTTTTTGAGGTGATTTGGGACTTGAAGAGGGGAGGTGAGGTGAGGTGCAGGAGCAGCAACAGCAACAAGAGGGAGAGGGAGAGAAATGAGTGAAGGTTGAAGAGGAAATGACTAAGTCTTTTGGTCAAAGAAGCCCATACCTCTCTCTCTCACACCATACCTCATATAATAATCCCTTTTCCATTTCTTTTTCTTTTCTTTTTCTCTAATTCCTTCTCACTCAAATAGTGATCACAAAATAAAACCATGGCAAGAAAAATGTAACACAAGTGTAGAAAAAGATATGTGCATGTTTTGCACAAAATTGCTTAAAAGACGATTAGCGATTTTTAATCGCGGTTAGCATTAAATTAGCATATAACTAATCATAAAAACTTAAAAATGGCATAATTCCCCTATTTTAGAATTTTCCATAATTTTTCCACAATTTTTCCCATTTATTTGTATTTAATTATACCGAAATATTAAAATATTCATTAAAATAATATTAATTTATAAAAATTCCCAAAAATACTATTTTATTATTTTGAAATGTTACAATCTACCCCGCTTAAAAAAATTTGGTCCCCGAATTTAAATTTAAACCCCCAAATACAAAAACATTTCAGTAAACATCCAAATTGTCGGGGCTCCGAAAACATCAATACACAGTGAATATCATACAAACAGAATGCCCAAAATACGAAATCCAAGATGACGGATATGTGATAACCGAATCACAAAATCACAAATCATAAATCATGAATACCGTCGTCGGTATATCCTCCTTCGAAGTCGAGAAGGTGCCGATACATCCAATGCTAGCGGCGCAAGATATCTACTTGCCTCTTGCTCACGGCTGGCGTCGTCTGCCTCTGGTTCCTTATCTTCCCTGTGGATTACCAATCTCGCAATCCTTCGGCTCATCGGCCTGTCTGGTGTACTAACGGGAACGATTTCCGTTCTGGCACTTCTCTGGTCATCTCTCGGTCAACCCCCACGACCGCTCGTAAAGCAGCATGTCACTGGCATCGGCCTCTGGTCTTCTGAATACACAGTACACATCCGATCCGGGGTGCAAATATCATTGCAGCAGTGTCCTGGAAGGAATCCCGCTCAAGGTCTCTTCCGATCTTGCCTATGCCGGTCTGTACGGAGGCTGGTACTTTTGCATATCTCTTTTCTCGCTCGATGGACATCTGCGTCCTCAGCACAACATTTTGTCGGAAATTGGTCGCATCCCAACGCCTCTGTAAGCATATCAGGTCTCTAGTCTCGACGGGAAGTAATGACAGCTCGTCAGCGTCTCGCACGAACCTCTTATCCTACTCGTCTGTATCGTCGTCCATTTCGACGTCGCGTCTCTAACTGCGCACTGTAATGTCCTCGGCTACGGTCCATCCGAAGTCTTTCACACGGACTCGAAATCACGAACTCGGTACTTCATCACTCCGTAGAAGGTATCTAGTCGAACACGTCCTCAACGTGCATATCGCAATCTCTGATGTCAGCGGAGTAGTACGTCATCTCGTCAAAATCTCGTGCGAACTATTTACTCCACTTTCCCCAACATCGACTGATTCGGACTCATCTACTCGTGGCTGCATGGACTACGCTCCAACGACTATGCTCGTATCTGGGGTCTCCCAAGCCATATGTCCCATCCCATGATATCTGAATAATGTCGAACCATCCGATCGACTCGTCAGAACCTCATAATCCCCCAAGAGCTCAACATCTTGGGTACAGTTTAACAGTATCGAGTACATACCACAGTATCGGTGGTCCAACCGTAGAAAGGAAAATCCAAGCCTTACTAATGGCGCCATGGAACCGCCGCAAACCCTAAGGTTCAAAGGCTTTCACACTGTTACGACCCGAAATTGGCCCGTGACGGCCCTAATACTACGCAACGTCTAAAGACGTAACGCAGTAAAAGAAAGCCAAAAATCCAGAAATCTAAACCAAAAAAATACGGAAAAAGATAATATAAGTTTTTTAAACATTTGAAATCGCAAACCAAATTCTTTAAAAGTCCTACTTTCTTTCTTTAAAATTTTGGCAACACCCCCTTTTGTAAAAACTAGCCCATGATTAATACAACACAAATATACGACGCCGTAGCGAAGAAATAAAGACAATAGAGAGAAAGTTGTATATAAAAGACAACAAATCCACAAATAATACACAACAACGTCCTCACCAAGTCTCTAAGTCAAAAACATAATAGTAGATGGAGAGTACAAGATACAACGAATATACAATACAAAATACAGATAACCACCAAAACCCACCTAAGCAAAATAGTACTGTGAGCTGATGCGGTATCTGTAGCAAAAGATGATAGATGGATACTGAATAGCCTGCCTCGACTACTCTGGGGAACAACCTGAAACACCTGTGGCACAACGGGGGTGAGTTTCCAACTCGTGAATAGTAGATAACATATGCAGGTAATCCCAGGAATGTACGTACAGCATGAATCTAAGATATGCGATTACAATAATAACATGTCATGTGAATGCAGAATAATGGAAAGTACACTAGCAGGTGCAATCAATATGTGAAGCAATAATGACATGATAATAGTATGCAATAACTATGCAATAGGGATATGAGAAAGTAGATATGCAGCAATCATAAGGGTACACTAACAGGTGCTACCAATATATGAAACCGTGCATAAGTGAATAGGTATGAGGTATGGAGTGAAATATGTCGTTCCCACGGAAACCTGACATCGTGGTAGGGTCACAATCCATTAAGACATTCAAATCCCAATTCCTCAAATCCGCCCCCAAGTTGGGCTCTTATATCAAATAAGTCTCACATCTCTCCAATGTACAATATCGAGTAATCTCCTATATCCCGAATGTACAAATCGACAATCTCATAGGTATCCTGTATCCAATCTCAATGAATCACCTAATATCCCAAATCACATCTCAAGTAAGATTCTAGCATCCTAAATATTTATATATGCAGAAATAAATATGATGGGGTCAATACACATATATTAGCGTCCCACTCCACTAATATTGGTGTAAGGGTATATGTAACAACGGCTAAATCCCCTGTTATATATACAAAGGTCTTAAAGAAATATCATGAAAACCATGTGCCAAGCATCGACACAGAAATCCTGATCACGTATCATACGCTATCCCGAAAGCACGAGTGCCTAGCTCTGACCCTCGCCTTTCGACGTATGCATACGTACATGACTCCCAATGGTGTCTCCGTGATCCTCCGCCGAGTCATGGGTACTGTCTCCGGTAGGTACTCGCCCGCCTCCAGGCTCAATCGGCAAAGTCCATCGATCTTCTTGCCGAGGGGAACCATACCGGGCCCCACCATGTACCCTCTACGTGCTCGACGCGTCCTCGTAGGGGTATATATGTAAATCAGCACCGATAAAACTCATGGTGGATGCGCAAATATCATATCAAGAAAACCGGGTATTTCAATGTATGCATAATTTCATGAACTCCCGCGGTTCCCAAATCCAGAAAACATCATCTAAAATCCCAATAAACAATGCGCAAATCCAGGAATAAAGATATGCGATATATCTGAAATGCGAGCATATAAAAGAGAATATGTAGCTGAAACCAGATGTATGCGAAATCAATAAGGTACAGCTAAGTATAGGTGTCTACTGTTAGTTATATGTATGCCCTAGAGGCCATTACTGTACATACGATGTATATTGTAATGGATGCTTGGACATATATAGGGAGGACTTTCTTGCTCGACATGATAGTATGCTATCTGGTTGTACTTTATCTTAACATGTACTCTGATTGTCTCTATATTGCATGTTGATAAAGCCCTTAGGATATGTACTCGACTACTGGGACTATGATGAGATCATACTAGTGGGGCCACGGTAGTCGACGAGTACATCCTATAACTGTTCCTAGTCGAGGGTGTATCGAGACAGGGCATCGATACACCAGAGTAGACTAGCGTATACGCATCTTGACCCATATGATGGGCGATGGATGATCCCATATCCATCGGTGTTTGACATCAAGGATGGTGTACGGGTGCTCAGTGGAGACTGGGTACACTGGACGGACTCGCCGAGAACTCCCAGATGGTATTATACCTCACTTCAGATGGCAGTTCTCCGGTGACACTGGTACAGAGTAGTCTGTTGACCCGAGATCGTCATAGAGTCTTGTGTGATTCCCACTTTGCTTTGATTTCCATCATACCACGTCCAAGAGGGCGTGCAAAAAGGTGGCTTTTGGGTACAGTCCCGAATCACATGGAGGCAATGAGCGATAGGAGGGGATTCGTCTCTCCCGGTATAGGGAGTTGATGTTGTGCTGTGTTCGATTGGCTATAACCGGAAATCCCTGGCCAGGGTTGTTGAGATTTACTGGTAAGTGTTATCAGTAGTTTCTCAAACTGTTATAGACCTCATATCGACACGACTTATCGAGCTACTGGGGTCTGACGTTTACCACCCCTAGGCGAGATATGCAACATATCAGACGACGAGACCGGACTGTACGGTAGTGTTACTGTTTGGATTCACAGGAGAATGTACAGGCTTGCTTGTTGATCTTCTGAGCGCTCAATACCTGGGTGGCTGTTACTTTTAGCTGACCGCTTGCAGCTTATGGGTGTTTGATATGATCATCACCTACTGCCGGCGTATTGACGATTCTTTAGAGTCCTACACAGAGGTTTCTTGACTCAGGCAAAACGGAGTAGGGGCAGGTATGAGATATGTGCGGGACCGAGGATAATACGATATGAGATACCGTATTGTATTCTCGCGATATATGATATCAGCCGGGTCATCGGATCAAGTGTTGATTCGATGAATCGGTACGGATAAATATTAGTCGGTTATATGCGATATAGCCGGATTATCGGATAAAGTGTTGATTCGATAATTTAATGTATAATAATATATATGATATATTAAATTACATTAACTAATATTAGCTCACTAAAAGATTCTTTTTCTCACTCGTGTAATACAAATTATATGTATGCGATATATGTTAATTGTATTATTTTATTTTGTTACGATAAATATTATATATGTGATATATAATATTGTAACATGATATGATAACTAATGCAACATGTTTAGTGGAGTTTAAACATGATTAGGGTTTGGATTAGGGTTAACACTTTTAGTTGATTCTAGAAGGTTTCTTTTTGTCATGATAAAGATATTTTGTTATGACTCATGCTTTAACCCAACCCAAACCCTAACCCTATTTAATTCTCTACATGAGTTTAGTTGACCATGGTTGCATTATTCATCATATTAATCCTTTCATTATTCATCACAAAATGTTTTCATGACATTGTTCATCTTCTTCCTTCTTCTTCTTTGCTTACAAAGCTTTCTTGCTTTGATATTTGTAATGAAAATATGTGAGAAAAAGATAAATAAAGAGAGCAAAAATCCTAATTCATCATCCTCATCTTCACTTGCCCTTTAGATGAGAGTGTTCACTCAATTTTAGTGAGTGTTAGCTTGTGTTAATGAAACTTCAAGGTAGATCATCTATGTATCGAAGATCGGAAGCAAAACTGCATCTTTCTCTTCGTGGAACCTCTCGAGAGTCCGGAACCCGATGATCGCAGCGAAGGGACCACAACACGGAGCTTATGAAGTGAAGGACCGGATCTACAAAGATTGTAATCCCTCTCACTTAGTGTTAAAGTTGTTAACATGCTAGTTTTCGCCTAATCTCTAGTTTAAAGATCCGGCTTCGGGTTGTTCGGCACGGCTAAATTTTTAATCGGGCATGGTTGATGCCTCGTAGACCCTTATGCGCATGCCCCGCAACCCTACATCTACCTATAAGTAAAAGATGTCGTATACCCCCCTGGGAATAAGTAGAATATGAAGGATACCCCCTGGGTATAAGTAGAATATGTGCAAGGTATACCTGTAGCTGTATCTCAAGGTGTAGATGTACCTATTACTAATGGTAAGATACACTATAGGCATACCGATATGCTAGATGTCATGTATGATAAGCAATATAGTATCTATATGGGGTTGTGTGTGACATGGCAATTATTGACGGTGTGTGTGTAGCATACGATCCGTGCTCGTCCAACATGAACCGTCAATAATATGTGCAGTGTCCTACGGCTGCTAGTCACAGTACAACTATATCAAGGAAATAAGGTAAAGGCGCAATTCTAACAATGACGTAGAATATGCGACAGGTATTTGAATCCTAGCCCAGACGCATAACGCCATGCGGGCGATTCCCCTGTAGATGTTAAATCTACTCACCTACGCTCCATGCTAGGTGAATCCTACCATCTGCTCCCCTCTGTAGCAGTATCTATAGTCCCCGCCTGCAAACCTGCAAATAAGACATGGAAATCATATATAAGCCAAATATTCCGCAAAACGCGATATCGAACCAAAACGAGAAACTCGCGTCGCGAACTAAACGCGCGTGTGCACGATACGCTGAATCGTGTGTATACGCGTCTAAAACTATCACGACAAGCCGCGATACGCTGGATCACAGAACCCACTCACGTATCACGCGTATCGCGCAACACAACGGACATGAAAAACGATATTTGATTCCAGATTTTCCCACAGGTCAAATCTTACAAAACTATACATACCACTGGCCTAGAAATAACAGCAGACTCCTACCCATGCAAACTACACCCAAAAACTCCCACATCTGGCCGCAAATTGCGGCCAGAATGATTAAACCGGCGGCCTGGGTAGGGGGTTAGGGGTTTGTGCTCAGGTGGTTTGGTCATGGTATATCTAGTGTGCTCCAGTTTCCTCAATTTTAACCTGAAGGTCCCGGGTCAAAAGCAGATCACTGAAAGGTGAAATTTCACTTAAAAACACTAAATTTTGCACAATAAGAAACCCTATGGTATTTTGGTGTAATCTAGGGTTTAACTAGGTCTACATGGCCCTAATAACACCTAATTAGTCTAGGTTAACCAACACTTACATCACATGAACCAAACTTCACACCAATCACCAAATATAGCACAAAATCTCACTTTATCTCAAACCGAAGCTACTTGTACACAAACTTAGCAAACAAGGAAGTAGGTTAAAGGATTATACCTCACACGACCCTACGATGCAATGAGAAAGGAGGAGGAGAATCTGGAGTTGTTGTGGCTGCTGGAGCTGCTGCTGCTGCTCCATGCTACAGCTGCTGCTTGCTGCTGCTTCCTGCTGCTTCTGCTGAGCTGCTGCTGCTTCAGATGTTGCTGCCTCTTCTGCTGCTGCTGCTGGGGCTGAGTGAGTATGGGTGTGAGTGTGTGATAGAATGAGTGAGTGAAAGAATGAGAGGAGTGATAAGAGAAAATGAGAGGCAACAAAATGATGGCATCAAGTGTCAACCCTCTCACTCCCTCTCTCTTCATTAAATGAAGGCATGGGCAAAGTCATCATGCCTCATAATGCACCCTCTCTCTCTCTCACCAAGTCAACACAATAACAATCAAAACCTTTTTTATTTTAAAAACAACCATGAACAATAAAACAAAAACACTTAAAACAAAACTATAAAGCTAGATTAGGGAAAATGGTTAGTTAACCATGATTGCTAATCATGTTTAACCCCAAATTACAACCCTAGTTATCATGCACAAGTGTGTGCAAGTCTAGGAAAAATCTAATAAAATATTCATTAAATAGGATAAAATATTTGAAACTTAATTTGGTAAACTTTTTATAAAAAAATCATATATTAAAATATAATTAGCCACAAAACATATTCTAAGGTGTTACACACACGGTCATTATGTCGAGTTAGGGTTTCATTCTTCTAGAGGGTCCATGGAATCGCTTGCATGTCTTTCCGAATACTTTAAACATGGAAAATGGGTTCCTGACATTCGATCGTCTCAATCGACTCTCAACGAATCTGCGTGAAGTCACCTCTAGCTGAAATCAATCTATCTGATGACCTCGCATTGGGTAAGCTAACGAACCGCATGTCCTAGTCATTCATACTCGGTGACTAGCGACTCACCATCATATCTCTAAGTATATACCCAAGCTGCAGTAGCTCTAATCATCTGGGCGATATCTAGTCATTTGCAGCAACAACTGGCTCATTCATCCGTACGCTGAACAACGCCTCAATCCTCCAGGAAAGGCGATACATTGGCGGCCATCTCTGAATCGGTCGGCTCTAGATCTGAGTAAGACTCTCCATACTGGAAACCTTCAACTCAACAGAGCCTGCTCCGGCGCATAAATCGGACGAATCACCTTCGTCTCTCAAATCGGGGTAGACTAGCTATCAACCGTCTCATATCTGCCTGGAAGCTCCGGCGATCTCAGCTCGTAAGCTCCGGAAGCTACATCCTATCAATCTCAGCAACAGCCGGTCCATCTGTCTGCACGGTAGGCGACACCATAATCTCTGAGGTATGCTGTACCTCAACAGTCCTCTCTCAACTGGCAGCGCTAACAATGGCCCGATCATCCGGTGTAAAACCAAGCACTCGCCACCATAAGAGGTCACAATCATCATGAACAAGCGATATATCATTGGTCATCACATCCTGGCTGGCCTCTATCAGTGGCTCAATCCTCTGATACCGATCGGCACGTCTGAGAAATCTCGTAAAAGCGATCTGTCAAATGCTCATGGCGCGAAAACACAATAAAACGAAGCCTCTATATGCAATCGTATGTCTTTGGAATCACGCCCTGGTCAGTCCTCGTCCCTGACGAGCTCATGCTGACGCAACTCGAGCCGTAGCTCACTCTGCCCGTGCAATCGTGGCAGCAAAACCATAACCAGTCTCGATAAGGATATATCATAGGAAGGAATATAATACTGTGCAAGGAAATGTACATCCTAAGGTTTCTTAAGCGGAGTGGCGTGTCGTAAGTATGCCGTGGAACATACGTACGGTACGTCCCTCTACTCAAGCTACCTACTCCATCAACCAAGGGTCATCCTATGCGACGAAAGTTCGGGTATAATACCCCCTCGACTAAGTCTAAGTTCCATAAGGTCAAGCCTAAGTTCCGTATATATATAAACGCCCTAGGATCCACATAGTCAAACTCAGACTCGAACCAAGGTCAACCTAGCGCTCTGATACCAACTTTTTCACGACCCGAAAGAGCACGTGACTGGCCCTTGAACCATATAAAGTCTATAGGACTCCATCTGACCCAAGTAAGCTAAAATCCCAGAAATCTAAAACCATTTTAAGTAGTAAAGAAACATGTTTTGAAGTCAAGCTTTTTAAATAACTAAGCCGAATATGCCTTTTTAAAATGTGTAGTCTTTTCTGAAAAATTCGGCAGAGTTTCCTTTGTAAAAACTGGCACCGAACGGGGTACAACAATAATAATATATAAATGCAGTGATAAAAGGCATCCCCAAGCGGGAGCTAGCTCTTCGTCAATCGACGGTCACAACCACGCAAGCAATAGAATATACAACGCCGAAGGGCGATGATCAAAACTCAAAAGAAACTCAATAGCCTGAAAACCGTAATACTACAAGCGCGACTCTAAGGTCGAAATAATACAACACTGTTTTCTAAGTCTGAAACAATATACAAGTTTTGGTTAATGGAATTTCTAGATACAATAAATAGTACAAGTACAATGGCGGTTCTGATACAAAAGAACCCACCTACCCAAGCAAGTCACTCGTATGAAAGCAGTGTGCCAGAAAAGCCGCTATGAAACCTGCACGGCAAAACCTGCAAGAACTGTGGCACAACGGGGGTGAGTTGCCAACTCGTGAATAGAAAATATCTACAAGCAGAGATCAAATATATGACCCATCCTAGGTCAATACGATCAGATATATATAAACCTCAATATGAATAAGTATGAAGCATGCTAAAGTGGCAATGTAATCTCTATACATGAGTGTAGTGCCAAGTGCTCGTGCCAGTGCCTCAGGTAATAGCATATCATAAATATGAGGTATGATCAATATAATCAAATCTGCATGTACGTGGATCCCATCCACTCGTCACCCAATGACAATAAGCATTATGCATGTAAATGTCATAAAGGATATGCATGGAAAATATGAGGATATAACCAAAAGCATGGAACCTGAGTGCCTAGCATCGACACTCGAAAACATCATGAAAACCTGTGCCTAGCATCGGCACGTAAATCCTCATATATCGGGCATCCGTTAGTCCGTGTCAGCCCACTCTCTCATATATCGGGCATCCGTCAGTCCGGGTCAGCCCTCTCTCAATATATCGGGCATCCGTCAGTCCGGGTCAGCCCTCTCTCAATATATCGGGCATCCGTAAGTCCGGGTCAGCCCTCTCTCAAAACCAGAAATATCATAGAAACAACATATCTCAATGCGCAAATCAGAAAGCATGATTCATGTGACATATAAATAAAATGCAAGTGACAATTTATCCTGCAGCATGGAATAATAGTATGCGCATATAAGGTCATGTCCTGATGCAACAGTACTACAGTATAGTGACATGGCAATTATCGATGATGAAGTGTGTGAGCCGGCGAGCAGTATACGTGGAGCATATGCATCATCGATAATCGTGCTGGTGTCCTAGCAGCATGATAATAATATATCAATAAACACAAGCAATGCAATGCAAATAGCATGAATATACGGAATCGAATAATCAACGCAACAGTAAAGAATCTACCTCAATAAATATATCATGCAGCCTTGCCTTTTGAAATAAGACGAATCAGGGTTTTTGGTAAAATAAGGGCTACGGTGTTTTAAGAGAAGATGCGTCGTTTGAAAATATCCGTAGAATCCCTTTTTCCTATCCTTAAAATATCCCCGATTCGTTAGTTTCGAAATAGGTATGACTCGGGTCTAGTCTAACGCCTACTATGCGAACTACGGATCCAACTATCAAGCCAAACAGGAGGGGTATGGAAACCACCGAAATCTGAGTCGATATATATACATATAAATATAATAGTCGGTGATCCCGCCTCAATAGTATCACAACGATATAATATCCTCGAGTCATGAGCGCGGATCTATCATCAATATAGGCTCGTACGGTAAATCGTCGTACGGCATCCCAATAGCGGGGTACGGTCAATATCATATTATCTCATCACATATCAGGTATCACTATCATCATATCATATAATTTGGGGTACAGATCTAAGTCTAGTACAATCGAAACCATCTACACAAGTATGAATGCGGGGTAAAACACATGCCCAAAGGCCCGCTAAACCATCGTGTCGTATCTCGAATACGAAACCTACCATATCGCCGATCTCACAGCCACAAATCGAATCTCATCGACTCAACTCACATCCCAAGTACTATCCTCAAATCCCGTATATGAACACATAGTCCCATACCCATGTATAGACATACACACCTCCAAACGCGCACAGATAAAAGAAAGAATGTATGCAAGTATATGTGTACGTGTATGTGTGGGTGCAACCACTACTTTAGGGTTTCGCACTATACTACACCAATACATTCTTATCATCACTAATCCATTATTACCATCAATAATCTTAACCAACACATAATAAATATATGTGTATTTACGTATCCGTATACATCACCACAGACTGCGGGGGTGCTATACGCCATCCACCCGACTTCCCCCGTAGATATAATCTACTCACCTGGTCTTCGCTCGCCGAAATCGATGACGCCGCATTTCTTCGCCTCGGAATCCTTGCGAGGGTACCTACAATAATAAACCGTCGCAATACGTATTAAAATCGAGGCAGAAAACCAATACAGCCCACAGTGTGCTCATAGGTTGGAACCTTTGGCCTAAATGTGCAAATCAATCCAACAATCCCTGTTGTCGATGTACGATCACCCGACAACCAAATAAAAATCCAAATATCAATAAAGTGCATTTTAAAATACGTAAAACATCGCCTAAAACACACTAAAATGCTCCCAGATTTTCCCCAGGTGACAATTAGCCAAAACTGCATATAGGAGGGGTCTAATTTAGTGCAAAATGAGCCCTGGAACAAAAATCAACCCATTCCCTTCTACTCTGGCCGCAAATTGCATCCAGAATGATTAAATCTGCGGCCTGGGGTTTGAATAAGGGGCTCGGGTCTTGGTGGTAGCTTCCTAGGTGCCTGCACGACTCACTGTCAGCTCAATTTTATTTTAGGGGTCTCAGGGTGATAGCAGATTCCTAAAACCTTCCCAGATTTCACAATATCTCCGATATAGGTTTTCTAAACCCGTATTCCGGGTTTCAAATCTCAGGTTTGGGTCTCAATTCCATCACTAGGTTGTTTGTGCAGCCTCCACTAAGCTCAATTCACACAACAACTCACAATTTTCCTCAAACCCTAACTAGGTTTCCTTTAAGTCCACAACACCACCAGATATCGATTCAATTTTAACATAGGGGTATAAGTAATGCAAAAACTAATCTAATGATCCAGAAATTACCTCATTTGGCAACTCAAGAATTTTCTTGAGTTTCCTCAAGTTGCCAAAATCCTTGCTTTCTTGGTCCAATGTGTAGATCTTGGGCTTGTGCATCTTTTTAATGAAATGGAGATTGGGTTTTGGAATTGTTTTTTAGGTGATTTGGGACTTGAAGAGGGGAGGTGAGGTGAGGTACAGGAGCAGCAGCAGTAACAAGAGGGAGAGCGAGAGAAATGGGTGAAGGTTGAAGAGGAAATGACTAAGTCTTTTGGTCAAAGAAGCCCATACCTCTCTCTCTCACACCATACCTCATATAATAATCCCTTTTCCATTTCTTTTTCTTTTCTTTTTCTCTAATTCCTTCTCACTCAAATAGTGATCACAAAATAAAACCATGGTAAGAAAAATGTAACACAAGTGTAGAAAAAGATATGTGCATGTTTTGCCCAAAATTGCTTAAAAGTCGATTAGCGATTTTTAATCGCGATTAGCATTAAATTACCATATAACTAATCATAAAAACTTAAAAATGGCATAATTCCGTAAAATATCCTATTTTAGAATTTTCCATAATTTTTCCATAATTTTTCCCATTTATTTGTATTTAATTATACTGAAATATTAAAATATTCATTAAAATAATATTAATTTATTAAAATTCCCAAAAATACTATTTTATTATTTTGAAATGTTACACTTGTTCCATGAGATTTGCAGATATGAGGGCCGATCAGGATGACGGCGCCTGAGGTATTGGGATTTGGGGTGTCGTTTATGGACACCGGGATTTTCCACGATGATGATGTTATGTTTTATCCCATACTCGGTATTTATTTGATATGCATTGTTTCATGCGTTTGTTGTACCTGATGGAGTACCTTGATCATGATTGCTGCATATCCATATTGCCATACTTATGCTATCAGATTACGTGTTGTAGATTATCGTTGTTCGTGCATACCTGCGATTATCTGTATGATATTACTTACTATTCACGAGTTGGAAACTCACCCCCGTTGCGCAACAGTGTTTTGCAGGCTTGACCCCTAGAGTAGTCGCGGCAGGGCTTCTTATTGCATATTTTTCAGCGGATACCGCTACGGTTGACTGTGAGCCTTTTTGCTATAGGTGGGTTGCGGTTATCCGATATATCCATTGTTTCTCTTATTGTATCTAGTACTCTCCATCTACCACTTTCATTTATTGACTTAGAGACGAGTTGTGAGGATCGATATTGTATATTTTGCTGGGTGTCGTGCTCGTGGGAGCCGGTCTTTTATTATGTAGTTTTGCCTCTTTATGGTATTTTTCATTTATATTGTCTATTTCTTCGCTACGGCGTCGTATATAAATATATATATATATATATATATATATATATGCTTGTGTGGTTGTTTCAGCCTTTGGGCGTAATTTGCTCCCATTTAGGGATGCTTTCTTTATATTCTATATTTGTACCCGTTTCGGGGCTAGTTTTTACAAAGGAGGTGCTGCCGAAATTTTTAAGAAAATAAACTTAAGTTTAAAGATTTTTACTTTTCCAAATGTTTTTATCACTTACTTCTTTTGACGGTTTAGATTTCTGGGTTTTCGGCTTACTTAAATTGCGTTACGCCTGTTGACGTCACGTGGTTTAAGTGCCGGTCACGTGCCTAAAATTGGGTCGTGACAGAGAACTTGTTTCTATTTCAGGTTACTCTTATATGGATGTGCTCCTAGATAAGTAATGTCGATTGGTCTTTTTCCATTTGGTTGATATGCATTGGCGACAGCTACATGATTTTGAATCTGGTTTGAATTAAATTAGTGCTTTTGTTTCTATATTGTATATAGAATCAATTTATATCTTAATGATGTTAAGGTATAGGGAGTTGCCCGGCTGATGCTTAAAACCAGAATCCGGATAAACTCAAGGCACGTTTCAGTAATGGCAATTTGTGGGTTATCCCGAGCTTTGACGAGGGATAACTTTCTACCATCAGGAAGATCAATAGTGATATTGTTCTTGACTCGCCACAGTCTTAGTAAAATGGATTTTTTCAGAAAACTAAAGTGGGAGTATGGTAGAACTGGATGTGATTCCAGAACCATAAATGATCACTGAAGATTTAATAGAACCTGAGGATTCAATTGGATTTAACATTCCATTAGCCATTTCGAAGATTTGGTGGGTATCCTCAGGCACCCGAGAGGTACTTCGGTCTTATCAAAGACGGTGACAGGGAGGTTCTGGTTTACCCAGACTTGCCATTGCTGCTGTTCTAGACTATGAGACCTGGCAGGAGGATGAGTATAGTGTCGTTCTAAACTAGTTTTAGAAGTGCACGTGTATATGACTCTGCCAGAGGGTTGTTGTAGTCAGTGGGAGCAGCGAAAGCATAGCGGGCAAGTAGCTTATGTCTATTTATAGACTAAAATAGGTATAACGGAAATAGATCATCTATTTTTTATGTGACAGTCATAGGCTTTGACTTCATCAGAATAGGAGATGGATCTGGGAAGAAGGTAGTAGGGTGTGATTTCCTGGTATTTGGGATGACATGCACTTTATAGGAAGTGAAATTCCTATACTACGATCGGTTATACTGTGGTTGTCACACAGTTGTTTTGCCACATAGGACATGGATATAATATCAGGGTTTCTGGTTACGAGATCTATGGTTTTAGATCTAGATTTGAGAAGTGTCCCAATTTGGGTACTTGACACTATTCTAAAGTGTTTTAGAATGGTCGACTCCTAGCATGGTGGTGTACCTGCAGGTGATGGAGTCACTCTCTCTAAAGGTGTCTTATAGACTAAAGGGGAGAGAGATCTGCATGATTAGCATATCACTTGCTTAGGAAATTGAGTTAATCATGAAATGTTAAGTACCACACCAGATGTTGTTTTTTGCACTTGCTGCAATAAACATATATTAATCCAATCCTGGAGAAATGTAGGGAAGCAGTTTATGAACATAAGTGGATGTTCCAGGGATATGGTAACGGCAACCTCCTTCAGGAGACGGTTATCATTTCAGGCTTCCAAGGTGACCTGGATGACAGAGTGGCTGTTTGAGTTATAGTTTTCCCTCTTCTGAGGGAAAGTATGTTGGACAGGTGGTCCAAGCGGATACTGAGGAAGGCATGGCGCAGGATACTGATTAAATTCAGTGGATGATACATTCTAAGAAATTTGCTGGATTTGGAGTTCATTTGTGAACTGGGTCCCATCAGATATCCAGACAAATTCTAAGACAAGGTATTGCTAATTTTGGGAGATAGCTTTCTCCGTGAGGTTGAGATACAGAGAGATACAGAAAGAAACACTGGAGCAGATCTACTTACTGAGGCTATTTCTTGAACACCATAGTTTCACAAGCAGGCTTTGCGAAACTGCTTAGTAGAGAAGTTGGGTGTTCGGTATCATACGAGCTGTGAGTATGCGACATTGCAATAATTGGCCTTCAGTGCAAGTGGGAGATTGTTGGCTATAGTGCCCTCAAGGCAATTATTGTAGTCGCAGGAAGGTGATTATTATGATTGAGAGAGGACCTATACCGGTAGAACAGTCTTACTCGAGTTGATAGTATGCTATCTGGTTTGTCTTTATCATCGCTATTACATGTTGATAGAGCCATAGGATTGTTGCTTAACTACCAGCATGTTAGATATTGTAACGTTTTGAAAATCGGTTCGGTGAAATTTAGGAAAAATCGGGACAATAAGGAGGTTTTCTGTAAAAAGTCAAAATACAAATATTTTTATTATAAAATTAAATATACATATTCTAGCTATGTAATTGCTAGTATTTGGTGTTTATTGAGCCGCTGGTAAAATTTCTAATTTTCTGAAATTTTTCCGAAATTAATTATTTTAATATTATTTTAAGTCGTCACTAATACATTTAATTAGGGAAAATTACAAATTGGAATGGGTTGAAACAAATTTTGTGCATCATAACACATTAAAAAATAATTTAGCATGTTGTTTCTGAAATGAAATGAAGTTGTTAAACGGTTTAGAAAATTTCGAAGAAAAAAGCTTAAATAGTGAAATTTGTGTTAATGGGAATTGGGGTAATACATTTATCTTTTTCCCTAACTCACACACCCACACATCACCATCTCTTCCTCTCCCCATGTGGCCGGCCCCCCCTTGACATCCCAACATCTTGGGCCCCTCATCTCACTAAAACAAAGAAAAGAAAACAAAAGAAAGAATGAAATTAGATAAGGAGTTTGGGCTTTGACTTTTGGGTATTGCCTTGACTTTTTCCCCACCTCCCTCTCTCCCCCTCCCTATTCAACCGACCCTCTCTCCTCTCCCACAACAGCAGCCCCTCTTTCTTTTCCTCTCATTTCTCATCAAAATTTCTTCGCAAAATGCCCAAAAAATCAACACAAAAATCCCACAAAATAAAAATCCAATCCCTACCCATTTTCCCTTATCTCTTTTAGCATGGATCTTGGTGCAAAGATTTCAATTTGGAGGTCAAGTTTCATGTTGATCTCAAGATGGTTGTGAGGTATAAATCTTGTTCTTTTTTTGAGTTGTTTGTTATTTCTTCAAATTAAGTTAATGAGTGGTTTAAATTAGATTTTGAATTGCAAGTTCAAGTTAAAGGTTAGGGTTTGTGAGAACTTAGTTAAGGTTTTGGGTATGAGATTATAGTTGTGTGGTGTATTTAACTAGTTATTGCTATGCAAAATTAATCTAGTTGCTAATTTCCAAATTGTAACATTTAAAATGTCCAAATTAAGCTTTTTTTTAAACTAGGTTTTTGTAAACTATGAATATGTTTAAGAGAAAAACCTAATTAGGTTATTCATCGCATTATTAACATTTTAATATGTTGTTTAGCAACTTAGATCATGCTAATCCAAGCTAAATTGCTGTTTATGCATTTTGCTATAAAATTGTTAAAATTGGTTAAGTTGTAAACTAGAATTTTGGGGCTAATGAAATTTAATGAGATTGAATTATGGAAATGGTTTTTATGACTTATTTAAATATTTAATAAGTATTATTGCCATTAGAATTGTTAAAACATCAAGTTTCGTTTTAAATCGGCTAATTGATGCTTACTAGATATCTTGTAATAAATCGATTCAATCAATTTATTGGTTTTGATGATTTCACCCTATTTCATGTATATGTTTAGTGTAATGTGAAACCACGAATGGTGCGTTTGAGTTTTCCTCGATCACCCGGCGTTTGTACGCCGATGTCGAGGGTTTTTGGGTTAATTTGTGAAAACAACCGTAGGCTTTGACCAACGTGAGATTCAGGTGTCGTCTTGGTTTTAAATTGGATTTTTATGCGTAACGATACGTTGTGACATGTAGGTACCCCCATGTGGACATCGAGACGATAACAAGCACGTGGTAACGTCGGCACCGGCTAGCGATGACCAGGTGAGTAGATTTATATCTACGGGGAGAAGTCGGGTGGATGGCGTATAGCACCCCCGCAGTTCGTGGTGATGTATACGAATACATATAAACACCTATATTTAGTATATGTTGAATTGAAATTATTGATGATGAAGAAGGACTTTTGGTGTTCTGTGATCGGTTTAGTGTAGTTGCGAAACCCTAGAGTAGGGGTTGCACCTATACACACACGCACATACTTGCATACATCCTTCCTTTTACATGTGCATATATGGGATTATATTTATGCGTTCACATGAGTATGGGACTATGTGTTCATATACTGGATTTGAGGATAGTACTTGGGATTTGAGATGAGTCGATGAGATTTGATTTGAGGCCGTGAGATCGGTGATTTGGCAGGGTTTGTGTTTGAGATACGACATGACGTTGTAGCGGGTCCTTTGACGTAGTGTTTCACACGCGTGCATGCATACGTAGGTGGTATCAGTATTGTACTAGACATAGATCAGCACCCGGATTACGATCTTTGATAAAGGGGATACCAAATGAATAGTGTGATGAATGTGATATTGACCCGTACCCAGATTTAGGATGTCGTAAGATGGATTTACGTATGAGCTATATATTGGTGTTTGATCCGCACTTTTGACTTGGGAATATCTGATAATAGATATGGTATCGGATGTGATATTATCGAGGCGGGATCACCGACTAATATATATATATATATATATATATATATGTATTGACTCAGATGTTAGGCGGTTTCCTTACCTTCAGTTAGCTTGCTAGTTCAGCCGCATAGTTTAGTGTAGTTGTTAGACTATGTTAGATTCCTACCTATTTCAAAACTATCGGATCGTGGGTATTTTAAAAGACAGGTTGAGGGATTCTACGGATATTTCAAAAGACGTATCCTTTCTAAAAAACACCGTAGCCCTTATTTTCAAAACCCCACGATTCGTGTTATTTCAAATGGCACCACTGTGGAACTCAAATTTTATCAAATGCAGATTATTTCTCATTGTGTTTAGTATTCAGTTCCCGCACATTATTGCTGTTGCTCCGCATAGCCTACTTATTGTAATTCATATTTCATTATTGATATCATGCTGTTAGGACACCAGCACCATTACCGATGATGCGTATGTACCACGTACACTTACTTGCCGGCTCACACACATCTTTATCGGTAATTGCCATGTCACGTACACTTAGAAAATACTATTGCTTGACTTAGCTTGTTAGTTATTAGTTTGACATGATATTAGTGTACTTGCCTTATATGCCAGTTTAGACATTGTAGTCATTACTTGTCACTTCATACATACTGTTATTTATTGTTATGCCGCATTCATGGATTCTCATGCCTATATTCACTAGTTTATGTGCTACTGAGGTTTTGGATTCGGATTTCCATGATATTTCTGGATTTGGGAACCGCGGGCATTTCAAAAGAGAATATGTAATTGTTTTAAAAACCCGGTTACCCTGGTATGATATTTCAGTGCGTCCACCATGTATTTTCCCGGTGCTGAGAGCGACATGTGAGACCCGAGTTCGAGGAGTGGAGGAACCGTTTCGGGTACATGGTGGACCCGGTAAGGTACCCCAGGGAAAGAAGCGCGTGGTGATGACGATGTGAGCCTGGCAGGGGGAGACTACCTACCGGTGATTTTACCCGACGCGTCGGATATCCGGAGTATACCGTCGTGGTCTTGAGATGGATGGTAGGGGCCGGTCTGGACTGGCGACGCCCTAGATATTGAGATTGGGACATTGAGATTTCGAGACATTGAGGTACTGAGATTTGATGATACAGGCCAGTCTGGATAGCCGGAGCCTGAGATTTTGTGACATTGAGATTTATGTTTTGTGTCGATGCTAGACACTGTTTATGCTGATTTCATTTATGATACCTCATTTTAAAAATACAAAGGAAATCTCACTAAATTATGAAAGCAGTTTCTTTAGTACATGTATTCTGTTTTCATGCATTCATACATCATCCATATGATATATTGCTACCTGAGGCACTGACACGGGCACATGGGATTACACTTGGGTTAGACATTTACCCTAGCCATTGTTATAGGCTGTTGGTTATATATTTGAGGATATATTATGATCGTTGACCTATGATTGCGTTGGTCATGCGATTTCTGTTCGTAGATGTTTTTCTACTCACGAGTTGGCAACTCACCCCCGTTGTGCCACAGTTTTTGCAGGTTTTGCCGTACAGGTTTCATTATGGCTTTGCTGGCACTGCTTCTTTTGGGTGACTTACTAGTAGTTGGGTTTATTTGTATCGTACCCATCATTATACCTTGTATATTATTATTCTGTTGTATCTAGAAGTTCCATCAACCAGACATGTATTTATTTCAGAGATAGAGACTAGTGATGTTTATTCTTTCGACCTTAGAGTCGCGCGTTGTATTTCTATAGATTTCTTGCTGTTTTGAGTTTCCTTTTGAGTTTTGATCCTCGCCCTTGGCGTTGTATATTATATTGCTTGTGTGGTTATGACCGTCGATAGACGAAGAGTTAGCTCCCGCTTGGGGATGCCTTTTTTATTGATTTCGTATACTATTCATGTTGTATCCCGTTTGGCGGCCAGTATTTACAAAGGAGACTCTGCCGAAATTTTCAGAAAATAGTTGATGTTTTTAAAACGCATAATTGGGCTTATGTGTTTAAAACTACTTGTTTTAAGTTGGTTTTTCCTTCACTCTACTATTTTTCTTAGTTTGGATTTCTGGGTTTTCGGCTTACTTAGATTACGTACGCCTCGAGACGTTTCGTAGTCTAAGTGCCGGTCATGTTCCGTACTTTCGGGTCATGACAAAGTTGGTATCAAAGCGTTAGGTTTTACCTTCGGAGCGTAGGATGACCCTTGGTTGATGGAATAGGTGACTAAAGTAGAGTGACGTACCGTGGGTATGTTCCGCGGCATACTTACGATACGCTACTACACTTAAGAAGCCTTAGGATCTACATTTCTTTGTTCAGTATTATATTCATTCCTGATTTAGCTTCATCGGTATCAGTTATGGTTTTGCTGCCACAATTACGGGCAGGGAGAGCTACGGCTAGACTTGCGGTCAGCACGAGCTCGTTACAAATGAGGACTGACCAGGGCCTATTTCCGGCGACACACAATTGCAGAGATGTGTCTTTTTATTGTGTTTTCGTGCCACGAGCGTTTGATGGATCACTGTATGAGATTTCTCGGACGTGCAGATCAACACTAGAGGATTGAGCCAATGATAGAGCCAGCCAGATTTTGATGACCGTTGGCGTATTGCTTATTCATGATGATTGAGGCACTGTTCAGCGTGCAGACGAGTGAGCCAGTTATTGCTGCGAACGACGAGATATCGCCCCAGATGTTGGAGCTATTGTAGTACGAGTTGTACTAAGAGATGATAGAAGGTCGCTAGTCACCCGAGGATGAATGACTAGGACATGTGGTTCGTTCGCCTGCCCCGATGCGAGGCCATCAGATAGATTGATTCCAACTAGAGACGACTTCACGCGGAGACGTTGAGAGTCGACAGAGACGATCGAATGTCAGAAACCTATTATTCCAAGTTTGAAGTATTTGGAAGAGCGGGCAGGCAATTCTATGGACCCTCTAGAAGAATGAAACCCTAACTCGACATAATGACCGCGTGAAAGCCTTTGAACTTTAGGTTTTGCGGCAGTTCCGCGGCGCCCTTAGTGAGGCTTGGGTTTGCCCTTCTACGGCTGGACCATCGATACTGTTGTACGTACTCGATACTGTTAAACTGTACCTAAGATGTTGAGCTCTTTGGGGACTATGAGGTTTTGACGAATCGATCAAATGGTTCGACTTCATTCGGATGCCAGGTGGTGAGGTGCATTTCTTGGGAGACTCCAGATACGAGGAGAGCCGTTGGAGCTCAGTCCATGCAGCCACGACGAGACGAGTCCGAAGCAGTCCACATTAGAGAAAATAGAGTAAGAGGTTCGTACAATATCTTGATGAGACGACGTTCCACTCCGCCAACATCAGATATGCGATACATATGCCGAGGCATTGTACTTAGATATACCTTCCAGAAGGAGTCGCGATGAGTATGCAGCCGTTCCGGAACGAGAACAGATCTAGTAAGGGACGATGACTTCCGGACAGTTCGGCAGAGACGAGATTTGGTAGAGATCTCGACATGACCTTTTTGGAATGAATTACGAGGAGTCTTGGACCCAGGAGTGGTCATGTTACGCACATCGGCAGGCCAGAGCTCAGGATCGTCGACGAGACATGCTATGAGTGACCACGACAGTTGACAAGAGATTCTTGGAGGATGTGCTTGAGCGGGACTATTCCGCCATATTTGATTTCGGTATTTTGGGCGATCTATTTGCATGATTGATTTTGATGATGGAGTTTCATGATATTTGTTTTCATGCACTATGGTTGCACCTACTGAGTATTTACGATTTTTGCACAGTTGTTGCACCTGATATCGTTTTCGTGCCTTGGTTTCACATGTTTATGATTTTATGGGTTTCATACAGTGAGATGATTTTGTGCATATGTACGCACACGATTTGGTTTTGGCACTCGGTATAGTTCATATATGCTTGCAGTGTAGAGATACGCATTTTGTGCACTACAGTTGCACTGGACTTCGATTTCGATGGTGATGTTCGATATTTGTCTTGTGCACCTTGTGCACCTGATTGGATTTTGCGCATGTTCGGCGCTTGATATTGGATTTCATGATTTCGTGCATGATGGATGCTCCTGATTTGGGTTTTTGCGCGTGTTGGGCGCATGTTATGAGATACGATTTTGGTGCACACCAGATGCCCTAAATCGAGATTCTTCGTGCATGTCAGATGCACCTGTTTTGCTGTCAGGCACACCTGTTGCCCTTGACAGATGTTTCGTTCACACTCGATGCACTTAGATGTTGTTTCTGTGCATATGTATGGCACATTCATGGATTTCGATTTCCGTTCCCACCAGACACACATGACATTCATATATATATATTTGGGACTGATTTATGTGTAGGGTTGCTAGGCACGTGCACAAGGGTCTACGAGGCATCAACCATGCCCGATTAAAATTTTAGCCGTGCCGAACAACTCTAATACGGATCTTTAAACTAGGTTTTAGGCGAAAACTAGCATGTTAACAACTTTAACACTAAGTGAAAGGGATTACAACCTTTGTAGATCAGGTCCTCCACTTCTAAAGCTCTGTGTTGACGTCCCTTCGCTGTGATCATCGGGATCCCGGACCTTAGCGATGGTTTCATCGAAAAAATGAGTGGGCTAGGTCGTTGACTTCGAGGCCGAATATGATCTACGTCGAGGAGACTCAAACTCAAGCTATTCCTTCACTTGGTCAAAAACTTTGTGAAGAGAACACCCTATACTACATGGCAAGTGGTAGAGGATGAAGAAGTAGGAAGTGGGCTCACTTCAGAATTGATTTTCTCACTCTTTTTCTCATAGCACCATTGGAGCTAGTAAGCTTTTGGATGGAGCTTGATGATGATGAAGAAGAAGAAAGAATTAATTTTCATCCAAATGAAAACTTATCCAATAAATAATGGCACCATGGTTGAGTTAAGCCCTCATTCTTAACTCATGTAGAGAATTAACCAAGGCATTAGGTTAAGGGTTGGGTTAAAGAATATCAAGACAAAAGACAAAAGAGTGGACTTTGTCAAAGTTTCTCCAAGCTTCTTCAAGCTTGATTACTTTGACTAAGTTTAACCCTTTTGTTAAATGTTATGATAAAAGAATAACCCAAATCTTAAAACTAATCTTGGTTCAAGTCTCATACACCCATCTTGTGTGTATCATCAAGCATGATACAAACATGTATACTTGCATATATCACATATAAACAATGTGCACAAACTAGTGAGAAAATAAATCATAAGTGAGCTAATACTAGTTAATGCAATGTAATATATCAAATATATAATTATGCATTAAATTATTAAATCAACTATTGATTTAATAATCCGGCTATAACCGACTAATGTCAAAAGTACCAACTTATCGAATCAACACTTGATCCGATAACCCGGCTATATCTCATACAACCGATCAATGTCACGAATCGCGCGAATAGAATACGGTATCTCATATCGTATTAATCTCGGTCCCGCACATATCACATATGTGCTCCTACCCCGTTTCGCTTGAGCCAGGAAACCTCTGTGTAGGACTCTAAAGACTCGTCAATACGCCGGTAGTAGGTGATGATCATATCAAACACCCACAAGCCGCAAGCGATGTGCTAAACGTAACGCCACCCGGGTATTGAGCGATCAGAAGATCAACAAGCAAGCCTGCTAGTTCTCCTGCGAATCCAATCAGTAACACTCCCGTACAGTCCGGTCTCGTCGTCTGATATGTCGCATATCTCGCCTAGGGGTGGTAAACGTCAGACCCCAGTAGCTCGATAAGTCGTGTCGATATGAGGTCTATAACAGTTCGAGAAACTACTGGTAACACTTACCAGTAAATCTCAGCAACCCTGGCCAGTGATTTCCGGTTATAGCCAATCGAACACAGCCCAACATCAACTCCCTATACCGGGAGAGATGAATCCCCTCCTATCGCTCATTGCCTCCATGTGATTCGGGACTGTACCTAAAAACCACCGTTTTCCACGCCCTCTTGGACGTGGCAAGGTGGAAATCAAAGCACAGTAGGAATCACACAAGACTCTATGACGATCTCGGGTCAACAGACTACTCTGTACCAGTGTCACCGGAGAACTGCCATCTGACTTGAGGTATAATACCATCTGGGAGTTCTCGGCGAGTCCGTCCAGTGTACCCAGTCTCCACTGAGCACCTTTACACCATCCTTGATGTCAAACACCGATGGATATGGGATCATCCATCGCCCATCATATGGGTCAAGATGCGTATACGCTTGTCTAATCTGGTGCATCGATGCCCTGTCTCGATACACCCACGACTAGGGACCTTGAAGGATGTAATTATGGACTACCATGTCCCTACTAGAATGATCCGCATCATAGTCCAGGTAGTCAAGTACACATCCTAAAGGCTTTACCAACATGTAACAGAGAGACAATCAGTATACACATTATGGTAAAGATTAACCAGATAGTATACTATCATGTCGAGCAAGAAAGTCCTCCCTATATATGTCCAAGCATCTACTATAATATACATCGTATGTACAGTAATGGCCTCTAGGGCATACATATAACTAACAATATCCCACTTGCACTAGGGCCATCTGATAACAGTGGTTGTAGTATCTCATACTCAACCATCCCATAATAGTCTCTCTCTGGGAAAAAGCCTTTGTGAGTGGATCCGCCGTGTTTTCCTCTGATTCTACTCTCCTAACCTCGATCTCCCTGGAGATCAACCATCTCCATGATCAGGTGATACTGCCTAAGAATTATATATGGATTTTTGATGGGACGGGGGGTTCCTTGGCAAAAGCCACAACTCCATTGTCACACAATGGTAGGAACGAAGTTCATCTCATGAACTTATATATATCCAGACTGCCTCTTTGGTAGCATCCTTGGTAACGATGTATCTTTCCTTTAATCGTCTAGTATGTTACGGTATCTAGCTTGGAACTCTTCCAACATACCGTCCCTCCACTAAGGGTAAAGACAATGCCTGCGACCGACATTCAGTCGTACTTATCACTATGGAACCTTTCCAGTGATTCTCCCCAGGATCGATTGATACCATCTTACTACAACTAGTGAGAATGCTAACATCCAATTAGATCTATCTCATAGATCCAAAACCCAGGATTTAGGAGGTATCGCTTTGATCCTATATGGAGAATCCTTGTGATAAGCGGAGATTGACCGAGCGTAGCATAGGAAACTCCTTCCCTATCAAGAGTATGTCATCCACGTACTCTACGAGGATCACCACCATACTCCCTACTACCTTTTTTGTATATACAAGGTTCATCTACCATTTTGATGAAGTCAAACTCTTTGACTACCACATTAAAACAGATGTTCCAACTCCGCGATGCCTGCTTTATCATATAAAACATCTTGCTCACGTTTTCGCTGCTCCCACTGTCTACGAAGCTTTCTGGCTGTGTACTTATAGACGCTCTCTTCCAAATCATCATTTAGAAAAGCAGTCATGACACCCAACCACCAGATATCGTAGTCATGGTATGTAGCCCTGGCAAGTAGGATCTGGATGGACTTAAGCATAGCTTTGTAAGTCTCAACTTTTCCATGTACACCAAGTAATCTTCTCAAGATATACTTGCTCCTGATGGGGATTTAACCCTTCAGATAGAGCAACCAAAGTCCATACTTTATTGGTGTATAAGGATTCCATCTCAGATCGCTAAGCATCCAGCCATTCTTAAAGAGTCCCACTCCTGATGGCCAGCCCGAAACTAGTTGGGTCATCATCTCATGATGCAATCCTCGCTCCCACTGTCATAGAGAAACCGAAGTATCTCTCAGGTGGGTGAGGAACCCTACAAGATCGGCGGAGAGGCTGAGGTTCGTAGGTTACTATTGAATCCTTCGGTTCTACCAAATCATCTGCTGCAGTTTGTATAGCTGGAACCTTTCCAGTTCTACATAACAGACCTTGCCTCGAGCTTGTCAGGATTTTTCTTTTCAGACATAGGCCGAACAACCCCAAACCTTAACAAATTTAAGATATGGGCTCTTCCCTTTCCATATCACATATGAAGTGGTAGGCATGATTTGTTTTGAACCCTATTCAATAGGTATGCAGCTTCTCAAGTGCATAACTCCCAAAAAGAAATAGGAAACTCAGTAGTACTCATCATAGAACTCACCATATCTAATAGGGTGTGATTGCTCCGCCCCGATACACCGACGTGCTGTGGTGTATATGGAGGAGTAATGCTGAGAGAGAATTTCATTCTCCTTTAGAATAGTCCAGGAATTCCGTGCTCAAGTATTCTCTTCCTTGATCATATCAAAGGACATAATACTTTTACCCGTATTTTGGTTCTCTACATCTAACTTACATTCTGTGAATATCTCAAAAGGTTCGGACTTGTGTTTCAACAGGAACATATGTCTGAATCTTGAGAGATCATCAGAGAATGTAATGAAGTACAAAGAACCGGTCTTGGCATGTGTATACAGGAGACTTTCATACATCAGCATGTATCAATCCCAAGAGTTCACTAACTCTTTCTCTGTTTCCAATAAACAGAGCTATGGTCATCTTATCTTTGTGACATGACCGGCAAGTTTCACAAGATGTAAATTCAAACTGATTTAAATATGCATCTAAATGTAACTTAGCTAGTCGGGTCGCATTGATATGACCTAGTCTACAATGCCTCAAGTAGAATTCGTTCATTTCTGAACTCTTCCTCTTGTGTGTGTTCTGTATACTAAGAACTGTAGTTTGATTTAGAACGTCAATGCTTTTAGATAACGTGCCTGAATCGATCAACTCTTGATATTGGAAATGTTCAAAACATTATCCAACAATACAAAATTATATCCTTTCTTTACTAATAAAGAGACTGATATGATGTTGTATATCAGGTTCGGTATCTAATAACATTTGTTCAGAATCAATGTATTCTGGTAATACAGGGTGATAGTGACCAACAGACTTGGCTGCAACACTTGCACCGTTTTCTGTCTCATGAAACTTATCACCCATTCTCAGTTCTCTACCTGTCTGTAGCCCATGTAACAGATTACATATGTGGGATCCTGATACGGTATCACATACACAGGATGTAAAGGATACTGAGAAACAGTTCTCTGTAATGAACACACCCGAAGAAGATGCATCAGCATGCACTTTCTTCGTTTGGGCGGCACGGGAAATCTCGTATTCCCCAATTTCCTGCTCTGTCTTATAACAATTATAAGTTGGAGCGGGACCAACGTTCCCCAGCTCAGTATAACAAGCAGGTTCGGTCAATATATCCGTTTTATTATCTTGATTAAGGCGTGATATGGTCGCTACCTGGAGAGAGAGAGAGAGAAGAAAACACTCAGCGTATGCTCTTGCAAGATTAGATTGGTTATCTAATATATCTAATTAGGATGTCTCACACTGTTTTAATCAAATCTTCCTTCAAACCCTAAAAGGAAAGACTAGCCGGGATTAATTACACGCTACAAGTTCTCCAATCTTTCAGCCAGGCCAGTGTCGGTACTTTGAGGGAGGTCCGCCGTGCTTTCGCACGAACCTAATTAAAGTAAACCTCGTTTTCCCAGAGGCGTAACCCCGTTAACACCTTTCTAGACACCTACTTGATCGGCTAATTGTAATGTGTAAAACTCTCTCAGGAGTAACTCTTACTCGCGGCGGGTATCGGGATCCAACTATCTCATAGAAGGTATGCAATCTCATTGCAAATTTCAACACTTGAAATTCCCGATAATATTTTGCCCCTAGCGTCCCATGACCTTGACGCAGGCCAACAAACCACAGTGCGCTAGTCAAGTTCAACCCGTCATTTCTTGATTGAATTAAACCCACCCGCACGACCCTTGACGCAGGCCAACAAAGCCGTACGACTACCCTAATCCAATCGCCTCGTATGCTGCAGATAAGCAGCATATAGCTACCGCACACTACACCTTGACGAAAGCCAACAAATGTAGCACGAATACTATATATAACTTATCTGAAATGACGGAGGGCTACGACAGGTTTTTCTGAAAACCTATTGCGTAATGAACTTGATATTGTTGTAAAATCAAATGATTTTAAAATGGAGTGTTTTTTAGGCTTTTCTAATTTTTCTAAAGGGGTCACTCCCGGTGAAGGGATCGTCGGTCCTTTCCTCATCGAATTAGGTGCAGGTTATATCATATATATCACTATGCAAAGCAAAAACTCCAAAAGCAATCAAAAGACAAACCGAGGGGTGTAGCATCTGCCAGTTGTTGCTAAAGGGGTCACTCCCGGTGAAGGGATCTCGGCCCTTTCCTTATCGAATAAGGTGCAGGATGTTCTACAAGAAACACCGCAATGCAAAGGCAGAACTATAGCTACCTGTTTTTGAAAATTCGATTCCACAACATCTTTTAGGTTTCTTTTCTTTCATTAATCATATTAATGAATTCACATCATTTAAGTCACCTAAACATCACAGAGAAATACGATGTACACTTATGCCATCCGCATTCGCCTCGATGTCCCCTCGTGCACCGTTAGGTTAGGTAACTAACGGCAGAGCGGGGCAGGGCTGGCGCGGGTGTAAAACATAAGTAACGTCTATATAATATATCGTATATACTATATACATTATCTATCACAACATATCAAATAATCACATCACAGATATCGCAGCAGAAGAAACATATATGAATTATTGGATATACTAGGACGTCCGTGTTTTCAATACGAGCCTGCATAAAACACGGATTCCACGGTCGTGATGAATAGCCAAACCCATATCCCTAGACCCCTACGAGAGCGGCAAGCAACACTGCCAATTCTAGGGGTAGGAGACCCGGTCTCGACTCCTCGAGATGGTCTCCCACTGGACCCTAGAACCCGGTTACTTGTGCTCCCCGCCTTGGGTCTATCTAATGCGGAAAAGTAAATAATATACAATGGTGACATCATCCTGAGCCCGGAAGTGCCCCAATAAAAGAATATTACATACAAATGAATTTTACATGAATGAAAAAGAAAAACTCTCATCTCACATAAAACCCCGGCTATTCAAAACGCGGCGATCCAATATAACATATCCAGCAACACATAATATCTCATATCATCAACGTAAGCAAGTATGCGTATCCCGATTGTCGTTGACATATAGCAACGAAACCGGCGATATCACATATTACGCTTACGGCCACAGAAAAGAAAGTGTAAAACTACAATAGTTGGAATCCGCAACCTTCTTAGATATCATATGCCTAACTAAATGAATTCCTTAGACATCGCAAGCCTAACGTTTATAAACCCCGCATTTTAGTCTCATTATCGAAAACTCTTTTCAATATTAAGTCGGGGAATTCAACAAGATTCCCGATATCCTGATCGAATGCTCGTCGCAAACTTTAGTAGACGGCTGTTCATACCAGAATACTGCATTTTATACCGCCCATTCTTACGCTCGTGTGTTTATAGGTAGGTGCTTTTTATCCGTGTTTGTTACATATTTGTAGGATACAGGTTCTCGGTTCTAAAACGGTGAAATTCATGGAAAACACGACAAAATCCGGGTTCCTGCCAACCAATGATAAAACACGGTCTCCGCTCTTCATCCGTATGCTGCCATATACCAGTTTAGTAAGACAAAATGTCAAATTAATGTCGTTTTCAGGCACAAGGCTCAATGGTAGCACAAGATCCAAGAGATCTACGCGGAGCTCGAGGCAATCATTCCAAATCTTGACAAAAAGTCCACCTTTCCCTCAACAGAAATTCTGGAAAATTCGTGAAGAAATTATGAAAACATACAGATACCAGAATAATGTACACAGAAAACCAGGGATCCCGACCAAAGCACACACCCCAACTCCCCTATACGGCCGCGTTTCCGCGGCCAATAAGGGGTGTTGGCCGCGGAAACACGGCCATACTGTAGCTTCAGCATGTCGTATTTTGGGGGCTTTTTTGTAACTTCCCATAGGTTCTGTTGGTTGCCCTAGATTTCCATTCTCCAGCCTATAAATACAGCAGAACTGAGCTCAACCAAGGGTCATTCTTTTGTTCCTCTTTTGTAGTCTTTTTATAGTTTTTCTTCTTCTTCTTCATTCTTTTTCCATGAAAATTGTAGTGAGAGCTTTTTGAGTGGAGATCAATGAAGATGAGGGTTTTGTATCATTCTCTTGTGTTTCTTCTTCCCCTTGAGATTCTTGCTTTCTCTTGATCATTCAACCTCTTCATTGAGCTTGAATGGTTAAGGGTTAGTTATTGATCTCAAGGGTCGTATTCTTTCATGGAATTAGCACTTCATTTCACATGCGTTCTCTACCCTTCCCTTGATCTTGCAACCTCTTGATTGAGCTTGCAAGTTTAAGGGTTGGCTATTGAGCACATGCTTGTCTTGAGTCCTAGTTTCTTGTTCTTTTATTACTCGCTTTTTATTACTTGCATTTTATTACTTGCAATTTATTTCCTTGCACTTTAATTACTTGCAATTTATATTCATGCACTTAATTATTTGTAATCTTTTCTTTTCTTTGTTCTTTTCATTTTGTTCTCTCTTTTTTGTTCTCTTTTGTGAATGTTGTATTTATTGTTGTTGTTAAGAATCCATATGATATTGTAAGTTAACATTTTTTACCAATTCCTTTTCCCGTTATTTTCCATTTGAACTTCGCCCAAACCATACGCAAGCGTTCCGTTAGGCACCCTACCCTGACAAGGTAACGGTGATTCCTAACCGTGACCGGTTGCGTTCGGTTTGGCCGGAGGCGAAAGAAAGAGACAAGAACGGAAGGACAAGGGTAAATAAGCCGGATTCCACGAATACCGCGCTTAAATCCCCTAATCCACATTGTTGCCAATTGCTCTAGCTTCAATTGGTCAAGACTCGGCTCAAAGGTTTTGAGTACGGATTTCTTAGCTTATAATCTCGTATTTTCTTCTTAACAACTTTATACTTGCAAATAAACACATAGGTTAGAATCAAACACATACAGATTCTTTATTGACTCGTCTAAGACAAGAAGGTAAGATACCACCATCTCCCTGTGGACCGACCCGTGCTCAACCGGCTAGCTGCATAGCGACACCATCCTGATCGCGGTTATACTTTAATTCTTTGAACATCCGACACGCCAAAAGCGTGCGATCAAATGGCGCCGTTGTCGGGGAGACGGTAGCGTATTTTCTTTCTTGTTATTCGGGTTAATATTCTTTTTGTATATATTTATAAAAAATAAAAAATCTTTTTGTTTTTTTTGATCATTTTTGTGGGCAAGTGTGCAGATTTTTGCGTATTTGCAAACTGCAATTGTGGGGAGCAAAGTGTACATTCAAGGCTAAGGTGTTTACGAAGTACAGTGCCAAAGATCCGGGTAGTTTGACCCGCGCAAGCGAACCTTTCAAGCTTACCTGATTTGATTCAACGGGGGTTTCCTAACCCAAAACTTAACGGTACGTACTTTACTAACACCCTCTTCTCAAATCCGACGCATCCAATATACTATTCTTTGCAGGATTCTTTGCAAGTTCGCTAACAAACGCTAAAAATTGACTAACCCGTATTTGTTGCAGCGCCGCGCTTAAACTAAAAAACGATTGTTTGATTCTTTATAAAAAATTTTTGAATTGCGCATTGCATCAATTAATACGGACTTAAGGGCAAGCGAACCCCACAATATACGGTAAAGGATTTCATCACCTTTTCCGTGGCCCACAAATCACGAACTTGAGCATAACGTTTACCTACACAAAATTTAAAAGAAACTAGACTTTAAGCCTTAAGGACTTCGCGCTCACTAGGAGAAGTTAACTGTGTTTAGAACCTTGCTTAACGGTATATTGTTTACGGGGTGTCTAGGAAAGTGTTAACGGCGAAACCGCCAAAAGAGAAAGGGTTATTTAATTAAGGAACTTCGCGAAAGCGTTGGAAAACCTCCCCTTATCTCTGCACTTACCTGGCCTCGTGATCAGTGTATCTTGAGCCCGTTTCTCGACACAGTTTTACTTCGACAATCAAGTTCTGGAGCAGGTCTAGTTGACCTAGGTGAACCCTAGAACGATTAGGTGTGTGGTATTTTTTGTGTCGTGATTATTTTTGTCCATATTCTTTTTATGTATATTTCATTCTTTTGTTAATAAAAAAAATCACATTCTTTTTCCTCTCCTTTTCTCTTCCTTTCTTTCATTCTCTCTTCATATCATGGGTACCCCACCTCGCAAAACTCTTGCCGAACTTTGGTACCCACAACCAGACATTACTTCATACGGTTCTTGCTTTGGCCGAACATCGAACGACCCCTCCATGCCCAAAGTTTCACTGAAAGATCGCATAGCAGCGTCTAGGACAAACACTTGCACTCCTCATTCCACTTTGTATCAACCTTTTCAACCTCCCACACCCGCTTATGTTGATACCCCTTCTGCAAGTCGTCCTTTGTCCATCGCTGAACGTATTGAACAATCCCGTAGCCGATCTTTCACTCCTTTCACCACTTCAAATTCTTGGGATCAATAATTCCATTCACCTTCTTATTCAAATGTTGATCCTGCTCCTATCCAGCCATTCAATTCCTACCAATCCTACCCTACTTTTGCATCTTCCCTAGACATTGCATCAGAACCGCCATTTGGGAGTTTTCAGTATCCAAACAACATTGAATCTTTTACTGAAACCCCTTCACAACCAATGTCTAGTCTGGAACAGTCGTTGGAAGACTTTAGGGTAGCGTCAAGCCAACAGATGATGGATTTGAATGCGTCCATGGCCGCTCTCATACAACCTACTGACCCGATAGCTAGTTTCCAACTAGCTCCTAATTTTTCAATGTATGATGAAGCGGCAGGACAGGCTGTGAATTTGAGTGGAGAGAGTGAGCTATACCCCCTTCCGAATCAAGCCTACCCGGTTCAAATTGAATCCCACAACTCCTGTGTTGAAAGTCTATCAAGTGTCCCAAATGAAATATCAGTTGAAGATAGAATGTTTAATGAGTTGTGCGACTTTGTAGCGTTTGATTTGCTCGATTGTGAAGGGTCTCTTCCAAGTGAAACCGATCCCAAACCTTCTGACCTCTACACCTCCACTCTAGAACCTGAATTGATTGAAATCCATGCTTTTGATGAGGTGTCTGAGAATATTGATTTTCACTTGATCGAGAATATTGACGCTGGGAACATTTTGGATGATGAACCAGTAGATTTGGCTAAGGTTGTCTCTTCAAATCATCATCCCGAGTCTTTAACTGTTTTTCCCGAACTTCATATGCGTCTTGATATTAATGATAAAGGCATGGATGAGATAAATTTTGAGAAGAATATTGAGGATAGTTTTGAGGATGAAACAGTTTTAATTGATGAGTCGGATTTTCCAATTCATCCTGTTCCTTTCATTGACTGTGTGCACCCTCCCGAAACCCTAACCGATGCCCCTCCTCGATCACTTCCCTCCATCCTTTCCATCGTTCCGACCTTGCAAGAACCCGTCTCACTTACATTTCATATGTCTGGTTTACCAAGTTCGGCGTACCCATGGTTTCTTACGAATCTTGAGGGATTCGACCCAATTTCTCGACGAGTAAATATATTAGCACAATCACTTTTCACACATCGCTCATCACAAATTGTGCTAATCTATTTACTCCATTTGCACCCTCAAGTTCGTATTCCACTTCTTTTTCCCTACCGCCATTCTTCTTCCTCTCATATACCGAGACCATATCCCGCTTCTCTCCGCATATGGTCTCGCGTATTCTCCATCTCTTTTCTCTACGCCTTCTTCCACCAACCGGTACATTATAGCGATCAAATCTTTGAATGGTTGGTGTTAACTTTTGGCCTGTGTAATGCCTTGTATAGATGGATACTGTTCTCTTTCCCCCCTAATCCTGAATTTCAACGCTTAACAGTGGAAAAACTGTTTTACTTAAGTTTGGGGAGGACATTTTTTTGTATATATTTTTGTTTTCCTTTTTGTTTTGTCTATAATTTTTTTTTAAGAAGCGCCGGCAATTTTGACCCTCTTGGTATAGCCTGATAGTGAGGGCACTGTCAAGTTTAAGTTTGGGGGTGTGCTCGGTAAGCTTTCTTCCTTCGCATTCATTTGTATATTTTGCATTTGCATACCTTATTAAAAATCCATAAAAATCAGAAAAATTTCTAAAAACATAAAAACTTTTCTGTCAAGTTAGCTAGTGGGAGGACTCTGATTCAACATTTCGACGGTTTTGTTTGATAAAATAAGAATAACTAAATCTTATGTTTAGATTTTGAAAACCTGAAAGATAACTCTCCTTTGAAATTAACTATAGCTGATATACGTCTTTACATCACACTACACGTGTCGTGAGTTTTTGAAATTAGATGACAAGTCTTTTATGTTTAAAAACTTTTAAACAGATAAATAATTTTCTGAGGATCAAATAGGTTTGTTCTGAAATAAGTAATGTCAAGAATAGTTTATGAAGTAAAGCGAATATGAAGGAATGTTATTGATGCCGTAATTGGAACTAAGTCTGAAAAATAACCCATCTGAAACTTGATTGGAATGATTACACACCAAACCCACTAAACACGTCTTTTATCCAAAAAAATAATGGAACTGCCGGTTATATCTTCGTTCGTATTAGATCATCTGATTTTCACTCCAACTGTCTTTTGTTTTCGGACCTGGGTAACTTGAGTAATTAAGTCCGCCGGGGTGTTTCTACACCTAATGCCCTAAAACCAACTGGTTTGGGTGCATTGGCCCAAAGCTCGCTAAGAAGCCTAGAAAGTCCAGATTAAAACAAAATCAAGCAAGTGTTCTCTCCGAGTTAAAATTCCTAACGGTTCTTTGTGTGAGAATAATCTTGATAAAAGACAAACTTTTATAAAAAAAAAATTTAGCGGAGATATGAAGGTTTTACTCTATGATAAAGACTATTGCACGTTCACAGAGGTGTGTATGAAATGAAAACAAGAAAAAGGTGGAGTGAAAAAGACGACTTAGTTTCCTGTTAAGGGAGATAGAAATTCTGAAGTTGAAACCTTACTGGAAAACGAAACTTGAAAAATGCTTAACTCTCTATAAAACTTATGTGATCCTTTTAAAATTGTTATCTGGGCTTTATTGTGCGACATGATGACTTTAATCGATCCTTCTGGAACTTAACGACACGATTTGCACTGCACATAAAGACATATAAAATCTGTAGTAAAATAAGAAGCGAGGTGTGAAAAATAAAGGTTCGATAGTCTAGACTTAGGATCATAGAATTGTTATTTTCTGAAACAAAACTTTAGGGGTTTGAATCTTAGTTATTTTACAAAACTAGCTTGACCGGATTTTGTGGGTGTAATCCGCTGAAAACCCTTAGGAGACAACACTCCTCCTACTAGGGACACCTAGAGGTTTAACGGCTTGTTGCACGCGCTCAGTGCAATCGCGTTCCCTGCGAAAGTGCGGTTAGGATTTTATTTTTGTGAATAATTGGTTTAGCTCGGGACGAGCAAAAGTTAAGTTTGGGGGTATTTGTTCATACCAGAATACTGCATTTTATACCGCCCATTCTTACGCTCGTGTGTTTATAGGTAGGTGCTTTTTATCCGTGTTTGTTACATATTTGCATGATACAGGTTCTCGGTTCTAAAACGGTGAAATTCATGGAAAACACGACAAAATCCGGGTTCCTGCCAACCACTGATAAAACACGGTCTCCGCTCTTCATCCGTATGCTACCAGATACCAGTTTAGGAAGACAAAATGTCAAATCAATATCGTTTTCAGGCACAAGGCTCAATGGTAGCACAAGATCCAAGAGATCTACGCGGAGCTCGAGGCAATCATTCCAAATCTTGACAAAAATTCCACCTTTCCCTCAACAGAAATTCTGGAAAATTCGTGAAGAAATTATGAAAACATACAGATACCAGAATAATGTACACAGAAAACCAGGGATCCCGACCAAAGCACACACCCCAACTCCCCTATACGGCCGCGTTTCCGCGGCCAATAGGGGGTATTGGCCGCGGAAACACGGCCATACTGTAGCTTCAGCATGTCGTATTTTGGGGGCTTTTTTGTAACTTCCCATAGGTTCTGTTGGTTGCCCTAGATTTCCATTCTCCAGCCTATAAATACAGCAGAACTGAGCTCAACCAAGGGTCATTCTTTTGTTCCTCTTTTGTAGTCTTTTTATAGTTTTTCTTCTTCTTCTTCTTCATTCTTTTTCCATGAAAATTGTAGTGAGAGCTTTTTGAGTGGAGATCAATGAAGATGAGGGTTTTGTATCATTCTCTTGTGTTTCTTCTTCCCCTTGAGATTCTTGCTTTCTCTTGATCATTCAACCTCTTCATTGAGCTTGAATGGTTAAGGGTTAGTTATTGATCTCAAGGGTCGTATTCTTTCATGGAATTAGCACTTCATTTCACATGCGTTCTCTACCCTTCCCTTGATCTTGCAACCTCTTGATTGAGCTTGCAAGTTTAAGGGTTGGCTATTGAGCACATGCTTGTCTTGAGTCCTAGTTTCTTGTTCTTTTATTACTCGCTTTTTATTACTTGCTTTTTATTACTTGCAATTTATTTCCTTGCACTTTAATTACTTGCAATTTATATTCATGCACTTAATTACTTGTAATCTTTTCTTTTCTTTGTTCTTTTCTTTTTGTTCTCTCTTTTTGGTTCTCTTTTGTGAATGTTGTATTTATTGTTGTTGTTAAGAATCCATATGATATTGTAAGTTAACATTTCTTTACCAATTCCTTTTCCCGTTATTTTCCATTTGAATTTCACCCAAACCATACGCAAGCGCTCCGTTAGGCACCCTACCCTGACAAGGTAACGGTGATTCCTAACCGCGACCGGTTGCGTTCGGTTTGGCCGGAGGCGAAAGCAAGAGACAAGAACGGAATGACAAGGGTAAATAAGCCGGATTCCACGAATACCGCGCTTAAATCCCCTAATCCACGTTGTTGCCAATTGCTCTAGCTTCAATGGTCAAGACTCGGCTCAAAGGTTTTGAGTACGGATTTCTTAGCTTATAATCTCGTATTTTCTTCTTAACAATTTTATACTTGCAAATAAACACATAGGTTAGAATCAAACACATACAGATTCTTTATTGACTCGTCTAAAACAAGAAGGTAAGATACCACCATCTCCCTGTGGACCGACCCGTGCTCAACCGGCTAGCTGCATAGCGACACCGTCCTGATCGCGGTTATACTTTAATTCTTTGAACATCAGACACGCCAAAAGCGTGCGATCAACGGCCGCACCCCCGGATGCCGTCGACGAAGTCCACTACGGAGGAACAACGCTGCCGCGAGCGCCCGAACGGATGCTTTTGGCAACGGGGTTCTCCTACAGGCACTTGGTCGGGGCTATGGGGCGTGGCTATCTATTAAGTTTACCGGCGAGTATCCGCGTACGCTACGTGATTGCGACGGACTTTTGATCACATCAAAATTCCGTGGCAACCGATCAAATGAGACTAAAGTGCTATGTTTATAACATTCAAATCAGTTATCTCATAACAATTTGTGGATTCCAAATATTGTATCATATTCCAGATAAATAGACAATGTTAAACTTTCCGATCGAACAATAAAACACCCAAGTTTTCCCGAAAGGCTCAACACTTGAAATAAGTTTAAAAACATCCACTTCATGCCACAGTACCAACGGTCCAGCCGTAGAAGGGTCAAGCCAACGCCTCACATGTGGCACGCCGTACTGCCCCAAACCCTAAGGTTCAAAAGGCAGTTCAAGACGGTCACATAATCGAGTTAAGGTTTGTTGTCTTCTAGAGGGTCCATCGCGTTACTTCCACTACTTAGAACGTTCATAAACAGTGGAAAAATCCAACACTTGGAATTTTCCAGCAGGGGAAAAAATGAGATATTGATATCCGGTCGAACTTTTTAACACGTTCTAAATTACCCGGAAAAACACATAGACGAAGTTAAAGTTTCCGATCGAATTTACGAACTCCCAATACAACCCAGAAAACTCAACTTTTGAGTATAAATTAAAATTACCCATAAAACATAGGAATCAGTATAGGACATTACTGTGCAAACAGTGGACAAGGAAGCTACAGTGTGGCCGCGGAACCGCCGCGCGACCTAGGGTACGGCCGCGGTTCCGTGGCGGCTTGATGGAGTTGGGCCCACGTGTTTCACAGTAATTCCTAGAAAACCCTGCTGAATTTTTTGAGTATTTTTAATTTGGAAAAAACCACATTTTCAGAAAATGTACAGAGAAAGGTTTGAATTAGGGTTTCGGGGTTCGATCGGATTTCTAACATCGTCTACACTTCGCATAAAGCTCTAGCTTAGCTCTGATACCATTGTAGGGTTGCTAGGCACGCACACAAGGGTCTACGAGGCATCAACCATGCCCGATTAAAATTTTAGCCGCGCCGAACAACTCTAATACGGATCTTTAAACTGGGTTTTAGGCGAAAACTAGCATGTTAACAACTTTAACACTAAGTGAAAGGGATTACAACCTTTGTAGATCCGGTCCTCCACTTCTAAAGCTCCGTGTTGATGTCCCTTGGCTGCGATCATCGGGATCCCGGACCCTAGCGATGGTTTCATCGGAGAAATGAGCGGGCTAGGTCGTTGACTTCGAGGCCGAAGATGATCTACGTCGGAAGACTCAAACTCAAGCTATTCCTTCACTTGGTCAAAAACTTTGTGAAGAGAACACCCTATACTACATGGCAAGTGGTAGAGGATGAAGAAGTAGGAAGTGGGCACACTTTAGAATTGATTTTCTCACTCTTTTTCTCATAGTACCATTGGAGCTAGTAAGCTTTTGGATGGAGCTTGATGATGAAGAAGAAGAAGAAAGAATTAATTTTCATCCAAATGAAAACTTATCCAATAAATAATTGCACCATGGTTGAGTTAAGCCCTCATGCTTAACTCATGTAGAGAATTAACCAAGGCATTAGGTTAAGGGTTGGGTTAAAGAATATCAAGACAAAAGACAAAAGAGTAGACTTTGTCAAAGTTTCTCCAAGCTTCTTCAAGCTTGATTACTTTGACTAAGTTTAACCCTTTTGTTAAATGTTATGATAAAAGAATAACCCTAATCTTAAAACTAATCTTGGTTCAAGTCTCATACACCCATCTTGTATGTATCATCAAGCATGATACAAACATGTACACTTGCATATATCACATATAAACAATGTGCACAAACTAGTGAGAAAATAAATCATAAGTGAGCTAATACTAGTTAATGCAATGTAATATATCAAATATATAGTTATGCATTAAATTATTAAATCAACTCTTGATTTAATAATCCGGCTATAATCGACTAATGTCAAAAGTAACAACTTATCGAATCAACACTTGATCCGATAACCCGGCTATATCTCATACAACCGATCAATGTCATGAATCGCGAGAATAGAATACGGTATCTCATATCGTATTAATCTCTGTCCCGCACATATCACAAATGTGCTCCTACTCCGTTCCGCTTGAGCCAGGAAACCCCTGTGTAGGACTCTAAAGACTCGTCAATACGCCGGCAGTAGGTGATGATCATATCAAACACCCACAAGCCGCAAGCGGTGTGCTAAACGTAACGGCCACCAGGGTATTGAGCGATCAGAAGATCAACAAGCAACCCCGCTAGTTCTCCTGCGAGTCCAATCAGTAACACTCCCGTACAGTCCGGTCTCGTCGTCTGATATGTCGCATATCTCGCCTAGGGGTGGTAAACGTCAGACCCCAGTAGCTCGGTAAGTCATGTCGATATGAGGTCTATAACAGTTCGAGAAACTACTGGTAACACTTACAAGTAAATCTCAGCAACCCTGGCCAGGGATTTCCGGTTATAGCCAATCGAACACAGCACAACATCAACTCCCTATACCGGGAGAGACGAATCCCCTCCTATCGCTCATTGCCTCCATGTGATTCGGGACTGTACCCAAAAACCACCGTTTTGCACGCCCTCTTGGACATGGTAAGGTGGAAATCAAAGCACAGTGGGAATCACATAAGACTCTATGACGATCTCGGGTCAACAGACTACTCTGTACCAGTGTCACCGGAGAACTGCCATCTGACGTGAGGTATAATACCATCTTGGAGTTCTCGGCGAGTCCGTCCAGTGTATCCAGTCTCCACTGAGCACCCGTACACCATCCTTGATGTCAAACACCGATGGATATGGGATCATCCATCGCCCATCATATGGGTCAAGATGTGTATACGCTAGTCTACTCTGGTGCATCGATGCCCTGTTTCGATACACCCATGACTAGGGACCTTGAAGGATGTACTTATGGACTACCATGTCCCCACTAGTATGATCCGCATCATAGTCCAGGTAGTCAAGTACACATCCTAAGGGCTTTACGAACATGTAACAGAGAGACAATCAGTATACACGTTAAGGTAAAGATTAACCAGATAGCATACTATCATGTCGAGCAAGAAAGTCCTCCCTATATATGTCCAAGCATCCACTACAATATACATCGTATGTACAGTAATGGCCTCTCGGGCATACATATAACTAACATTATGTTGGAGCAGTATATTTTATGGTGTTTGCTATTTAGTTTAGTACTGAGCAGGAGTAGTCACAGGACAGTACCTGAGTATATTTTTGCATGCATTGATAGTTATCGAAAGGATTTCGAAAGAAGAGCTATAGTCTCAGTATTTACCTATGCGTCCGAGATGACACGAACCATTTTATAAAGGAAACCCTTCTGAAATTGCTTTCAAAACGGCGGGACATGCATATTAAACAAAGGATATATATATATATATATATATATATATATATAGTTATTTTCTTACAATAGACGTCCGCCACTTTGCAGTGCTGTGAGCATCGCACAGCGATTTGAAGAAAATTTGGCATGCATTACTTCCAGATGTTTTAATGATGTATGTCATAGTGATTTTCATTTTGGATTTAGACATTGTGTCTTCACCATGACTCCGATGATTGCGGGATGCTGGATGGAGTTTTGATTTTAAGTTATATGCTCATTTTTCATGCGCATGTGCTGCGCTACGATTTGTTTTATGTATTTATGATTTCGGAGCCCCGACGACTTGATGGTTTTGCTTAGATGTTTTAGTATTTGGGGGAGTTTTAATTTAAATTCGGGGACCGAATTTCTTTAAGGGGGGAAGATTGTAACGTTTTGAAAATCGTTTCGGTGAAATTTCGGAAAAATCGGTAAAATACGGGGGTTTTCTGTAAAAAGTCAAAATACAAATATCTTTATTATAAAATTAAATATACATATTCTAGCTATGTAATTGCAAGTATTTTGTGTTTATTGAGCCGCTGATAAAATTTCTAATTTTCTGAAAAAATTTCCGAAATTAATTATTTTAATATTATTTTAAGCCGTCACTAATACATTTAATTAGGGTAAATTACAAATTGGAATGGGTTGAAACAAATTTTGTGCATCATAACACATTAAACAAAATTTTAGCATGTTGTTTCTGAAATGAAATGAAGTTGTTAAACGGTTTAGAAAATGTCGAAGAAAAAGGCTTAAATAGTGAAATTTGTGTTAATGGGAATTGGGGTAATACATTTATCTTTTTCCCTAACCCAACATCCACACCTCACCCTCTCTTCCTCTCGCCAAGTGCCCCCCCCTTGACAGCCCAACATCTTGGCCCCCTCATCTCACTAAAACAAAGAAAAGAAAACAAAAGAAAGAAAGAAATTAGATAAGGAGTTTGGGCTTTGACTTTTGGGTATTGCCTTGACTTTTTCCCCACCTCCCTCTCTCTCCCTCCTCCCCATTCATCCGACCCTCTCTCCTCTCCCACAACAGCAGCCCCTCTTTCTTTTCCTCTCATTTCTCATCAAAATTTCTTCACAAAATGCCCAAAAAATCAACACAAAAATCCCACAAAATAAAAATCCAAACCCTACCCATTTTCCCTTATCTCTTTTAGCATGGATCTTGTTGCAAAGATTTCAATTTGGAGGTCAAGTTTCAGGTTGATCTCAAGATGGTTGTGAGGTATAAATCTTGTTCTTTTTTTGAGTTGTTTGTTATTTCTTCAAATTAAGTTAATGAGTGGTTTAAATTAGATTTTGAATTGCAAGTTCAAGTGAAAGGTTAGGGTTTGTTAAAACTTAGTTAGGGTTTTGGGTATGAGATTATAGTTGTGTGGTGTATTTAACTAGTTATTGCTATGCAAAATTAATCTAGTTGCTAATTTCCAAATTGTAACATTTAAAATGTCCAAATTAAGCTTTTTTTTTTAAACTATGAATATGTTTAAGAGAAAAACCTAATTAGGTTATTCATGGAATTATTATCATTTTAATATGTTGTTTAGCAACATAGATCATGCTAATCCAAGCTAAATTGTTGTTTGTGCATTTTGCTATAAAATTGTTAAAATTGGTTAAGTTGTAAACTAGATTTTTGGGGCTAATGAAATTTAATGAGATTAAATTATGGAAATGGTTTTTATGACTTATTTAAATGTTTAATAAGTATTATTGCCATTAGAATTGTTAAAACATCAAGTTTCGTTTTAAATCGCCTAATTGATGCTTACTAGGTATCTTGTAATAAATTGATTCAATCAATTTATTGGTTTTGATGATTTCACCCTATTTCATGTATATGTTTAGTGTAATGTGAAACCACGAATGGTGAGTTTGAGTTTTCCTCGATCTCCCGGCGTTTGTACGCCGATGTCGAGGGTTTTTGGGTTGATTTATGAAAACAACCGTAGGCTTTGACCTACGTGAGATTCAGGTGTCGTTTTGGTTTTAAATTGGATTTTTATGCGGAACGATACGTTGTGACATGTTGGTACCCCCATGTGGACTTCGAGACGACAACAAGCACGTGGTGACTTCGGCACCGGCTAGCGAGGACCAGGTGAGTAGATTTATATCTATGGGGAGAAGTCGGGTGGATGGCGTATAGCACCCCCGCAGTTCGTGGTGATGTATACGAATACGTTTACACACCTATATTTAGTATATGTTGAATTGAGATTATTGATGATGAAGATGGACTTTTGGTGTTCTGTGATCGGTTTAGTTTAGTTGCAAAACCCTAGAGTAGGGGTTGCACCTATACACACACACGCACATACTTGCATACATCCTTCCTTTTACATGTGCGTATATGGGATTATATTTATTTGTTCACATGGGTATGAAATTATGTGTTCATATACTGGATTTGAGGATAGTACTTAGGATTTGAGATGAATCGATGATATTTGATTTGAGGCCATGAGATCGGTGATTTGGCAGGGTTCATGTTTGAGATACGACATGACGTTGTAGCGGGTCCTTTGACGTAGTGTTTCACACGCGTGCATGCATACGTAGGTGGTATCAGTATTGTACTAAACATAGATTAGTACCCGGATTACGATCTTTGATAAAGGGGATACCAAATGAATAGTGTGATGAATGTGGTATTGACCCGTACCCAGATTTGGGATGTCGTACGACGAATTTACGTACGAGCTATATATTGATGTTTGATCCGCACTCTTGACTTGGAAATATCTGATAATAGATATGGTATCGGATGTGATATTATCGAGGCGGGATCACCGACTAATATATATATATATATATATATATATATATATATATATATATATATATATATATATATATGTATGTATCGACTCATATGTTAGGAGGTTTCCTTACCTTCAGTTAGCTTGCTAGTTTAGCCGTATAGTTTAGTGTAGTTGTTAGACTAGGTTAGATTCCTACCTATTTCAAAACTATCGGATCGTGGGTATTTTAAAAGACAGGTCGAGGGATTCTACGGATATTTCAAAAGACGTATCCTTTCTTAAAAACACCGTAGCCTTATTTTCAAAACCCGACGATTCGTGTTATTTCAAATGGCACCACTGTGGAACTCATATTTTATCAAATGCAGATTAGTTCTCTTTGTGTTTAGTATTCAGCTCCCGCACATTATTGTTGTTGCTCCGCATCGCATACTTATTGTAATTCATATTTCATTATTGATATCATGCTGTTAGGATACCAGTACCATTACTGATGATGCGTATGTACCACGTACACTTACTTGCCGGCTCACACACATCTTCATCGGTAATTGCCATGTCACGTACACTTAGAAAATACTATTGCTTGACTTAGCTTGTTAGTTAGTAGTTTGACATGATATTAGTGTACTTGCCTTATATGCCAGTTTAGACATTGTAGTTATTACTTGTCACTTCATGCATACTGTTATTCATTGTTATGCCGCGTTCATGGATTCTCATGCCTATATTCACTAGTTTATGTGCTATTGATGTTTTGGATTCGGATTTCCATGATATTTCTGGATTTGGGAACCGCGGACATTTCAAAAGAGAATATGTAATTGTTTTAAAAACCCGGTTACCCTGATATGATATTTCAGTGCGTCCACCATGTGTTCTCGGTGCTGAGAGCGACATGTGAGACCCGAGTTCGAGGAGTGGAGGAACCGTTTCGGGTACATGGTAGACCCGGTAAGGTACCCCGGGGCAAGAAGCATGTGGTGATGACGATGTGAGCCTGGCAGGGGGAGACTACCTATGGTGATTTTACCCGACGAGTCGGATATCTGGAGGATACCGTCGTGGTCTTGAGATGGATGGTAGGGGCCGGTCTGGATTGACGGCACCATAGATATTGAGATTGAGACATTGAGATTTCGAGACATTGAGGTACTGAGATTTGATAATACAGGCCAGTCCGGATAGCCGTAGCCTGAGATTTTTGAAACATTGAGATTTATGTTGTGTCGATGCTAGACACTGTTTTTGCTGATTTCATTTATGATACCTCATTTTAAAAATACAAAGGAAATCTCACTAAATTATGAAAGCAGTTTCTTTAGTGCATGTATTCTTTTTTCATGCATTCATACATCATACATATGATATATTGCTACCTGAGGCACTGACACGGGCACATGGGATTACACTTGGGTTAGACATTTACCGTAGCCATTGTTATAGGCTGCTGGTTATATATTTGAGGATGTATTATGATCGTTGACCTAGTATTGCGTTGTTCATGCGATTTCTGTTCGTAGATGTTTTTCGACTCACGAGTTGGCAACTCACCCCTATTGTGCCACAGTTTCTTGCAGGTTTTGCCGTACAGGTTTCATTACGGCTTTGCTGGCACTGCTTCTTTTGGGTGACTTACTAGTAGGTGGGTTTATTTGTATCGTACCCATCATCATACCTTGTATATTATTATTCTGTTATATCTAGAAGTTCCATCAACTAAACATGTATTTATTTCAGAGATAGAGACCAGTGATGTTTATTCTTTCAAACTTAGAGTCGCGTGTTGTATTTCTATAGATTTCTTGCTGTTTTGAGTTTCCTTTTGAGTTTTGATCCTCGTCCTTGGCGTTGTATATTATATTGCTTGTGTGGTTGTGACCGTCGATTGACGAAGAGCTAGCTCCCGCTTGGGGATGCCTTGTTTATTGATTTCGTATACTATTCATGTTGTATACCGTTTGGGGGCCAGTATTTACAAAGGAGACTCTGCCGAAATTTTCAGAAAATACTTGATGTTTTTAAAACGCATAATTCAGCTTATCCTATTAAAACTACTTGTTTTAAGTTGGTTTTTCCTTCACTCTACAACTTTTCTTGGTTTGGATTTCTGGGTTTTCGGCTTACTTAGATTATGTACGCCTCGAGACGTTTCGTAGTCTAAGTGCCGGTCAAGTTCCGTACTTTCGGGTCGTGACAGATATGTATTCCCTAGAGGCCGGTTGTACAGGATGCTAGGCATTTATATGTACAGAAAAAATCTTTGCTCGAAATGATAGTATGCTATCTGGTTTATCTTCATCTTGACGTGTGATGTGTTGTATTTCATATCTTTATATACATGTTGATGAAGCCCTTAGGATTATGCTTGACTACCGGGATTATGATGGAGATCATACTAGTAGGGCCTGGGCAGTCCATAAGCATATCCTTTAATAGTTCGTACTCGAGGGTATATCGAGACAGGGCATCGATATTAACAGAGTAGACTAGTGTGTACGTTTCTTGACCCTGGGGTCGATGGTTGATCCCACAACCATTAGTGTTTGACATCAAAGATTGTACACATGTGCTCATTGGAGAATGGGTACACCGAACAGGACTCGCCGAGAACTCCTGGATGGTATATATACCTATTGTCAGATAGCAGTTCTCTGGTGACACTTGTACAGGTTAGTCTGTAGACCCGAGATCGTCATAGTGTCTTGTGTGATTCCTACCGTGCTTTGATTTCCTCCCTACCTTGGCTTTACTGAGTCATGCAAACAGGTGGATTTTGAATACAGTCCCGAATCGCATGGAGTCAGTGAGCGATAGGAGGGGTTTTGTCTCTCCCGGTATCGGGAGTTGATTTCACGCTATGCTTGATCGGCCATAACAGCAAATCCCTGGCCAGGGTTCTCGAGATTTACTGATAAGTGTTATCAGTAGTTTCTCGAACCGTTATGGGACGTAAATCAGCATGACTTATAAAGTTACTGGGGTCTGACATTTACCACCCCTATACTTCATATGCGACGTATCAGAAGAAGAGATCGGAATGTACGGTAAGTGTTGCTTACAGGCTCAATAGGGTTGTGATGAGTTCGCTCGTCGGCCACCTTTTCGTCATATACCTGGGTAGCCATTATGCATAGCTAGTGCGGCTGACGTGATTGTGGTTAAATCCACTGCAAGCGCACTGGCGAGTCTTTAGAGTCCCACATAGAGAGTTACCTGGTTCAGGCAAAAGATGTAGAGGCCGTAAGTTGTTACGGCAGGGTTTCGATCATTTTTGTGTAAGTGTTACAGGAATAATGATCAGAAGGATAATACGGGTAGGCTTTGGTTTAAGCCGGATACCGGTATTATGTTATTGGATTATTTGTATTCGTATTTTTCGGAATTCGAATACAGGTATACTTATACTGTATACGGTAAGGGATATTCTTGTAATTGTACAAGAATATATTCTAGAAGGAGACACCTCATAAATGGATTTTCATTTTGAGAAAATGTAAATGATGAGGTGGAATTTGGAGAAAGTCTTAGCATGGTTGAATGCATGGCTCAAATCATTTTGTATTCATTTGGGTTTACTATTGAGGCATGGTGCATTATTTTTGTGAAAAACTAATGCATGCTTCAATTATTGTTTTGAGCCATATCTTTTGTTATGCTTCATTTTTTCATTCATTCATCATTTACACATTCTCTCTCCTAATTCTCTCCTTCCTCTACCTCTTGACCTAAACCTTCACATGAGTTGTGAATCATAGGTCAAGGGACAAATATAATCCATTACTTGATCTCTACATAATCTAAGTGATCACTTCTACCAATCTTGATCTCTTAGTTAAACTATTGTGAAGAGTTTGTAGCTTGTTCGATATCTCTCAGGTGGATCGTCTTGGATCTAGAGGTGGCCGGAGATCGAGCTCTTTGCAATCATTAAGGAGCCTAGGAGTTGCAACAAAGAGCATAACCAAAGGACCGGTTCCTTAGGTATAGCACCCTTTCATATTAGATTAGATCTCTTGATAAGTTTGCTAGTTAAGGTTTAAGCACTAATCTTAGGTTATGTGTGTGCCGCATGCAAGAAAATTATTGTTTATCACTTCCGTCACCTCACAAGTGTTGTGAGGGTGTGCAACATCAACTAACATGGTATCAGAGACTATCTTAAACATTAAATAGCTTGTAGCAACGTTAGAATTCCGCCGTTTTTCGCCATGCAAAAATTGCCGAAAAACAGATTTGAAAATCGAAGTTTTGAGTTGTTTGCATACCCCGCAGGCTCACGGTTTGAATCGAGAAGCCGCAGGGTGGAGCGCGCGCACCCCGGGGACACCCCGGGGGGGACCAGAAGCCGGACCCACACCTCAAGACCACCTCAAGGTGGCCTTGGGGGTGGGTGACCCGAGATCACCCCAACAGGGTGCTCTCGGGTCTGCACACCCTTTGGGGCACCTCGAGGTGGCCCCCGGGGGTGGGTACCCCCTCGAGGCCCCCATTAGAATGTTAATATGTTTTTCTTCGCCTCCACGATGTTCGGGCGGGTTTCGAGTTCGTTTTGACTCCCGGATTGGCTCAAAAGATCGGTTTTTAAAAGGTTGCTCACTGGATTTTTTTCAAGAGTTGCAAAATGGTTTAGTTTGCTAATCTCATGAGGAATTCTAATGTTGCGGTTACTTTACAAGATTATTGATGTGTATGTGTGTTATGGAAACGTCGACTAATTGCTATATGTCGATTATTCTGGGTTGCACACATCGGTATTAGTATCATGCGATGGTATGTGTATATGTATATGTTGGATCGTCGTGATGAATGGCCGAGGATGTGAGAAGAGCGTTTTTCTTTCATTCATGTAATTTGTAAAAAGAAATGTAGTATTATTTTGCGGGGCACATCCGGGTTGAGATTGTAGCCACCGTTGTATATTTTCTTTTACTGTTTTTGCTCCTAGGATAGACCCAAGGTGGGGTGCACAAACTTCCGGGTTCTCGAAGTGCCGAGTGGCTTACTCATTTTCTTGAGGGAGGATGCTTCACTTCGGGAATTTGGCGGGTAGTTTGACGCATCCGTAGGGGTTTAGGGCGGGGTTTGGCAATTCATCACGACCTTGGAACCCGTCTTTCATTATGGGTTTAAATGAAATACGGAATTCCTAGTATATCTAATGTATTCATCTGTGATCTGGAATGTTTATAAATGCGTGCGACGAATGGCTATTTATATTTGAGATATATAATAAACGTTGCTTATGTTTTGCACCCGCGCTATCCAGCCCCCGCTCTGCCGTTAGTTAAGTAACCTAACGGTGCATGACGGGGCCTCGTGGCGAATGCAGATGGCATAAGCGTACGTTCTATTTTCGTTCTTTTCTAGTGATGTTTATGAAACGTAAATGATGGGACAACATTAATGTGATTAATGTTAAGAAAAGAAACCAAAAGATGTTGTAGAATCAAACTATTTAAAATAGGCAACTCTAGTTTTTGCTTTGCATAGTGGTATTCCTTGATGAATATCTAGCACCTCATTCGATGAGGAAAGGGCCGAGATCCCTTCACCGGGAGTGACCCCTTTAGCGAAGCACTCGATTGTTTTTATAGTTGATCTAACTTTTGCTTTGCATCGTGGTATTCATGAATATCCAGCACCTCATTCGATGAGGAAAGTGTCGAGATCCCTTCACCGGGAGTGACCTCTTTAGCGAAATTAGAAAGATACTACAAAACTATTCGACTTTTAAAACTGGAGCTTAAACCACTCTTTTAACTAGATTCTATAATGATATCAAGTTCAAAACATTAAGGGTTTTAATAAAAACCATCTGTTGCTCTCCGCCATTTTAGGAAGCAGAGTACTTAGTATTTGTGCCACGTTTGTTGACTATAGTTAAGGCGTGGTGTATGGTAGCTAAGTGATGTCTTCCTACAAAGCATTTGATGCGGTCGATTAGGACATTCGTATGACTTTGTTGACCATAGTTAAGGGTCATGCGGGTGGGTCTAAATCAATCACGAAATGGAGGGTAGAACTTGACTAGTGCTTATGATTTGTTGACCATAGTTAAGGTCATAAGTCACTAGGGGTAAAAATCATATCGGGAATTTCAAGAGTTGAAATTTGCAATGAGATTCCATACTTTTTATATAATAGTTGGATCCCAATCCCACTATGAGTAAAAGTTACTCCCGGGAGAGTTTTGCACATTACAATTATCTAATCCAGTAGGTGTCTAGAAAGGTGTCAACGGGGTTATGCCTCTAGGAAAACGAGGTTTATTTTAATTAGGTCCGTGTGAAAGCATAGGGAACCTCCCTCGAAGTACCGACACTGGCCCGGCCGACCGGTTAGCGAACTTGTAGATTACAATTAATCCTTGCTATTTCTCATTTTAAGGTTTGAAGGAAAATTTGATAAAAAGCAGTGGGAGACCTCGATTAGATAAGATAAATAACCAATCTAATTATGCAAGAGCAATCGCTGAGTGTCTTCTTTTAACTGTCCTAATGGCAGATACCTATGACGGGACTTATGCTTTTATTAGCAAAAATAAACTCACGGGACCGAATTACAAAGATTGGCTAAGGAACGTAAATATTGCCATGACCTATGATAAGGTCGGATACGTCCTGTGATTCTTCAGTTGCGGATAAAGAAATCCGCAAGACATGGGATATAGACTGTGCAACAGCCAAGTGCCTCACGCTTGCTTCTATGAACAATGAACATCAGTAGCAGCACGAGAAGATGGATGTACAATGCATCTTTCTCCATACAAAGGAGTTGTATGGAGAGCAATCTCGTACTCTCCGATACGAGACATCTCGAAAGTTTTTTCGGATGCGGATGGCTGTTGGCACGTCTGTAGGTGACATGTATTGAAGATGATTGGACTTATCGAAGAACTTGAGGACCTGGGTCGGACCATGGTGAACAAACAATATATTGATATTGTTCTACAGTCCCTTCCCGCTGCCTTTACTCAGTTCATTATAAACTTCAACATGCACAGCATGGAGAAGTCATTACCTAAACCCCTCAATTTGTTGAGGAGTGCAGAGAGTACGCTAAAGGTAGAGAAAACTCCCGCTCTAATTGCTGGGCCATCTTCCTCCTCCGTCCTGAAAGCCAAGGCCAAGGGAAAGAAGAAGAATAATCAATCAAGCCGAGCGGCCGAGTGAAAAAGGCACCGGAAAAGGGCAAGGTAGGGGCTGCTGCGACAGGAAGATGGGAATGCTTCCACTGCCACCATACTGGGCACTGGAAGAGAAACTGCGTTGGATACCTGGCCGGCCTTAAGAAGAAGAAGCATGGTGATGCTTCCACTTCAGGTGTGTTTGTAACAGAAAACTGTTTTTCAATTAATTCTGCTTCCTGGGTATTTGATACCGGGTCAGGATCTCATATCTGCAATTGTGTGCAGGGGCTAAGAAATAGCAGGTTTTTGAAGAAAGGTGATCACACTCTCCGGGTTTGGAATGGTTCCTCAGTAAATTCTACAGCAGTGGGGGAGTATCATCTTGGTTTGCTGTCGGGTTGTATATTGTTTTGAACCCATGTTATTTTGTACCTTCGATGTTATGTAATATTATATCTGTATCATTGTTGGACAATACTGGATATAATTTTGTATTACAATCTAATGTTATGAACATTAACCTTAATCAAGAGTTGATTGGGTCTGGTACATTAAATAATGGGATATACGTCCTAAACCAGCACACAGTTTTTCATATACAACACACAAACAAAAGAAAGGTTTCAGACATAAATGAAGCTTTCATTTGGCAATGCAGACTTGGTCTTATTAACGAGATAAGACTAACCAAGCTACATAAAGATGGATATTTAAACCCGTTTGATATAAATCTTATGCGACTTGCCAGTCTTGTATCAAAGGTAAAATGACCAAAACTCCGTTTACTGGACACGGAGAAATAGCTACTGAACTCTTAGGCCACATACATAGTGATGTATGTGGACCAATGTCTACACATGCGAGTGGTGGTTTTTCATACTTCATAACTTTCACTGATGATTTCTCGAGATTCGGGCACGTGTTCTTGTTGAAACATAAGTCTGAAGCCTTCAAAAAATTCAAGGAGTATAAATTTGAAGTAGAAAAACAAACAGGCTTGAGTATCAAGAAACTTCGATCGGATTGATGAGGTGAGTATCTAAGCTCAGAGTTTCTAGATTTCCTAAAAGAGAATGGGATTCTCTCTCAGCTCACTCCTCCGCACACACCACAGCACAATGGTGTGTCAGAACACAGAAATCATACCCTATTAGATATGGTACGATCTATGATGGGTGATGCTGAGTTACCAATATCATTATGGGGGCACGCATAGGAGACTGCGATTTATCTACTGAATAGGGTTCCGACCAAAACCGTGTCTACCACTCCATATGAGATATGGTATGGGAAGAGGCCATCTCTTAAAAGAGTTAGGATATAGGGTTGTCCGGTTTTTGTGAAAAAACAGAATCCAGACAAACTCGAGGCACGATCGGTTTTATGTAAATTTGTGGGATATCAAAACACTCGTATGGATATCTTTTCTACCACAAGGAGGAACAAAGTGTGTTTGTTTCTCAGTATGCCACATTTCTAGAAAATGAATTTTTTACAAATAATACTGTTGGCAATGCGGTAGAACTGGAAGAAATTCCCGATACACAAACAATTACTGATGATTTGGTTGAAACTGAGGTTTCAGTAGAACCTGATGAACCTCAGCCACTACGTAGATCTAGTAGGTGTCACGACCCAAATGTGGCACATGACCGGCACTTAAATCACGTGACATCTAAAGACATCGACGCAATCTAAGTAAGCCGAAACCCGGAATCTAAACCCTTTTTGAAAATATTGGAGGTGAGGTTTAATTAATCACCGATAAAATCAATTTAAAATAACATATAGATTTAATTACGTATGTTGAAAATCATTTATGACGTTTTGAAACTTGACATCACCTCCTTTACATTTTTATAAAAACATGATACAACATAATAATAAAATAGCATCCTAACGGAAGTTAGTCTCCACGTCCAACGATGGAGTAACCAACAATCCAAATTAGCAATCGACTCCAAAGAGTACGATATCACTACACATAAACTTTAATTCTTTCTTCTAAGTCCATAATATACCACTTCTAAGTTGATGGAGTTTCCACTAGATACAAGAATATATGAATAAGTAAGAGTGAGTATGATACGATAATAACCCACTTACCAATCAATCCTTGAAAAGAATGTGTGCCCAAGCCGCTGATAATCCAAGCGGTAAAACCTGCAAGAAACTGTGGCACAACGGGGATGAGTTTCCAACTCAATGAATAAAAGTACATCTAAAGGTAGAAATCGAAATGCATGACGATACCTAGGTCATAAGTATAGTCTTATCATAATCTGTACCAATATACTATATAATATGCATATGTGTAATACTAGCTATCATGCAATCCCTAGTATAATATCTCAATATCATATGAGTCAAAATCATGAATCTATAATCCGTATTGGAATTCCCTTTTTGTCTGTGAATGTCTGTACAAATATATGCAGGTACTGTCCCCCGGATCAGCCCTAGTGGAATCCAATAAATAATATCTAACTGTGTACCTCATAATAATGATCATATCAATATACATATAGATGTCCAGCATCGACATCGAAATCCGAAATCTCTCGTGTCCAGCATCGACACGTAAATGAAGATACTGTCGACACCATCTCAACAGATGATCGCCACCCAATATCCTGGCTACGATCAGTATCCTCTGGATATCTGCCGTGCCCAATCGAACCCCGGTCAGTATCCCTTAGATATCTGCCGTGCTCATCTCAATCTCCGGTATCGGTTAACCTCGATAGGCTCCCCGCCTAAACTGAAGCTATCCTGCCCCTCGGCCCCGAACCGGGTCCACCATGTATCCAACTGTATGCCCACTAACTCAGTCTGGATAACTTGTAAATCCATAACCGTATGACCCCCAACTCGGTTCGGAATGAAATCAGAAAACACAAAACTCATGGTGGACGTTTAATTCATCATATAAAAATATCAGGTAAGGAATAAGAATACTTGCATAGATTATACTAATGATATATTATATATATACATATATAACAATGTCCCATACCACCGATATAAATCATCAGGAGTAAAATATCTAGAAAATCCATAAGAATCAAATACAGAATCTATAGTACTAATATTCGTAATTTACAACAGAATAAGAAAAGACTACGTAATTATATCACATAATTATAGATTTCAATTCTACTGTGTCATGGTACTACTAATGATGTATAGTGTAACATACGCGTCTGTGCTCATGCAACATAGAAATCATTAGTATTTGTTCAAGTTTTCTACGGTGTAACAACCTAATTATTTTAATACATATATAACATCACGGTTCTACAGTGACATGGCAGTACCAATGAGGTGTAGTATAACATACATTCATGTGCTGGTGCAGCATAGTACTCATTGGTAGTTGTGCAGTGTTCTATCAGAGTGTGCGTAACGCATAAACATATACTATAGATAATATAATGCAAACATGTAATGTAATCTAAACGTAACTATTGCAATTACTTGCTATGAGCTATACCATTATCTTTAGAAATGATCGAAACGCTAAGTTTGAAATAAGGAAGCTGCCCTAGATTTAAAATAGATATCCGTTTTTGAAACTGGCACGCATCCCAGTATTTATATTTAAAAGACAAACGAATCGTAGTTTTAAAAGAATATAGCTCACACTAGTATTACTTCCTAAAACAGAATATAATCTGACTCCACGAGTCAAAGGATAAATTGGCCGTTATTCGGCATACAAAGTTCATCATTTTCCAATACATATAAATCCGTGTATTATATCTCATCATATCATTGTATCTGTATCATCTCAAGTCTATCGTGATCCCTCGTACAAATCCATCAAACTATATCCATATTGTATAACTGTATCTGTATCATCACAAGTATGGCATGATCCCTCATACAAATCCACCAAACCATATCCATATCGTATCACTGTATCTCATCTATAACTATGCATGAAACTGTATGAAATTGAAAGACATACTAGATGCATATTATATAAATATCTTGAATAAATACTAAACCAATTAGTTCTCATAATACTATTTGTATGGTTGCGGGGGTGCTATACGCCATCCACCCGACTTCCCCAGTAGATGTAAATCTACTCACCAACTTAGAAGCTCGCTGAATCCACGCTGCTACATCTCCCACTCCGTCTCGGAATCCTCGAATCTTACCTATATTCATATTTAAATCCCATAGAAGTAAATATCATATCGAAAACCAAAACAACAAGCTAAACGCCCGTAGGTTAGAACCTACAACACACTTAACCCAAACATGACAACAAAGCGCTGTTGTTAACGTATAAACGTCAACGGTTCAGCTGAAACATCAAAATAAGAAAACCCCGTATCGTAAATATCTGAACTTTGATAAACCATTTCTAAAACGTTTCCAGATTTTATTGTGTAAACATTTAAACTGTAAGTCCACGGTAGCGCCCCGGCCGTCTAATAGACGCCAAATGCGGAACAAAAACTTTTACAACTGGCGCTATCGCGTACTATAACCCGGATCTGCCATTAAAGCTAAACTAACAAACTACACAGTGGGTATAAGAGTTATACCGAACGATCTGAGTCCTTCGGTCTTCAACCATCATCCCACGCTTTGTTGTGGCTGCTCTGATCTCTTGAATCTTCAGTCTTCTCGTCCAGATGGCACCACGTTGACGGATCTTTAAACGGGCTCCCGCCTCTGAACCGAGGCAACTCGATCGTCAAGTTTTCTAAAAGAGACGACCAAGATGATGTAGAGAATGAGTAGAACACTTTGTCTCGTTACGTCCAAAGCTATGGACGAACGGTTAATGAAGTTGCCTTTTGGATCGGGTGGAAATGTGAAATGAGTATGCTTAATTTCCATGAACCAAATAACTATATCTTATTTCTAGCAACCATGATCTTCCACCAAGGGGTGGCAGGCCACTAAATAGGCAAGGGGGGTGAGTGTAGGAGGAGGGATGGTGACCATAAAGATAAAGCTTATCTATGACTCACTTAAACACCAAGTATGAACACATTAATGTAAAGAATGACTCATTAACCTTAGTCACCCTTTCATTAATGCACCATTAATGAACAAATGAGTCACAAGCCACCTCATCATCCTAGTCATCATCTAGAAGCTTCCACAGTCATCTCAAGAAAAGATAAATCCGTATTTAACCGAATGTTAAATACGGCTGATAGAAAACTGGAAACTGGCAACTTCCAAAAGTGATCCTGAAACGAATTTCAGGATAACCCCGTAATGGTATAAACATACCCGCATTTGAATTACGACCGAATACAAATGCATCCGAGACAAAGATATTATATCTACACTGTATAATACTCGGATCCGGCTTAAACCAAAGACGACCAGTATTATCTGCCCGAAATATGTCACGTGCGAAAACACACGTGCATTTTCCGAACCTTGCCATAAAACCATACGGCCTCTACAACGTTTCGCCCGAACTTGGGAAAGTGTCTGTGGGGGATTCTAATGAATCATCAACACAATGGCACTGTGTATAACCTCTAGCACGTCAGAGGTACAAGCTGTACGTAACGGTTGCCTATGTATTGATTGGAAGGGAAGCTGACGAGCGAACTCATCTATAAACCCTACTGAGCCTAAAAGTGACAATATACATACAGTCCGGTCCGTTCGTCTATGAGTATAGCATACCGGCCCAGGGGCTTGTAACGTCAGACCCCCAATAGCAGTATAAGTCGTGTCAGAGAGTGGCCCAGAACACCCTGAGATACTACTGGAGTACCTACCAGTAAATCTCCTGCCTCGGCCGAGGGCTTTGTGTAATGGCTCTCCTAGACACAGCGCGATCTCACCTCCAATACCGGGAGAGACGAATCCCCTGCCGATCCGCTCACTTGCCTCCATGTGGCTCGGGACTGTACCCAAAAAAGACTTGTTTGTACGACTCCTTTGAGCCGTGGTAGGGTAGAAATCAAAGCACAGTGGGAACTCACACGAGACAAATAACGACCTCTGGTCGATGAACTAACCTATACACATGTCACCAGAGAACTGCTATCTGACGATATGTATAATACCAACTAGCATGTTCCTGGCGAGTCCTGTCCGGTGTACTCATAACCTAATGAGCACCTGTATACATCTTAGGTGATCCTACTGACACCAATGGCTTGTGAGACCGGCCATCACCCCTCGTCGGGGTCTCGACTGTATACACTAGTCTACTCTAGAGTATCGATGCCCTGTCTCGAAATTGCCATGACTAGGGACACTTTAAGGATGTGCTTACAGACCCCAGCTCCCACGTATATGATCGCCATCATACTGCTGGTAGTCAAGCAAGAATCCTATGGGCTTTATCATCATGCAATAGTGAACTAAAGCATGTATACGATGATAAAGACAAACCAGATAGCAAACTATCATCTCGAGCAAGACTGTCATATCGGTATAGGTCCTGCCTCAATCATTGCAATCACGTACATGCTATTGAATCTACGAACTCCCAATACAACCCAGAAAACTCAACTTTTGAGTATAAATTAAAATTACCCATAAAACACAGGAATCAGTATAGGACATTACTGTGCAAACAGTGGACAAGGAAGCTACAGTGTGGCCGCGGAACCGCCGCGCGACCTAGAGTACGGCCGCGGTTCCGTGGCGGCTTGATGGAGTTGGGCCCATGTGTTTCACAGTAATTCCTAGAAAACCCTGCTGAATTTTTTGAGTATTTTTAATTTGGAAAAAACCACATTTTCAGAAAATGTATAGAGAAAGGTTTGAATTAGGGTTTCGGGGTTCGATCGGATTTCTAACATCGTCTACACTTCGCATAAAGCTCTAGCTTAGCTCTGATACCACTGTAGGGTTGCTTGGCACGTACACAAGGGTCTACGAGGCATCAACCATGCCCGATTAAAATTTTAGCCGTGCCGAACAACTCTAATACGGATCTTTAAACTAGGTTTTAGGCGAAAACTAGCATGTTAACAACTTTAACACTAAGTGAAAGGGATTACAACCTTTGTAGATCCGGTCCTCCACTTCTAAAGCTCCGTGTTGATGTCCCTTGGCTGCGATCATCGGGATCCCGGACCCTAGCGATGGTTTCATCGGAGAAATGAGCGGGCTAGGTCGTTGACTTCGAGGCCGAAGATGATCTACGTCGAGAGACTCAAACTCAAGCTATTCCTTCACTTGGTCAAAAACTTTGTGAAGAGAACACCCTATACTACATGGCAAGTGGTAGAGGATGAAGAAGTAAGAAGTGGGCTCACTTTAGAATTGATTTTCTCACTCTTTTTCTCATAGGACCATTGGAGCTAGTAAGCTTTTGGATGGAGCTTGATGATGAAGAAGAAGAAGAAAGAATTAATTTTCATCCAAATGAAAACTTATCCAATAAATAATTGCACCATGGTTGAGTTAAGCCCTCATGCTTAACTCATGTAGGGAATTAACCAAGGCATTAGGTTAAGGGTTGGGTTAAAGAATATCAAGACAAAAGACAAAAGAGTGGACTTTGTCAAAGTTTCTCCAAGCTTCTTCAAGTTTGATTACTTTGACTAAGTTTAACCCTTTTGTTAAATGTTATGATAAAAGAATAACCCTAATCTTAAAACTAATCTTGGTTCAAGTCTCATACACCCATCTTGTGTGTATCATCAAGCATGATACAAACATGTACACTTGCATATATCACATATAAACAATGTGCACAAACTAGTGAGAAAATAAATCATAAGTGAGCTAATACGAGTTAATGCAATGTAATATATCAAATATATAATTATGCATTAAATTATTAAATCAACTCTTGATTTAATAATCCGGCTATAATCGACTAATGTCAAAAGTAACAACTTATCGAATCAACACTTGATCCGATAACCCGTCTATATCTCATACAACCGATCAATGTAATGAATCGCGAGAATAGAATACGGTATCTCATATCGTATTAATCTCTGTCCCGCACATATCACATATGTGCTCCTACTCCGTTTCGCTTGAGCCAGGAAACCCCTGTGTAGGACTCTAAAGACTCGTCAATACGCCGGCAGTAGGTGATGATCATATCAAACACCCACAAGCCGCAAGCGGTGAGCTAAACGTAACGGCCACCAGGGTATTGAGCGATCGGAAGATCAACAAGCAACCCCGCTAGTTCTCCTGCGAATCCAATCAGTAACACTCCCGTACAGTCCGGTCTCGTCGTCTGATATGTCGCATATCTCGCCTAAGGGTGGTAAACGTCAGACCCCAGTAGCTCGATAAGTCGTGTCGATATGAGGTCTATAACAGTTCGAGAAACTACTGGTAACACTTACCAGTAAATCTCAGCAACCCTGGCCAGGGATTTCTGGTTATAGCCAATCGAACACAGCACAACATCAACTCCCTATACCGGGAGAGACGAATCCCCTCCTATCGCTCATTGCCTCCATGTGATTCGGGACTGTACCCAAAAACCACCGTTTTTGTCATGACCCGCAAGGTACGGAACGTGACTGGCACTTAAGTTTACGAAACGTCAAAAGACGTCCGTAAAATAAGTAAGCCAAAGCCCAGAAAACCAAACCAAATAAGCAAAAGAGTGAAGAGAACCCAATCAATTGAAAACAAGTTTATCAATAAGTCATATAAAACCCTTTTTGAAAACGATATCAATTTTTCCGAAAATTTCGGCAGAGTCTCCTTTATAAATACTGGCCCCCAAAATGGGTACAACAAAAATATATATGAATCCAACAAATAAGGCATCCCCAAGCGGGAGCTAGCTCTTCGCCACAAGGCGGTCACAATCCCACGCAAAATAAAGCAACAACATGAGAAATAATCAAAATGAAGCATAAGAAAAAACAGCATGTCGACTCAAGTGAGTTCGACCCCAAAATACAGCATAAAAGTCCACAAACCTCACAGTCTCATCTCTAGGTCAATAAACAATAATACTAGTAGATACAGTAGATGGAGTACACTAGATACAAAGAATATACAAGGTGGTACAAAATAATGATATAACCCACCTAAGAGCAAAACCTCGAGTCCAGGCAAAGGAGGCAAAAGAAGCAAGTGCGCCCGCCGCTACTGTACTGACGAAGCGGACCTGAAAAAGGCTGTGGCACAACGTGGGTGAGTTGCCAACTCGTGAGTAATAAATAACATCTACACAGGCTATCGTATGCATGCGCACAAGCATCCTAGCATCTGAAATACAGGTATGACTGGATGCACTAGCCGGTGTGTATACAACATCAGTGTACTAATATGTATGCAACATGAATATCTGAGGTCTCAATAGGTATATATATAAGAAACATTTTATCTCTTTTTGTTTTTGAAACTCTTTTAGAATGCCAGCATAATACTCAAAGAATCGACGAGAACCGGTGTCCAGCAACGACACCCAAAAGCTGTCTCAAATCTCATAAATCCATGTCATAGTGTCTCTGGCCTCAGCCATCCGGCTGACCCATCTCAATATCAATATCTCATCCTCTCGCGGCCCTGGTCGGTATCCTCTGGATATCCGCCGTGCCCAATGAAGTCACCGGTAGGTAATCCGTCCCCTGCCAGGCTCAACGTCAACACCACATTCATCTTGCCCCGGGGTACCATACCGGGCCCACCATGTACCCGTGACGGTTCCTCCACTCCTCGACACGGATCTCCAAAACCACAGCAAACTCATGGTGGACGACACTTACATCACTAGAAAACCGCAATTTACATATTTTCAAAATATAATAAGTTTAGAAATTTTGCGGCTTTCCCCCGAAATCCAGAAATATCATAAAATCTCAAGAAATCCTCATAAGTGCATATGTCAATGATAATGAATGCATATGGTATCAATAATCGAGTTGCGATGTGTGATAAATAAATTAGGCATGAACAATTAATATGATGAAGCACATGCACATGAATAGCAATCCTACGATTTCATTTTAAGGAATTAAAGCAATAGCGCGAGTTTAAGTATCAATTAGTAAAAGGTTTCAAATTAAAGGTTATCTAGTGTGGTGGCATGGCAATTGCCAGGGTGTGTGTGTAAGCATGAAAAGTGCTCGTGCTGCATATAAAAACCCTGGCAATGGTGCATGTGTCCTATAGAATGGGTTCGTATATGTATGTCAATATAAGGCATGAATGTAGCAAATAATCATACAAGTATTCAACCCCTAATTACTAATATTACTAAGAATCTTTTAAGTTACTAAAACTATCGGGCGACTTGCGCCATCCAACGATAGTCCCCCGTAGATGTTACATCTACTCACAGAAATCCTCGGCTAGCTACGTCCGCTCACCGCTTCCCCTTTTCGTGCCGCATCCGAAGCCTCCACGACCGAACCTAGAATTTACATCAATACCAAACATAAGGTTACATATCAAGACTGACGCAAAACCCAAACGAAAATACTAATGTTCACTAGGTAGGTACAACGTGCACAAGGTGCGCGGAACATACGCGAAAATCGCAAAAACTGCCAAAAATCGCCGATCTGGTCGCCCGGCAAAACTAAAACCCGACTACTCAAAAATCCACACTCACACATTCTAAATGTCATACGATAAGCCAACACAATCATCAAGATATCAAAAATAATTCTATAACAAAACTAGTAAGCACAAACATTCCAAAAATCGGCGCAACATCGCCGTTTTGCGACAAAAAGGATTACAACCTAGTATAACATGTAACCGCATAACTAGTTAACCACAATCACATTAATTATAACACATTACAATACTTCAAATCATATTTTTCCATAAACAACCCTCTCTTGATTTTTATAACCATCAATTAAATCCAATTTCACACTTGAACAACATAATTTAACACATATCGATGTCCACTTAAGCAAAGTAATCTCTTAAATTAAGTTTTCATAAAACTAGATAATAAAATAACTTAATTAACTAATTAATGGTTTTCTAAACCCAAATTAAAAGTCAAGCCATTAACTAAAAAAAAACTAGATTAGGATTTAGCTATAATTTTAATATTAACATAACATGCAAGTCCTAATTAGCATACTTTAACTACAATTTAATCATTTGATTAGAAATTATACCTCCAAAATTCAATCGTAAGCTTTCTCAAGCCTCCCAAGACACCTCCTTTCTCCAAGATTTAAATCCATTTGGGCTTGAGAAGAGATAGAATAGGGTTTTGTGTTGAATTTGTGAAGAAATCTATGGATTTTTGTTGAATTTTGATGGAATTGTGATGAATTTTGGAAGGAAAAAGAGAAGGGAAATTGGGGCTGTTTCTGCAGGATTTTCAGCAGCAAGGGAGTGGGGAGAGGTGTGGGGGAGTTGGGGAAAAATGTCCAAGTCAACCCTCTCATATTACCATAATACCCTTACCTCAAATATATATATATATATAACCCATTTTTAGCCCATTCTCACATAATTTAAAGTCAAAAAGAGGGAAAGAAAATTCTTGGGGTGCTACAACAGTATGAGTCCGGCCATGGGGAGTGAGAGAGAGTGCACAAAAAAAAATTTATGCAAAAAGACCCCCTACAAGTCAAAAATTGCAAGTTTAGGCTTAAATTCAATAAATTTCGTTTCCTATAATAAAAATTAGTTAAAAATCAAAATAAAATACTAAAAATTTATATTACAACTAGATTTTAATTATCATAATTTTAAAGATTAAAATTAGCCCGGAAAAATTTGTATTTATCGCTAATTTAATGTATTTTCTTACCGGCTTAAAATAATGTTAAAAAATTGAAAAATAGGGAAAAATTCTTAAATGACCAGAATTTAATAAGTAACTCATTAGCTACTAAAAACAAGCAATTACCTATCCATTTTAGGTATAATTAGCCCTGAACTGCAAAATAACAAAAAAGACGGTTTTCGGAAAAATACCGAATTTTCGCCGAATTTCAAGAAAACACCAAAACCACTTTTCAAGACGCTACAATCTTCCCCCCTTAAAGAAATTCGGTCCCCGAATTTAAAAATATAACTACGCGTACCTTCGAAGAGATGGGGATATTTCTTCCTCATCTCGCCCTCGGTCTCCCAGGTAACCTCCTCGCTGCTCGGGCTACGCCAAAGGACCTTGACGGTTGGTATAATCTTCGACCTCAACTTCTTCACCTGCCGATCCAGGATGGCCACCGGCTGCTCTGCAAAAGAAAGGTCGCGCTCTAGCTGGACTGTCGGGTGCTGAATCGCATGCGAAGGGTCGTGAAGGTACTTGCGGAGCATCGAAACATGGAAGACGGGGTGAACATCGGGAAAGCTGGGTGGAAGAGCCAAACGATATGCAACAGCACCGACACGCTTGAGGATCTCGAAGGGACTCACGAATCTAGGGCTAAGCTTCCCCTTTCGCCCAAAACGCATCACGCCCTTCATCGGAGAGACTCTCAGAAAAACATGGTCGCCAACTGCGAACTCTAATCTGCGACGGCGCCTGTCTGCATAGGATTTCTGTCTGCTCTGAGCTGCCCTCATCCGGTCTCGAATTAACTGTATCTTCGATGTCGTCTCCTCAACAAGCTGCGGCCCCAAAATACTGCTCTCGTTGAGCTCTGTCCAACAGACGGGCGATCTGCATCTCCTCCCATACAATGCCTTGAAAGGTGCCATCTGAATAGTATCCTGGAAGCTGTTGTTGTAGGAGAACTCCACTAGAGGTAAATGATGATCCTAGCTACCACCAAAGTCTAAAACGCACGCTCTGAGCATGTCCTCGAGAGTCTGAATGGTCCGCTCTGACTGTCCGTCGGTCTGCGGATGAAATGCTGTGCTGAAGCTCAAACGAGTGCCCAAAGCCTCCTGGAGTCTCTGCCATAGTCGGCTGGTAAACTGAGTGCCTAGATCTGACACGATACAAGTCGGTACGCCATGTAGTCGCACGATCTCGTCAATATAGAGCTGAGCATACTGAGCGAAACTGAAAGTCGTCTTCACTGGCAGGAAGTGAGCCGCTTTCGTCAATCTATCCACGATCACCCAGATGGAGTCGTACCCTCGACTGGTCCCGGATAGACCCACAACGAAGTCCATCGAAATCTGCTCCCATTTCCACTCCGGAATGGGTAACGGCTGTAGCTCTCCTGCGGGCCTCTGGTGCTCGGCCTTGACTTTCTGACAAGTCAGGCATCTCGAAACGAACTCCACAATGCCCCTCTTCATCCCGTCCTACCGGTAGGTCTCTCTCATATCATGGTACATCTTGGTGGAACCAGGGTGGACACTATACACTGATCGGTGTGCCTCCTCAAGAATGTCGCGCCGCAATCCATCAGCATCTGGTACGCACAGTCTAGATCCATATCGTAAAATCCCCTGATCGTCAATCACGAACTCGAAAAATCTGCCATGTCCCATCTGTGCCATGATCTCTGAGCAACGGTCGTCACTGCGCTGTGCCTCATATATACGGTCAAGCAACTGTGGGCGAGCACGAACATGCGCGAGCTGTCCCCCTGTCTGAGTGAACTCGAACTCAACTCGGCTGTCGCATAACATCTGCCAATCTGCTGACGACTGCCTCTGCACTGCGCGCAAAAAGGATAGACTACCCCCCGGTCTCCTACTCAACGCATCTGCCACCACATTTGCCTTGCCTGGGTCTCGCAGTCGTAGTCTTTCACTAACTCCATCCAACGACGCTGTATGAGGTTCAGGTCTCGCTGCTGAAATAAGTACTTTATGCTCTTGTGTTGTAATGTCGCAAAATCTTCAAAGCAAAGACCACTGCAGCCATCTCCAAATCATGAGTGGGGTAGTTCTGTTCATGCTTCTTCAACTGCCGAGAAGCATAAGCGATCACCCGGCCATGCTGCATCAATACGCATCCTAATCCCACTCGCGAAGCATCACAGTAGACCACAAATCCGCCTGATCCCGAAGGCAAAGATAATACCGGCGCCGTAGTCAAACATGTCCGCAGCTGCTGAAAACTGCGCTCGCACTCCTCCGTCCAGACGAAAGGAACTCCCTTCCGGGTCAAACCGGTCAACAGAGCAGCTATACGGGAGAAGTCCTGAACAAAACGCCTGTAGTAGCCCGCCAGGCCTAGAAAACTACGGATCTCAGTAACCGATGTAGGTCGGGGCCACTGCTGAACAGCTTCAATCTTCTTCGGGTCCACACATATGCCGTCTTTTGTAACCACGTGACCCAAGAATCCGACGCTGTCCAGCCAGAATGCACACTTGGACAACTTTGCGAACAGCTGGTGCTCCCTCAGAGTCTGTAACGTAATCTGCAAGTGCCGCTCGTGCTCCTCTGTACTCCGGGAGTACACCAAGATATCGTCGATAAACACGATGATGAACAAGTCAAGATACGGCCTGAATGTACGGTTCATCAAATCCATGAATGCTGCTGCGGCGTTGGTGAGTCCGAACGACATCACCAAAAACTCATAGTGGCCATAGCGCGTGCGGAAAGCTGTCCTCGGTATATCCTCCTGTCGTACTCGCAGCTGGTGGTATCCTGATCGTAAGTCGATCCTCGAAAAGTAACCCGCGCCCTGGAGTTGGTCGAACAAATCATCAATGCGTGGCAACGGATATCTGTTCCGAACGGTAACTTTGTTCAGCTGGCGGTAGTCGATACATAAGCGCAAACTTCCATCCTTCTTCTTGACAAACAGGACCAGAGCACCCCACGGAGAAACACTAGGTCGAATAAGCCCCTTATCTAACAAATCCTGCAACTGATCCTTCAGCTCTCGAAGCTCAGCCGGGGCCATCCGATAAGGCGGTATAGAAATAGGCCCCGAGCCGGGAATCAAATCGATGCAGAACTCAACATCGCGCTCTTCGGGAATCAAATCAATGCAGAACTCAACATCGCGCTCAGGCGGTAGCCCAGGTAGCTCATCAGGGAAAACATCAGGGAACTCACAAACAACCGGGACCCGGTCCAACGGAACCTATGCAGCTCGAGTATCACAAATACACGCTAAGAATCCCTGACATCCCTTCCGCAAGAGCTGACCAGCGCGAAGAGACGAAATTAAGCTGGGAAGGGTGACACTGCGGTCTCCCCGAATAACAAGGACTGGCTCTCCCGGAAAGCTAAATATGACTGCCTTCTCACGGCAGTCCACCGAAGCATAACAAGTGGCTAGCCAATCCATGCCCAGAAGCACATCAAAGTCCAACATATCGAGGAGAATCAAATCAACTGATGAATCCCTCTCCCCGATACGAACGGAACACAATCGAAATACAAAACGAGCGACAAACGACTCGCCTACCGGAGTAACAACAACAAGCGGATGATCTAACGACGATGACTCACGGCCCAACATCGGTGCAAAGTGTGTAGAGACATACAAATGTGTGGAACCTGGGTCAAATAACACCCGTGCGACGAAAGAACAAACTGGCAAGGTACCTGTCACAACGGCATTGGATGCCTGCGCATCCTGCGGTGTCAAAGCAAATACTCGGGCCTGTCCTCCACCGATAGCGGGCTGACCTCGACCTCGGCCTCTGCCTCCTCGTCCTCTCTGAACAGGACCGCCGCGTCCACGGCCTCTGGGTGCACCTAACTGGCGTGGAGCATCGCCTGTGGTAGGAAGTAGGGCTCTATGAGGAGGGGGTGGTGATGGTGGTAGGGTCACATGCGGAACTGTCGCTGCTCCCTGTCGTCTCACCGGACAGTCTCTGACAAGATGGTGCGGACTCCCGCACCCAAAACACCCTGGCGACGGCTGCTGTCCCTGGGGATATGAACCATATAACTGTCCCCGTCCAAATCCTCTGCCAGGCCTATCTCTCAGAAAGAATCTGGCGCGCTGCCTCTGAGACGGTACATCGGTGCGAATCCTCTTCGGCCCAGAAACGGCCGAAGTCTGTGATATGCGTGCCTCCATCCGTAATGCCGTATCCATAGCAGCTGAATAAGTGTCATAGTGCTGGGCGCCAATGGCAAGATATAGCTGGGCATCAAGTCCCTGTACGAACCTCTTCACCATCTTCTCTTCGGTATCCACCAAATACTGAGCATATCGGGATAACTGTGTAAACTGGATATCATACTCAGACACCGTCATCCCAGGTGTCTGGACTAAGGCCTCGAAACTGTGAGCTCTGGCGTCACGAACGCTCTCTGGAAAGAAACGAGCTAGAAAGACCGCTGTAAATTCGGCCCAAGTCATAGGCGGTAGACCTGCGGCTCGACCTCTCAAGACTGACTCCCACCATGTCTACCCGAGACCCTCTAGTCGGAAACTCGCAAGCTCTACCCATCGATCATCCGAACATCTCAGCGAACGGTAGATCCTGGATAAACTGTCAAGGAACGTCTGTGGGTCCTCCGCTGCCTCGGTGCAGGTGAATACTGGAGGTCTCAGCCTCATGAAATCCTGTAGTGAAACCGGAATGTCCACGGTGGTGGTAGTAGGAGCAGGTATCATGGTCGTCTGTGATGTAGTAGGTACGTCATCCGGCCTCGGTGTACGACTGGCTGCAACTAGGGATCCTACCATCTGACGTAGCTCCTGCATACCCCCCATCATCTGTCGCAACTCTT